>BOPP01000003.1:18246150-18269417 GCA_017312745.1 Gryllus bimaculatus
TCATGAGTTGGTTAGAACTAGTTGGCTGATGAACTGCAAGGTAGAATGAATTACACACATGTTTGAAACTTATTAGTTCTTGATAATTTGTCGATCTTGTACAGCTCTCTCCGGTATCTAGGCAATCTGGATATTAAAACAGGATTTCGAACGAAACCCCCGGGATCAAGTAGCAGAGTGTGCACGGTGATTGATTGGTTTATAAAGATTCTATGATTACAATATAGAAATGAGTGTTATTTTTTCTTTATAAAGCTTCAAATGTCTAAAAATACTTTCTATTTGTAAGTTATAAATGAAAATGTACAAATAGTAAACAAATATTAATGACAGTTTCTATCCCGTATTATGTTGTCATATTCTTTTTCAATTGTTATTATAGTCATACGAGTCCAGTTATTTGTTTTCTTATTTATATTTTACGCCTGTACTATTCGTTCCCCAAAATTGAAGGAGCTGGACGAGCAAACATCTATTTTAAAAGTCTTGCTAAAAATGGTTTGAAATTCAGTCACCAAAAGAATTCACTCATTTCATTTCGAGAATGACTCGGATCGGCTCAAGTTATCTCGCGCAGATTGTTCGTGTGTTAGCCCTAAATCTATATAATAACATTACGCATTTTCACATTTTAATTTTTTGAGTTTAGTTAAGTACGTTGCTTGTTTTATTCTATATCTTATCTATCAATTTTTTTTTTCATATTTGTACTAAAATTATCCCGGAAATAATTATTGTTTGCTGCTTATGAAGAAGGTAAAATTGCTCCCAATTCAAAATATACCTTATTTACGTTTTTCAGTTTATTAACAGTTTTTCCTTCATGTAGCGTTTGATCGCACAGGTAGAAACACCGGCAACGTCACTCCTCCTCTTCTGGTCCCCCTACTCACCACACAGCGTTCCCCAGTCCGGAGAAGAGCCAATCGCTTAAAGAGGATATTGGATGAGGCATTTGGCAAACGCCTCTGAGTTTAATTGCTTGAACTAGAATAATGAATCAAAAGTGCAAATGTTTTGAATTTAGATCTAACAGGGGCACCGATCTCTTGTTATCTGAAAGAATCAGTTGGTTGTCTTCGTGTCTTGATTTTTTGTGCAACTTCACAGTTGCTACCAATGGCATTCGGTTGCTTTGCAATCACACATGGGATGAGCGTCACAGTGGGGCCCAGAATAAATTGCCAAATAATTGAAGGAACATTTATATATTTATGTACTATTACGTGAATTAGCAATTTACATTTTTTTATGCAATTTTTTTACAATATTTTAGTGTTTGAAGTAGTGGAACTTGCATATTCTGAATATGGGGGGGGGGTGGTGTGCGGCCCGTCGTTTCCCGCAGGGACACAGATGATAACGTCCATTTTTTGAAGAATTCGTTCTTCGTTCACAATGTTGCATCTGATTGCACAAATTGTTCTCTACACGACAGCTACTAAAATAAGAGTTCATTAACGTGGCTGTAAGAGGATGCTGGAATTTCATGAAGCGATAGTGCAAGCGGGTTACTGTGGTTTTGTAACACCCGTAGTATAAGTTGATGGGGTGGGTGGGTGGTGAGGGGTGCGAGTGTGGGTGAGTGGGATCGTGGTGGGCGTTACGGATTCAGAAATGTGTGATAGTGATAAAAAGTTCTTAATGAAGAAAAACCAGTAACTTCTTAACTAAACAAAGAATGTTGTAAAAACACATTGATTTTCAATTGTTAATTGGAATGTGTTTAAACATTCTTTAGAAATACTGTATAAATTTATAAAAATAAGTAGGGTGTTAAAGGGGAGTGCTTGCTTAATTCATATATTTGTCATTTTAACGAACTAATACAAGTTTTATCTTTTAAAATAATTTTAATTTATTCTCGTGCTATACTAGAATTAACTTATTTTCTAATTCGTGAACTCTCACGTTTATCCAAGCAATATGTGCTGTGTCTAATTGAGAATAAATGAAACCAATTTATGTTGCCGGATTATTTGATGGTTGATTGTTATATTTCGATGTGTTCGGCATGTTGTGGGCGTATGGAAAAGAATTAGTTGCCCAAAATAATCTACAGAGGAAATAAACTCATTCTATTACGCACATTGTGTGCACTTTACGGGCAGCGTTTGCTTATTCTTTTTTCCCGATTGAGAAGAGCGGAGTTATTTTATAATGTTTTATCATTTTTGATGTGCGTACGCACGACCGCGCCAGGCGGGGGAAATTTGCATTCTTGCAGGTAGGCCTTGGAGGTTTGTTCGTCTTTACGACTCTTGAAACATAGTTAGGCAACGCGCGTGTGATAAGGTTGCAAGAAATTTGTTCCAGCCATTACACCGGGGTTCAATGTGTCCTCAGTTACGTGGGCCTACGCGGTTTATTCGTAGGAAGTGATGGCCAAGCCTGCGAGTCGTGTGCAGCGTGTAACTGTAGGGCCAGTGATGATCGAGTTCAACTGGTTGTCGAGACCAGTGAGACATATTAATTGGATTGAGCTCGAAAACCAATCATGGAACTTCTTGGAAAATGAATGCTAGAGGCTCCTTGGTTCTATGTTGCCAATCCACTCTTCCTTACGAGTAGCATTCACTTGAAACTTTCGACGGTTCAGTTTTCCATAGTTTTCCTTAGATTATTCCGTAGTTCAGTGTACGTTACTGCGTTCAATAACGAATAATGTTACACTAAGTTTCGACAATGTGAATCTTCAATGATATTGATATATTTTACGAGTTGGAATTGGTTCAATGAATTCTGGGTTTATGTGGAAATGAAGTGATTTACCAATGACTACAGGAATATGATTACGGTTATGCAGTAATTAAAGATAACATTTTAATTAATTCGTTTTGTTAACGGACAACGACTTGATTTGAAAATATTTGGCCAACGACATTTTGCCATGCGTTGCGTGCATTGGGAATTGGTTTTTTGTAAGGCAATTTCACATATTTTCTTTAGTACTCAGATTTGTATTGTTATGGAATTAAGGTAGTGCATTTTTAAACCGATGTGTTTTAGACTTATTTCCATGAGGTAAGCCGGTGGAGGAGTGTCGAATATATCTCCCTTATGCGTTATCCATTTGACGTTAGGATAGAGGGATGGGAAGGAAAGATCGCGCGCCACGCGCCCGTTTGTACGAAGTCCAGGCTTATTCTGGAGTGATAAGCAAACCATGGGAACTACATTTGACATGATTTTTCCATCGGATATGTACAAATAAAGCACATATGCCTTGGCTGGAATTTGAGAATGGTTCCAATCTCAGTACCTCTAATTTCACATTTCCTCACCCCGAGATATCGTGTTGGTATATTATTTCGTTAGTATTTGTTTGCGGGGTATTTTTCAGTTTCCACTGTTTTTAATCGCATCACGCCGTACATGTTATATTTATCACATTCGTTAATCATTACCTAAAATAGTTAAGCTATATGTTTATTTGAATTACAAATTCTCACTGAGTGTACCTGCGTCGTTCAATTTAATTTGTGGAGATATCGCAATGCTGAATTTACGATAAAGAGGGCCTCGTCGATTAATTAGGTACAGGATTGGTTTAATCAGCTTAGTAATATAGATAATCGATTGTGTGGTCATGTTTGCTGACCGGTCACGGTTTCGGGTCGACGCCCCGGATCTTGAACAAGCGGGCGCTGCAGCGATGCCGACGCGAACGGGTCCCGACTAGCGCGTGCTTTTTGTTGTTTTAATTTATGGAAAGTGGACTCTTGTAAGTTAATAGAAAAGGGCTAATTAGGGCACGTACTTAAAAATTAATACTATCAACTGGTTGCAGGTTGGAGGTAAAATTCTTTAACGGCTTTAACTTTGATATGTAAAAAAAGTTATATTGTTTGGTTTCGGATAACATAGTCCAACATCCTATAAAATTATGGATATGGGATGGATGAATTATGGATAATATAAAGGATGCATTTGAACACTGAATAAAAGAATAGAAATCCATAATGTAAGTATGTACATTTGAAGTTAAGAATTCAAGATTACATTGTTTTGCTTGCTGTTGGTGTTTTAGTACTAGGCAGGAAGAAGTTGTTTTGACAAGCAGTTAAGAAAGCCGTAATCGTTTTCAACGAAACGTAGGCGCATAAGCTAGCGATGCCTCTGCCATGGACGCCACACATCTTGTTCTACAGGGGGACAGTCCTGGCGGTTCTCCCTAAGCTTTATCGCTTTTACCTAACCCCGTAGCGCACAAGTGTGCTGCGGGCTGGTATCCCTCACCACCGGAACACCAGTGCCTTCGGTACCTCTACCATTCAATGCTGGTTGCGGCCGCCCTGTCAGCTCAAAGCTTACAAGCTTTTACTAGGTTGTCCCGGGTAGATTCATGAGTCATTCAATGCTGAGTCAATAGGACCCCTCTTTGCTCTTACTTGCTGAAATTAATTGTAGATGGAATAAATCGGGGTCCTTCATAAATAATATTTACTCCGAATTTAACGACTTAAACCGTAACAGGAACGATAATTTTTGTTAACTAGAAATTATTCGAAAAATATAGGTATTTACTGTTTTGATGATGATTGACTGTTCTGGACTAAAGTATTAAGAAATTGAATTACTATGACTATTTCGGTAAACTTGGGAACTTAATATACTTTGACTTATTATTTTATTCAAAAATTTGGATTGTGACATTTATAATGCTCCTACTTGATACCATTAAAGCCATCAAGCTAGTATTAATAGCAATTACTTCTGGTGTGTTAACTGCCCTTGTATAGATTGATTATTTGTATTATTCAGCTTTTTATTAAGCATAAACATTTTACATGTTTTTTAACAGCTACAAACACTCGAGAACAGTTTTAGTATATAGGAATTTTATGGCGAATAAAATTTGAAGTTTGATTGTTTTTCATGATTCAACATAGTATTCCACTGAAATGTTTATGGTTATGTTCTTCTTCAGCACAGAGGATCAAGGCCCATTTCAAAGGCGACCTCGACCTTTCGATCTTTCCTTTTTTAGAAATGGAATAGCAGAGGTAAATCTGGACAAGAAACCTCCTATTTCATTTATTTTTTATCGAGGGAAAATAAAATCGCAATGAATATTGAGAAAGTCACCATACGATGAAAGATACATAGAAGGTAAAGATTCAAAAAAACAAGATTGGAAAAGAAAGAAATATGTTGGACTTATTGCACGAAGTTATGCAAGTGAAGAAAGTATCGTTCCAAAAACAACGAAAAGTGAAGAAAAAGGACACAGCGACGAGCAAGTTCAGAGAAAAATTCCAACGTGTGAGAAATTGTTTAGGAGCGCGAGTCACAAGGAAGACGAGCGGAGATTCCGTTCCCGGGCGTTATGCGGCGTTGCTTCAGTCGCAGCAGTCACGATCGGCCCGCGCTGCCTGCCTGGCCGCCCGCCTTATTCCGCGGCCACAGCAGAAAGCACTCGCCATGCAGATGCATCCGGCCCGCCCTCGCCTTCCCTACTCTTACATGCCACGCCTTTCCCTGCCGCTCCCGACCTCCTCGCCAGGCGTATTCCTCCCTTGCACCGCCCCACTGCCGCCTCTTCCCGCATTTATCCAATTCTTTTGCCCACTTTTCCTTCTCCCCAGGCTTCTCTAAACCTCCCCCCCATTCCCAATCT
The DNA here is from genome assembly GCA_017312745.1 of Gryllus bimaculatus. Taxonomy (NCBI): domain Eukaryota; kingdom Metazoa; phylum Arthropoda; class Insecta; order Orthoptera; family Gryllidae; genus Gryllus; species Gryllus bimaculatus. The sequence goes on from BOPP01000003.1 coordinate 18,251,771, forward strand.
TCCTGAGAGCAGGAAGGCAGATGCCTTTCGCACGCCCCCACAAGCTCTCCCTACTCTTATAACCCACTCTCTTCCACTCACTACAACTCCTCTACCCTACCTCTCTCCATCCCACTTCTTGTACGGCCTCCTTGAGCATCCTTTTCCCTCTCCTCCTTTCATGCTCCATGTCCCCTTCCTCCACTTTCCGCACAAGCCTCTAGCTCTGATGTTTCCGGACGTCATATTCTGGCTTCATTAGAGTCCCGTTAGTGTCTAAAGGATATTTGGGGGTGTCGGCGAGTCCTTCTGCAATGGATGGTGAGAATCCGCGCTTTATGTGGAAATCGGGGGCCCGTTTGTCGAGAGGTGGAAATTCCGATTCCCGGAGATACTCACACCACTCGCCCCTCGTTCGCACGGTGTCGATCGAGGCTGGGTGGCGCGCCACTGCGCGCTCAGGCGGTCATATAGAGCACGCCTTGGGAGAGGGAACGACAGGGAAACCGACTTTAAATATGCGCTACGTAGGTAAAAACTACTAGTGCGTAATATGTCGACTGTTCACAAAGGGTATGTCTTAATTGAACGGAAAAACAATATTGGATTAGATTTTCATGTTTAAGAGGCACGATTATCACAGATTCTTTTTTTAACTCTTGTCGTTAATATCGATGACACACTGAATTGAAGAACATCGCTTACTGACTTCAATTTCAATATATTATATTCTCTTTTCAGTTGTTATATAATTTTTATCTAAGATTAATATATTGCAGGAATGTATGTAAATTTGATTACTCTTGCATATTTTAATTTTATATGTAGACCTCCTTGGGCAAGATTAAGAGATTTCGAGATCGTGTGTGTAGTGAGCGTATAAGTCAGAGCGTTGTCACCTCGTCACGGACCCTAAGCAAATCCCGAGTATTCAGTAACACATTTCATATCAACTACTTATTTCGTATTGCTGCAGTCAATTCGTGTCGTCGGCTTAATGAATTCTTCAGGTACAATCCAAGCGTAAGCGACGTGGCAGTTGAAAAAAACAAGGTAAACAGCAGGGAAGAAGAAAAACATGATATAATCAAAAGGAAAGCGTCTACGACGACATTACTAACTAAGGAATAAAATAGAAAAGATAAATAGAGTTAAAGAAGGAGTAGAAGACGAAGCAGGTGAAGTAAGAAGATTAGAGTAGAATAGAGTAGATGAAGAGGAGAGAAGAGCAAGAGAGAGAAGAAAGAAGAAAGTAGAAGTTGAGAGGAGAAAGATGACGAGATGGGAAGTATAAGGTTAAGCACACAAGAGGACGGATTGAATATTAAAAAAAACTTTTTTTTTTTTTTCTTAAAACTTGGCGGACGGGGGGGGGAAAAACTTGCAATAGTAACAAATCAGATTTTTTTCAATAGCGGCGAAGGTCGGCATCAGATTACCGGCTGTTCGCGCCGCCGGAATTGCGCGGTGTACGACCCTGAGCGCGTTAGCGCGCACACGTATGTCCATTGCACGCCGCGCGCGCATTCGGAAGCTGCGTTACGCCCCGCTCCGCTCGCTCAGATTCCCGCTCAGCCCGCCCGCTCCGCCCAGTCCCGCTCTCGCCCCGTCCGTCTGCCCGCTCCGCTCGGCTCAGTCCGCTCGCTTCAGTCCCGCTCCGTCAGTGCCGCTCGCTCAAAGTCCCGCCTCGCTCAAGTCGCCAGCTCCGCTCCACAGTCCGCTCCGCTCAGTCCCGCTCCGCCTCAGTCCCCTCACATCAAGTTTTCCCGCACTCGCTCAACAGTCCTGCCGCTCCGTCCGCTCCGCTCCAGTCCGCTCCGCTCCAAGTCCCCGCTCGCTCAGTCCTGTCGCTCAGTCCGCTCCGCTAGATCCGCTCCGCTTCAGTCCCGCTCCGCTCAGTCCCGCTCGCTCAGTCCGATCCGCTCCCCCCCCAGTACCGCTCCGCTCTCCCGCTCCGCTCATCCCGCTCGCTCAGTCCCGCTCCTCAGTCACGCTCCGCTCCAGTCCCGCTCCGCTACAGTTCCGACTTCCGTCAGTCCCGCTCCGCTCAAGTCCGCTGCCGCTCAAGTCCGCTCCGCTCAGTCCGAATCCGCTCAGTCCCGCTCCGCTCAAGTCCCGCTCCGCTCAGTCGCTTCGTCAGTTCCCGCTCGCTCAGTCCCGCTCCGCTCAAGTCAAGCTCGCTACAAGCTCCCGACTCAGCTCAAAGTCCGCTCGCGTCAAGTCCGCTCGTCAGTCCCGCTCGCTCGTCCCGCTCCGCTCAAGTTAACGCTCGCTCGTCAGCTCGCTCAGTCCGCTTCCGCTCAGTCACGCTCGGCTCCGCCAGTTTTTTTTTTTTTTTTTTTTTCCCACCCGGGGGGGGCTTTTTTTTTGTTTTTTTTTTTTCCCGGGTTTTTTTTCACCAATTTCCGCCACGGGGGGGGCTCCGCTCAGTCCCGCTCGCTCAGTCCGCTCCGCTCAGTCCGCTCCGCTCAGTCACGCTCCTCCAGTTCCCGCTCCGCTCAGGTCCGACTCCGCTCAGTCCACGCTCGCTCAGTCCCGTCGCTCAGTCCGCTCGCTCAGTCCAGCTCCGCTCAGTCACGCTTCCCTCAAAAGTCCCGCCCGCTCAGTCCCGCTCCGCTCATCGTACGTCGCGCTCAGTCCCGCTCCGCTGAAAGTTCCCGCTCCGCTCAGTCCCGCTCCGCTCAGTCCCGCTCCGCTCAGTCCCGCTCCGCCTTTGATTTTTTTTGTTCAAGGCCGCAAATCGATGTTATGCCCGGTTTTTGTGCCTTCAAATGCAATTATCACCACGGGTCAATTCACTCCGAGATGTTAAAATGGGATGCGATTCTCGTGCAGTATTTTGCATGAAGAATTGGATGTTCGGGCTTGGAATTAGTCTTGATAATTAGTGGCCTTTTCATTGCCTCGGCTATTACCCTGGGTTAATTGCGAAGTTTTTTGTGGGAGAGTATGAAATTGTATTTTTAATCTTGTAAATTTCCGGCTAGTTTCTTCTTCTTCTCTGATCTTGTTTTGTAGCTACGGACGCCGGTGGTGTTTGTGAGAGATGACATTTCCCGTATCGCTTAATGGCCTTGCAACATTTAGAGGGATTTTTAATTGAAATTTTTATCATCCGCAACATATAGAATGCTGCTTGTTTGGGACTAATGCCAATCCATTTCTATTTTTTAAAGGATTAATTTACAAAGTCCAGTTACATGAAACTCTTTTGTATTGTTGGGCTTAAAACTAACTTACTAAAAACTAAATCTAATCTAAGCACAATTGACTAGTGGACTCGTAGAACACTCCTAAAAATCATGAAGATACGAATATATTTGCAGACAAGAATGGATGGTTTTGTGAGAATGGATGAACTTCTTTTATTCTAATAAGCTTTTCATTATATTTTCTTATGATATTGTGAATATGTTGAGTAATGAGGAGTAGTTTTCAACATTAATTATTGGCAAGAAATTATATAGTATGCGAACGCTTTTAGGTTAAGTTCGTGGTGTAATTGTTTATTGGAAAGAACCAGGGGATTTGGGAGATAGTTCTTAGGTATTTGTTCCGGATTATTTGTATGGTATGAAATATCTATTATTATGGTAATTTATAATAAAGTTAAATCTTGTTCGTATTAATTTCTCTAACATTTTTGCTAAAGTGAGGAGTATGCTTATGGGCATATAATTGTCAAGAATGGTACGATTCTTAATGAATTTGGGAATCCGGAAGATTTGCTTAGTTTGGTGCTGCCACGTGGTGGCAACAAATTGAACTAGTGTGGGTAGATTAAGCCTTAAACATGTCCCCTCGTGTAGAGCCACGGGAACTCGCGAGGATGCAAGCTGAGTGCTGATATTGTGCACAGGTAATCTCAAGTCCCATCCAACAGGCGTATTTACGGTTTGAGCACTAGTGCTCGCGCCGGATGTCTCCGCCGAAGGGAGTTGTGCACCTCAACGCACGTGATGTTGCCTGCCCGGAGAGGCGAGCCGCAAATCGCCCAATGATGACCACCGCCTTCCCCCCTTCCCCCCTCCACATACCCACTCACGCCCCTCCCCTACACACCACAGGGGGGGGGGCAGCAACCGGTAGTTCGTGTCCCGTTGCTTAAGGACCTGTCTTGAGGATGCGCGCTCGTCATCTCCGGGAACATATTAACAACATATTCGTGCCACATACGCGAATTATCATCTCCTGGACTATATAAATATGCAGCTACTCATCGTCGTTTCAGTTGATCGTGCCAGCGGATCTGGAAGTTCAACAATGAGCGAACTTGGTAGGATTGATAAGATTGATGGATAAGATTGATTGATTATAAAGGGAATGCGAGTAACGTTGGTTATTTGATACTTTTACAGTGATGCAATTCGCACCTTTATTTAAGGCTGTGTTACCGACGTTTCGACCATCATATAGGCATACCAGCCCTGAGAAAGACCACGACAAGATGGTCGAAACGTCGGCAACACAGCCTTTGACGCGGCGTCACCCGGACAGCCTAGATCACGAACAACCAATTTCATTGTTAACGAAAAATATTTTATTCCAGTGACCTTAAATTTCCGTAAGCTTTCCACAGTAATTTACATAGTTTTCTTTCAAAAATACTCTTAAGATATTTCCAATAGAAAGGCACGACTTAGAAGGGTCTGTGCACCGGTCAGACATCGCAGAGGCTTTTAACCATTACAGCTGCGTCAGGATCGCGGGACTTTCGTTCCCTCGAAGTACCTGCAGCACGTGAAGGAGCTCGTAAACTACTGAGGCTGTAACGTGCGGCGCTTCCGCGTTACGTGACCGAGCTGCTCTGCTTAATAAACGCCTCTCCCCGCGGCCTACGCGGGCGCGCGGGAAGGAAAGTTACTTCGCACCACGGGGCTTACGCTGCGGGTTTACGCGTGGTGAGTGCACCGCTGCAGGTGCGAACGTAAACATTTGCGACAGCTACGGGCGGTGTCGCTGGACGTAAATGTACTTCGCTTTGACTGGTGCTGTGGTTGGGGCAAACCCGGTAGTCGGCGGTAGGTCAGCGCCGGATCTCGCCATCCAGCGGGGGATGGTCACTGCCACCTCACGTGGAAAAAACATACACTACACTTACGGAAAAATTACCTAGTTAGTTGAATCACTAAGATCCAACCGGTCCGGAACACCGTCATGAGCGGATTCGGGTTTCGAGTGGGAGCTTGCCCCACTCCGAAAATACGTGTAATATACGTAATGCAAAACTAAATGAGACGTTAATAATATAATAAACTTCTACCTCACTCCGAGATAAATGATTGTAAAATAACAAACTCTTCATTTTTATGATACATTAATATCACAATTAAATTTATTTTATAACCATCTCTCCCCCTTTGCCGATCAAAAAGGCAGTTCCTATTTTTGACGGCGCTATCACGCCGAATTGTCGGTGTGTATCTTGGTCAAAAACTTTTGCATTAGGGAAGACGCTTGGAAATTAATTGCTCAGTGATATGTTATTATGGATTGATTCTCAAAGTAGGGATTGTTAAGTTATCAAGGATAAATTTTACAATTCAAATATTGAGCATTAAAAGTCAATACATTCTTACTTTATTTTTTTAGTTTTAAAGCGTGCGTTTTAAATGAAATTTGAAAAGAGCATAACATTCCATTCCAATGGTTTATATCTCTCAGGTTCGTTAATTCTACCTCGTTTTGTTTGAAAACATCTAATCCGAGTAATCATCTGAATTTCGTTACTCGCAAGCTCAATTCGTTTGTAGACTTCTGTATGTCTAATCGTTTGTAAACTCACACGCTCTCTGTGGAGGTGAGAGAATGTTGCGGGTTTTGGCCGCGCGTGGGTGACCGCAGAGATAAACCTGAGCGTTTGTTGGCCGCGCGACGTAAGAGCGCTGGCGGGCTGAGGCGGGGGTGCAGGGGACGGCGAGGAGAGAGGGGAAGAGCGGGGGGAAAGAGTGGAAACCGGAGGGGATGGTGAAGGGTCATGCGCACGGCCCATAATTAGGGCGAGGGTGGAGGCGGCGGTGGCGGGTGCGCGTGTGGGGCCGGTAGCACGCACGTCGCTGCGCAGTGGGTCGAAAGGCGCGCAGCGGAGAAAATCTATTCTATCTGCCTAGCCTAGCCGTATGGACACGCTGTACGAGGCTGGAGATAATTCAAACTTTTTCCTTAAAATATTGCAGATAAGCAATTAGAACTTCATGTTGTTTTCAATCACTTTCTAATAGACGTCATCAAATGCATTTCAAAATTTTGAGGAAACAATTTTTTTTAAAAATTTTAAAACGATGTAATGAATTACAAAAAAAATCAGGGGTAAGGGTTCCCGCTTGCGAGCGGCGAAACGAGAAGAGCTGTTCAACCTCCGCTACGCGCCTGTGGAACAGCGAGCTGCATCTCGGTCACTGAGTCATAGGCGTCATAACATGGACTTCGCGGCAAATGTTCTCGACAATTTCCTCTTTCTATTCTTGTACCATTACATCGCTGTCACCATTCATACTACTTTTCGTTATAATGCGCCACGTCACGTTATGCCGCATCACGTTACATTATGCCGCACACGGCGCGCGTCTATTCTTGTACCAGTTGATCACGTCACGTCACGTTATGTCGCGTCACGTCACGTTATGTCGCATCTATTCTTGTACCATCATATCTATATCATTATTCATACCACGTTTCGTTACAACGCGTCACGTCACGTTATGTCGCACACGGCGCATCGCGTTACGTCGCGTTTCTTATGCTGAGCCTTGTTATGCTACGCCACGTTACGTCGCGTTACGTATCCCATCGTGTCTCGTGAAATTGCTTCTCCGCAAATATGTTTTTATTACAGTTGAATTAAAAGAGAAGGTCGACAATAAACGGAAGATTATTGGTAATATTATTAATGAAATACTACTATGGCATTCGTAATGATATCAGGTTTTTTTGTTAGACCCGTGCCATATAATAGTAATTCGCATTTTCATAGTTAGCCTTTAGCGGAGTTTCATTAAAACAATTTTTGTCGTTGGAAATAGTGATAACAATATTTTGGTTATCATCTCTCAATTTTGTCTCGGAGAGTATTATTTTAATTTATGACAATGTTATAGTTCCTAACATATGTCACCATTCAACAATTAAAGCTTTATCCTAGATAACGCAAAAGCCTTTTCATGTCCATGTGGAAACTAAAAGCAATCTATTAAACATGACAGCTGAATGGCATTGATTTTTCTAATTGATGAAATATTAAAATTGTTTAAATTGTGACGTGAAACCCATCGGCTACTACATTAACTGTTTCGGAGAAGTTGAAAGTTCTGTCACTGTGCAACGCCCTCGGAAGTTCTGTCGATCAAAGGTTTCGTTATCTCCCCTGTTGAACTACCCCAGTCCGTGAGGTTCTGTATAAATTGTTCCGAGACGCCCGTCCACGCAAGCCATAGGGTCTGAAAGCTTGCATTAAAAATGGAGAGCTTGTGTTATATTATGTTATACAAGAAGAAGGCTAAAATTAAAGGTGTTCAATATATAATGATGAAATACATACGTGAACAATAAAATTAATTTATAATTTAATTAATATAATTAATTAAAATTAAAGAAAATAATTTACAATTTACCCTTTTGTGAGGTTTTAAAGTCTTTTCTAAATTTTACAAAAAAAATTAAGAGTATTTTGGCAAATAAAATGAGCTGATCTTCTTGGTGATAGCCTCAATTCTTTTGCAGTAACAACGGTATCAATAAATAATCTAAAATATCTTGTACCTAGGCACCGCGCTTGTTGGTTTTTGAACTATTGGTAGCAATTTTGACCGAGAAACCTGCCAGAAATACCAATAGAATTGTCTCCACCGATTATTTAAGAAACTATTTGCTGAATATAAACTGGCAATACAACGCAGATCATTATTCCACATGTTTGTTGACTGTGATAACTTCACTATAAAAATAGTTGTACGACGCTTTTCTAATTTACTTCGCTTGCCTTTCTTGTACACTTTCCTAGGTTTTCTTTTCTTCCTCCAGAGAGAAAATTACCGCTACAATCTCGTTTGCCTAACTGCTTCTCGGTCTTCGGACGTGACTCCACAATGTCGAGAGCAACGCGGCAGACTGGCTGTAAAACGAAAGTCGTTGAGACCATTATCCCTGTTTAATTAGCTAATTGTTTCTTCAAGGCGAAGAATCCCTAAAAATTGATTGTATTGTTAAAAACCATGCACCACTCTCGATCCTTGTACCGGCTGTGTTTAACTCTGAACCAGCATTGCCGCTGTCTCTGCAGTCGCTCGGACCGCGAGGTCTAATGGTTCAATTTTCGACGGTGACGGATTTTCGACACCAGGTACTTAGATTCAATTCACCCTCTGTCTGAAAGACAGTCCGAAAGACAGAAAGACACTCGAGCTTTCCTTCAAGTACTTTGTTCTATTCTCTCCCCTTATTCTCACACACACATTTATAAGTACTCCACTACCATGCTGGTGCTTAAAGCTCGTCGTGTCTGAGGCGGTGCCCCAATGGGGGAATATAGTTGAAAATCCCTAAAATTTCTTCAGTCGGAAAGAATTTGAGTATTATACTCGTATTTCAAAAATGAAACTCTAACAGGTCGGAAATGGTAATAGGTAGTACATAATTAACGAAAAATCGGATTTTTTAAAACTCTTTATTAAACTTTACTTTTCTTACATTTATTTCTTTCGGTTCAAATTTTAAGGGTTTTATATAGTATTCACTCCTACCTCAAAAGTCTGTAATTTACCAAAACGTTCACTACATTTTCTTCAACTAGGTTTTCTGGGTGATGTTCTGGAAGTGACAAAATATTCAACACTTGAATTTTTTGTCACATTGGGTAGCTATCTTCGAAGTGTGTCTAGTTAAAACGCTCCTTAGGAGGTCTCTCGTTCTAGGAAGCATTATTATCTCTCTTATAAAAATATTGTTTTATGGATAGTTTTAGAATAATTGAATTATTATTCCTTAAACTTTGGTAATTTATTCAATAAGCCAGATCAGTTCATTTAATATATACTAATTGCAAAACAAATTGAGTTAAAACTAATTTTGTTTAAGATGATATTTTCTTTACAAACAAATGAAGAACGATTAAATAATCATCTTTAACTCTATATAATACAGTTATTGACGGTTATTGAGTGTCTCGCCTCCCCATCAACCGCCCGTGATGCCATCAAAAAAGCGTCTGTGCGCCCCCCTGCCGGCGCGAGCTGCGAGCCAGAGACGTTAGGAGAGGGCGACACAACACAACGCATTCTACCCCTTAGCTGTGCTGGAACTCGTTTGAGAAAGGCAGCGGCCAAATCAAATATCCTTTCCTTTAAATCCTTTTTTACTAAGTATTTTTTTAAGCAGGGTGCGCGAAATTCCTAATTTGGCCCCATAATTCACAGCTAATGCCATGGAGCGCCCAACTAACCGGTATATTAATAATTCTGTAGTCGGTGCCGGAAAAAATGTATTAACGCTAGTGTAAGAATTACTCTCTCCATGGTCGCACGATAAAATAGTCTGATGTACAGTAAGAGCCAATGAAACATTATTTATTTCAAAAGCCAGTTTAGGAAGCCGTTCACTTTGTACGGAGCTGAATTATTTCGTAACATACAGCGAACATGTGATTACGCGAAGATGATTCCGTTTCTTCTGTTTCAAAGTGTGCTCGTGTTGGAAACAGGTCCAATTACTTCGTATATCTTACACTAGTAGAAATATACTTCACCATTTTAAACTCTTCACGGTATTGTATTTCTTGATAACTTGTGTAGTCATCTAGCCTCTCCTAATTTCACTGTTTTTTTATTAAGATTTAAGATCTAAGATTCTTTCTAAATACGAATCATAGATTTTGCACAACTTGTTAATGAAACTTTTCGTATGATCAGTCATATGATCAGAAACTCGTCTGAGCAAACACGTATTGCAATGCAATGAGCAAATGTTTCGGCAGTGAAAGATAAAGGCAACGCTCCACAAAACTCATTTTTAAATCGTGTAACTTATTCACTAGTCCAATTTTATTATAACTACTGCGATTGAGCATTGAATTATCAAGCTACACAAAATTGTTTTCTAACAAGTAGTGCTGCCCAAAAGAAAATACTCTGGCTTAACACAAATATTTAATGGCGGATGACCTTTGCCTTGGGTTCTTGCTGTTACACTGCGTCGTAAGTAGTGAAGTATTGATTATGAGATTTCAGTCGGTACGCGCAGTACGAGAATGGAAACAATGATATAACTGTTAAATATTTGCATTTTCGAACAGAATAAAAATTACTTAATCGCTTCCGGATTTTTCCGGAAGGCCGGGGGTTGTATGTTTTTCATCAATGGCTGTGCGTATTTGAAAGGAGTATGGATAAGTACTGGATAGAAAATAATGTATAGAAAATTCGTCATGGATAGAAAATCCGTGTTGTACAGAATGCGAGTCGGCTGAATGTCGATGTGGGCGGCCGGTGGGCGCAGCGGCGGCCGCCGTCTGTGCGGACTGTGTGCTGTAATTAACTATTTGTATGCGTAATACGCGTGACGCGACGCGACGCGACGCGACGCCTGGTTGGGCGGCGCTGCCTCGGGGAAGATGCCGGGCGCGTGATAGGAGCTCCGTCTGTGAAGCCTCTCGAATTACGGCAGCGATCGACCCTTTACACGCCTCCGGAGGCCTACTAAACGGGGCCGCTATGCGACTGGGGGACGGAGGGAGAGAGAGAGAATGAGAGGGAGAAAGAGGGAGGGAGAGAGAGGGAGAAAGAGGGAGGGAGAGAGAGGGAGAAAGAGGGAGGGAGAGAGAGAGGGAGAAAGAGGGAGGGAGAGAGAGAGGGAGAAAGAGGGAGGGAGAGATTGTGTTCGTGCGGAGAAATGTCATGGGACGTGTGTTTATAAAATGAATACACATTTATTCTTTTGATGAATAAACGTATTTATTTTTATTAGTTATGAAGACGCTAAAGACAAATTTTGATAAAAGTGACATGTAGACGATGTGGAGAAGTGAGTGCGTGTTTACTTTAAGTTGATTTCATGCTCTACATCCGTATTAATCCACGAGATCAAAAAACGGATTTAAGTAAAAACTGAATAGCTCAGTGTGGTAAAACATATGTCATAATGTTTTTCAAAATGTAAAAAAACAATGCAAGAATCTTTCGAACTTTTCAATTTTAGAGCATTTAAATATATTGATAACAATAACCACATTTTTGTGTTTTTAAGATTGGTATTAACCCTCTGAAAAAATGTTTTTTCGAGCCTGAAAGCTTTGTTGGTGGAAGCCTAGCTACTGGTAGAGCCTCCCTTGCTGAATAGTTTGAAAGTGAGAGATCAGACGAAGTTCTCTAGAGGAGAGCCTCAACGGCATCTTGGAAGAAGAGAGAAGATGGCTAAAGAGGCACCTCAAACAAAACGGCAGCGTCTGATCCGCAGCGGGCAGCTGCAAACGGCGTTTGGCTACATGTTATGAGCCACTTCGCATTGCCGACTGGAGATAGGAAGGACCTTTGCTGTGTCCTGTGGAGAACTCAATGAGTCCCGAGACGAGACTCATTGAGTTTTGCGAAGCTAGTTTGAAGTAGTGGAGAACCAGGTTACTAATATTCATCAGAAAGGAATCAGTAGAAACAAGAATAATTCAGATTAACAGGGAAATTTCTAAAGGAGATTCGTTATTCCTTCTTAAGTTGTGCATTAATTTGATCCCACTATCTAGACAGATGTTGCACACTGACTTTGGTTGCAAGCTCCACGGTGATTAAAGATCAGTATCACATTTTGGTTACATCGATCACGTTAAAGTGTTTGTTAAGATGAAGCGATTCTCTCCTTAATGCTGTCGTCAATGATTTGAGCAATGATATCTGCATGAAGTTTTGACTTGACAAGTTTGAAGAAATTAATTTAAAGAGATACCAACTGACAACATCAGAGTACATTGAAGTTGATATGCACACTGAGATTCAAGATCTTGAGCCAGGTAAAACTTACAAATATCTGGTCATTAAAGAATGTGAGACCATCTCGAACGATGCAATGACAGATGGGAGGGAGTATTATAGTAGAGTGAGACTTGTTCTTTCTGAATTCCATGAATAAAATATATGCAATAGGTAGTTTAGCAGTGACTATAGTCGAGTACAGTTAGGAACTAGTGAACTCGACTGAGCACGAAAGCTCCTGGCTGGCAGGGCGGCGGCCGGCAGGACCCTCACGATTCACAGACACGGGCGCACGGCGTCCACGCAATCGCCCTATCGCCACGCGACCCGCGCCGATGGCAATGCGGAGGGCGGCGCATAAATGCCCGCGTAATGCCACTCCGTGATGTGGCGGCGACATCGAGAATGATTAAGTGCGGGTCTTGCACTCCGCCACTGCGGCAGATGCGCGCTCTCCCTCCAGAGCTTAAGTGTCAGTTTGAACCTTACTCGGACGAACTTTTTATCTGAATGAATTTACCCTGCAATAATGTGAACCACCGAACCTCCGTCTCTCACCCATTCACCGACGAGGTAGCCCACTATTCGTTGTATTTGAAAGGATGGTGTGGAAGTGGGGCTTGTGCTCACCCGAAACAACATTGGCGCAGGTCCGTTGAAATTTGTTTCTTAAAATACCTTAATTCTCAAAATCTAATTTGCGTTTGCCGGGTACTTTTTGGGAACCGCAAAGCCGCTGCGTTCGGTGATGACTGATGAATGGGCAGCCTTTCAGAGAATGCAACACAGAAGGAAAGCTTAGGGCGGAGCGGCCGCAGGGGCGGTGGCGGCGAAGGGCGGCTCCATGTACTGTAACAATAAAGATGTGAAATCGTTAAACAGTGTATAATCATATTTTAAGGACGTATTATTGACGTAATCTAGATGATAAGACGTTTCGAATGATTGATAGACTGATACAAAATGTTTTTTTTCCTTTTATCACTAAATGTTAAGGCACTTATGTACCATAAAAACTGTTCAGTACAATTTTCCATGAACTATCAGATGCATTAGTTAATTAGTTGACTTTCAAGCCTTCCAGAGTTTTTGTAATATTTCGTGCTATACTACTGCACCCTATGAAGTAATACATTCCGAATATTCTCTTTGACGGTCTTAAACAAGTTAGGACTGCTGTGCTTTCATGGCATCATCATCTAAAGGAACTTTCCTTCACGTTCTCGCGTAGCAAACCTCGGGAACATGCCCTGAATACAAACATAAAACACAGCACGAGACTTTCATCGTGCATAACTTCTTGTTGCCTCTCGTTCCATTGTATCTTGCATGCCTTCACAAAGTCAATTTCACTTTGGGCGAACTGATGCTTACATGTCGTACCAATAGAACCTATTTGAATATGGTATAAAGTTAATGAGATGAAGGGTTTTTTAACTAAGGTAAAATGACGAAGAGATTTATGAGAGAGATACCCGTGATTATGTAAATTATAATGTAATAAATAATATAATATAATGAAATTAAGAAGCAAGAACCATTCTAAGATTCGAAGACCGAAATTTTAGTGTTCTTCAAATTGTGTATTTCTGTACTTCAAAGATCTCTTCTTGTAAGCAGGAGGGGAGGAATCTGGAAAGCAAACAAAGCTTCAGCAACAGAAAGTCTCAAATAATATGATTTGGATTTTTTGTCTACTTTATTCACCAAATAACGTCATTAAAGTGTCTGGGTGCGAAGGGCACGTTATAACCCTGGATGTGGTGCTGATTCCTCACCCACTGTAACGTCATGTTTCGGGCCCACTTATACGTCGGCTGGCGAGAGATTTTCTCTTCCAGGTATCTCCGCCAGCGAGGCGCTGCCTCAATCTGTACAAGCTCTATACTCCCAATCGGTGTTCCGACATGTGGAAGCATATGTAACTCTAACTCGGTGTAAGAGGAGAGGACGGGGCGAGAGTGAGGAAAGAAAGATTGCGCGTGGTCCGTTGCCCGTTTGTTTATAAACTTCTCTGGCATTTGCATGGAATGGATAGGAGAAATCATGGAAATCACATAATAAGAGCGGCCACCTGATAAAATTCCTCCAAAAAAGGCTGAATTCTTCCTGGCTATCTATTAGAGTCGAAAATAGCCACCGTCGGAACTCAAACTCTAGGACCTTCCGGTAAGGAAAGCTTGTTGGAAACACGAAAACGTCGTTGCCGCGAGCTATCTTAGCCAGACAATCATTTGTTGTACAGGAGAACCATTGCATTCAATCGACCGTTAGAACTCGATAGGGACAGAACATGCAGAAGTCACACAGAGTGGACTTCTGGCCACCTACACCAATTATTATGGAAATGATAGTTGTGAATATTGAAATGAAGGTGCGTACTGCAATTGTGAAAGCAATTGAGCCTTATATCGATCTCTGAAAAATGGAAGGATGAAGATGTTTCATGTATTCCAGGAAAACTCTTTTAATAAGGCTTGCGACTGGTGCAAAGTTGCGGCCAGTGGATTGTTATGCAGTTTCCTAAGGTTATAAATTAAGAAACATTTTTTGAATAAGATTGTTCGAAGTAATGCATTTATTCAACGAACGAAAATCTATTCCATGAAATATTTCTGGCAGACATGTCGACGGAATCGCTCATATATTTTTGGTTTGCGATCGTGCATAACTAGTGTATAGGACAGTAGCACATCTATTTAATACCTTAATGTCTATGATCTCACTGCACACGTCAGCACATGTACTGATTCAGAATTAGTTCTCGAATCTGTTCCTTTCGTTGCTGCGCTTTACCCGCAAGGTGCAGCAGTGTTTCAGAGCGATTAGGTCATTTTCACTGGGTTAATTTTCAGGTATGCAAACGGAACAGCCTTGAGATGAAAGAAAAACGTTGTTCGTGTTGTGTAAATTCATTTCTGTGGTAACGATTGCCTTCCATATCTACGTGATCTCCCTAATGGCATAGTACCTAAAAATAAGACCTGACTGTAAAGTAGATATTCCCTAAAACCAATAGAAATCTCTCCATATAAAAACATATACTCATTATACTACTGTAATCAAGAGCTCTTTTCATCTTCCCCACAGCCACGTATGTCCGCGCGTGTATGGGGATACATTACAAAGACGAAGTAATGTTAATCACTTCTCCTAAAATTATTTCCGTCTGCATCTTTTCAGTTGCTTCAGCAATTAAAACAAATAAAAAGAAGCATGACACGCAATTACATTAATTGCAATGTGTTTCCCAGACGGTTTCAAAGATTCCAGTGAATCACATCTCTCCATTCTGTTGAAAAGAAACAGTAACAAAAAATCATATCATCTACAAGTACTGACAATATTTTCAACCATAATTCAACGTTGTTAAATCGGCATCATTTCGTCGTACCGCGGGTCCAAGATAAACACGACCTGCGGTTTCGCCGAACACCCTTCACGGACGCATTCTTAGTTCCCGCCGCCGCCGCCGCCGTCGTCGTGGCGCGCGAGTCGGTTCCATTTTCGGGCCCAACAGAAAGAACAAAGCGTGACAGACAAGGTTTTTACGGAGCCCGTGCCCGCGACCACCTGCTCACAAGCGGCGCCGCTGCTAACGGCAGCGTTAGAGGCGGGCCACACGCCGCCTGGAGGATGGAGATGGTTCAAGGGAAGGAGTGAAAGGAATCAAAGGAATATTCTCTCGTTTGAAATTAAAACATCTTTTATGTCGATTATTTCGTGTTTCTAAATTATATGGACTTCTTTCTATGGTATTATTTTTATGCTATTTCTTCTTTCTATGGTCATTAATACCATAAGTGTAGTTCATGTTATATATTGAGAGGTGTCGGCGTTCCTTTCTCACCGGAACGTGAGAACCGGCGGTGACCTAATCCTCGGCTTGCGGGAGTTTCCTTCCGCAAGGTACATCCGCCAGTGGGCATCGCCCCATGCGGGACATCTCCCAACAGCTTCAGCACGCTCCCACCCCATGTGTGGGGTAGTTTCGTGCATGTAAGACAAGCGTGTGTGGAAAGCCGAGAATGGGGGACAAGGAAGGTAAAATCGCGATCGAAGAAACCGGTGAAATCTCCCTGTAAGTGAAGCCAGCTGCTAGAAAAGTCCTTCAGACAGCGAGCGATTTAGCAATAAAGCTTGACGAAAATCGGCCACTTACGGGACTCGAAATCTCGAACCTCCCGGTCTGAAACACAACAATGATAACGTTTGTTACCGTGAGCCATTCCAGCTGGTAATAGTCCTTTCACAAATAAACCTTGTCTTGGAACGGACAAAAATGGTTTCCAACATGATAAAATCGATTTAGTGAAGTTTTTGTATGTCCATATTTTATTTTCACATAAAGTGCTTCAAACAGTGCGAGGAACTATGGCAATCGCCAACTTTTTTTTATTTCATCACTGAATACACGCACAATTTATTGTGAATTGAACAATTTCACTCATCGTAATCATATTGGGTACAGCGTACCTAACTGTGTACTTTCCGTAGCGCGGCACCGAAGCTCAAAAACGTGCTGGAGAGGTCAGGGGGTGGGTCGCGGGCATTTGAAAACGCAAAGCCGTGATATTCGTCGTCTGCATCGCAGTCGCCACCCCTCCTGTGTAGCTCCACTTGAACGTCCGCTGGCATTTCATATCCTCTAACACAACAACTTCGACAGGCAGCATTCAGGAGTCGAGAAACGAAAACAACTGAAGAGATTATGGAGAGTTTGGAGTACATTAATACTGGTTCTGGTTGTGCCGGATCTAGACAATTTTCGGCTTGGGGCAATGCTGAAACTTGGCCACCCAACCGGAAAAAATTGTGAAATTGTAAAATTGTAAAATTGTGAAAGTTGTAGCACGACACTATGAGTTATTTTATTTTAATTCGGGATATTCAGTCCCAAACATAAATGAAAATGAATAGCCAACATCTGTTTAATGAATCTTGTATTTTAAAAGGAAAAAATTTGAAGGCCCAAAAAGGTTTCAATGAAAGCATTGTTTTGTTTAATTTTCAGGATTATCTCTTTTTCATTTTGTAGTGTCTTGCCTTGTAAGTAATGACAATAAGTAACTATTTAAGGTAAATATTTAATTGAAAATATTGTGAAATACCAGATTACTGTACCGCGACTTATAAAATTACGATAACGATTTTCAGTATCTGTCTCGAGAAGAATTCTAGCGGCCGGCTGCTTTGATCGGTAGTTTTCCGTGGTTTCTCCTATCATCACCAGGCGAATGCCGAAGTAGTACCCTAACAAACGGGCCACGAACCCCGCGCGATCTATCCTTCCTCTTCCTTGTTATATCCTCACCGCTTACACACGCACACTAAAATGCACTACCCTACCACAATTGTAGCGAGACTGGTCGGGAGCATGGAGCATGCTCGGCTGCTGCCTAGCCCATCCCAGCCGGCTGAAGCGTTGCTCAGCATGCGAGAGATACCTAGTTAGAGAAAACCCCGCTAGTCAACGGTAGGTCGGCGCCAAATCTCGCCATCCAGCGAGGGAAGATCACCGCGACCTCCCGAGGGATAAACATGCACTTCACTTACGGCAATAACGACCTCAGTAAATGGCGCGGTAGAAGCCACTACCGTCCACGCGACCAACTAATCATTAGTATCCAGGGACTTTGGCGCGGTGTCGACGCTCGCAGGTGGGCACGGCGGCGCGGTGCGACGGTAGGCTGACTGGCTACTGGAAGGGGGGG
>BOPP01000003.1:18269427-18285789 GCA_017312745.1 Gryllus bimaculatus
GGGGGGGGCGAGCACGCAAGTCGCCGCCCCACCGCGCCCCGCCTACTTGCACACGTGTCACTATGCGTCCGATACTCCGCGCCGCACACTGGGTCCAAAGAAGCCAATAGCCGTGGCCGAAGCCGTGGAATGATAAAACTATTTTATTTCTTGCTATTCAAGTAAAATTATTTTATTAATATTTTAGCGGGAAGCCTCCGGCGCGGTATCTACTTTCGTATCGAAAATGTCTGTGTGATGCGGAAGTTCGCAATAAAAATAATTTTTAAAACCAATTCAGCTATCTGTCTCATATATCCTCGAGATCAAACGATTACACGAAAAAGTATTCACAGAAGTAGCTTTTTAAAGTTTGATATCTACAATACAAAATGTCACACTTTATCGCATAAAAAATAATCTAACGTAAAAGGCCACTTGCGAAGTCAAGGTGGCTGATGCAGGAGCACAGTCGCAATGGAGGTGAAAAACATTGGCAACGTGTGCCTATTTTCCTGTGTGTGTAATTTACGTCTTTTATCTCGTGTTACAAAAGAAACAATTCGGCAAAGTTAAAGCACTAGCAGCTCATTGTTTAGTATTACATGCACGATAAAAATAAATTGCTAAAGTAATAAAAAATGCATCGCATATCATGTAGAAATCACTGTATGAAAGTGTCGCTAATGACCACAATTGTTCATGCGTTCCTGAACAGATTTTACAAAATCGCTTTTTGAACCATCAGACCTGGGGGAATTTAGAAAACAAACAGAAATTGTATGTACAGAATACGTAAAAGTGTATGTACAGAAATGTACAGAATTTGTAAATAAAATTGTTAATTTTAACGAGGCCCAGAAGTAGTATACACATTCCCAATCATTTAAGTTTGCAAACGCCTACCATAAAAACTCAAATTACACAATGTAAAATCCGTGAAATTTGCACGTCTGTCGCAAACAAAACTTGAAAATGTATCCAATATTGTAAATGCCAATTTAGCTTCTTCTTTGGCTACTAATTTTGTAGATATATTTTCAGTTACACTTGAACTAGTGTGCTAACGTCGCCATGGCGGGATCGAGAGCACAGGGTTCTGCTTGTGATTCATGGCCAGAGGGCGTTGGAAGCGGGAAGTTGAGAGGATGAATGGGTGTAATTGTTGGTTTCCGAAAATATATTGTTCACGAGCGTGATCTGAAAGAGAATGGAGGGTGACTATATGACGTAAAGCGTTTTTGAATGAAAAACGTAGATTAGTAGAAAATAGTAAATGTGCCGTCTTGGAATCTTGATATATTACTTTGCGCCTTTTTTAATAATAAAAATAATTTGTTTGTTATTTGTTGATGATATTTGTTCTTAGTATGAAAATACTTCGATGGGAACTATTTAAACAACATTGAATAAATAAACAATAAATGTTTGAGTGCGTTAAAAAGAACATTTGTGAGTAAAAATCTAACAATTATCGTCAGTAATTTTTATTTACTTTTGTAGGTGGGATTCATAATAAGTCAGATACATAAGTGTTTCTAGATTTCAGTTTATATTGGAGTTTAAACTATTCTGCACGCCTTGTACGCAACTCTCAACAAACCGTGTTGGAGCTAAGTACCCTAAATAGTCCATGACATTATTATGAAGCCAAATAAAAAAACGCATTTTATGAACACTGGAACTTAGAAGCACTGATTAATGTAGTTTATGTCAGAATGAATCTAAGCTGAAACTGTGATGTACTTGGTCCTTGAACGTGTGTTAAAATGAATAAATGCATTACAAACATAATATAACATATATCGCATAACTGTTTGTATTTTGAGAAAAAAAAGTCGTGCAAATTTTAAATGAGTCCTCTAATCAAAAAGCTTTCATTACTCTCTTATTGCTTCTTAATCAAAAATTGAATTGTACATTTAGTTAGAAGTACGGTATAGCAGAGCCCTTCTGTAGAGTAGTTAAGCCGGCTCAATGTCATCAGGTTTTGCAGCCTCATCTACTTAAAAGATATGGATGGTAACCTTTAACATAAGTTTTAACATATTTTAAACAAAAATCCTGGCTGTGACTGTCACGTTAACGTCATATGAATATTTTTCTTGAGATGTAAGTACTTCACAGCTGGTCGGAAACTTTGTGTTCACTCCTTCCTAAAACAAATTAGCAGTTGAAGTGTTACGGGCAACAGTAGGCGGGGTCGTAAACGAACTATTTTCGAGGAAATTAGTACGTTCATTAAAGAGAACCATGAATCATTTGCCTCTTTATCTCTACTCGTATTTTATTAGAAAATGTTTCGATAATATATCGAACCTTTTACTCACAACTACAACCTACCATAAACGTTGAAAATAATTTATCTTTTAATTACATTCGATTCCAGCTCCTTCACCTTAGACTTATCTGTTTTCCAGAGGAATTAATATTTTCTTAAACTTCAATGTTTGAATTAATCAATAAATGTTTATTGGTGTTTTTAAATTATTTTAAATGCATCATTTTAATAACTTGGGTGTTACAATTTTCGCACTGTTCTGAAGTTCAGAAATCCAAAACAATCTTTAAAAACATACACTATTTCATAATTTGACTAGTCAGTTACGTTAAACCCAAAAAGAAATATGATTAAACAACTTTCACTTCATGTCTCTTTCAGAAATGAACGGAAAAAGTAGTTTATTAAACGTGAAATGAAGGTACGAGAACATACGAAAGGAACAAGAAATTAGTTTGAACCTTACTTACAGTTCTCTTTATTACAAAATGGCACAGAAACTCACCACTAAACATGTTGGCCATGGTAAATAATAATATTTTGTAACTTTTTTACTAGTGTTTGTGTTCTTTATTAGTTTTACAATTTTATGATTTACATTTTATAGTTTTCCTTCATATCCTATTGAAGACACTAAAGATGAGATAAAATACCTCGAAACATGTTTGTCTGTGTAATGCAGTAACTGACGAATAATCACTTATTAAATTCTGTTTGTGAAATATCATTTATTTTTTCTACCGTTGTATGACAACTAGGTGCCTTTATAAAATTTAAATTTGAAGAGCTTATCGTATTTCATGGAATAAGAAAAAAACAATTGTACACTGAGGAGAAATCAGTACATTTATTTCCATTGTCTGTAATCATTTTCGACCATTTTCGACCCCTCTACAAATCCTTGAAGACTGTAACATTTATTCTAAGGAAACTGTATAGAACAACATTCAAATCACGAGGATTTGAATCGCGAGAAGGAACTGGTAGTTACTTCGATTATGCATTATAATTTCTCCGTGACTCGAAAGGAACGACCTGGAAGCGCCCCTAATCTTTAAATTCGGCTTCGGGGCGTGTCGCAGTAGAGCGTCTTCCTCAAAGACAGTGTTTGCGCGACCCAGAGCCCGTGTTTTCACCCCAAAGTCGGCCACCCCAAAAGCGCACAGGTCTCCCGGAGAGCGGGAAGCGACGCCGCTATAAATTCCTTACCTAATGTTCGGGCTTTGGCCGCAGGTCTTGAAGCGGAATCGCAGAAGACGCCCCTTACAATAGGCGGAAGCTATAAAGGAGCTCGCAAAGTTGGGCCGTTATAAGTATTCCGTGATGCAAGTTGGCACGGCCTACTCGTGAAAGAGATGCTGCGTGTAGGAAGGGGTCTCGGGAGGGGGGAGGAAGAGGGGGGGTGGATTTTCTTTCCGGCAGGGCGCGGCAGTTGAGAGTGGTGGGGGCAGGATGTAATTTTTCACTCATTCTGGCATTTATCATCTTTATTGCGCGGAATTTTTGCGGGCGTTCGGACAAAACTGGTGCCGCAGTGGCTGCAGTTGCGGGAAATGTCGCTTGCCGCCTGTGCCGCCGACGGGGTTCGCACCGCAGCTGACGTCACGAGGTCTATTGTTTGTGCTTAAGAAAACTGCCAGAAGATGGTTTCGAACTAGGGCACCCAAGAGAAGGAAGCGTGGCGGAACTATAATGGAAAGTTAAACTTTAACTTGATTTGAGGCAAAATACTGGTGTTGAATACCGAATATTAAATTATTAGCAAATATTCTTTTTCCTAATATAATTATGTTTGGGAACTTCTATACTGTTAATTTATCGTCGTGGACGTTCTTAAAACACGTTTCAAAATTGAAGTATCTAATTGATTTATGCTACGTCCACAAATAATCAAAGCTCCCGAGTACCGTTTCGATTGACGTAAACGTTTGGTACAAACACATTTCAATAGTTTTATGAACATACATGTACTATACTGTGAATATAATAGATTGTGAGTGGTTCGGTATACGTGATTGTCTTACTTTGGTAACTGAAATTGAATATTTAAGATTTTACCTTTTCTTATAAATTCAGATAGTAACTATTACAATAAATTATGATATAAAATATTGATACTGGATTACAGATAATATTAGCATTGCTGGGATGAACATGTTTTGCATAGCACTGAAGGCGTGGAAACGATTTACGAGGCTCACTGCCGTTCTTGTAAATTTTGCAGTTTGCGTTTCGGCAAATGAGTGTACGAGGCTGACATGAGTTAGAAAATATCTTTCTCTAAGCCAAAATCAGGGAAATATTTATTATATTTTCAACTCGATTTAAAAGTCACTATGCCAAAAGTCTTGCTGACGAAGCCTAATTATTTTTTGCGTTACTATTATAGATCCAAATGTCTAATGCATATTTGTTTAAAATAACTAAACATAGTGTAACTCTCAACCGCTGATCGGCTGATCGCACAAGCTTTGTGCGCAGTCTGAGAATCCCGGGCTGGGACGTCATTTGACGAACGCTCAGGAACTTATCTACCGGTAACCGGATTTACCACCGACATCAGCGGCGCTTACAGACCGACGCCTGGCCACAAACTCCCTCCAGACTCATCTAGTGGCATCGAGTGCTGTCGAGACGAGAGGCGATCGTTTGCGCGATCGCTCAGGGGCCGCTAACAGGTCGTGGAAGCGCGGAGACCAACAGTCCAGCAGTCCCCAACGACGAATGACCGCATCCAGGCAGCGGCCTCAAATACGTGATTGAACTGGGGCTCGAGAGATGTGTTATAGAGTTTTGTCAAAATTCTAAATCTATAACATGTGAATGCCACCACCACCACCACCACCACCACCAGACCCTCCGACCGAGAGGTCCTACGGTGATAAGATTTTCTACACTAGCTTTTCAGCTATGTCGAATTCAGCCTCTGACTGCTGAAGAATTCTAGCGAACGGCTGCCTGACCAGTAATTTTCAGTGGTTTCTCCGATAAACACCTGGCGAATGCCGGAGAAATATTCTCACAAACGAACCTCGGACCGTGCGCAATCTTTCCTTCCTCTTCCTTGTACTATCTTCACCCCTTACACACACTTACACCTACATGCACTATACTACCACACATGCCGAGAGTCCGGTCGGGAAATTGGAGTTTGTTCGGGCTGGGGCGGAGCTCCGCTGGTGGAAGATACCTGGTTGGGAAAACCCCGCTAGCGGACGGCAGATCGGCGCCGGATCATGCCATACAGTGAGAGAAGACCTCCGCCACTTCCCGAGCAAAAGCATGCACTACTCTTACGGGAATTATGACTTCAGTAGTTGACACGCGCGGAATCACGAACAATCAATCAATCCAATATCTTCTCCACCACCATCACCTTCACCAACCACCTCTACCACAACCACTACCTCCTTCCTTCTCAACCAATTCTACCACCTTAACAGCTACTACCACCATCATCTCCTCCAACACCACCACTGCCTCCCCTACCTCCTCTTCCTCCTCCATCAATTCCACCACCTTAACCACGACCACCACAAACACTTCCTCCTCCTCCATTCTCCATCATCTTAACCACGTCCACCTCATCTTCTTCCATCACCATCCCCATCTCTTTCTACACCTAGTCGCTAGCTCCACTCGTAAATCGGAGGGATATTCCTACGTTTTGACGATTCAAACATGCCCCCCACACGTTAAAGAGAAGCACCAAACAGCGATTAATAGAAATTTTACTCCCCCCGACATCGTCTCTTGCTTCAACGAGGTCCGAGTTAGTTATTCTCGTTGGCGATCCGCGCGGATTCTGTTGCGGAATTTATTTGGACAGTGGGATTTACGAGCTCTCTAATAACATTTGATCGCGGCGTTAATTGAATAAACTATGTATAATATGGTATGAATGAACAGAGTTTATGCGTTTAAGCGCGATAATAGAGGAAATGGAGTCAAATTACGTTAACGCGATGGGAGTTGTTTTAGGGGACGTCACATAACTAATACATAACGCGTTCCAGAGGACGCCAAAACGCTCTGAGTAAATTAGCTGCCAGTTTATAATAACTCCATATATCATATCAATCGAAATTGAAATGATTCCTTTTAGGACAATACTTTTGTAATTTGTTTATTTATCATTTCTATTTTCTTCTAAAACAGCAGATTTATTTAAAAAATGGTTGCCATTATGGCGAACCGTTCGAATACGACGAATTTTCAGTTCCAATGGTCATAGGTGTAATATTGTATCTATCCGAAATTTGGTGTTGATATGTAATGTTACTCGTTGGTTTTACAATACTTCAAAGTGTTGAGAAATAATGAGAAATTCGGTATAATATTCCTTCCTGCCTTGAATGATAAAAAATAACTTTCGTCCTATATCTATAATAAATCGATTCCAAAACTTTGCTTGAAATCATATTCGCGGTTATGCTCATTTTATATTCGTTTTACGTACTTTATTGGATATGGATTTTCTAAAAGAGCTTGTAACGAATCCAGCTCGGACAGTAGTGAATCAGTGAGGGCGCCCTGGGCTTATGGAGTACGCTCATAACTTGACGCACTGGGTAATCTCGTTGAGCGCCGCTAGGGTATTCGCAGACTGCGAGTGGGCGATATCTGGCACATAGAAACGTCAGCCACTTAAGAAACGACGCCGCCGCCCCCGTCGTGGCCGGCAGGGGCGCTGCGGGCGACGCGGGGCGGGGAGGGGGAGCGGAGGAGCCGGGCCGGCTGACGGCTTCAAACGAGCCTCTCCACCCAGCCACGCGTAAATATCCGAACGTGTTTTGGCGGGCGTGAGTGCGTTCCAGCGTCCCGCAAACCTACAGATGCCGCCTCTCACGCCTCCCTTGGGCCCTCCTCGTACCGTTGGTCCACTTATCGCAATTCCATTCGTCTATGACTTATTGCAGTCCTCTCTCTTTTCTCTTTGTCACTTTATTTATTCTTCCTCTGTCTATCTGCGTGTCTGTCTGTCTGTCTATCTGCGTGTCTGTCTGTCTGTCTATCTGCGTGTCTGTCTGTCCTGTCTTATTGGGCGTGCTCTCTGTCTGGTTTCTTCCCTATCTGCGTGTCTGTTGTCTGTCTGTTATCTCGTGTCTTCCTGTCTGTGTCTTGCCGCTGCTTCTCTGTCCCTGTCTACTGGGGTCTGTTCTCGTGCTATCATTGCGTGTCCTGTCTGTCTGGTCTGTGTCATCTGGTAATCTGCTGTCTATCGGTGTCTTCGTCCCGTCTGTGTCTTTGCGTGCTGGTCTGTTCTATCTGCGTGTGTTTCTTTCGTGTTCTGTCTGTCTCTGGCGTGTCTGTCTGTCCCTATTGCGTGTTTCCGTCTATCCTGGTGTCGCCTGTCCTATCTGCCGGTGTCTGTCTGTCTATCTGCGGTGTCTGTCTTCATCTGTCTCTGTCTGTCCTGGTCCGTATTGGCGGGTGCGTCCTGTCTTCTGTCTTCTGTCTGTCTGTCCGTCGTCCCTATCTGCGTGTCTGTTCGGCTGCTGTTCCTACTGCGGTCTGTCGTCTGTCGCTCTGGTGTCTGTCTGCCTGTCATCTGCACGTGTGTCGTCTGATCTCTTCTTCTGCGTGTCTGTCTGTCTGCTATCTGCGTGTCGTCGTCTGTCTTTCTGCGTGTCTGTCTACTAACAGTGTCTTCTATCTGATCCAGTGTCCTGTCTGCTACTGTGACTCTATCTGCGCTGGCTTGTCCTATCCATTCTTGCGTGTCTGTCTATCCATCTTGCGTGGTTGTCTCTATCTTGTTATATGTCTAAATCTAACTATTGCCCAACGTCTGGGCTTAATTGTCTAACAGAAAGTGGGGCTATTTGTTCATAATGAGTGGCCTATTTTTGAGTGCCTATTTTTATTGTTGGAACGGAACCGACAGTCGAAATACGCCTGGTGACTTTGTCCGTACCGAACCATCGTGTATCGTGGTTATCCGTGGTATCAGCGTTCCGAGACACAAGCGTGATGTTCCACCATAGTAGACGGATTGTGAGGTTCGCTTGCGCTAACCATTTATTAAGAGTGTAGGGGCGCCAAGCGCCGCTTACCAACCTGCAACCTGCGGCAGCTTTGGAAATCTCAAGGGTTGAATCACTACCTGCGATTCAGGATGATGAGCATTCTTTTAACTATATTAATTAAGAAAAAGACTTCACACTTGATTGTTTGGTGTTTGCTTCGTTCCCAGAATGGGCGGGCAAAAGATTTATTCACAAATGACAACGCTGATTTTATTATAATGGACATATTAAAGGCTTTGTGAACTACGCAATGACCTTATTTGTCACTAGCGTAACAATCTCTTTTTATCAGTGCTGGACGGGAATTCTCGGAATTTTAGTTTTCCTTCGCCTCTAGAGAATTGCTCGCCGCCGTCCTGTTTTTCTCGCTGGGTAGAGCCCGTCATAAGTCTTTCCTACCCCGCGTCGGAAATGCACGTCGCCGACGCGGTTGCTCACTGCGACAAGTGCTCTTCGGACGTTCCTCGCTTTCGTTCAGCAGAACGGAATAAATTCCGTTGACGTGGTATTTCGCTGACAATAGGTCTAAATAATGCACCGGTATTGCAGAGGGATTGGCATACGGTTGCGGGACGAAAACCTTTGTTAGCCTTCTAGCTCCTAGTTTCAATAAGATTTTCAACATTTTTTAAAAAATGCGGTCTTTGATCGTTGGAAAATATCAAAAACAATGGATCTCTTCAAATGGATTTATACGACATCTTCTCGATGAATGTCCTAGCATCCTGTTTCTTCCTCTCCTGCCACCGTGTTACATCCTTGTGTTGTGATTACCCTTCGGTCACACGTTGTGTGCCGCCTATTGCTTTCCTTATTACTATGAATATTCTTATGGCGGTTGTGATTTGCCTTTTGACGGCCCAGTCCACTTTTGATGACCTACTATAATACTGAGCGTTCCAATAGATTCTCACTTGTTTAACATTCTTGTTGACGATTGTGATCTGGGGGAAGGGACATCTGCTGGAAGCGTGCGCTTCTGGGTAAGAATTGTCGTCCAATAGGATATTAGCGAACAGGATAAGCGAAGGGGGAATTAGCGAGACAAAGATAACGAGTTTTCACTGCCATCGCGGTTTCCTAGTTGGCGGAGCACGGTTTTGAGGAAGGCCAGAGGCTTCCTTCTTTGGGGCGGGATTCGCAGAGAGGTGGTGTCTTCAGGCTCCTTGTTGCAAGTGAGAGGGTAGGCTTTGAAAGAGCGACGCTATCGCCCCTTTTGGGTGTTTTATGAGTCTTCGAGTCCCGGCAGTTGCGCGTGTCTGTTTCTATGTGAAGGGTCTATTTGGTCTATGGTGAGGGTCTAATTTGTCTTATGGTGGAATGTCTATTTGTATGTTGAGTGTTGGATGTCTTTGATTCTATGGTGGTGGTCTATCTAATGTGGTCTTGGGTGAGTCTAGGTGAGTGTCTATGGGTCTTAGGTGAGTGTCGCTTATGGAGTTATAGGTGAGGCATGGGTCCTAGTGGTTGTTCTTGGGTCTAGGTGGAGTGTCTAATGTTTTAGGTGAGTGCTATGTGTCTAGGTGAGTCTATGTGTTAAGGTGAGTGGTTCTTGTTCTTGATCTTACATGTGCCTACTTGACTTGTTAGTCCATTTTTGTCTATATGAGTTGTGGTTTATTTAGTCTATCTGATCGCCTATTGTCTCAGTGTCTGTATATCTGTCTGTGAATCTACGTATATAATTTCTCACTATCTTTCTGTCTGCCTGCCTGCCCATCTCTCTCTCTCTCTCTCTCTCTCTCTCTCACCCCTCTCTCTCCAATTTTTATTTTATTCTTTACCCTGCTTCTTCCATATCCTTATTTCCCTTCGCCCATTTCATATTCTTCAAGTTTTCTTTACTTATTTCATTCTCTCCTATTTGCTGATGTTTTATTTTTCGCCCATCCGTCGCTTCTCTTTCCTACTCCCCTTGTGGCACTTCGGAGGTCGCATAGTTGGCAGTAGCGGAACGCACGCCCTGGTGTGAGGTTTTTCTCCCTGAGGACGCAGAGGGAGTGGAGTAGAGATTCGAACGAGCGCGCGGCATTGGCACTGAAAAATGGCAGTGCCAAGGAATTAGAAGCAAATTGGGGGCACCCAACCCTGACGCGAAATGGCCTTGCAACAGCGCGGCCGACGAAAGTTTTTCGGTCGAGTCTGCGCCCCGTACACGCCAACTCATTCATATAATGGATTGTGCCCCGTTCACGTGTTGCCTTTCACAAAAACGTTTACTGGCACTTGCTGTACGTTGTGGAGTTTAGTGAGTAAGGTGTTATCTTCTGAGTTACCGTATAATGTATTCTTTGTAAGATTGTGCTAAAATTTAATTTTTGACAGCACTTGCAAAGTTCGTTTTTTTCTTCTTTTTTTTTAAATTCAAGATCGCATCAACTTCTAGGTCATTAGCGACCACTCGACTACTATTGCTTATAACGGTATGGTAACTGCGAGGATGACACGCTATGATGATGATGATAGAGGGTGAAAGGACGAACACAATACAACCATGCTCAAGGCGGGACTCGAACCCGCGATCCTTCGGTACGGCACTACTACCTTAGCGATCCCGGCCGCCGGATCGGCCAATTCGCTTTTTGCTTTCCTGTATACGTACGTATATACGGAGTAATATATATATAGTATAGGAAATATGATGTAAAACTGCGGAAAATCAAGTTTGAGATTTCAATGGAAATACATGTTTTGGGGTCCCGTGATGCCGAAAATGTGTTTTTTTAATTAAAACGTTCCTACATCTGTCCCTCCGTCTCTCCGGCCGTCTGTTTGCCCGTCTGTCCGTCCCGTGTTTGCCCGTCTGTCAGTGTGTGAACACCACTAGCGCCTAAACCGTTTGTACGATTTTTTAGAAAATAAATATTCCCCGGTAGGTCTCGCTCCGCTCAAGGCACCGCGAATTTGAAAACCATTCTTCAAAATTTAGGGCTTTTTAACATGACATTTTAAAAATATTCTCCAAAACAGCTCCAAATATTTTCTTTGAATTTCTCTTAAAAATGGAGTAAAATACGTAAGTAACCTATAAAGACGGCATAGATTCCATTTTCACGGTTATCTCTGAATTTTTGAAAATTGGAAAAGTTTTTTCGCGTCTTCCTAGAAGTACAAAATTGAAGATAGATTTCTTCGTCATACAAAATTTGTTTACAGTGAGTCCTTTCCTTAAGTCATGTACAATTTTTTAAAACTTGTAATAGTTTTCGCGCATTATTGCGTGCAATATTTGCAATTTAAAATAATTACACAATAAGATTTTTAAAAAAACGCTTCAATTTTTTTCTTTAAACTTTTGATAGAGATAGTGCTTAATGCAATCTGTAAGATTACGTAAACGGCATGTTGCTCTATTCTTTCGTTTTTTTAAAAAGTTCAAAAATTTAATTTTTTTATCTTGTTGTTCATGTCGTTAATATTTATATTAGTGGCAATTTTTTTTCGCACTATTATATTTGTCAGTAAATTTGCTTTAAATAATATCAGATAATGTTTTTAGAAAACTCGACACACTTCTGTGAAAACGGGATAGCGTAATATTAACAGAATGGCCAGATCCGATTTTCGTTAAAGTCCCTTATTTTTACGAAATTGCAAGAGTGCAATGTTTTTTGAGCATCTTTATAGAACAAAAATATTAAAGAATCAGAAACTAATCAGAAATGGAATCATAGAGAAGAGACACTAGAATCAGAAACATAAAAACACTCCAGAAACATCCCCGTAGAGGTGACAATTTTTTGAACAAATTTGATTATTAAGAATTTATATTTAAAAAATATAAATAAATGTAAAACTTTACATTGTATGTTGCGATAAATAGAAATATTTTTTATCGATGTCATTATAATTATATCGACTCAATGTGTTAGATTACGAAGATAATGTTCAAAACTGGTATACTACATTCTAAAATTCAATTAAACAGGCGCAGTAGACTCTCACTTTGTATCCTTCCCTACACAAAAATTGCCCTTAAAAATTGTCTTATTGCAAGTATTGCTTTATATTGAAAGTGCATTCCGCATTGCCAACTAATTCTGACTTTATTTATAATATATTTTAAAACACTAGTAAAATAAATAAAAATTGTTACTGTTACATACTTTTTTACTTATTGCAAATAGGTACCTTGTCCACGCAAGTAATTATTTGCAGGGATTCACGCGTGCTTTACAGGTGCCTTACATGGGAAGGAGGTGGTATTAGTAGTTTATGAATAGCTCTCTTTTAATATATTTAGTATTCACGTACACAAAAACACATGTAGATATTAAGTTATAAATCATGTTAAATAAATTACGTCCGCGGCCATATCAGTGGGCATTAAAAACTGCAGGGGACGTTAAAATATTTATAACCGACCTGTGGATTTAGGTATACGCATCGCTCTTAAATCATTAAAATGATGCCTCGCTTCTTTCGAACTGTCTCCTTGAGAAAAATCTTAGAATACTTATTAACAAATCTTCTTTGATTCCAGATAGGGCCAATTAAATTTACCACTTTTAGATTTACTACGATGCATTGATTTTATTTCAATAATTTCTGTGTAACACGTATATATGTCAGTATTATCGTGCATTTTTATCTTTATAAATATGACCATAAACTAGATATTTTCACTCTCTTTGACAGATAATTTATATCACTATTACAAGATCTTCATTTATGCTTCACAATTTAAAAGAAAAATGGCAAACTGTCTTATAAGTAGTTTTCAATTTGCTAGGCACTGAAATAATCCTATGGCTTCTACTTCCTTTACAATGGCACGAAAATATGTGTTTCTATCAGATTTGCTTCGAAATTCCCCGACATATTTGTAAATAATTGATACCAACGCAATCGACAATTTGATCACAGGCAACACCACCCATAGAGAGCACTTAGTCACAGATCATCAAAGAACTTCAAGTGATAACTACAAAACGTTTACTTTGAAATTTTAAAACGATAATTTTAAAATAAAAGTGAACCTCACACGCCGTCTTAGGGTCTTTATAATCTCTTTCTGTTAAAAACCCTTCGTTATCGCACACCTCCTTGTGAACCCTCCCACTATTGTTCTTATAGACTCACTTTGAGGACTCGCCACATAAATAAGTTAAAAAAATACCGTTACTTAGCTTTGTTACTTTCTTTAAAGCCACGTTTTATGCACATGTTTATTTCAAGGGCCTACCAAAAAACTGTTACCAAATATTTGATCTTTTGAAACTTAAAACATAATTTGCCCTAAATTGGTTCACATAGACATGAGTATTTTTATCGCGTTGGAATCCAGTTGAGCTTCAGTTATCCTTCCTCGAAGGGCTGTTGCCCATCGAGTGAGGGATGCGAACTCTTGGACTGGCGCGGCGGGGGATTTGGGCGTTGGGCGACGACTGTTTTATTGCCGCGCTTTCCTGCATATTCTTCCGTATTCTTCTTCCTGCCAAGAGCGCGGCCCACTGCTCCGTCTTGATAAAATTCTACGATGAATAAATATCCAGATTACACGGCGCGGTGGAATGTCTGGATTTAGATCCCTCGTCGGAATTCGAGGTTAAGAAAGCACGGTGGAATTTCTGGAATTTCCTCGACGTTCTGAATATTGCTTGTCATTGATTCATTAAAGAGATATTTGTGATTGTCGCTTTACGAAATTCTTGAACTAAAATTTGTCGTTTCAATTTCTCTTGGATGTTTTATGCATTGCATTCTTATACAGTATTTCTTACTGTAAATGAATTATTGCCCTCATTTGTAAACGTTTATCTAAAAATTTGCACTGACGTATTTTCTGGGACATTTATTACCAGATGAAACGTGTGTTAAAGCAATTGCCTACGAATATCATTCATTACCTGCATAAAATTGAAGGTTTCAAACACTTTGCCTCCAAACAATTTCTCGTCGAACTCCTTGGAGAACACTTCTTTTAGCATCTCTGCCACTCAAAGAATTAACATTAAAATATTATAAATAAAATAGACATTAAAAATTAAATTTAAATTGCACGACACATTTCCAAATTTATCCCCTCACAGAACTTCAAATTCTGAATTTCTGTGTGCACAGCTCTAGTTAGACCTATTTCTGTATTTTCACCAATGAATTCGTTGGAATTAACACGTCGAATTGAATGATTTGTACGACCTCCTTCTAATTCCGAATTTCAAATTCCATCAAATAAACTTAATAAGATTCTAGTAGCAGACAGAGCTACCAACTTTGCTACCTGCTTTAACTTTTGTCAAAAAATGTGATACATATACTTAAACAAATCATTTCTTCAGTTTCGTTGTCACTCATATTAATGATCAATCAGGGGTTTTTCTCTCACCCTTCGTAAGTAAAATACTAAAGGATAGCTTTTTTCTTTGGGGTGGAAGTCGTCCTCTTGTGTATGAGCAAAGCTGATGCCAAACCCGCGCATTTTCATAATTGTTTCAACACAGTGTGGCCTTCAGACACTTGTCACCGAAGAATACGAATACAGCAATATGGCGTTCATGTCATCGTATAGAGTGCATTTAATACAATCCCTACCAAAAGTTTAAACACAAAATTTAAAGCAGTTATTAAGAAAATCTTGTTTTCGTAATTTTTAAAAATTCACAAGTTGCTGGCAATATTAAAATAACTAAAATTATCAAAAAAAAGGAAATGGCCTTAATGAAAGAAAAAATATGGACAACAAATTTTATTTGAAGAAAACATCTCTATCTTTAATATTGTTGTAGAAAGACTCCGAAACAAATTCAAACTTTTGGAATTTTCGAAAATTCAGTTAACTTTGAAAATCTGACACATGCCACACTTTTAAATGCATTTTACTCTATACTGATAAGAAATTTAAAGAAAATGTTCATCCACTTTAAAAAATGTTCCACGGTCAAAAATGTTGAAAATGTTCCAGGGGCTTCATGCAAAGAACTCGCAAACTCTAATGAATGATTTTCAAAACTATAGAGCTTCGACTGAGGTCAAATGGACAGGGGTTTTTCCATTTGGAAAGAAATCCTATGTATTGTTTAGGCGCTAGTGTTGTTCACATACACCAGACGCATGGACGGACGTTTTGAAAAAAACACTTTTTCGGTATCAGGAGACACTGAAACGTGTATTTCCGTGGAAATTTCGAAATCTATATTCGGCAGCATTACAACTTTCCCTATGCTACGTAGATTACATACAAACGTACGTGTACGGGAAAATAAGAATGACTTACTCAGTTGTTTAACCTTCAAATATTTAATTATATTACCTCAGAATCAGAATTGTCATGCGACTCTTCTTCCAGAAGTGCATATCTACCTGACGGTATTAACATTGGTGTAACTTCTAGATCAAATGCCTTTCTTACATTTTTTCTCTATTCCATTTCTGAAATTAGTATTATTAGATGCAATTAATGCCCTGCAAAGACAAATAAAAAAATTCTTTTTTGTAATTTCTGAAAAAAACAAAAGCATATAGCAATATGACGTTTACGTCGGCTTACAGAGTAGATTCAGCAATCTTCCTGCCAAAAGTTTCAAGAAAAAATTTTGCAGCCGATTAAAAGAAAATCTTTTTTTATTGTAATACTTAGAAATTGCTCATATTGCAGGCAATATTTCTCGAAGACTACTAAAATATTCAAAGAATTGTACATGGCCTTAATGAAAAAACTCACTATGAAGAAAAAAAATATTTGAAGAAAAAATCTCTATCTTTAATTTTGTTGTTGTCGGAAGACACCGAAAAAAAACCCAGACTTTTGAGTTTCGAAAACTCATATTTAACCGTGAAAATCGGACCTATGTCACTTTCATAAGTGTATTTTACTCTACTCTTACAAGAAATTTTGAGAAAAAATATGGGGCAATTTTTTAGAGAATTTTGAAAACATGTCAGGGGCCTTATGTACAGTACCTCCAAAACTAATGAATCATTTTCAAAATCGCATTTTGCTTCCCTTTCATGTGAAATGGAGTTTCTGAAGCATATTTTCATTGTGGACTTTCCCCTCTTCTGGCCCCACTGTGCGGCGGCGAGGATGTGGTTGAGGGAAGCCGTGGCGTGCAGGGCGTGGCGGGGCGGGGG
>BOPP01000003.1:18294358-18316522 GCA_017312745.1 Gryllus bimaculatus
AAGAGTTAGAAAGATTTAGGGTTTTGCAGTTTTTGAGGTATTTACTTACATCTGCATTGAGGGTTATATGTTGCGCTGGTCGAGAATAGGGTTTCTGTGTAACAGCGTACTGAGGTAAGTAGTTATTGCCGAGTGGTATATCTGTGGGGCATTTTTTAGGTTGTCTGTAGGATGTGTGGTAATATCGTGACCATGATGTAAGGCTGAGGGAGATATGTTTTCACTGGTCTGCTTTGTACTCTGTTGATAATGTGTTGTTGTTATTGATTGGCGTGAACTAGGGTGTGACTGACAGTGAGGTCGGGTTACTTTATGCTTCATCAATTTAGAAAAGAAAATATGGCAAACTGTCCTTATAAGTTAGTTTCCAACTTTGCTAGGTGCACTGAAATAGATCCCTATGGCTTCTACTTCGCTTTATAATGGCAGCGAAAATTGTGTTTCTATCAAGCATTTGCTTTCGGAATATTCCCCGAACAATATCTGTAAATAATTGGATACCAAAAATCGCAAATCGACAGAATTTGATCACAGAACAACTACCACCCATAGAGAGCAACTTTTGATCACAGATTCATCCAAAGAACTTCAAGTGAATTAACTACAAAAACGTTTATTTGAAATTTTAAAAACGATAATTTTAAAATAAAGAGTGAACTCAACACGCCGTCTTAAGGTCCTTATAAATCTCTTCCTGTTAAAAACCCTTCGTTATCGCACACCTCTGTGAACGGCCTCCACTAATTGTTTCTTATAGACTCACTTCGAGACTCGCCCACATAAATAAGTTTTAAAAAAATACCGTTACTTAGCTTTGTTACTTTCTTTAAAGCCACCTGTTTTATGGCACATGTTTATTTGAAGGGGCCTACAAAAAACTGTTACCAAAATAAATTTGATCTTTTGGAAACTTAAAACATACTTTGCCCTAAATTGGGTTCACATAGGACTTGAGTATTTTGTCGCGTTCTGCTAGCAGACCAGCTTGGATAGGGCTGCAAGTTATTATCCTTCTGGGAGAGGGGTTGCTGTAGTGCCCGTCACGATGCGCGGTGAGGGAGATGGCGTAAACTCTGTGACCTGGCGCGGCGGGGAGTGAGTCATCGTTAGCATGGGTAGGCGTTGAGGGGTCGGCGATGCGTGGTTTGTTTATTGCCCAAGGTGAGGCTTTCCTGCATATTCTTCCGTATTCTTCTTCCTGCCAAGAGCGCGGTCCACTGCTCCGTCTTGATTAAAATTCTACGATTGAAATAAATAATCAGATTACAGGCGGCGCGGTGGATATGTCTGGATTTGAGATCCCTCGTCGGAATTCCGAGGGTTAAGAAAGCACCGGTGGAATTTCTGGAACTTTCCTCGACGTTCTGAATATGCTTGTCATGAATTCATTAAAGAGATATTTGTGATTGTCGCTTTAACGAAAATTCTTGTCTAAAAATTTTGTCGTTTCAATTTCTCTAGGACGTTTTATGCATTGCATTCTTTTATAAGTTTTCTTACTGTAAATTGAAGAATTATATGCCTCATTTGTAAACGTATTATCTAAAAATATTTGCAACTGACCGTATTTTCTGGGAAAATTTTTGACCAGATGAAAACGTGTGTTAAAGCAATTGCCTACGAATATAATTCATTACCGTCGCATAAAATGAAGGTTTCAAACACTTTGGCCTCCAAACAATTTCTCGGTCGAACTCCTTGGAGAAACACTTCTTTTGTTACGCAATCTCTGCCACTCAAGAATTACATTAAAAATAATTATAATAAAATAGAAATAAAATTAAATTTAAATTGCACGACACGTTTCAAATTTGAATCCCCTCACAGAACTTCAAATTCTGATTTCTGTGTGTGGCAACAGCTCTAGTTAGACCTATTTCTGGTATTTTCACACAAGTGAATTCGTTGGAATTAATACGTCGAATTGGATATTTGACGACCTCCCTCTAATTCGAATTTCAAATTCCATCAAATAAAACTTAATAAGATTCTAGTTGCACGAAGAGCTCCCATACTTTGCATATGCCTGCTTTAACTTTGTCAAGAAATGTGATGCAGATACTTTAACAAAGCATTTCTTCAGTTTCGTTGTCACTGCCGTATTAATGATTGAATATCAGTGGGGTTTATATTCCTCACCCTGTCGTAGGTAAATACTAAAGGATAGCTTTTTTCTTTGGGTTGGAAGTCGTTCTCCTGTGTAGTGCAGCAAACTGATGCCCAGTACCCGCGCATTTTCATAAATGAGTTCATACACAAGTGTGGCCTTAGACACTTGTCACCCGTAAGATAGTGAGTATACAGCGAATGTGGTGTTAATTTCATCGTTAGAGTGCAGTTTAATACAATCATCCTACCTAGGGAAGGTTTAAAGACCCAAAATTTTGGGAAGCGGTTTTGTTTTAAGAAAAGTCTTGTTTTTGGGTAATTTTTAAAGATTTCACACTCAGAGTTGCAGACGCAATATTAAAGATTACTAAAATGTTCGAAAGAATGTACCATGTACTAAGTGGAAAGAAAGAAGTTGTATGAGCACAATATTTGTTATTTGGAAGAGAAAAAGATTCTCTAATCTTTCGATAGTTTGTGAGGTGGAAACCGAAACAAAATTCCACTTTCTTGGAATTCAGTTTAACTTTGAAATGTGACACATGCCGACACTTTTAACATGCACTTTCCTACAACTCTATACTCTTAAGAAATTGATGAAATTTTCCATCCACATTTATGTCCACGGCCCAAAAATTTTGAAAATGTTCCAGGGGCTTCATGTATAAGACCGCAAAAATAATTATATTTCAAAGTATAGAGCTTCGACTCAGGCAAAGGACAGGGGTTCTCAATGTGGAAAGAAATCCTAATGTATTGTTTAGGGCGCTAGTGTTGTTCCCATACAGAACGCATGGACGAGCGTTTTGAAAAAAACACTTTTTCGGTATCAAGGGAGGAGACCGTCCGAGAAACATGTATTCCGTGGAAAGTTGTGTACTGGAAATCGATTTCCGCAGCATTTCAACTTCCTCTATCGCTACGTATATTACTCTGAGTATATGCGTATAAAGTAGTAAGCGGGAACAATATAAACGGGACTTATTTTTTGTCCCCCCCGCCGCCGGAGGTTGATGCTTGTTTGGTTCTGAAAGGTTCCTTTTCCAAAAGTAAGTTGTAATTAATTATATTACCTCCAAAATCAGAAATTGGTCCAAGTCAATCGCGAGAGTTGGCTAGCGTCGACAGAAGTGAATTCTACTTCGACGCATTAACATTGGTGTAACGTTCTAGTGTCAAGGACATGCCTTTGTTGTCAATTTGTGTTGCGTAGGAGTGCACACTCTCTCTTAGCTAAGGATTAGTGTGTTAGATTTGTAATTGTCACGTGGCTCTGTGGCACTACATGAAGAAATGACATTATTTGTAAATTTTCTGAAAAAACAAAAAGAATGGAGCAATATGAAAGTTTAGTCGGCTACGAAGTAGATTGAGCAATCTTCCTGCCTAAAGTTTCAAGAAAAATTTTGCACCGAGTGAGAGAATATATATTTTGTTTTGATATTGTTGAATTCGCTCATGAGTTGCAGGCAAATATTATCTCGAAGACTACAAAAAATATTCAAAAAATTGTTTAATGGCCTTAATGAAAGAACTCACTATGAAAGAAAAAAATATTTGGAAGAAAAGAATCTCTTATCTTAATTTTTGTAGTTGCCGGAAAGACACGCGAAAAGAATCACACTGTTCTGGTGAGTATTTTTATTAAATGAAGGTGTTAGGGGCAATTTTTAGAAAATCTTTGAAAACATGTCAGGGGCCTTACGGTACAGTACCCCCGAACTAAACAAATTATTTTTCAAGAATCGGCCATTTTGCTTCCGCTTTCATGTGACATAAGAGCTTCTGAAGCATATTTTGATTGTGGACGTTCCCCCTCTGTGGCCCAATGTGGCGGAGGCGAGGATGTGGTTGAGGGAAACGTGCGTGCAGGGCGGGGCGGGGCGGGGCGGGGGCGGGGGGGGGCGGGGCGGGGCGGGGCGGGTGGGGGCGGGGCCGGGCCGGGGCGGGGTGGGGCGGGCGGGCGGGCGGGGCGGGCGGGGCTGCGGCGGTGGCGGTCGGTGGGCTGCGGCGTGGAGGCGCGGACCAGCGTAGGAGCGAGAAAGGGCGACCAGCGGGTGCGTGTCGAATTTCGCCGGCGCGGCGAGACAGGGATTTATGCCCGAGAGTTACTCGCGTTCCGAATCGCTTATCCGAGCGGAGAGCGGCCGTTATTTTTTTTTTTTTGGCTGCGGAGCGATGTGCGCTGAGCCACGGCAACGGACCGCGCGCCCGGCCGCGGCCGCAGGTGCGGCGCGCTGCCAGGACACCAGCATTTGGACCCTGCGTTGGGAGTCAGACTGTTAATCGGCCTTTTCTTCTTTCTTCCTCCTCCTCCCTCCTTCTGCCCTCCTCCTTGCTTCTCTTCCTCCTCCTCCTCCTCCTTCGCTCCTCCTTCCTCTCTCCTCCTCCTCCTGCCGCTTCTCGCCCTCCTTCCCTCTACCTGCCTCCTCCTTCCTCCTCTCTCTTCCTCCTCTTCTCCCTCCTCCTTCTTCTCCTCCTCCTTCTTCTCCTCCTCCTTCTTTCTCCTCCTCCTTCTTCTCCTCCTCCTCTCTCCTCCTCCTCTCCTGTCTCCTCCTCCCCTCCCTCTCCTCCTTCCCTCCCTCCAATCGCTCTCATCTTCCTCTTCCTCCTCCTTCCTCCTCTTCTCCTCTTCCTCTCTTCCTCCTCTTCCTCTTCCTCCTCTTCCTCTTCCTCCTCTTCTCTTCCTCCTCTTCTCTTCCTCCTCTTCCTCTTCCTCCTCTTCCTCTTCCTCCTCTTCCTCTTTCCTCCTCTTCCTATTCCCCTCTTCCCTCTTCCTCCTCTTCTCTTCCCTTCTCTCTCCCCTTTCCCTCTTCCTTCCTCTTCCTCTTCCTCTCTTCTTCTTCCTCCTCTTCCTCTTACCTCCTTCCTTTCCTTCCTCGCTTTCCTCTTCCTCCTCTTCCCCTCTTCCTCCTCTTCCTCCTCCTCTTCCTCTTCCTCTTCCTCTTCCTCTTCCTCCTTCCCCTTCCTCACTCCTTCTCCTCCCTTCTCCTTCCGGCCTCTCCTCTGAACTCTTCTCTTCCTCTTGCCCCTCCTCTCCTCCACTTCCTCTTCCTCCTCTTCCTCCTTTTTCCTCCTTTCCTGCCTCTTCTTCCTCCTCGTTCTCCTTCCTCCTCCTTTCCCTCCTCCTCTTCCTCCTCCTCTATCCTCTCCTCTTCCTCCTCCTCTTCCTCATTCTCTTCCTCCTTCCTTCTTCCTCCTCCTCTCCTCTTCCTCTTCCTCTTCTACTTCCTCTCTCTCTCTCCTCCTCCTCTTCCTTCTCCTGCTTCCTCCTCCTCTTCCTTCTCCTCTTCCTCCCCTCTCCTCCTCCCTCTTCCTCCTCCTCTTCCTCCTTTCCTCTTGCTCCTCCTCCTCCTCCCTCTTCCTCCTCCTTCTCCTCCTCCTGCCCTCTTCCTTATTCCACCCTCTCCTCTTTAACCTCCTTCTCTTTAACTTCGTCCACCTCTGTATCCTATTTTATCCTTCAATTCTTATTCATATTCGCCTAATTTTTTCTTACTGCTTCTCCCCGTTCTGTCCCTTCTCCGCTTTCTTTCTTATTTTTTCTTTCTTGTTCTTCTTTCTTCTTGCTCTTTCGATAATATTTCTGTCCGTTGGGCCTAGGACCAAACATATATCATTAGTTTCATACTGCTGAAGTTTCCAGATCACGGAGAACAGCATTTTTAGTTCCTTACAAACTATTGCCCGGGCTCAAACGTTCTTTATTGTAAACAGTTACAGAGGCCCAGTTAATAATATATCCGCGAATCTAAGGAATAAAGTTGTAAAATGTATGATAGATAGTCTTCTATAATATTCGAAATGAAGAGTCTCTAGAGGCAAGTATTGGAGCAAGTAAACTAGTTGATGATGACATTGCCTCCTTGGAAACCTTGCTTGCTCAATGTAAACATTTTGATCTGAATTACCTTACATGGATCTCCACAACAAATGTGACTCCTTCAGGGCAGCAGTTTGCACAGAGTTGTTGCGTTGCCAAGAACCCGGTTATTTCTGCCCATCTGCGTACGTGACAGATAGGAGGACGTGATATCTATTATTATTGCTGCTATTGTAGTATATCGTGCAGAAACATACCCGAGAATTCTCTCTTGGCTTTCATGTAACTCGCTTAGGCGGCGGTGTTTCGCACAATCAGTAGTCTTTCGATGTAACCTTCATCTAGTCCTCGCGCCTTTCGTTACATTCGTATATAACTGGCGTCGCGTTAAATAATGTAAGAGGAGTTCGATTTTAGATTAGGCGGCGCAAGCCACGGAGGATGGCGCAGAGTGGTGGAGAAGCGTAAAGTTGGACGTCAGATCAAAGATGACGACAACTTCCGGCACAAGGGTGATCCCTCTTTTTTTTCAGTACCATTGAATTCTACTTTAGCGATATTAAGCTGGCTTCAAAGAAAATGATGTCACGACCCTGTAATCGAACACGGATTTTCCATCTGCGCCTAGTTTTCCATTAAGATCTACGGAGATTAGTCCAAAGTTTTCGAAGGGGAGTTTTGGAGGCCATGCCGCGTTAAAATTCTCAGCATATTCGCTTTGATCGCTAGTTCGCCTGTACAGTTATTGTTTGGAAACGAGATGTCAATTTGATTTATGCAATTATTAGCTATGTAGTTGAAATGTAGTAGGCTACATTTTAGCGATGCAGCAAAATCATATTGTACGTCATTGTATAACTAAACTAAGGTGGTGAAACCGCTATATTATATCCAAGCCGTTTATGCGCCTATAAATACTATTGTTGAACCGCGTTAAAAAAAAAAAATAAACTTCAACTGCGCATGCAACTGAAAGTGTTTGAGTGGAATTTTGACGCCTTCCATACGCTATCGCGCTCTTAGACGAGGTTTTTACCCTTAACTTCCTGAGTGCATTAACTCTTGGTGTCTCCAGGGCCGTGGTAGCATAAATCGTGAAACAAATTGACGTTCCTTTTTAGCAATATTAAAAACAATGATTTGCGCCACCATTGGCACATGTATCGCTCCTGACTGGCATAACATGCGAGACTACGCCCGTCGGTAAGTGGAGACAAGATTGTTCTCCATGCGCGCTCGAAATGAGAAGTCGCTGCCCTCAATCATTGTGCGGACGTGTGGCTTTTGCTTCACAAGAGGGGTGTTTTCGTACATCCCCGGTCGGTGCGGCCAGTCCGTCCCTCCCATAAACGGCTTTGCGTCTCAATTTACGAAAACACACGGAGTGCAAACACATCAGAAGTTCGCCGTAGTTTATTGGCATTGGTTTTTAGTATGTGATTGTTTGGCCAAGGATCCAACTGTATGGTTTATCGACGTAGTCTCGTTTTTATGCGCGATTCGGCTGTCCTGACAAACGGGTTTATTTTGACAGTAGTTGAGGTAAGATAATGATATTTTTGTTTTAAACGAGTTTAGATTAATGTGAAAAAATACAAAACCAATATTCTTGTATAATGTTTTGATTTTGTTGCTACTGTTACAGTGTCGAGAAAATGCTCTTTCGTTTTGATATTTTTTCTACGTACGCTGTTCTCTACACATTAATATTGCGAATCTCCGGAACGTCGAGCAATGTTCTTTTTTACATTTATTTGTAAGGGCCACAAAGTTTATGTTTATATATTTGAGAAGCACAAAATCAAGCCAACCAACATTCTGGCTTAGAATGATCAATCTTGTCTTTCTGCGAAATGGCTCTTCTTGCATTGACAAATGTGGAATTTAACTTAACTTG
The DNA here is from genome assembly GCA_017312745.1 of Gryllus bimaculatus. Classification (NCBI taxonomy): domain Eukaryota; kingdom Metazoa; phylum Arthropoda; class Insecta; order Orthoptera; family Gryllidae; genus Gryllus; species Gryllus bimaculatus. Next base: position 18,302,188 of record BOPP01000003.1, read on the forward strand.
ACGTCCGGTGTCAAGCCAGCTCACATCAGGTTTTCGCGCAAGGAAAATACGTGTCACTTAAATTGTGTATCATGGACATTCACTTATCAACTAATGATCAACCTAATAAATGGTGAAGGATTTGTCTCGACGGTCAATGATTCCGTATTTTAACGTGTGGGCGCTGCTGACGCAATCAAAGCCAGCGACACGACTCGTTTCGACCGAAAATATAGTGGCAACTTAATTCCAACAGTGTGAAAACTTAATTAGCCAATAAATTATTTGACATGGTTTTCCTTTCGATGTGCCGGAATGTCGTTCGTAGCTTTCCAACACCCTAACATGGCCCCACTTTCTTATGCCGTAAACTACTACGGCAAATTCAAGAAGTAGATTATAAGACCAAGTATACCATATTTAATCCAAGTATTTATTATGATCCTCCGTCACGAAACACAGATTACATGGTTTTGTTGGTCGAGTCGGTAATACTGTTACTACAAAACGTAGTGATTTCAAATAGAAAATGGACGAACAAACCGGCGAAACGAGAGAATCCCACGAGAAATAATTCAACCGCGAAAACTGGTCTTTGCACCACGCTACAAGTTCTCACATGCGATCGACCCAGGTATTTGAAAACAAGTTGAAGTTGGAAACAGGCCTGTTTGATCCCAAGGTGAGAGCTACACGAGCGTTGACTATCATTAACCAATTACTTGCCAAGCATTATTAAAAGACTTGGAGTTAGAAGGTGTCCAGTACCAGCTACTTAACAATACCGGAGATCCGCGGTGTTGTAACTAGAACAGTAAGTGCGGCCCTCCGCCTGGGCATCCCTGCGGGCTGGTGCGTTGGTGCCGCTCCATCACTATTCCCCTTATGGCGCTCGCGGCGTGGCGCGTTTTCCCACTCAACGCAGCGGTTTTTTGGTGAGCGCGGCGCGGCGTGGCGCCCGGCACTGCTGGGAGCCTGATTCCCTTCGGGGCGCTAAGCCCAGAAAGTCGAGCAAACCGTGACCCGCCGGGGAAAGGGGAGCCGTCGGCAGGGGTCGCAAGGTGAATACGACGGGTTGCCTTCGCCCGCCCCCGCCCCCGGTCCCCGCCCCGCTGCATGCCCTCCGCCCGTCCGCCGCGCTGGAAACTGCCGCCACCGCCAAACGGCTGTACGGGCCCGCGAGGCCAATGGACCCGCCTGCCGCTTAACTTCGCACTTCAGCCCTGCCCCGGCGGAGCGGGAAGACCGTAGGGCCAGGGGGACGGAGCCGGCGCGAAAAAAAGCGGCTCGTAGAGGGGCGTTTAAAGACAGAAGGTCGCGAGAAAACGGTGAGGAAACGGTTCGGTGGGAAAATCTGTAGACGATTTTTTAAATAAGTCTTTTTAGTCAGACAATTTTCCAAGGTAGGGGACTCAAAACATGTCATTAATATTATAATATTAATATTTAATTATATTAAATATATTATTAATATTTTCTATAAATTGCCGTGAGCAATATACTATTTTGATTAAAGAAAGGAAGTAATCAGAAAGTTGTAAATTGTACGTTTCATAATGACAATAATTGCCAAAACTATTTCCTTTTATTCTGAAACGAAGTGATTTTTCATTATTAAAAAATAATTCAATTGTATTATAGTTAATTGATTTAAGTTTTGTTTTTCATGCACTACCAAAAGCATAGACTAAAGATGGTCGGTAATGTTGGCTATGCATCCTATGTATTGTTACAAACTTTATTTTTTTCTCCACCACTTTCTTGACTGGCTCTTCCAAGATAGAAGTGGAAATGTGTATATGAACCACTACATTGTTTGAACGTTCGCACGCGTATGAATGCGTATATGTAACGCAACAAACATGTCGAGCACATATGCCACTACTAGGACCTGGTGTGATGAGAACCAAATATTAGAAACTTGAAGACAAAACAAGGATATATGTAAGAAAATAAGGAACCGTTGAAAAATATTACTTCAAAGAAGGAAGTGTAAAATTCGGAAACCCGGAAAGAAAGGAAAGGAACGAGTTACTGCCTGAGGTTGAGTCGCGAAACAAGGAGGAAGAAGAATTCGTGCGGAGGCGTGAACGGGTGGGAGGCAGTGGTAAAAACTGCGAGCGCTGTGAGAGTCCTCGCAGGCTGCGGGCGGGCGAATTGGGAGCGGAAGGCGACGCGCCACCTGGGCGGCCTGCGGAGCGGGAGGCGGAGCGGGAGGCGGCGTGGCGTGGCGTGGCGTGTAAGAGACAGGGGTAGGGACGGTGGCTGCAGCGGCTCCGGGGAAGGCAAGGGGGAGGCAGTCGGTGGATGTGATGGCGGGGGTGGCGAGGGCAGTTTGCGGGTGGAAGTGGGGATGGTGATGGCAGGGGTTAGGGATGGTGGAGGAGGGATGGAGAAGGCAGCGGGGCCGAAGTGAAGGGTGGCGGTTGGTCAGGCGGAGGGGGGTGACAAGCTCCGTGGCGGGGGGTGTTGGTAGAGGCAGCAGTGGCAATGCTGACGGGGAGGAGGCAGCAGCTGCGCCGGAGCTCGGGCGCGGTTTGGCGCGGCGCCGGCGACAGGGAGCGGCGAGGGGGGCGTGGATCCGCGGAGCTTCCCCTACCTCTCCCCCTCCCCTCCCCGTGCACACCGCCCACCTACATCTGCGAAGAGCAGTGCTGCACGGCGGGCGCCACCTCTGCCGTTGGCACCGCCGCCAGCGTCGCACTTGTTCTCGTTTCTTTCGCCCTCTTTTCTACCCCCTCGCCTTCTCGCTTGCTCACCTTCCTCCTCTGGCGCATCTGTTGTCGGTTACCATCTTCGACTTCACCACTGCCCTCTCTATTATACCCTTTTGTCTTTACCCCTCTTTTACAAGATCCGTCCGCTCTAACGTAACAGCTGCCACCTTCCCTATTGGTTCCTTCCGTCATCGCACTCTTTCGTATTATGTTATCTGCTTTCTACTACGGTCGCTTCCACTCTCTCTCCTTTCCCTCAACCTATATAATTTCAACCCCACCTTCCGACTTTCTGAACAGTTTCTTTTTGCAAATGATTCGCCACAAACACCTATACGTTCCCTACAAAACTTTACCGATTACACAGCTATTGTCTTTGTGATGCTCCTTCCATTTGGATACCCTGTTTCTATGCTTTCCGGATTCCCTTCGATCTCTACCGTCGACCTCCTCCTTTGCCTTTGATTTCTCTTTTCCCCCCACTCACATTCCGTTTCCGACTCCTCATCCAATACTCTCTCCATTTCCTTTTTCAGTCACCATAATCACCGGAATCTCATTTAGATTCCACCAATTCCACCTTCGTTTTCCCATTGTCTATACTTCAGTTTCCTTCTCTTTTACAGCCATCACTCCGACACAGGCTTGCCGTTCCCTTCACCCCATACATCCACCTCCACCGCCACCCTCCGCCTTCGCTGGGTCTTCTTTTGGCAGAGGCCCCCCCCGCGGTGGCGTCCCGGCGTCGTATATAAGTCGTATAATAGGATTTTATAAAGATTTATTTTACAGAACGCAAAACCAGAGCGTCGGAGAGGGCGCGGGAAGGAAATTACATTGGTGTTCGTTGATGCGAGGCACTCGCACGTTCGCGTGACCTGGGGCACTTTTGCTCACGCGGGGTGCGGCGTGGCGCGTGCTCGCGGCCGTCTGCCTCGTGTTTCCGGTCTCATCACATTTAGTGCGTAGGTGCTGCCTAGAGTTCTGATTACCACGAGCCCGCTTCCGAGCTTCCGCTTTCAGAGGCGTGCGTTGCAGATTGGTGTTCGCTGGAAGTTCATATACGGCAGTGTTTCCCGAACTCATGGTACCTGGAAACACTTTTTGTTTTAAAGAATGGGAACGGAACATTCCACGCGGTGGAAATTAATTGTATTTAATAAAAGGTTAAAATAAATGTGAGATTAAAAGTGCTACATTCACCTGCAGAAATTGCTTTATGAAAGCCATTTAGCAAATACTTTTTAAATGTTCCTTCGAAAGTGTAAAAAGACCTGTGAACAGCAGATAATGCTGCGGTTTCCTGTTCACAGAGGAGTCTTCTTTTAATGCCATACGCTAGGCAAGTCTCCAGAAGCCGCTAGCGCTTTCTTGTGAGACTTACCCTGAGCAATTATACCTAGGGTAGGTTACCATTGATTTCCATAGGGGCGCTAGTGTGCCAAATTTGACGTTTGATTTTAATACCAGAGCAGGCTAAGATATAATATCCAAAATCTCATCTGAATTCGTAATTCAAATCGAAACTCTGAGTGGTGCTACATTGTTAGAGGATTTAATTTTGCTAGGATCGGCCAAGTGCCTTTCCTGGGATGTTTTACATGCCGCCAAGCGTCCGCCTACATGCCGTCGAATTTTGACACCTCAAAAATCCGCCCACCTACTTTTACAGGGCTTGAACCCACGAATGTGGGTGGGATCAGTAGCCCGGCATGACAACCAGTATACCATCGAAGCCGGTAATACACGTGTGTAGAATTATTTTCGAGGTAATGTTGCGAATAGCTAAGTGTCTTTGAAAGTAATGGCCCATGTGACGTGGCGTTTGCGTGCGTGCGGGTTGTATGGCGGAAGGGGAGATGACGGACGTAAGTGGATATGAGCTGCGAGAAACTTTCGATTTTTGTGTTGCTATTCGTTTCACTTCGAGTCGGTTTCTGGAAATAGTTTTTTGAATTATACATTTTTTCCCAATGATTCTGTGGAAAAACATTGAAAGTAAAAAACTTAGAAATGTTTTTAATAAAACATATTTAAATTTTTAACTAAAAACTATTGAGGAGAAGAGATAAGGTTTTAAATATATTATTCAACAAGCTTCTTACTTTGGCGGAGTTCCGTTCTTTAGTGCATGTTGGGTGAGCGAGTTTTCAGTATGTAATTTGTAAAATATCATGATTGAAAATTAAAAGTTTGGATTCGACGAAAGCATATTTTCGGTATCTTCCAAATAGTTGGATTGAACAAAGTAAATAATACAATTCAGATACTGCTATTGGTTAAAGTTTATAGCGAAATTAGGGTTATGGGTGACAGAACTTAATGTATGACCTCTCGTACGTCATATTTTGGAAAGATAAAATATCTATATTACTAATTAGCTCACATATTGAATGAAAACTATTCAAACTCTTGCCATGTAAGTGGGTATATGATTTTGATAGGCAGGAACTCGGCAAACATAAAAAAATATGAGTGTTTCGAATTTTACAGAAAAAATGCAAGTGTGTGATTGTATTATTCTTCATATTGTCATACTGTGCGTACCGACTCGATTTTCGTAATCTGTGCCTCCCTGGTTACGCCACAGCAGAAATCATGCAGCAACATTGCTGTAAAGAAGAGACTGCTCTCCATAGAATGCATGATTTTTCGCGTTTCTTTCTTTTATATCCTTGGTTTAAAAAGACAAGTTCTGTAAATATTCTGTAGTACTATAGTATTGCAATATCCGTGAAGATTGTTTTGTTAAAACATTCAATTTATTGCAGTGTTTTAAGAGAGCATTTTATTTGTTGTTCTTTAGCAGATTGCGTGATACATTTTGGAAACCTATTTTGTGTCGTTTTGTTCAGCGACATTTTTGCTTCTGCAGGCCACTAGAATTTAGTATTACATTTCTTTATTGTCAAAGAGGATACATTATGATTTATTCATTGATAATTTTGTGTCCTCCAAAGTAAATGATAATCATGCATCATTGTTATGTTGTTCTCTTACATAAATGGAAACATGAGAGAGAACGATTGTGAATTTCCATGAACTTAATGTTTCAAAAGCGATGAGTTAAACAGCATATGTTGGTGACTGCTGTAATTTTTGTAGTATCCAATATAACTGCTCGTGGCAGATAGCTTAATGTCAGCGATATATGCAAAATCGAACTATACCTTTCTGTAACAGCTCAGTAACTGAATTGATAATTGTAGACACATTTATATTTTTTATTCTTTGGACTGATGTAATGAAAAGTAAACGGACATTAATAAGATATTTATAAAAAAAGTTGGTGTTAATGAAAATGAGATGGTATTTTATAAGTACAACACGTAATATGAACCTTCAATCGCAGTGTCGTGATCCAAACTCCGTTCAGATTGTCATTGATAGGGTTATTTTGTTATTTATTGATGATTTTTCTTTCAACAAAATCAAGAAAGTGAACAAACATATTTAGAGTTGAAATGAATATGGTAAATTATATTTTTGAATTCTCTTGTTTCAAAACGTTAAACAATGAATTATTTTTCTTGGCTAACCCGAAATGTTTGTTACTGCTGAGGAGAATGAAGAAAACCAACCAAAGCAGTATCCAATTATTATTGATAATATGGTACCAAAAGGGCAACAACTCACACATTTAAATATTTTATAGATATACTGTAAAAAAATCTTCATTAAGTGTTCCAAAGCATGGGAGACCTGAATACTTCCAAACCACTTAGAAGCACATTTAACAAATGTATTAGCTCAATTATCTCTAAAATCCACTTGTAGCTCCATTCAGTTCAAAATTTTGAAGCTGCAATCCTGGTATTTTCTTTGGTCAGTAATGCGCTTAGGGCACCCTTCGAACCGAGAATCTGTGCTAAATGGAGCCTGCAGGCAGAGGTAACTCAATGTAGAGGAGACAGTCAAAGAGCAGGTTTGAGAATGGTTTCCCCATTATAAATTTTACACTGCAAGGAGAGGATGTAAGAAGTGAAAAAAATTGTCGTAGTTCCTTCTTATATGTTCGAAGAGGGCTGTATTTGAAGTTCTTAGAAAAATATTCCCGAGTGAGAGTCGCAATTATTCGGGAAGAGGCAAGGAACACAAGAAATGGGCCTTAAGAAAGGCGAGGATATAAGTGACAAGGCAAGTAATATGCTACGTGATCGGAGAAACCTTGGACTTCGGATTGGATTTGTGATATCAAATCGCATTGAGGTGCGTATTTGTGAGTTCTGTGGAATGTGGAGGAATGAGCGCTAGGTAAAAGGTTGTATGAGGACGGATGGAAGCATGGACACATGGAACGAGTGTGGTAGGTTCCATACGTTTCTAATCTCACTAACTTCTATTTTTGATAACAAAGAAAAAATGACGTAACTTTTCCACTTTATCATCATTTACTCCAACAGAAGTTTCAAAAATTTCTAAGCTTTTGAAAACAACATTTCTATGCTTGTGAAAAAAACAAAAAAATTCTATACTTTTGAAAAAACACTCCGAATTTGTTTTCGCAAAATGGTCAAAAAAAGCTTCTCACTCGTCTGAAACACGTTTTCCCCAAACGTGTATCTTCAGTTTTGATAAGTGGTTCATTGTACTGTAAATGGTCTTACTCCTTAAAGCCACAGCCCTTCAGAACATTATTTTGCAGTCCGAGTAGTAAGCACAGGTACCTTTTCGTACAGAAGCTAAACACTATGAAATTTCAAATATTACATTCAACTAGAGTACCTCCGTCCACAAAACTGAATGAGATGCAGGCTACAAACTTATAGTATTACAATTAAAGATTAGACTAACGGAATCATATAGAACTGCCGGTATGCATTTCGAGCGGAACGATTGCCAAGTAAAACGCAGAAGGGAGGGCGAATAAGATTGGATAGTGCCATTATTCACAATATTTTATTCGTCTCATTATGTATTGACTGTCTTATTACACTATGCACTATTGAACCAAATTACAATCATGTTGTGTATGAATGTCGTTAATAAAAAACTATTGAAAAACATATAATGCTTAACAACCTTTAATATGATAGAAATTTGATTCTGAAGTGCATAGTGTAATAAGACGGTCAGTAAATATTGTCTATCAAAATTATTAATTAATATATAATATTAATTACCAATCTACAACATTCTCCAAATGATTTTTTTTTGCTTCACAGTGTATAGTGAAATAACACTGTCAATAAATAATATTACACTTATAAAGTATTGCGGAAAAACAATTGAATGACAGACGTATTGATAAAAGTAAGTATCATGTTGAGCAGGTTCACCAAGTAGTGAACCGTGTCAACATTATTGTCGGTCAGAGCATCGGGGTGAGCTGGGATGACAACCGGACTGAGTATTCCAGTATGATTGATAACTGATTCCGGGCGCGTCAACGACCAAGCGCATTAGTCCCGTAAGTGTAGTGCACGTTTTATCACGGGAGGTAGCGGTGATCTTCCTGCGCTGTATGATGCGATCCAGCGTCGACCTAACCGTTGGATAGCAGGGTTTTGCCCAAAAGGGCATCGACCCAGATGAAGACACCAATTATCCGTTGCTAATATTATGATGAACCCGCTGGTGTGTTTCCACCAAAACTGTCTCATCCTCTCTTCGGGTGGGGTCAGGGGTTCGACGAGACGCAGCAGAGAGGACGGAGCAACGCGCCGGCCCCGTCGCCGTCCGGGAAATGAGCCGCTATCACTTATCTAGTCCGGGGCGCCGCCGATTTATGGCCGTTCTCCAGCGCGCGGAGGCGCGCGACCGCCAAGTTTCGGGCGCCGCTCGCAAGTAATTAACACCCTTAATGAGTTGCCCTTAATTCTGTTTCATACAATATTTACTCGAGGATGTGTCTGCGCCGCAACTTGGAGAGACGAGAGACTATCCGTCAGGGATTTTGAACTCACATCTAATTAAGTAGTTTCTCTACAGAAGACGAATTACTTTTGATAGCATGGTGCTTGCTCAGCGCAGAGACGACGTTCTGAGAGACAATGTTTCGTACCTATTTTGCTCCCAATTGTGTCACGAACTGCGGTAGTTTGCAGCCCGGGACTTGGCTTTGTGTGACATGAATCTTACGCGAAATTTCATTATCCATGATTGAAAACACGACTATTTCGCTGCCATACATTTTGTAGGAACGGTAACAAATTGACTGTTACTGTATCCTTGTTAGTGGGATAATACATTTATGTTGCCGTAAGTCTACATACTAAGTTTACATTTTTAAATAAATATGCCTTTAAGTCCTTTTCAGCAAAGGCCTCCTACATCTAAATAGGTTTAGCTCTTGATATACATCAAATGAGCTACTTCTGATGGTTGTTGAGAACTATTACTCTGCTTCTGGGTACGCTTTACACTTTACATTTTCTACATTACACTTCACTTTACACTTTCTGCTCCTGGTTTCCGCCACCACCTATTCTGTGGAGCTTCAATCCACTGCTTTCCTGCTACTCCCTGTAATACGCTGCACCATCTCATCTTCTGCCGTCGTGCGTTTCTTTTTCCAACTGTCGGGTCCCACATTGCTGCTGCATACGACCACTTTTCCGGCTTTATTCTGGCAATATGATCGCCCCACTTCCATTTCAATTTCTTGGCCGTTTCTTGGGCATCTGCTATTTGGGTAGTTCTTCTGATATCATCGTTCCTTACTTTGTCTTGTATAGAGAACGTGGAGTTTTTTCCTCACCATTCTTCTTTGAGTCACAGCTAGTTTTTCCACGCGTTTCTGCGATGCGGTCCAGGTTTGCGCTCCATACTGTATTCCTCGCAGCACACAGCTGTCCATTATGTCTTTTTTTGTCTCTATATTTTGTCTTTTGTCCAAACGTAAGAACGACAGAGACCAGAATTTCTTCCACGCCAGCGTTATTCTTCTGTTAATTTTCTTATCTGTTCTATAATTAAAAGAGACCGTTGGTCCTAAGTAGATGTATTCTGAGACATGCACTATTTCATATTTGTGTATTTTAACTCCAATTTCCGTATGGTTTGTCATTAGTTTTGTTTTTGCTGTGTTCATTATCAGCCCTGTCTCAGCACTCTGACCATATCACTGAGTTATCATTTCTAGCAGTTCTCTCACCGACTTGGTGAATAATACAATATCATCTGCAAGTCACATGTGCGACAGCTTCCTTCCATTTACATTGATGTCAAATTTTCCCTCTTAGTTTTAATTCCTAAAAAAATCATTTAAAGTGCTGGGAACAATTTTGTTGAGATGGAATCTCTTTGTATTACTCCCTTGGTAAGTTTGAATTTCTCTCCTGTTGTTTTCGTCCTGACTTTGCCCCAGCTGTTTGTGTTTAGTTATTATTAGGTATTTGTTCTGAATCCGATGCTGCTGTAGTGTTTGAAGTACATAATTTTTATATTTCACCAATGGACGATGCAAAACATTTGGATTTGAAAGATCTCACAACATGCCATATCCGCACTTGTATAGATAATACGATGCTGTAAAAATGTGTGTAAAAAGGGGATTAAATTTCCGATGCTGCTGTAGTGTTTGAAGTACATACTGTTATTCCATGGAATCGAAAGTCTTGTTATAGTATATAAACGCATTTACATTTTTCTGTATAGAATTTTCTAATGGTTGTTGACAGTTAACCAGGATTCATTTTTGTCACTAAGCAATAATTCGAATGAAATCATTTTTGAATTTAGTAAATACAATAGATTACTGCCCTAGCACGTACATTTCAAAACACACAAAATATTCAAAATACATGCAACCTACAGGTAATGCCAGTAATAGACTGGTCCATTCTCTCGTAAGATCACTCGTGACAGTGAATTTTCTCCGCTAACAACTGAAGATCACCGCTCGCAAAGAGCGGCGGGCTGCGAAAGTCGCGTGCGCAAGGGGCGTGCCGGCCAATACCACGTGCGAAGTCGAACATACGAATTACATAAAATAGCTGGGCACGAACGCAACGCGTGAGAATGGCAGAACGGACAGGCATGTTGTTTCGACGTTTCCACTTATGCTGCACGCAAATAAACCACTGCTCAATACACTGCCCTCTCAGAGCCGCACTCAATTACAAAATCGAGACATATATGCCGATTAATGTATTACAAACCCGTTCATGTTTTATTTGACTGGAGGGCACTGGCGGAAAAATGTACGGAATAATTCAAAATAGGGCAATAACGCTTTCAGACGAATCTTGAAATAATTTATAAGATGTATGTAAATATTTCATTTTCACTGAGAAAGATAACAACAAAACATTACGTTCTGTTAGTCCCAGGTTTACAAGTGATTGTCGGTTATTACTACATTTGTATTCCACAAGAGTGCAATGAAAATCGAAACAAAATAATACATTAAATACTTTGCAATTTAAGCATAAAATATAAAAATACTTATTTGATGTAAATCATTGCACCAAACGGTATCCAGCCTAGGAGCGGCTGAGGAGACTCAGGGCATCAACTGCTGTCACCCCAGTGCTCTGACCGAAGGTCCTTGGCTTCGAGCCACGTTGGTGACTGGATTTTTTTTTGACACTACATAGATAGCTAGGTCGAGTTCATCAGTTATCTGGATAAGAATTACAGTGGCCGATCGGTAGTTCTCCGTGATTTCTCGGATCAAAATCAGGCGAATGGCGGAGCAGTACCCTAACAAATTGGCCACAGGAAACCCTTCCGACGTCTAGTGTGGCGCCGGGTCTCACCATGCAGCGGGGGAATAACACTGCCATCTCTCGTTATAAAGCATTCACTACACTTTCGGGATTACTCGCATTTTGGAAATACACAGTCGCGCGTGGTCCGTGACCCGTTTGTTAGGGTACTGCTCCGGCATTCGTCTGCTGTTCATCGGAGAAACCACGGAAAGCTACAGATCAGGGCAGCCGCCCTCTAGAATTTTCATCCAAACAGCTATTGAATTCCACCTAGCCGAAAATCTAGAGGTAAAAATCATGCCACTATCAGGACTCGAACCAAAAACCTCCCGGGCAGAGGTACTGAAGTGACATCAGTTTATGGCCTGCGCCCCCCTCTCCCGTTTCATAGCTATTAAAAATGTAAATGCATTTATATACTATAACAAGACTTTCGATTCCATGGAATAACAGTATGTACTTCAAACACTACAGCAGCATCGGAAATTTAATCCCCTTTTTACACACATTTTTACAGCATCGTATTATCTATACAAGTGCGGATATGGCATGTTGTGAGATCTTTCAAATCCAAATGTTTTGCATCGTCCATTGGTGAAATATAAAAAGTAATCTGCAAAGTTCTGGTGGTGTCCAAAGCCAGACAGCGGAGATGCGTCTAGCGCTCACAACATGCAAACCTTCAGTAGGAGCACTAGGAGGGAACAATTTTAGATATTAGATTCTTTCTTTATTTTACATTTGCAGACCAGAGAGGACTGCTGAAATCTTATTATAAGTTTTAATAGATGTAATTAATAGATCTAGAGTTTCCTTTCATCGTTTTTCAGTTATTTAGTTAAGATCTTGCGAAGAAACTTCCTTTGTGCAAGAATCGTAACGTTCAAAGTCTATCCCATATCAGGCTTTCTTGTACGAGAGCACATCATCATCGATGGGTTACTCCGAAACTTGCTCAAGCGCTAGCTAGGTTGATCTAGTCGCAACCAATTGCGAGCCAACCGCTTCTGCTATCACATGCGAACCAACTGCTAGCGTATCTGCGAAGTCGAAAACTTCAAATCAGTCCAATGCGACGGCCGGTTGGTTGCTTGATAGGTTATTCCTGTTTCCGCCGCGTCAACTCGTATGCTCATTAGCCCCGTAAATGTAGTACATGTTTCTATCACGGGAGGTGTCGGCATTATCTCGCTGGATGGTGGGATACGGCGCTGACTTACTCGTTGGCTTGCGGAATATTCTCCAACCAGTTAACCCTCACCAACGGGGCACCTCTCCACGCCGGGTAAGTCCTTGGCAATCGACAGGTATTGTAGTGTAGTGCATGGAGGTGAAAGTAAAGAGTGAGAATAAAACAAGGAAGAGCAAGGAAAGATCGCGCGCGGTCCGTGGACTGCTTGTTAGCTGATTGGTTTTCTATTGAACGGAGAAACCTCGATACATTAACGCAAATCCTGTTACCCTCGGGATTTTCGGACCATAGAATCTCCGGGTCAGTGGCACTGCAGTTGTTGCTTTGAGCCAAACGCCTATCGGCGCAACTTCGCTTTCTCATTAAAATAGAAAGGAGACCAGCGGGGTAGCGGCTGGCGCGGAGCGGAGGGTTGCTTCGCGGAGGGTTGCTTCGCGGAGGGTTGCTTCGCGGAGGGTTGCTTCGCGGAGGGTTGCTTCGCGAAGGGTTGCTTCGCGGAGGGTTGCTTCGCGAAGGGTTGCTTCGCGGAGGGTTGCTTCGCGGAGGGTTGCTTCGCGGAGGGTTCGGGCGGAGCAGCTCTGCCGGTTTAGCCTAATGGCCTCCGCGCGACCCCGCGCACCTGCCGCGGGCTCTCGGTGCGCCGTCGGGGCATTGCGAATGGAAGCGAGGTTTCCTCGCCCTAGTGATGAGGGTATGGTAAAGGAAACGGAGGAATGTGGAAATGTAATTTACCAAAAACTTTCAAAGGTGTTCGTTTATTTTGGAGATAATTCATAGTAACAATAATTGGATAGTATAAATAGTTGTGACGGAAGCTTTGTTTTTGTGAGCAAATTATTGAACTAATTTTATTTCTTTGAACAAAAAAGTTTTAGAATGAATAAAATTGTCATTAAAGAGAAAGTGAAGGTAATTAAAAGAAAGGAAAAAAATTCGGATACGTTCTTGTCAAATTTTATTGCAACATTATCTTTTATCATAAGTACTTAATACTGTGAACTTGCACATTTAATAGTCCTACCTATTACATACAATTAATTTATGTACCTTTCCACTGAGCAGGTAGAAAAACATGATAGCTTAGGACTGATTCTGTAAAAAAGTCATCTTCACCCGACAAACAAAATAACGTACGAATGGTTTGTTACGTGTTTGCATCTCCACTGCTCTGGAAATTGCTTGGTTGTCCTTCATTTTAAAACTTGTCTTACCAAAATGTGGTTTACGGTATTTTCTTCCGTACTATTGTCTAATACAGATTGCACACGAACAACTCTAATATTTGTGGTTACTTATTAAATTACACTTATTAAATAAGTTTAAAAAGCAAAACGGAATGGTTTTACAGAACACTGAATTGTCATTATAGTGATCCACACAACGGGATGATTCATGCTTACGTAGGACGTACATACTCGCTCAGTCTCACGCACGCTCACACACAAATAGACGTGCTCACCCGCGCAAAAGTATAAGATAGCTCACGCTTACGCATCTACGCATACATACACCCGCATGCACACGGACTCAAGAACAAGATGTTGATAATATTATGATGATATGCATATTGGCCATTTTATGACAACGCATTATCTTCCGCGGCCCAGTCGTATTTATCCCAGAGAGATTAATATGTGCCTTTACGGGGATCAGCATTTCGGCTGTATCCCTTGGTAAGACAAGGTTGTTAAACCTTGCCGGTGCGGATAGCCCAGGTCACTGAAGCCTGAGAGCTATAGCTGCGGCGGCGACTGTAATGGTTAACTTTTACTGTTACACCCAAGTTGGCGGGT
>BOPP01000003.1:18319288-18331749 GCA_017312745.1 Gryllus bimaculatus
ATATATATATATATATATATATATATATATATATATATATATATATATATACAAATCCCACATTATACTTGAAATAATTATTTACATTATATTTTTATAAATTTTCATAATGAACAAGTAATAGCTCGAAAACAGCGAAGCATTGCAACAAAGCCACTTTTTATTAGGTTATCTCAGTTCTTAGAGATCCTGAAAAGTAAGATACCAGTTTTGTATCTGAGAATGCTGTAAATTCGCTCACATAGTAAAGACCAGACATGTGTGCACATGTACATTTGGGATGGAGCACATAACCCCGTGTAATAAAAATACTTCATGCAGTGCTTACTCCTTTAGAATATTGAATATGATCAAGAGGTCAAATTACAATCCATTGTATTTATGCACAATATTATTTAATTTAACGTCTAATTATTACTTGCAGGTCTCTCAGTGATCAACGAAGTTCAAATTAGTCTAGTCAAATTACATAATAATAAGTTTCGTGGTCCGAAAATAGTCAGGAAACAATGTGAGTAATCTTAAAGAAGAAATAATAATTACAAAAGAAAATAGTTTTATAAATGCTTTAATCGTAATTGAGAATGTTTGCGTAGTTTTTAATGGATGGCTGTTAGTGATGTGAAATATTGGTAGGAACGTATGGGGGAATTGAAGAATTCGAGTAATAATTCGTTGGTTTGCTTAAGGTTAGGCTTGGAGGAAAATGTTTAAGAGAATTTACTAGTTTTTGAGAGTACATGCAACCGCTGCAGTTAGCAGCATAATATTGTTTGAATTTTACGCCCTGTAGGCATTTTTTTCTTGCATCGGAATAGTGATGATTCCTTAAGTATTTAAATCTTCTGGCTTCAAAACCATACCTTGCGAAAGGCACTGTTGCTGACACTCCTTAAACATTATAAATCTAGATTTAATTCTTTGTTGAACACTAACTAGACTACACAAAAATCTTTTTAGGTTGAATACATTTTTGGTCTGTTTTCAGTTAAAACCACTCCACAAATAGGAATGAATTATTTTGTTGTACAATCTATTTACTTTGATTTCTGGTTAAACGATCCGGATTAATTCATCACTGATTTCTTTTTCAATCTATATAACGGGGAAGTCTTCAATTACCATTAAAATTTTTTTGGTGTGGTCTCTATATAAATAGTATTGGATTTTTTATCACAGATTTCTTAAGTTGCGGAAGTCGTCTGTATTATGCCATGAACATTATTTCAACAGTCTATATATCTTTGTTTGGTTGAGTTTTGAAATAATTTTTAGATACATTTTTAATGTATTCTGTTTTGCATAATTATCAACTGCGTGTTCGTTTTTAGGGGGAATTTTAACTTGAACTGGTTCCGGTTCGCAGTCATTCATTGTTTCATATTCTAAATTTTCCAGAGTCGCTTAACGTTAACTAACTGAGATATTTTACACATTTTCACTTTCACCTGATTGCATTGCTTTTCGTTTCCTAGTGTTTAGTTGCGGTGTTATTGATATCGGTGCTTAAGGGAGATGGTTCTTGTAATTGAGGACATTGTATTGAACTACTGCTCTGAAACCCTGAAGCTGAGTTTGTTGCGTAATTTGCGATAAATTGTGTACCATAGTGTTGAGAAGGTTGTTGGCAATGTTCCTTGTTTCCTTGGACTAATAGTTGCTGCAGTTGTGGCCGCAGATGAATTATGTGTAGCTCCTGCTGTTGAATAATATTTTGCAATTGATATTCAACAGCTGTTGGTACACACGCTTTTTCGTTAGCATGCCCTACGTCTGGTGCAGTCCACTGGCCTGGGCTAGAGTCAAGACGTGTGGGCTCACTCTTAACTCACTTATCGATGTTCATTTTTTTTGCTGATTAGCATTATATAGGAAACAGTGTTTTGGCTTATAACTATAGTTTAACGGAGAACACTGGTTTCACTAACATATAGCACAACTGTTGCCACGGAGCAGCGGTGCAGAGCTCGATGTGCACTGCCAATCAGTTTCTACAATAGATAAAAGTAGAATATAATCGCAATGAGTGTGAATGAAATATTTGGTGAATTGCAGTATCACTTGAAAAACAATTAAATTGACGAAATTTATTTTATATATAAAAATTTCTTCATTAAAGAATTTCATATGTTCATGTAATTCATTTGTTCTAAATATAGATTTATACTGCTATACTTTAATAAATACGGAGTTCCCAGATCAGTCTTCTTTTAACTATATGTCGG
This sequence comes from Gryllus bimaculatus, assembly GCA_017312745.1. Taxonomy (NCBI): domain Eukaryota; kingdom Metazoa; phylum Arthropoda; class Insecta; order Orthoptera; family Gryllidae; genus Gryllus; species Gryllus bimaculatus. Next base: position 18,321,514 of record BOPP01000003.1, read on the forward strand.
TTCTACGTCAACTACAGGACGTTATTTTCAAAGAATCTTGTAATTATCATTCGTGAACTTATTTAATACACCGCGCGTAATCGGATATCAAGGTAGTTATCTGCAACATCACCTTTAATACTACATGGTGTCATAGAGTTTTGCCAAATTGGTATAATCAGTAGAGTGATAATTACATGCTCTCGATATACTCATCTTACCTACCCCATAAAATTAGTTTCTAACCCCGGAGTTTTTCACGCTGCCGTTTTAAGAATGCAATCATGTCGGGGAGGGAGAGATCAAAGGAGCTAATTACAGCGTCTGTTAGCCTCTGAGTTTAGATGGCTCTCGACCACCGCGACAGCTCGTCCTCGTCCCGTCTTCGTTCAGGGAGTGTCGCCGTAGGCCTTTAATTGACCCCGCCCACCGCTTCATCCCAGGCGCGCCGGTACTTCACCGTAATTGGAGCCAGCGGCGTCGGGGATTTGAACCGGCACGGCGCGGGGCGCGGGCGCAAGCGCAGGCGGCGGGGCGGGGCGGGCGGGGCGGGCGGGGCGGGCGGGGCGGGGCGGGCCAGATCCCGGGGCGGGGCGGGGCGGGCGCGGGGCGGGGGGCGGGGCGGGGCGGGGCGGGGCCGCCCACCGGCCACGCGCGTTCGCCATTGCATCCCGAAGGGCCCGTGCCAGATCCCCCCCCCCACTGCTCGCCCAAACTCCCTTTCGGAGGCGAATGCTGGCGAGTAAATTGGCAAGCGATAACTGAGTTGGCTTTGAAGCTTCATTCAAGTGTGGATTTAAGGAATGTTGCAACAAACGTCTGAGAGAGGTAAAAAATCTGGCATATTGCTACACATTAGGCGCATTAGAACCCCCTCCCCCATTTATCTGCTGCAGAGGGTCATTGGCCAAGCTTGAATAAATAAATTTAAAAAAAAAGAAACTCCTAAATTTTGCGATGATTTTTTTTGTGCTTTTTTCACGTCTGAATTGTCACCTAAAACTATGGGTTGAAAAAAAGGTCCATGATCTTGACCTGTCATCCATTTAGAAGATCATTGCGAGCATGTTGCGAGGAGGAAGTGAGTTTTGTCAAAATAAAATAATGTTTAAATGATGCTAATATGATCAGAGCAACTGCAATTTGAAGGTTGTTAAAAACAAAGTGATAAAATTCTCCTCCTGGGCAAGCCCCACAAAGGTGGTCAGAATGTTAGAAATGTGCTGACAGCTGGCACGCAATGAAAGTAGAGGAATAAATATTACAATTTATAAGGGGTAGGCCGAAGACCAATTAAAGTTTATGGTGAATTAATTAACAATACTTGATCACTGATTTACGTAGAGAGCATGGGGATATTACTATCTTTATATTTAGCAATATGTATTTGCATGAGTGAACTAATTTGCTATTATATTATTTTTTAAATGTAACTTATATTTACTAACCATAAAAATGTATTTCACAATGCGGTTGCACTCTCCGTGAGTCACACCATTTTTTGTATTATCCCTTCAGTGCACAGCTAATTAACATGACCAAAGTTAAAACTTTTATTGTGCTGTTTTGTACGAGCAGTGGTGAAACAAAAACAAATATTACGTGACCTTTTCTATCTATTTACGTAGACAAATGGCTTTTGGAAGTCATCTCGTGAGAACACTTCACAGTACTCACCTGGGGGAGCATTTTGATACGGTAGAAGAAGAGTTTCCTGATGTGATAAATTTGACAAATCAGTTTCCTCTCTCATTAATTACACCATACAACTCTGAGCACTTATATCACTATTGAAGATTGAAGTCAGGACATACTGCCGTCCGTCAAGTTAAAATTAGACACTTCCAGGTACCTACGTGCGTTTCATAATATGTACCTATCGCGAATATTAGAAAATATCATAATGATATAACGTTTTTGAAGAGCTTTATTGGTTCTAGCCAATTTTCTTCTACTTTTTTGTGATTCCTCGAAAAAAAGGTATTTGTTTGTTATTGTTTATATTGTTTTAATTATATTGGATAAATTGTATGAAATATATTGAAAGTAATCATTTTGTTTCAAGCGAAACCTGTCCTCTCTTTTGCACAGAAACTGAGAAGGTTGCCAAGTACTAAAGGCATCCAAGCAAAGGAGGCTGATTCCGATTCCAGTTTCGAAGCTCATTTCCTGGGAGATACGGATGTTCGGTTAATGTATATTGCTTTTTAAACGACACGATCCGACTAATTGCTTTATTTGACCAAAAAGTCGAAACCTGAACCGGATGATTGGATTTATTAATGAGTTTTACGATGGCTTACGGACGTCTAGCGGAGTGTCCGGTACGGGTGGCCACGAAATGAACGAGGAATGGAAATGGAATTTCCTGTTAATGTTTTCCGATGGAGAATGTTCTATATCTCATTTGCAATTTGCGACATCTAATGGCCGTGTTATCGTGATGTCGTGTCTGAAGAGCGCTGTAATGGATTTTGGATTAAAACGTGAAATTGGTGAAGAGATTTTCAATATTCTTAATAATAACCTGAAACGAGAATGTAGCTATATTTGTTTTATTTTTATTTATCTTGTTGCGGTAATGCAGAAAATAATTATATTACAGTTCTTTCAAGAGTTCTTTCTTTCAGCTCTGCCAGGTGTTCGGCAAATTTTGTGTAAGAACTAGTCTAAACTCCCAGGTCATTCAAAAGGCTGGGAAGTGCAAGAAATTTCTTTATTTGGAACAACCCACATTTTGCGCAAAGTATTATAGAGGCAACGACAGTCCTTAGATCTGCTCCTTAGATAGCTGATTGCAACCTGGAGTAGATTTTATATTCAACCGTCTCATAACATCTTTAGTCGTGATCTAGAGGAATAATAATAATAATAATAATAATAATAAAATTACTATTACAATTCTCTACAGCATATTGATTATTATTATTATTATTATTATTGTACGTGCACATTTTTAATTGAGAATATTAAGAAAGTAGCTTAAATACTTTTGGGAGAATGGAATACTATACAAATGTTCTGCGTAGCAAAACACTTTGTAGGTGAGGTCGTCTCCTAAGGATGAGAGGAACCCTTTCCAACAACTCTCAAGTTTTCTCCCCGTCCACCTGCCGTCGACGGATTAGCGTGTTCGACGGTGAGCGAGTGCGAAAGCGAGTGGCACACTGCATTGGTAAAGAGCAGTCTCGCGACTGGCATGCATATCACGCAACTGTGAACAAAGACCGTATCTCGACACTGATACCGAACGCGTGACGACACCATGCCCAACGATGGAACGGACGTTTCTAGGCGAAAGCAGATTGTTTTGTAGGAGGTTCAGCTGTCATTCAACATTTTAGTGCATGCCCAGTGGAAATGTTTTTTTTTCTATGCGGTTGAGCTATATTTTTGCAATTGCATTCGTATGGTAACATAGCTTTCCACCGACCTTTGCAATGATGAAAAAATAAAAGGAAGGAAGCTAATCGTTTCCAAGTCAGAAAAACAAACTGGCCAGAATCCAACAGAAGAAAAAAATATTCACATGTGAAGTTAATAAAAAACACTGGACTAGCACTTCCAGTCAACATAGATTAATCGTGACATATTAATTGGAACTCCTCAAACAAGAATCGTTATAAAGGTTACAGGCAGCGACCGTTTGGATCATTCGCATTACAAGCCAAGGCGGATATTTCTGTTTTAACATTCGCAGACGGGCGTGGACGAATGCGTACGTCTAAATTGGCGCGTCCTTCATTCTCTCGCAATTCATTCCCCCATGATGGACGAAGTACGAACATATACGGGAGCCCTGTAATTCATTACCGCGTCCGCAGCGGTGTGGCTGCGGAGATGACCAGCGGGCGGGCGGCGGGGGGGCGGGCGCGGGCGCGGGCGGGGCACGGAGGCGGGGCGCGGGCGGGGCGCGAGGGAGCGGAGGGCGGTGGCCGCTCGTAATGGCGCCGGGAGAGTGCGACTTTTATAGTCGCTGACAGATAAATGAATCCTCCTTCATGCTGTTGCTGACGAGATGTGCCTTTATATGGCCACCGAGGAAGAGCTATACTACTAATGCTGCTGATAATCCTGAAGCAAAGTATGATAAAAATACTGAGGGTATATGTTCCTCTAATATTTTATAAATTATTCCGTCTGTTACGTTTCGGGTAAAGTGGCGAGTTTCTCCTTGGGTATTTTGTTGGTTATCATTCGTATAATTATGCTTCTATATGTATAACCTTTCTTTCTAAAGTAATTAGAACAAGTTTGTTATTGGATTTGGAATCTAAAATTTCAGATGGAGAGTCTTTTTCGTGTAAGAGTAGTAAATATAGGAGAAATTCCTTAATTTGAACCAGAATAAAGTGGTGTTGGAATGTGGAGAACCATTCGACCCGATTATTCATTCAATGTTATGTAACGGTCAATAAAATCAGTTTCACCATCTAGTCCTACGTCGAGCTAAATTATTTTGATGAAAGCTCACTTGACAGGTGGAAATAGATGTATTTGTAAAACTTTTCTCTACCTGCTAAGTTTCCACTTCACCTTTCGGTCCGTGGCTTCGGTACCTCTACGATTGCAGCAAAATCTCTCTCTCAACACACGAATTCTTTCCCCTCTCTTCCCCTGCTCGGAGATGTCTCCCGAGTTAGCGTTTATATTCTCGGTGCAATAACGAGCGGCCCACGCGGCCGCGATGGCAACTGACTAATTGGGTAAAGATTAATTTTAAACAGAGAAAAATTAACGGACCGGCCCACTCTTTGCGAAAATACCCTTTTTTTCTGAGCACCTTCCGGCCTAAAATGCCGGCGCAGCACGAGGTGGAACCTAATTAATCTGCGAAATTGGGCGTTTTAGTCTCCCTTTCGCCGTTTCCGCCGTGTCGTCTCCTGGGATCAAACGCGCTTTTTTTAACACGAACTTATTATTCATTGTTCTTCGTCGCTGCATTAGTTGGATATTACGTAGGTTCACAACGCTGCCGCTGAGAGTCGTGGCTGTAGCGCCGGGCGCTGAAATGGCACATGCGAGGGGCCCTCCGAGACAAATCACGTAGTCTGTTTTTTTCTCTCTTTTTCTAGCCCTGGCCGCCGCCCGAGAGCTGGCTGTGCGGGATTACAGGAGGCTTTGAAAATAGGATTATGTGACGTTTATGTTTATTTGACGCTGAAGCGGTCTTAATTTTACACACACCGCTTTTGTGAGTGCAGGCTTACGCCAGATTTTTACAGCGAGAGTATTTTATGAAGAAGACACTTCTTGCACCATGTGTTCGCTGAGAGATTATTTAAAAACACGAAGTCGCGTCAGTGGTGACGTTTTAATGCATCTCAGGTATAGACTAATAATGTGTTTGGCCCAAAAGTTATTTTAAATCGGTACTACTATGTGGGTAGAGACTATTAATAATCCGATGAAGGCTTGTTTAGATATTTAGATGGACAGTGGTTTTTGAAAGATGATGAACACAATAAACACTATTATCTGAATATTGAATGCTTCGAAAAAAGAGTAAGTTCTTTTCAAATGTAATATTTAACTTTTTCGTAAACAAATTTCCATTTTGGTAATTATGAAAACTAGATTTCTAGTCAGTGACCAAGTCTGAATAAAGAGAAAATTAATTTAAAATGAACCTTGCAGGAAAAAAAATTCTTTGAAGAAAAATGTATATTGTTCACTTCATAAAGTACTACAAAAAGTTTTCTTTCTGGACAAAACATTTTAATTAATAAATTCAATAAATGTGAATGACGACTAATTAAAATGACATTTTTTATGCTATTAATTCCATGTTGCCTTTCATGGATATACAAAAAAATTATATCCTTTTCTTTGATTTCCTGTCGCTATCCGTATGGTGAATTAAATTAAATACAAGTTGTTGAAATCAAGCTTTGTAAATTTAAATTCAAGTATTTAGTCATCACAAAACCAAGTTTACCATAAATATTCATTTATAACACTTTATTAAAGACTAGTAGTTACGACAGCTCTGTAGAAATCTTTGGGTAAAAAGCATCGTCACCTCTATATGATCGCCTAACGTGAGGTCATCAGGTTTGAGTTCTGACGGTGTCATATTTTCCTCCCTAACTAGATCGAATTCAACCACAATCAGGGGATAAATTCTAATGACAGACTGATCTAATCGTTTTCTCAAAATTCACCAATACATACCTGGTGAAGGCGGGAGCAATACCGTAACACAACATCCACAGACCGTCCGTCCGTCTTCCGTCCGATTTCCGTCCGTATTTCCTCCCGATTCTTCCTCATATTTTCCATTCGTCTGCCCTTGCGCGCCCATACACGTCTACGCCCTCTCCTATCGCACGTGGCGAAAAATCTCTTGGAAGCTCTCAGCTCGTTACTGATGAGGAGGAAACTCGCCAGAGAGATTCGTGAAGGGGGAAAACCCTGCAAACCAACGCGCAGGTCGGCGTCGCATGACACATTTCAGTGGGGGTGGGCCACAGCCTCCTCCCATAAGATATCATCCATCATCAATGGGCACTCATATATTCATTAGTAATGAGTTTTTTTATTTTTAATTGAATTGTTTATTTCAGAAACAGCAGAAGGGAGTGAAAAGTAACTTTGTAGTTTCGACAAAGAAAACAAGAGAGAGATGAGTTAGAGTGTACGGCAATTATCTGGGCATTGCAGAAGTTAAAATATTACTTAGACGGAAACGCCAAAATCAAGGTAGAAACTGACCACAATCCATTGGTATGGTTGAACAATTGCTCAAGTAAAAATCTAGATTAATGCGATGGTCATTTAATTCAGGCCTACAATCTGAAATTATTCACAAGAAAGGGAGGGACACGTTAACGCAGATGCCTTAAGCAGGATGTTTTTATTGATACAACTGGAACCTGAACTGAACTGAAGATGCGGAGGGCTACACTGAGTTGGATCACTTGATTGCATTGTATGAATCTAAAGGAAAATTATTGTATATATGTAACAAGTTGTTTTTTGAAAAGTGTATTGTTTGTGAATGTTGTGTATTTTCTGTGTTATGTACAATTTTGGGGTCTAGTGAAGCTCTGATAGCATAGAAAGTTCAGGGTGTGTTGTAAAATAGTTTTGTTGGAGTGCATTGACAAAGTGTAATAATTAATTGATTGTGTAGATAAATTTGTATATATTTGTAAATAGTATGGCAGATTTTAAAATGTTGAAAATAATGTAATTAGGTAAAATTAGAGTTTAGGAATTTAGTTTTTGTAATGTAAATTGTGTATATATATGTAATAATAATGTAGACTAGGGAATTTGGATAGAATGTAAAACATAGGACAGGTTAAGTTCATACTTCTGCCAAGTTCACGAGTTTAATTGCGTGACGAAATTTTTTTATTGTGGATGTCTCCTGCATAAAAAAATTCTAATGGGGATATGGAGATGTATGTAACGTATTAGCCAGCGTGCCTCGTGGCATCTATTTGGGGACGCTTGGCAGGATTAGCCTTGCCACAGGAAGAAGGGTTTTTCCGTAAAGGGAAGAACGCGGAAACGGGAGACACAAGGCTTTGGGAGTTTCCGGCTTATAGAAGCTTTACACTGTTTATAACACAGCGAGGGGGTGGCGTGACGTAGTAGGTCACGTGGCCCTCGCCTAATATAACAGCGTGTACAGAGCCAGTGGGTAGGTTCTGGAGACGGTGGGAGAACCTCGTGCGTGTGCACAAAACTTGGCGCCAAGACGGGTGCATATGCGAGCCAGGCTCGCGAGGCTGGAGTCATTAGTTGACGAAGCCTGCGGACTTTAATGTCCTTGGGTGACTGCGGTCACGGGGGGAGCGATGCTGTGTGCGTGCTCCGAGGTGAAGAGTGGTTGAGTGCCACAATTCACGCCGATTCTCAATCGGATAAGATCGCTCCTGCGATCGAGGCAAACCAGCCGTGGGTGCGCCAGAACGGACTTTGTGTCCCAGCGGTGACATCCGGTCACGGAAGCTAGGTTTGTGCGCGCTTCAAAAGTAGGAGTGGCGAATGCCACAATCAAAACCATCTTCAATCGGGTTTTGGATCGCTCCCGCGATCAGGGATAGTAGGTCTAATCACAGCTAGGGTTTAAGTAGATTATTAAGTGTATATATTTGTTTTGTTTCTTGTTAATAAATATATTTGTTATCGAAAGCTCTGTGTCTGTGGTCGCTGTGAGTATCCATGACGTCACATATCACAACCACTGAGTCAGGTCTTTAGGAGGTCTGTTTCAAAAGCCTTCAGAATCGTTTGACTCATGCAAGATCTGCCTAAACATAGCATATATTTACGGAAATGTGATTGATTAAGAAGTCAAAGTAGTAAAAAACTGACTGATGTTGTTTCTGAAATAAACTATTCAAATGGCTTTTTGCGTGACCATCGAAGGGTTGAAGGGGCGGAACGCATCGGCGGAGGCGAGGTGCTTCATTGATGGAAGTTTCTTCGGCACCGCCTGTGAACGCGTTTGCGAAACGTTATTCCAACATTTCGTTGTAAGCGCAGTCAGTGCGAAGTCTATTGCTCCGCGCGATCGGGGAGAGGGGGAGATAGGCGAAAGCAGCGGTGTTACCAGTGCAGTGAGAAACGACGCATAAGTGGGAGGAAGAGTATAGGCGGGGGCAACACATCAGTTGTGCTGGAAGGAGCGAGAGAGGTTGTGCTTCCGAGAGCCGCAAGTGTGCGCGAGGCAGGCTGCATTGCACAGGGTTGCATTGTGAGCAACACTGGTGTGGGGAGAGGGTAGGCGCGTGGATGAGCGAGGGAGCAGGGCTGATGTGAGTAGCAGGCGGGTGAGTAGGCTTGTGAACGCGTCAGAGGAAGGTGAGTGCGGTGACCCACAACGGGCGTGTGACGATGTGAGTCAGAAAAGGCATACACAGAGACGAACGGTGGTCTCTGCGATCAACACCCCGTGATACCTTAAACAACAGCCCTTGCCGGATATTACCTACCTTCTCCTGGTCCCTGCTATTTCGTCACACACACACACAACACACACAGGTACACGCACCCACGAACGCACGCACGGCGGCGCAAGCACTTTCATGCAGGAAGGCTAGTATGGAAGCGTGACGCCGGATGACAGTACCGCGCTGCGGAGTGGTATGTCGCTGTGAAGAATCTGTTTTGCAGGAATGAACGTCCCACCGAAGATATATCCTGCACAACACTTACGGAACTAAGAGCTATGCAGTTGAGCTTCGGAAAGGAACTTAAATAATGATCAAGAGATGACCAGCTGTAGGGCAGGTGCAGGGAAGATGAAATGGGCTCTCAGTCCTGGTGTAATGGGTGACGCCGCTGGAAGCGGATCGGAGAAGGTACAGGTGAGACTGTTGCCGGCGGGGGCGGACAGCGTGAATTTAGAGGGACCACCTGAACGCGGAATGGCTTTAAGTTCATGGACGGGAGCGGAAAATGGGCAGTGCGCATGTGCTAGAGCGGAAGGATCGGTAGGACCACCAGTGGTGTTTGGCGCGGGAGGGTGGTTGGCGAGAGAGACGGCGTTTTGCGAAGGAAGGTTTGGGAAATAGGATGTGGCGTAGGAGGGGCGTGTTGGCGCGTGGGTAGGGGCATTTGGAACTGGTGCGGGGGCTTTGGCCCTGGGAGGTGGGGTGTTGTGCATGGGAGGGGGCGTTGAGCGTGGAAGGGGGCGCTGGCGCGTGGAGAGCACTTGGCTCGTGGGCGGGCGCGTTGGAGTGTGGGAAGGGCGTGTTATGCGCTTGGGGGGTGGTCTGCTTGGAAGGCAGGATGGGCGTGTTGTGAGGGCGCGTCCGTGGGAGGGCGTGGTTAGACGCTGTGGGAAAGGGCGCTGGTTCGGAGCGCTTGGCGTGGAGGGCGCGTTTAGGCTGTGGGGAGGGCGGTTAGGCGCTTGGAAGGGCGCGTTTTGCGTCGGGAGGTGCGTGTGGCGCTGGGGGAGTGTGCGTTCTGGAGGGCGTGTGAGCGCGTGGGCGGGAGGCGCGTGTTGGGCGCTGGGAGGGCGCGTTGGCGTGAGCGCGTTGGGGTAGGGCGGTTAGCGCTGCTGGGAGGGGGTGTTAGGCGGTGGAGGGCGTGTGCGCGTGGAGGGGCAGCGTGGGCGTGCTGGAGGGCGCGTTGGCGGGCCGTTGGCGAGGGGTGGCGCGTGGCGCGTGGGAGGGGCGTTGGCGCGTGGAGGTGCGTTGGCGCGTGGAGGGCGTGGCGCGTGAGGCCTTGGCGCGCTGGGAGGGCGCGTTGGCGCGTGGAGGGGCGCGTGGCGCGTGGGAGGGCGCGGTTTGGCGCGTG
>BOPP01000003.1:18331774-18341840 GCA_017312745.1 Gryllus bimaculatus
TCCCGGTCTGCGACTGTGAGTATTGTAACAGTATTAGCCAGCGTGCCATGGTGCACTATTAGGGACGCTTGGCAGGTATTAGCCTTGCCACAGGAAGAAGGGCTTTTTCCGTAAAAGGGAAGAACGTGGAACGGGAGACACAAGGCTTTGGGAGTTTCCGGCTTATAGAAGCTTTTCACTGTTAATAACAAGCGAGGGGTGGCGTGACGTAGGAGGTCACGTGGGCCTCGCCTATATAATGAGTGTACAAGAGCCGTAGTAGGCAGGCTGGAAACGGTCTCACATTTAAACAGTACAGGAAACCGGAAGCCGCAGGGAACATGTGAGCGAGCGCGAGCAAGCCGATGTCAGAAGCATTTGAAATTCAGGGGAAATCAGGGCGGTAAGCAAAACCGATGTCAGGGCCGCTTATGAGAGCCAGACAAGCGGTAAATGTTACAGTTAGTGGGTCGGTCGATCACATGATACGTGAATGCCCGCAGCCGCGCGAGGCGAAGGATTAATCATGTGATCGACAAACACGCTAGAGAATTGCTTTTACCGCACGTGAGTGAGGCAGAAATTAACGGTATAGCCGGAAATTTTGACGGACTCAGGCGCGGTCGTTTGAATTGTAAACGAGAAATTCATCAGCGACGAAGAATTGACGGAGAAGCGTGATGGGATTTTGCAGCCACTGGATGCCTCAGCTCGCAATCTCCAGTAGCAGAAGTCGAGAGTAGAAGACACGGTCGGAAAGGTCGTCACGAGAGTGCTTGTCGGACCTCGCGAATGTGACAGAGGATATTACTTATTAAGTAATCGAACAGCCGCGTTATTGAAAGAAGTAAAGGCAGGATTTATTGAGCCACACGTAGTTGCAGCGGTGAACTACTCGGTCAAAAGCCGCTGAAACGCGCCAGTTGAGCGTAGGGGGAGGTGGCAGGCTCGAGCGGCCAGGAGACTTCAGTAGCGGCAGGTAGAAAGGCACAGATCAGGGAAGTCCGGAGGAAGCTATTAGTGAAAGGGATGAAAGTGCAGGGTGTACTGAATCCCCAAGTGAATGAACTCATAAATGTTAGCCAGAAGAGTTCGCCGCGTCACAACCAAAGTGACAGGGAGATTAAAGTATTATATGACACGTATGAGCACTGTGAACCAGAAACAGGGCGAGATGCGTTATTCGTTAAAAACAGAATTTTGTATCGATCCAAACACGCAAGATGCGGTGAAAATTTTAAAATGTTAGTGGTTCCCACTTAAATATCGGCAGCCATTCTGAAAGTGTGCCATGAAACCGCGAATGGCTCTCTTAGGGGTGCACTAAAAGCAAAAGCCAGTAGTCGCAGATATTTTTTATTGGCCTCGTTGTTTCCAGGATATGGAGACATATGTAAATCTTTGCGATGATGCTTGCCAAAAGGTAGGCAGGCCAAATGATCGCAAAAAAGGCACGTTAGTTTTAGTACCGCCGATTACGGAAGTCTTTGGCAAAATCAATATCGATACGTGTGGACTCTTCCCGAACAAAGTCGAGAGGGCAACAAATTCATTTTGACAGCCATTTGTTTAGCGTCCAGTATCCGGAGGCTATTCCAATTACAGACTTACAATCGACACTATCATCAGTGCGGTTGTTAAAACTATCAGTCGCATTGGATTCCCTAAGGAATACAAACGGATCCAGGGCACGTCTTTACAAGCACTCAACAGGGGAATTGCTAGGGAAGTTGGGATCAAACTAGTAAGAAGTTCGCCCACCACCCGCAATCTAATCCTATCGAACGCGTGCATAGGACAATGAATAATTAACTAAAGTGTTATGCTTAGAAGCAGGAACGGAGTGGAGGATCAAGTGCCAGCGATTCTATTTGCGTGTGAGAACCACGGTGCACGAGAGCCCGGTTTCACCCCAGCTGAATTAGTTTATGGGAGGAATCTCAGAACACCCATAACTTTATTTATACGAACAATTACGGGCGAGGATGTGAGGAAGGAAAATTCTGTCGTCGAATATTGTGTTTAGGGCTAATAAATAGACTACAAAAAAATGTCGCGAATTAGCACACGAAAAGCTTGTTGCACGAGCCAGGAAAAGAGAAAAACTTGGTATCGATCGACGAGCTGTACACAGAGAATTCGCGCGGGCGACGGTGCTCGTGTTGGCTCCGAATCGCACAAAGAAATTATCAGTACAATGGATAGGGCCGGAGAAGTGGTAGAGAAAAATATCGGACACGAACTACTCTGTTCTGATGCCCTGCGGAAAAAGGAAGGGTAATCTACCACATTAACATGCTGAAGCGTACGTGCACGCGAACAGAATATCTAAATTTATGTAGCCGATCGTAGCTCCAACTTTGAAATCGAGGAAGACGAGCTTGATAAATACGCCGTTAACCTTTGACAGTGACGACTCGCGATGCGGAAGCTATGCTGAAGGGACGGAAGTTGAAGACAGAGTCCGTATTAAATTGCTCAATTTAAATTATCAAATACAAGCATATATTTTCAAATAGGCCAGGTTGACGGATGTTGTCACCATTGACATCGAATTGGACGGACGAATCGAAAAGGTACGAAGTGCGCCTTATCGAATGTCGCCCCGTCAATCCAAAATTACTGCAGGAAGAAATCGCGAAAATGTTACGAGATAACAATAATGAATGAGCTGACTCTGATTATGCTTCGCAATGATTCTGTAGAGGCACCGGGTCGAAAACCGCGTCCGTGCATCGACTATCGGAGCTTAACCAATTATAAAATCGGAGTATTTTCCTCTCCAAACATGGAGGAGAGGATAAATCTGTGGGGCAGCTAAGATTATCACTACATTGGATTTGGCAAAATTTTATCACCAGATACCGCTCACGCCAAGAGCGCAGAGATATGCGCGTTCTGTACGAGCTTTGGCACGTTAGGCCATTAAGATTGCCTTTCGGGCTTAAAAATATGCGCCTTACCAGTGTAGTAGGATGATAGCAGCTTTGCTAGCGGGATGTGCAGAATTTGCAGTCCCATTATCTAGATGACATCGCCACTATAGTGACACATGGCAAGAACACCTTAGGACATTTGGAGCACGTGTTTCTAATATTAGAGAAAGCGAAGTTGCATGTGCAGCGAGCCAAAGTAAATATGCCACGAAGAATGTGCAATACCTGGGGTACATGGTTGGTACATGGCATTTTGCGGCCAGGTAGAGCCAGGTGAAACAATTAAGGAGCATCCTATACCACAAACAAAAAAACAAGTATGTGCTTTTCTCGGGCTGGGGTATTACAAGAAATTTATTCCCGATTATGCGCGATATCTCAGCACCATTAACGGACTTATCTGCGAGGTCGCGAACGGCAGGCAAGGTGAAATGGTCGCCAGAATGCGAGGTAGGCATTTGAGAAATGAGAAACGCTCTGTCACGAACCGTCCTTCACGCGCCCAATTTTAATAAGGACTTTATCTCATGTGAAGCGTCAAATAGAGGATCGATCATTTTGGCACAGTACGGACGACAGGGGAGAAGAAAAAACCGGTGTTATACTTAAGTCGAAAATTCACGGATACTGAGTTTATTGCGATCACGATCGAGTTAGAGTGTACGGCAATTATCTGGGCATTGCAGAAGTTAAAATATTACTTAGACGGAAACGCCAAAATCAAGGTAGAAACTGACCACAATCCATTGGTATGGTTGAACAATTGCTCAAGTAAAAAATCTAGATTAATGCGATGGTCACTTTAATTCAGGCCTACATCTTGAAATTATTCACAGAGAAAGGGAGGGACCACGTTAACGCAGATGCCTTAAGCAGGATGTTTTATTGATACACTGGAACCGAACTGAACTGAGAATGCGGAGGGCTACACAGTAGTTGGATCACTTGATTGCATTGTATCGAATCTAAAGGAAAATTATTGTATATATGTAACAAAGTTGTTTTTGAAAAGTGTATTGTTTGTGAATGTTGTGTATTTTTGTGTTATGTACAATTTTGGGGTCTAGTGAAGCTCTGATAGCATAGAAAGTTCAGGGTGTGTTGTAAAATAGTTTGTTGGAGTGCATTGACAAAGTGTAATAATTAATTGATTGTGTAGATAAATTTGTATATAATTGTAAATAGTATGGCAGATTTTAAAATGTTGAAAATAATGTAAGTTAGGTAAAATTAGAGTTTAGGGAATTTAGTTTTTGTATATGTAAATTGTGTATATATATGTAATAATATGTAGACTAGGGAATTTGGATAGAATGTAAAACATAGGACAGGTTAAGTTCAACTTCTGCCAAGTTCACGAGTTTAATTGGCGTGACGAATTTTTTATTGTGGATGTCTCCTGCATAAAAAAATTCTAATTGGGATATGGAGATGTATGTAACGTATTGCCAGCGTGCCTCGTGCATCTATTTGGGACGCTTGCAGGATTAGCCTTGCCACAGGAAGAAAGGGTTTTCCGTAAAGGGAAGAACGCGGAAACGGGAGACACAAGGCTTTGGGAGTTTCCGGCTTATAAAGCTTTACACTGTTATAACAAGCGATGGGGTGGCGTGACGTAGTAGGTCACGTGGGCCCGCCTATATATACAGCGTGTACAGAGCCAGTGGGTAGGTTCTGGAGACGGTGGGGAAACCTCGTGCGTGTGCACAAAACTTGGCGCCAAGACGGGTGCATATGCGAGCCAGGCTCGCGAGGCTGGAGTCATTAGTTGACGAAGCCTGCGGACTTTATGTCCTTGGGTGACTGCGGTCACGGGGGAGCGATGCTGTGTGCGTGCTCCGAGGTGAAGAGTGGTTGAGTGCCACGATTCACGCCGATTCTCAATCGGATAAGACGCTCCTGCGATCAGGCAAACCAGCCGTGGTGCCCAGAACGGACTTTGTGTCCCAGCGTGACATCCGGTCACGGAAGCTAGGCTTTGTGCGCGCTTCAAAAGTAGGAGTGGCGAAATGCCACAATCAAAACCATCTTCAATCGGGTTTTGGATCGCTCCGCGATCAGGGATAGTAGGCTCTAATCACAGCTAGGGTTTAAGTAGATTATTAAGTGTATATATTTGTTTTGTTTCTTGTTAATAAATATATTTGTTACGAAAGCTCTGTGTCTGTGGTCGCTGTGAGTATCCATGACGTCACAGTATCACAAACACTGAGTCAGGTCTTTAGGAGGTCTGTTTTCAAAAGCCTTCAGAATCGTTTGACTCATGCAAGATCTGCCTAAACATAGCATATATTTACGGAGAATGTGATTGCATTAAGAAGTCAAAGTATAAAAAACTGACTGATGTTGTTTTCTGAAATAAACTATTCAAATGGCTATTTGCGTGACCATCAAGGGTTGAAGGCGGGAACGCATCGGCGGAGGCGAGGTGCTTCATTGATGGAAGTTTCTTCGGCACCGCCTGTGAACGCGTTTGCGAAACTTATTTCAACATTTCGTTGAAGCGCAGTCAGTGCGAAGTCTATTGCTCCGCGCGATCGGGGAGAGGGAGATAGGCGAAAGCAGCCGGTGTTACCAGTGCAGTGGAGAACGGAGGGCGCGTTGGCGCGTGGGAGGGCGCGTTGGCGCGTGGGAGGGCGCGTTTTCTCGTTGGTAGACCGTTGGCTCGTGGGAGGGCGCGAGCGAGCGCGAGGGCGATGCTTGTAGGATGGGGGTGGGCGTATGGCCGGGCCAGGGGAATGGACGTTGGCGTGTGCGGGAGCATGGGCGTGGGTGGGCGCGCGGGCGAGCGCATAGTATGGCGCGTGGCAGAGTGTGGAACCTCTTTTGGCCTCTTCCTTTGCGACTTCTCCCGCTCGACCTGTTTTCGCCGCTATCTCTCTGCATTCTACGATCGCTCGCCTTTGAGATCCCCCAGCCATGTTTACGCGCACTTCGATTGTGGTGTTACGTTGCTAACGCACGGCTCTTGTGTTATAACTTATAAGTGCGTTTTAATAAACTTTATTTCTTTATACGAAATTATAATCGGCTCGGTTTTGGTGGATAATAGGGTGTTTATTGGCGTAAAAGATGTTAGAGTTTCACGACATTGTTACACTTATCAATACATTACATCCATTATTGCTCGTATAAATCATTCTTATAGAATAACTTATAGAATTACTTTTGAGTTAAGAAACATTTATTTGTAGATAACCGGGAAAGTAGTATTGTATTATTTTCACGTCTTGTATATCAATTGAAAATTATGAAGGAGTTAGGACCCATAGATACATATTTCTAGACAGACAAATCTTGCAATAATAGTTTATTTCATCGAACTTATTCTGAAAGAACAGCGGAATAAGTCTCATGAAATAAATTCTTCCATGATTTGTCTGTTTATAAACATGTATCTTTCGAGCTTATTTCTTTCATAATATAGTATTGTAGTACGAAGGTAAACAAACAGAAAACAAACAGCGTGGTTGCAATTTGGATCAATCGTGATTAAAACAATTGTTTTAAAATAATTATATATTTTCAATTTAGTAATATTACAAATGTTCGAGAGATATTTTTATTATTATTATTATTATTATTATTATTATTATTATTATTAATGCTTACTGTAAATAACACTTCTTCAAAAGTGCAGGTCAGTCCTGAAAGTTTATTTCTTACAAGGAAATATTGCTCATGCATTAAATATAAAACAAGAAATAAATCCATATTCGAACGACTTTGCCAAGCTGGAGAAAGAAAGCAAGTGCTTGTTCCTATAAAGTTACAAAATTCCTTTATCTATTATTGAAAAACATATAAGCTTAGTCTTATACCATCAAATCGGTTCTATAATTTATGGCTTATCACATATTCTGTGCCTTCTCTGTGCTCTTCATTGCAACTATGACTGCAACATTAGCATTTTTTTATAATCCGGAGAGAAAACAAAATTGTTTCTTGATTTTCCCATGTATTTTTTCTTTCGACGGCTAAATTATTACTTCCGTGATAAAAGCGTCTATCATAAATGCCTGTCCACTTGATAAAACGATTTTACTCATTCAAATTCTTACTTTGAAAGAAGGACATGAATGCGATTAAAAGATAGAGAATGAAAATGTAGTCTGCTGCCTTAAGGCCTTTGGGTGGAACAAGATGCGGCGTCAAGGCGCGTGGAGGCTGGGCCTCGCCTTCCGCGGGGGAAGGGGTAGCGTGATATGATCTTTTCGCAAAAGAAGCAATTTTCTCCCAACCTCAAAGTGTCGCAGCTCCCGTCGCACGCCGGCCTCACTTCTTCTCCCTGTCCTACTCTCTGCCCGCCTTTTTTCTGTCCCCCTTCTCTCTGCCCCTCTTCCTTCTGCCCCATTCATGCTGTTCTCCTTCCTTCTATACCCTTCCTCCTGTCTCCCTTCCTTCTGTCTCCTTTCATGCTGCCCCCTTCCTCCTGTCTCCCTTACTGCTGTCACCTTTCCCGTTGTCTTCTTTCCTGCTGTCTCCTTCTGTCCTTCTTTGTGCTGTCTCACTGCATGCTGTTTCCCCTTGTTCTGTCCCCATTCTTTCTGTCCCCCTTCGTTCTGTCAGCCTTCGTTCTGTTCCCCTTCACTTTTATCACTTTTATAATGATACCACCGATTCGAACGCTAACCTTTATCTATCCACACCTTTTATGTACTCAATCCAGCCCCGGAGTCTTTTCGCACAATCGATCCTCTTCCATTCCCTTCCTCGATTCATAGACCCAGCAATCGACTCCGGCTCATCCCATATTATTCTATCGATCTCCTTTTCACTTTCATTCTCTTTTACCTCCTATTGAGTTCCTACAGCACTCTCGGTCATTCACACTTGGTCACGTTTGGCCGTGAGCTCCATTTGACATCTTCTCAGTTTCATCTCCTAGTTTTGAGGTGAATATCTTTGAATATTTCTCTATGTCTTTGCCCTCATTTTTTTCATCCAGCCGTATGGATCAAAATTGCGATCGTGTAATTCCGTTAGCACAGTCATATACGCCATATCTTCTATTAATTGTGGGAATTCTGAAGAAAAAAATGGAAGTCGTGTTCTTCAATAGAAGTTGATGGAGATGACGTCCATTATTCCTTCATATCTTCTATTGTCACTTTCGTAGCATTCACGTTAGCATCAGCGAATTATTTTGCTGAAAGGCGCAATTGGAAGGAAATAACACGCGGGAGTAACTGAACTTTCGTCTTGTAACTCGTACTAGATGAACTCTAACTTTAGCTCTACCAGAGTCAAAAAAACCTCTGCACATGTCCGAAAGCGACTCCCCCCTCCAAAACTACAAACATTTGTCCCCCTGCCTCCGCTCTTTGTCACAACATAGTTCTCTCTCTCTCTCTCTCTCTCTCTCTCTCTCTCTCTCTCTCTCTCTCTTCGTGCGTCGCGGTAATTCACATTGCGTGTTTGGGCGAACAAACAAACTGGATGTAGTAGAAGGTGTCAGAGAAATGCAGTCATGTGTATCAGTAGTAGGGGTTGTCAAAGCGATCGAAAAGAAACTAAGACCTATTCTTGAAGAACGGTTTCAGTATGCACCAACACATTGATGAATTCGTCATGTCTTGGGACACTCCTGGCAGTGCGAGTTCCTCTTCTGACGATGAGGGCAGCGATGGCGAGTGACGGTCAGTGCGATCGCTGCGTAGATTGATGCGTGATCGCCGAGAGGGGAAATCTCAGCTGCCGCAGAGTGAGGGAAGCCTCCAAGACTTCACCAAGGGTACGTCCGCCATGATGGCTTTTTTGCGAGCGGTACAGCTATAGTACCTTATCAGCACTAAAAACGAATGTGCGATTGATCAATAAAAGGTTAGAGTTGTTTTTGAAGTTGTGGATGTTCATAAGTGGTGTATTTTGCAATAAAGTGGCAGATATGTAATATACACTCAAGGCAAAAATTTCTCTCATATGGAAGAATTGTTACCAGTTTCCATTGAAAACTCCAAAATTGTCTGCTAACACTATTTTATCATTTAGATGTATCATAATCACATGTGTGAAATATTCCTGTGCGTGTGAAATTATACTGGAATTACATACATGTCGTGCACAACTGTATTTATGTATTACTGCATGCTATATTAAATGTGGCGTACACCAAAAACTATTGGTCAATAACATTTTTCTCTATTAGAGGAAGTTTCGTTAATTTTGTATGCATCTTCTGTATTACACCCAGTACTGAATGTTATCGGAATTGCCTTGTGACAGCAAACCACCACCATCATTCCCCTTGTAAATCATTATTATTCCCCATCAGTCTCCCCAACCACAAGAATTCAGAATGCGCCTAAATATAAATTTCCTGTTTCGTCTCTAATATCACCACAACCCCAAAGCGAACGCATAATTCCGACGTTATTTTATCACCGCGTTTGCATCATTCGTCAGTAACGCAGAAGGAAGGTCGCCCTGTCGCAGATATCGGCTGTAAGCAACATTCACAACTATCAGCAACATTTGTTGCATCTGCAGCATCGTTCGCTGGCAGGGTTTAGGGTTTGAGTCCGGGCAGTGGCGAATTTTCGACAATCGCTACCTAGCTAAGTCAAATTCAGTTTACAAGACAATTCTAGCGGTCGGGTGTTCTGATCAATAGTTGATGGTTTCTGAGTGATTTACGGGGTTTGTGCGATCAATACTAGACGAAGTTCTGTTAGTAGAGTAACAAACGAGCTACAGACCGTGCACGAAATTTTCTTTCTCATCTTTGTCCCCTCTTTTTGACTTGCCCCGACACAATTGCAATTACATTCATTACACTAACACACATATTGGAAACTTACAGCGCGGGACACTCGCCACCTAGCGGGATATAACATGCTCATACACTTCCGAGACAAATTACAGAAGTAGTTCACGCGGCCATAAACCCAAAAGTCATCCACGCAACTCCTGTAATAGAAGTCCCTCCCCCCCAGGCCCTGTGATCACCATCATGCTACGGGGCGCGTCTTTCCAGCCGTGCGTCATGTGTCATCGTCGCTTGTGCGCAGGCGCGGGAGGCAGGGCCCCCGGCCGCCCTTGCGCCGCCCAAGTGCGCGCGGGGCTTCGAACCGTAGATTGGATGAAGCCAGGGAGATTAACTTGTTGTTGAGAGAGCATGGGACAGCAGAGGGTCCGACGCGACGGGCGGA
>BOPP01000003.1:18343386-18360490 GCA_017312745.1 Gryllus bimaculatus
CAAAGAGAGAGATGTGCGAACTGGCAGGGAAGGTGAGGAATGGTCCGAGCTCGAGAATGCGAGTGCATTTGAGAATTAGAAATACGCTCTTACGTAACGCGTCTTCACGCGCAATTTCAATAGGATTTATCGTGCTAGCTGTGAGAGCGTAAATAGGGATCGGCTCATTTTGGGCACAAAAGTTTTGTATACGAGCAGGGGAGATGAGATAATAAACCGGTGTTATAACTTAAGGTCGAAAAAGTTACGGGATACTGAGTTATTGCGATCTCACGATCGATGTTAGAGGTGTACGCAATTATCTGGGCATTGCAGGAGTTAAATATATTACTTAGACGGAAACGTCCAAAATCACGGTAGAAACTTGACCACAATCATTTGGTAGGTTGAACAATTGCTCAAGTAAAAAATTCTGATGTAATTGCGATGGTTTTATGTCAGGCCTACAATTGAAATATTCACAAGAAAGGGAGGATCAGTTAAGCAGATGCTTAAGCAGGATGATTTTTTGATTACACTGGTAACCTGATACTGAACTGAGAATAGCGGAGGCTACACATGAGTTGTGATCACTTATTGCTTGTATCGAATCTAAAGGAGAAAATTCATTGTATATATGTAAAGGTTGTTTGAATAAGTGATTGTTTGGAAGTGATTGTGTATTGTTGTGTGTTATGTAAAATTTGGGGGTTAGTGTAAAGTGATAGCATAGAGTAAGTTCAGGGTGTGTTGTAAATTTGTGGAGTGATTGATAAAGTGTAATAATTATTGATTGTGTATAAATTTGTTATAATTGTTAAATTAGATGGCAGATTTTTACATAGTGTTGAAAATAATGCATAAGTTAGGGTAAAATTAGAGTTTTAGGGAATTAGTTTTGTAGTATGTAAATTGTGTATATATATGTAATCAATGTAGACTAGGGATTATTTGATATGAATGTAAAACTAGGACAGGTTAAGTTCAAATACTTCGCCAAGATTAGTAGTGTTATTGCGTGACGATTTTTTTTATTATGTGGATGCTCCGCATAAAAAATTCTAATTGGGATATGGAGATGTATGTAATCGTATTGGCAGCGTCTGTGGATCTATGTTGGGGCTTGCAGGATTAGCCTTGACATCAGGTAAGAAGGGTTTTTCCGTAAAGGGAAGAACGTTGAAAGGGAGACACAAGGCTATTGGAGACGTTCCGGCTTATACAAGCTTTTACACTGATTATGAACAGCGAGGGGGCGTGGACGTTAGTAGGTCAGTGGGCTCGCCTATATTATAAGCGTGTACAGAGCAGTGGGGTAGGTTCTGGAGACGGTGGGAGAACTGTGAGTGTGTCACAAACTTGGCGGCCAGACGGTTGCATATGCGAGCCAGGCGCGAGGATCTGGAGTCATTATAGTTGACGAAGCTGCGGCTTTCAATGTCTTGGTGATGGCGGTCCACGGGGGAGCGATGCTGTGTGCGTGCTCGAGGTGAAGAGTGGTTGAGTGCCACGATTCACTGCCGATTCTCAATCGGATAAAGACTGCTCCTCGATTGGGAAAACAGGTGGGGACGCAGAAGGACTTGTGTGTACCAGCGGTGATCTCCGGTCACGGAAGCTATGGCTTGTGCGCGCTTCAAAATAGTAAGTGGCGAATGCCACATCAAAAACATCTTCAATCGGGTTTTGATCGGTCTCCGCGTAATCAGGGAGTAGTAGGATTAATCACAGCTAGGGTTTAAGTTAATTATTAGTGTATATATTTGTTTTGTTTTTCTTGTTATAAATATATTTGTTAACGAACTCTGTTGTCTGTGGTTGCTGTGAAGTACCATGAGTCACATGTATCACAAACACTGATCAGGTCTTTAGGAGTCTGTTTTCAAAGCACTTCAAGAATCGTTTTTGAACTCATGAAGATCTGCCTAAACAAGCATATTATGTTTACGGAGAATGTGATTGCGATTAAGAATTAAATATAAATAACTGACTGATGTTTTTCTGAATTAAACTTCAAATGGCTATTTTGCGCTGACCATCGAGGGTTGAAGGGCGGGAACGCATATCGGGAGAGGCGAGGTGCTTCATTGATTGGAAGTTTCTTCGGCACCGCTGTGAACAGTTTTGGGCGAAACGTATTTCAACATTTGTTGTAAGCTGAGGTTCAGTTGCGAAGTCTAGATTGTTCCTGCGGATGAGGGAGAGGGGGAGGTAGGCGAAAGCCGGTGTTTACCAGTGCAGTGAGAAATCGACGCATAACTGGGAAGGAAGAGTATGGCGCGGGGCATGCTACATCATTTGTAGCTGAAGGAGCGAGAGAGGTTGTGCTTCCGAGAGCCGGCAAGTCGGTGCGAGCAGGCTGCATTGCACGGTTTGCATTGTGATAACAGACTGGTGCTGGGGAGAGGTAGGCGGTGGATGAGCGTAGGGAGCAGAGGCTGATGTGAGTAGCAGGGGGTGAGTAGGCTTGTTGAAAGCGTTCAGAGGAGAGTGAGTGCGGTGAACCACACTGGGCGTGGGTGATCGATGTGAGTCAGAAAAGGATACACACGAGACGAACGGTGGTCTCTGGGATCAACACCCGTGATACTTAACAACTAGCCTTGCCTGGATATTACCGTACTTCCCTGGGTCTGTATTCCGTTCACACACATTAACACACACACACACATCACAGAGACACACAGGTAAACGACCCACGACGCCACGCACGGGGGGCGCAAGCATTTTCATGCAGTAAGGCTAGTATGGAAGTGCGCCGGATCGACAGTACCGCTGCGTGAGTGGTAGTCGTGAAGAATCTGTTTTGCAGATGAACGTCCACGAAAGAATATATTCCTGACAACACTTACGGAACTAGAGTCTTATGCAGTTGAGCGTTCGGAAAGGACTTAATAATGATCAAAGATGACCAGCTGTAGGGCAGGTTGCATGGAAGATGAAATGGGCTCTCAGTCCTGGTTTGGGGTGAGCGCTGGTAGCGAGATCGAGAAGGTAGAAGGTGAAGCTGTTGGCTGGGTGGGGACAGTGAATTTAGAGGGACCACCTGAACCGGTAATGGACTTTAAGTTCATGACGGGAGCGAAAATTGGGCAGTGCGATGTGCTGAGAGCAGGAAGGATGCGGTAGGACAACAGTGAGTGTTGCGCGGGAGGGTTTTGGCGAAGAGACGGCGTTTGCGAAGGAAGGATTTGGGAAATAGGATGTGAGCGTAGGAGGCGGTTGGCGGTGGGAGGGGATTTGGAACATGGTGCGGGGCTTTGGCCCGTGGGAGGTGGGTGTTGTGCATGGGAGGGGGCGTTGAGCGTGGAAGGGGGCGCTGGCGGTGGGAAGAGCACTTGCTCGTGGCGTGCGCGTTGGAGTGTGGGAGGGCTGTTATGCGCTGGAGGGCGTGGTTAATGCTTGGGAAGGCAGGTGGGCGTGGTGAGAGGGCGCGTGGCGCGTGGGAGGGCGCGTTGACGCGTGGGAAAGGGCGCGTTGGTCCGTCGTGGAGGGCGCGTTGGCGCGTGGAGGGCGCGTTGGGCGTGGGGAGGGCGGTTGGCGCGTGAGGGCGCGTTGGCGCGTGGAGGTGCGGTGGGCGCGTGGGGAGGGCGTTCTGGCGGCGTGGGAGGCGCGTGGGCGTGGAAGGCCGCGTTTGGGCGCGGGAGGGCGCGTTTGGCGCGTGGAAGGGCGCGTTGGCGCGTGGAGGGCGCGTTGGCTGCGTGGGAGGGGCGTTGGCGGTGGAGGGGCGTTGGCGCGTGGGAAGGGGCTGCGTGGGCTGCCGTGGGGAGGGCGCGTTGGGGTGGGGGGCGCGTTGCGCGATGGGAGGTGGCGCGTGGCGCTGTGGGAGGGGCGTTGGCGCGTGGTAGGTGGCGTTGGCGTCGTGGAGGCGCGTTGGCGCGTGGGAGGGCCGCGTTGGCGCGCTGGGAGGGCGCGTTGGCGCGTGGGAGGGGCGCGTTTTCTCGTTGGTAGAACCGTTGGCTCGTGGAGGGCGCCGAGCGAGCTGCGAGGGATTGCTTGTTAGGTATGGTCGGGTGGGCGTAAATGGCCGGGCCAGAGAATGGAGTTGGCGTTGCGGGAGCAGGGCGTGGTGGGCGCGCTGGCGATCGCATATATGGCGCGTGGCAGTGTGTGGATCTTTCGGTCTCTTCCTTTGCGTACTTCTCCGCTTCGACTGTATTCGCCGCTATCTTTCTGCATCTACGCAGCTCGCCTTTGAGATCCCAGCCATGTTTAGCGCACTTCGTTGTCAGTGTTACGTTGCTAACTGCAGGCTCTTGTGTTATAACTTATAGTGCGTTTAATAAACTTTATTTATTTAAGCGAAATTATATATCGGCGTCGGTTTGGTGGATAATAGGGTGTTTATTGGCGATAAACAGATTGTTAGATGTTTCACGACATTGTTACACTTATCAATCAGCATTCATCCTTATTTGCTGCGTATTAAATGATCGTAACTTATAGAATTACTTTTGAGTTAGAAACATTTATTTGTAGGTAACGGGAAAGTAGTATATTGTATTATTCACGTCTTGTATATCAATTGATAAATTTATGAAGGAGTTTAGACACACTAGATAATATTTCTAGATGCAGACAATATCTTGCAATAATAATTTTTCATTCGAACTTAATGCTGAAAGACAGCGGTAATAAGTTCATGAAATAAATTTCCATGATTTGTCTGTTTTAAAACATTGTATCTTTTCGAGCTTATTTTTCATAAATAGATTGTAGTACGATAGGTAACAAACAGAAAAACAAACAGCGTGGTGCAATTGATCATCGTGATTAAAACATTGTTTAAAATAATTATATATTTTCAATTGTATAATAAATTCAAATGTTGAGGATTTATTGATTATTATTACTTATATTATTATTATTTTATGAATGCTTTAACTGAAAATAATACGTCTTCAAAGTGCAGGTCAGTTCCTTGAAATTTATTCTACAAGGAAATTTGCTCATGTGCCATTAATATAAAACAAGAACATAAATCACTTATTCCGTAACGAATTGCAAGCTGGAGAAAAGAAAGCAAGTGCTTGGTTCCTGATATAGTTTACAAAAATTTCCTTTATCTATTATTGACTAAGAACATATAAGCTTAGTCTTAATCATCAAATCGTTCTATATATTATGGATTATCAACATATTCTGTCTTTCTGAGTCTCTTCATTGGCAACTAGACTGCAACATTAGCATTTTCTATAATCTCCGGAGAGAAAAAAATTGTTTTGATTTTCCCATTATTTTTTCTTTCGACGGCTAAAGTATTATTTCCGGTGATAAAGGTTTATCATTAAGATGCTGGTCCACTTGATAAAGACGATTTTACTCATTCAATATTCTTACTTTGAGAAGAAGGAGCATGAATGCGATTATAAGATAGAGAATGTTAAAATGTGTCTGCTGCTCTTAAGCCTTTTTGGGTGGAACATAGATCGGTCGTCAGCTGCGGTGGAGAGCTGGCTCGCTTCCGCGGGAAGGTATCGTGATATGATCTTTTCGCAAAAGAAGAATTTTCTTTCCGACCGTCAAAGTGGTCGCATGTCTCCCGTCGCACGCCGGCCTCTACTTTCTTCTCCTGTCCTATCTTCTCTGCCGTCTTGTTTTCTGTCCCCTTTCTCTCTCCTTTCCTTCTGCCCCATTCATGCTGTTTCCTTCCTGCTCTGTACCCTTCCTCCTGTCTCCCTTCCTTCTGTTCCTTCCTGCTGCCCCCTTTCCTCCTGTTCCCTACTGCTGTCACCTTTACGTGTCTTCTTTCCTGCTGTCTCCTTGTGTCTTCTTTGTGCTGTCTTCACGCACTGCTGCGTTTCCCCTTGTTCTGTCCCCAAATTCTTCTCTGCTCCCTTGTTCTGTCAGCCTTCGTTCTTGTTCCCTTCACTTTAACTTTAATAATGTATACACTGATTCGTGAACGCTAACCTTAATGCTATACACCTTTTAGTATTCTAATTCCATGCCGGAGTTCTTTTCGCAGCAATCGATCATCTTCCATTCCTTCCTCGATTCATAGACCAGCAATCGATCTCCGGCTCATCCCATATTATTCTATTCGATCTTCCTTTTCACTTCATTCTCTTTACCTCCTATTGTCCTACAGCATCTCGTATGTCAGACTTGTCACGTTTGGCGCGTGCAGCTCCAGTTGACATCTTCTCAGTTTCATCTCCTATTTTGAGGTGAATATCTTGAATATTTCTCTATGTCTTTTGCCCTCATTTTTTTCATCCAGCCGGTATGAATCAAAATTGCGATCGTGTAATTTCGTTAGCACAATCATATACGCTATTATCTTCGTATTAATTGAGGGAATTCTGAAGAAAAAATGGAAGTCGTCTTCTCAATAGAATTGAATTGGATGAAGTGACGTTCCATTATTCCTTCATATTTCTTATTGTACTTTCGTAGCATTCAGTTAGCAATACGCATTATGTTTGCTGAAAATGAAAAAAAAAGGCGCAATTAGAAGGGGAAATTAAACAAGCCGGAGTAACGATATTTCGTCTGTAACTCGTAGCTAGATGAACTCTATACTTTAACTCTACAGAGTCGATAAAAAAATAACTCTGCGATGTGACAAGCGACTTCCCCACTCCAAAGACTACAAAACATTTGCCCCCTGCCCGCTTTGTCCAACATTAGTTTCTCTCTCTCTCTTCTCCTCTCTCTCTCATCTATGTCTCTTCTTTCTTCGTGCGTCGCGGTAATTCACATTGCGTGTTTGGGCGAACAAACAAACTGGATGTAGTAGAAGGTGTCAGAGAAATGCAGTCATGTGTATCAGTAGTAGGGGTTGTCAAAGCGATCGAAAAGAAACTAAGACCTATTCTTGAAGAACGGTTTCAGTAGATAAGAATATTAATACAAACAATGTGAATTCGGTCATACTTTGGGACACTCCTGGATTGCGAGTTCCTTCTGAACGATGAGGCAGCGATTGGCGAGTGACGGTCGTGCGATCTGCTGTCGTCGATTGATTGTCGTGATCGCCGAGAGGGGATAATCTCAGCTGCGCAGAGTGAGGGAAGCCTCAAATTCACCAAGGGTACTCGCCATGATGGTTTTTGCGAGCGGTACCGATATAGGTACCTTCAAGCACTAAAAACGAATGTGCGCTTGATCAGTAAAAGGTTAGAGTTGTTTTGAAGTTGGTGGTGGTTCATAAATGGTGTATTTTGCAATAATGGCAGATATGTAATTTATAGCATTAAGGAAAAATTTCTCTCATATGGAAGAATTGTACAAAGTTTCATTGAAGAAACGTCAAATATGTCTGCTAAACTATTTTATCATTTTAATGTATCATAATACTTTGTGAAGTATTTCCGTGCGTGTGAAATTATAACTGGAATTACATACATGTCGTCACAACTGTATTTTTATGTATTACTGCTATGCTGATTTAGTGGCGTACACAAAAACTTTGTAATAACGTTTTACTGTATTATGGGAAGAGGAGTTTCGGGTATTAGAAGATAGAGGAATTTTGTATTAAAAGGAATGTGTTAGCGAAGGAAGAATTTTGTATGCTCTTCTGTATTACACCCAAGTACTGAATGTTATTCGGAATTTGCTGTGACAGCAAACACCACCATCATCCCCCTTGTACTCATTATTTATTCCTTCATCCAGTCTCCCCAACCACAAGAATCAGCATGCGCCTAAAATATAAATTTCTGTTTCTGTTCCTAATTATCACCACAACCCCAAAGCGAACGCATAATTCCGACTTATTTTCATAGGCGTTGCATCATCGTCAGTAACCGCATGAAGGAAGGTCGCCCGTCGCAGATATCGGGCTGTAAGATAACATTCACTAATATTCAGCAACAATTTTGTTGCATCTGCAGCTCGTTCGCTGCAGGTTAGGGTTAGTCCGGGCCAGTGCGAATTTTCGACAATCGCTACCAAGCTAAGTCAAATTCAGTTTACAAGACAATTCTAAGCGGTGGTTCTGATCAATAGTTGATGTTCTGAGTGATTGTATACGGGGTTTGTGCGATCACTACTAGCGAAGTTCTGGTAGTTAGAGTAACTCGCAGCTTACAGATCATGCGCGAAATTTCTTTCCATTTTGTCCCCTATTTTTTTGACTTGCCCGACACAATTGCAATTACATTTCATTACACTAACACACATATGGAAACTACAGCGCGGGACACTCGGCCACTAAGGCGGGATATTAACATGCTCATACACTTCGAGACAAAATTCAGAAGTAGTTCCCGCGCCATCAACCAAATCAATCCACGTGCAACTCCTGTTAATAGAAGTCCTCCCCCCCAGGCCCTGTGATCATCCTATCATGCTATCGGGGCGCGTCTTTCCACCGTGCGTCATGTGTTCATCGTCGCTGTGCGCAGGCGCGGTAGGCAGGCCCGACGCCCTTTGCGCCGCCCACGTGCGCGCGGGGCTTTGATACGAGATTGGATGAAGCCGGGAGCTTAATCGCGTCGCGTGGACCTCTGCTTGCCCCTTCAAAAGAAGCTCTGCCCCTCCCCCGTGTGCGCATCGGCTACGCAACACGGCCCTGTCCGCCCCCGCTCCGTCTTTGGCTCCAAGGCACTCTGGGATTTTCTCGCTAACCGTCGTCTAAAAAAAGTAATTCGGAGGATATGGACTTCCAACTATGCGGGTTTCCTTCGCGCCCCGCGTGAGTTGCAACTGCTCTGGGGGTGGAGTCGGTGGGGGGAGGGGCGATGAGTGGGGGTGGTGAGGGTGACGTCTGAGGATCAATGGCTGCTTGGGATGGCGGAGACGGCGGGAACTCCCGCATGCGCGTGAACCAGCGGTGGAGGGGCTGAGAAGTCTGCTGGGCGTGGGAAAGTCGTAGTGACCAATGAGAGGGAGGGGGCGGGGAGAGGGGAAGGGGGCGTGCGTGCTTAAGATAGAGCTAGAGGAGAAGCGGTAAAGTGGGGGCCATTCGATGCTACTTGAGAAAAAAAATTGCAGCCAATTGCTTCAGTATTTCAGTTTTCTGTAACATCGTGACGTTTAATTAATTTTCACACTTCTGATTCACTTAATTTAGGAAATCAGTTTCAGTTAATCCTTTTATGCTTTCAATTAAACACTATACTTAACTATACAACGTTTTCGCATTTATAGAGTTTCCTTCTCGGTGGGGGGAGTAGGTGTAGTGGGAGTCAATACGAATAGTACTGAAACATACGAGTACGAAATAGACGTATGGTCTGCAGTGACGGGAAGAGAGGGAGGAGAAATTAAGGGAGAGATAGAATCAATGGCTGCCACGAGGATGAATACGTTGTTGAAGACACGCACAGTCAAGAAGGTAGGGGACGGGAGATGCCAAAACAGAGGCCACAAGGTACACCCGTGAAGGAACTCGTTCTGAAAGAGCAAGAGCGGCAGTGATGACGGTGCGAAGGGGATGGCGGGTGTTGCGATGGGCGCGCAGCGAGGGCGTGGGTGTGGGCGGGGAACCCTCGGTTTAAGAGTGCGAAAAAGGAGTGGTTTAGAGCCGCTGGAAAGTAGGTTGCGTCGGGTTGGTAGGCGCGGGGACCTATCTGTTAGCGAGCCCCTTTTTATAGTCGACTGGCTTTAATTATTTCGCGCACTATAACGGCCATGGAATCTTCCCCGACTATTGTCCGTTTTCGCCTAAGTTGTAATATATCTGTGGTTCTTGCATAATGAAATTCGAAGAATTGTTTTTCAACATATGGTCTATAAGTTTTCTTAAATATCCCTTGAGCCTCCGGTCCCTTAATATTTTTGTCACAGCGCTCAAACGGGGAGATACTTGCCGAAGAAATATGGGTCAATCACGCAGGCTGTTTTATACCTCAAAAGGAGGAAGAACACAGAAAAGTGATAGTATGACGGCGAGCTCGAATTGAATCGTAACTTGAAATTGTGTCTTGCCTTGCCAACGACCCCAGAATTACAATTTCTTTCCTTGATCCAGTTTTAGAATGGAACAAAAAAAGACACAAAGTTCGAAAAGAAAATTATTAGAATATCCTACGAATATGTGCTAAGTCTATTCCATTTGCTGCGGGTCTTACTTGAAACCGCTGTCAAGATCATTAAAAAAGTATCGTTTTTGGGCCGGAAAATATCCTGCATAAACACAGACTTCTGTGTATTATTTAAGACACATTTTGACAACAGGCTTTCATGTACAGTGGTCATGTACGTGGTGTATGTAGTGACAACTACCCCAGAAAAATTTACTTGAACAGGTGAAAAGTATATATATATATATATATATATATATATATATTATTATATATATATATATAATATTGGCTGTCGATTAATTACTAGTGAAATCATCACTCCAATGAATTGCCATTGCCCTAATGTGATATTCGGGGTTCGCAGCCACTGCACGTCGGGTGGTGTCTGTGGCGGAGGCAACTGTTGGTGCACAAGCATTGTGCGCAGACCGTGTCCCCCCGCCCACTCCAAATCGAATGCAGCGCTCCGCTTCCGTGTGCGGCGGACAGGTAAAGTGATCGACGCGAGGCGCCGGGAAGGAAACAAAAGGGAGGAAGGACGAGCGTCTTTGTTCGGAATTTGATTTACGTAACCGACGGCGATCGGATTTTCGCATATCGATTCAAGTCCTGTCCTTCGGAGGATGCGAGAGCGTGGAAAGGGGGCGTGTGCGGCGAGACAACAAAATGCACAGTGGGCAGAAATGCGAACAAAATGCGCTCAGTATTTTCCCATCAATTTGAAGCATGTTTTTCTAAATTTTTCTTTTTCTTTTTTTTCTTTTTAATTTTTACTTTCTCGCCCTTACGAAAGTACTTCGCAAGAAGAGAAAGTTAGAGAATCATACGCCGGAAAACGGCAAATTTTCGTCAGAAATAACCTGTATATGCTGCCCCTGTTAATGAAAAAGTGGATAAATCCTGTTGCTAAATATAGAAAAAAAATCCTCTAAGACGTGGCGAAGCAAATATTAATGTTTCTTGGGACCTTCATAGCGAAAAATCGATTGATGGGAAAACGATTGTCTGTTGCGGGTTTTTTGTCTGTTACTGTTCTCCGGGGCATCTAAAACAGTTTAATTTTTTAATTCGTTATGAAGAGACAACTCATTTGTTTGGTTATAAGTCTTAATTTGAAAGAAAATGAAACATTGAAGAATAAACTTAGAATATCTTGAATGCATGGTGAAAAATCATTCTATGTAGTCGAAACAAGAATGTCACAGGCTTTCTCGTACTAGATAGTTGTTTCAGTACATAGGTCATGGCTAGCCTTTCGGACGTCTTCAGACTTTTCGGTCTACCCCATCCTCTTTCCAGCTATCGTAGCCCAAAGTACATTTTTAAATTTTGGGGTGAGTTTATAGTAATAAAACCGTTATATTACTGTAAGAATATTGAAGAAGAGTAAAATCTCGTTCTATGTGGAAATAGTGAAAAATTTTGATGAGGTTTTTAGGAAAATGTCATTGCATCGTTAAAGATGATATAGAATTAATTTTGCTGTATTCATTTGTTTTTTGAAAAATTACACAAATACAACTTGTTTGAAAGATCTCTCACGCCGTTAATATGAACATTTCCTGCAATTTGTAAACTTAATTGCATTTGTGAGTGTAAGTGCTTGAAAGGACGTCATATGAAGTTTTTTGAATACTCAATAGTTTTCTCTGAAAAAAAGGTTCAAATTTCTAATGTTCAATAGCGCTAAAATATCATTTTCTTAATAACATATCCAAATGGGGAAATAATATTGAGGTTTTCTTGAATAATTTGAAAGTAATAATTCGATTCTGCTAATAGGAATCCAAAAAATTAAGAAAATTAAAAAAAAAACTTTGGGCGGCGATAGGCGGCAGCTGGTAAGAGTATATGTCAAAAGTCCGAATAGCTAGACAACACCGATTGAAATAGAAAACTAATGCGGGAAAGTCTGAGCTACTTTGTTGAATCAGTAGTTTAAATATCTCTCACGCCGTTAATATGCACATTAAAAACGATTTGTATATATTTTTGAATGTGTGAGTGAAAGTGCTTCAAACGACGTCAGTGAAGTTTCTCGAAACTCAAAACTTGTCTTTGTAAACGAGTTTTAACTTTCGCATTTCCAGTATCGCCAACAGACAGTTTCTAAAAAATCGGTGCCACATTTTGCTATGAAAATTTCCACATAGGACGAAGTTTTATACTCTTATCATTAGGAAATAGAAAAATTGAGATTTTTTAAAAAATAATTCAGTTTAGATAGCGATAGATAGCAGCTTGCAAAAGGTTTAAGTAAAACGGAAAAGCTTGTGCAGACCAAAAAATAGAAAACTAACTAGTACGAGAAAGTCTATTGCGCCTTTAGTTTAAATTTACCTTTCCTACTGCTTCCTATTTCAACAGATTATTCGAACACGATGGTTCAGCTATTGCTGTGGTAATTGTATCATAATTATAAACTGTTACCAGTAATTAGTTTTTATAGAAGAAATAAAAAAAAGAGTTTTCTCTGATTTTTATCTACTTGATCCAAGAAACATGTTTGTTGATATGTCAATTGTGCATTGCATTCCTGGACAATTGCTTCCTCTACATGTTTTCACAATGTTCATATTTCATTTAAATAAAACTTTCCTTTAAATAAAACTTGCCCAATACATTAGTAAATAATGTTTCTTTTAATGATTTAATACTTTTATTTTCTTTGGTTGAATAAATTGGAACAACTGTCTGGCTCCGTTTCAGAATCCTCATTGGAACGAAACTAAATTACATTACCGCCGTCTGGAGATAAAGTTGGGAGCCCCTTAAACGCAAAGAGCCCGTTTCGGCGGTCTGTGCCCGATCACGCGGCCTGCGCTTTACGCCCTCTGCATAACTGTTAATGCAATTAAGTGAAGAGCCGGGCGAGGGTGAGCAAGGAGAATACGTTTTAATTTCCAGTGCTTCTTCGCATACGCACAGCCCAGTTACGCTCAAGGCAGCATACTCTGGGCGCAAATATCTTGGAAATTATTTCTGCTACGTCTAACATGTCTCCGAATATGAAGTCTTTCCTTCCACTCAACCTGTTCGATCGAGAAAATTTAACTTGGATTCTGCCGCACTGTGTTGGAAAATTTTGAAATGCGGAGCACAGTGATCAAAATGTATTTCTTCATCAGAGCTTAGAACAAAAGTGCATTAATACGAAACGTTATTTACTTCAGAAGGATATTCCATTTGGGAGCGGAATGTCCCTCATGATGCAAAGATTCTTTTGGAGTTAACATTTTATTGCTCCAAGTTCAATAGAGATAATATATTTTGTTGTGTTGCTCCGCAAATACTTTTTATGTTAGGTATTTCCTGTTGATGAATTAGTTCAGTGAATGATGAATTAGCTCAGTGATGGAATAGTACAATTAGATCATTTAACAAGATCGTTATCAACAATTTCTTTTTTTGAAAGGAGATAATGTAAATTTTGATTACTTCGAATGACAAATGAAGCCAAGAAAAACTTTTAGGGCTATAAAGGTGATTTTTGCTTTATATTTTTATCGATTTTTATCATTTTTATGTCATATTTATCTACCACTGGCTAAGAAATAGCTCGTAGATCATTGTTGCCTGAATCATATTTTTAAATTAAAATATCCATTGTAACTATAAATTAATACAGATAAACAAAATGTATTACAGTTTGTGAATATGTCTTAAGATTTTATGAAAACTTTAACTTGATATAAAAGTCGCATAACTAAGTATTTACGCAAAGAAGCATTAAATGGACTTGAATGAAACTTAAAGAATGTGAATTTTAGGATTAAATTTTGGAAATTGGATTATTTAATCAAGCATAAGGAGTATTTTTAATTGATGATTCATATATTCAATTCATTCACGAAATTACAATAAAATACTAAAAGTCCTGATTTTGGACAACTTTATTATGTATTGTAGAAGAAGCTTTCGATAGATAAGCCATAGTGATGAGTATCAGTCATCATCACCAAGTATCGGGGATCTACCATTAACCCAGATCTTCATATATGTGCCATCTTATTCGACTTTAATGTTCTTGTCTCTTCATCTTCACCGTTTCTTTCGCATATTTGATTTGACTTCTTCAGTGTCTTCCTCGCTTTTCATCTTCCAACAGCACTGACTTTTTAATTTCACTTTTTTACTTCCTCGCTTTATGAATTCTTCCTAAGACAAGAAAGTTATGTAATTGAGTGCCAGAAAACGCCGAAATTTCACCAGAAAAACCTTATTGTTGGGTTTTGGTATCGTAAAAGTGGATAAATTCTGTTGCTAAATTTTGGGGGGAAAATAGTCTAAGTCGTGGGGTAGCCAGAATCCATGTTTTCTTGGTTCTTGACACAGACAAATTGATTGACAGCAAAACGTCTGTCTGTCCGTCCGTTTGTGGTAAACGCTAGCCGGTAAACCGTTCAGCCTACTTTCTCCAAACTTGATATTTCCCAATCGATCTGGCTGATGTTGCGGCCCCTGGAATTTGAAACCGATATTTTAAATTTGAGGAGTACTTTACATGAAAATCCACAAATATTTTCAAAAATTTCATAACTATGGCTAGCCACTAGTTTCATTTCTAATATAATCCTGTTACTCTCTCTTCTCTATATCTTGTCGAACTGTTTATCATGTATCCAACATATATTTCTGAATTTTACACAAACAATAAATATTATTTGCACGACAAATCTCTTATTTTGTAGTATTAACTTAGCGCCGCTAACCCAAAATTAGCACCGATACACCGTAGAGTGTATTGTGTAGGCTCGTAGAGTGGGCTTCCAGTGTCTCTTGCTGGCGCGATTGCGGACAATGTTGCGGTTCTCGCAGAGGGCGCTTACTTTCGCTGTAAGAATGGCGTCGTTTCCACGGGGCGCCCTCCCAACAATACCCAGCCTCAAGGCCACTTCACCGCTCGGCGCTGCCATCCCGCTCTCACTATCACTCATTTCACTTTTCACTACACATACGGTGTAACAGACGTAGTATGGGGAAAGTTATGTAATCCTGCGCGATTAAACGACAAATTTTATGTCAGAAAAAAATTAATTGCCGGGCCCTGATAACAAAAAAGGTTGCCAAATTAAGAACAAAATCCTCTAACATGTGGTGTAGCCAGAATTCCTTTCTGTTGGGTCCTTGATACCAAAAAAAAAACAATTGACGGCACAACGTCCGTCCGACTGTCCATCTGTACGTCTGACCATCCTTCCGTCCACCGTCTGTCACTGTGAACACCACTAGCGCCTAAACCATATGTACGATTTTTTTCCAAAATGGATATTCCCCTGTCGATCTATCTCTAATCGAAGTGGCGCGATTTTCGAAAACTTTCTTCAAAATTTGTAGAAACTTTACATGAAACTGCCGGGAAATTTTCAAAATTTTCTCAAATACGGCTCCAAATTTTTTCTTCAAATTTTCTTTAAAAATAGAGTCAAATATACTTATAAATGTGACACATGTACGATTTTCACGGTAAACTCTAAATTTTCGAAAATTGCAAAATTGTGAATTTTTTCCGGCGTCAACCCACAACTACAAAATTTAAAAAAAGGGGTTTTACTTTTCGTATCAAATATTTTCTCCATAATGATTCCTTTAATTATGGCTATGCATTTGTTTTGAACTTTTAGTAGCTATCGCGCAATATTGCGTGCAAGATGTTCAATTTTAAAAATAACCAAAATAAGAATTTATCAAAACGTGTCCCTATTTATCCTTTAAACTTTTGGTAAGGATTGTGCCAAATGTACTTTTTAAGATGACATAACATTGTAAACATTGCAAAAATGTAATTTTTTGACTTTTCCACCATGTTTATATTTACATTAGCAGAGATTTGTTCACATTATTATTTTTATGAGTACATGTGCTATAAATAATGTCAGAGACGGTTTCTCGAAAACTCGACAGCTTTCTGCACAAACTGGCTAGAAATTCAGCTTTTTCGGAAAAGCTGAACCGCTATTTTCTCATAAATGGCTCCCCCTTTTTTATTCCAACTTTTCGGCCGGATAGTGCTTCTTGCAGTCTTTATTATGACGTAATGTTCATTTTTTTTCTTAAATGACACAGATGAAAATTTTTGAAATATCTCTCTCGCCATTAATATGCACATTTCCAGCAATTTGTAAACACTAGTGTATTTTTGTGTTAATGTTCTTCAAATGACTTCTAATGAGGTTTTTCGAAAATTAAAAAAAATCAGTGAAAAAGAGCTTCAAATCTCATTAAAATAAACACTATCACCTTCTCTTTTTGCCTTGAATAACCCTTTGCCTCAAAACCCTTCATGGCAGACGCATGTTGTTTATTTGAACCTTTTGTTTCTGCGTGTGGAAAAGAAACTAAACCTAACGGAGCCGACGCGACACCTCTGCTATCTAGACGCCGAATGCCCAAGTGTCGAAAGAGTGCTTTGCGTAATGTAAATACGAGAGCTGTAGCAGGAACATTTTTGACAGATAGTGATGGACGTGTTTACAGAACGAGATGTAGAGCAAATATTTTATGAAGAAAGATTCCCTCGGAATTGAAGTGATTTTTCGACGCCTCGCGAAACTGCTTGGCAGCATAATTACAAATACGTCACCATACTACTTCAGAATTAAAATTTGCAATCTGCTTTAGGAAAATAATACTAGAGAATGGCCTTAGCATACATCTATGATGATCCTATTTCGGAAACTGTACGCTAAGAATAGTGTAACATATCCTGATCATCAGTTGCTATGAAATGGGATGACTGTAGAAACGAGGAAGCAATTTATTATTACCAATATTATTATGAACAGGTTTATGTCTTAAAACAGAGTGGAGGTTTAGCTTTACCTTCTACTGTTTAAAACAAAGTGACAGAGAGATGAATATAAATGTTAAATGATATTCAGATTTGCAGATAATGAACCAGATTAGTCGTCAATAAAATATGCAATTTTCATTAATTATTGAAGGCAGAGTTCACATGTTTCTGGAGGCCTAATCTTCAACTTCCATGCAGATTGCAGCACATTCGCTAACATGATCTCTTTGATAACTGGTAATTGTTAATATTTCATCTCTATTTACAATTATCTCGTACAGCGTTCTTTCTGTTACTCAACTTCTCGGAGTTTCCTTCTTTAGTCTAAACCGCGGCGCGTAGTTCGTGACATCTC
>BOPP01000003.1:18365515-18418341 GCA_017312745.1 Gryllus bimaculatus
GCCCGCCCCGCCCCGCCCCAAACCCACCCCGCCCCGCCCGCCCGCCCGCCCCGCCCGCCCCGCCAACCACCCCGCCCCCGCCGCCCCGCCCGCCCCCCCGCCCCGCCCGCCCCGCCGCCCCGCCCGCCCCGCCCGCCCCGTCCCGCCACGCCCACCCCGCCCGCGCACGCCCACCCCGCCAGCCCCCCCACCCCGCCAGCCCGCCCGCCACGCGCCGCCACACCCGCCCCCGCCCGCCCCGCCCGCCACTGCCCCGCCCCACCACGCCCCCCACGCCCGCCCACCCCGCCACGCCCCCACGCCCGCCCCGCCCCGTCCGCCCCGCCCGCCCCGACCGCCATTAAATTAAATTTCACTCGTGGAGCCCTTGAGGCGAAGACGATTACCAAAGACGACGATGGAGGCCCTGGACACAGCATCGCCAAAAGCGAGAAGAAAGTGGACGTTGGGGAAAAAGAACGCGAAAACGCGACAAATGCGACGACAACTTCTGACACGGAACCGTTGAAGAAATTATTTTGAGTTATTAAAGTTTGTGAAAAACGTAGTTCGTTGGTTGGTTGTTCTCAGACGAGAAAGGTAAAGTATCCTCTGTAATCTTGTTTCGGTAATCTACCAAAGTAATCGCGTCTGCAGAAAGAGGTGTTTTTCTCCGCGTTTAAAAAAAATATTGTCGTGCTCGTTGGTGGTTTTGTTTCTGACAGGGAGCGCTTATTATGGAATGAGATTATACACACTCAGTTAGCGTTATTAAATGAAGAAAAGTGGGCGAAAATAAATTTTTACTCCTGGCTAGCATCATCATGTCACTGCAATTTGGGGTCGGTTAAGGAATGGTAGATCGTTATACTCTTATTTTCTCATAGCTTTGTTGAGAGCAATGAATCTAAGTGCCAAATTAATTTTCATACTAATAAATTTTTTCGTATGGTAATAGTATACCATCAGTAGTTTGCGGAAAGTTTAATTGAAGATATTATCCTGGTAATTAACGTATTTAAATGTTTTTTGTGGATGCTTCTGTAAAGGTTCTCCATTAATCTTATCGGTAAAAAATGTTATTTGTTATTTCCTGTGAACATCATCGTAAGATTTTCTACATATTAAAAAGCCACGCATTGTATAAAACATGCTGGCAAAGATGAAGTTATTTATCAGCAGTGTAGTCGTAGAATTTTACAATAATATTGTGTTCCAAAATAAATTACCAAATGCCATATTATTCTGAGCAAATTGAACATTTAATCATTTTATTTACATACATTAACCAATTAACGCTCGGGTGGTGCATTGGATTTGCAGCTGACTGCAGGTTGTTTATTATTAATTGCAAAATCCGAATTGTTTTTCTCCTCTGTAGGTTGTGTAAGCCTAGGGAAAACATGCCACAACGCGTTTACATCAGTTTTGCATTCAGGGACGTGAATTTTAAATATTTACTGAGTTGTCGATATTGGTGTATTTTGAGCGATCAAAACGTCCGGTAAAAATTCATTCGTAAAATGTTACGAGCGTGGTTCATAATTTCAGTAGTGCGATATAGTGAATATCATCTATAATAGTATTAATAAAAAACTTGTAAGAGACAAATTAGAGGTGTGTGAAACATGCTATTTGTCAATGTGATTTAAATTTGAAAGATGCAGCTGCAGCAGATATGTATGCCGATGTGCAAAAGCAAGGTTGTCAAGTTTTGATTATGTTTACAATTGTACGCATTTTATCTTGTTTCACGTTGTTTTGACGTAACCATCAATACATCAATTTCCTGATCACTCTTTCTTCCTAGCTTCTAAGCTACAAGTACCGAGTCTATCAAAAGATATGATTCTATAATATCCCCACCAGTTTCATTTCATTTTAATTTCATCTATATACATTATTTATCTCGATGCCGTCATAAAACATACATGACAAGGTATCAGTGGTTTCCAGAACCCAAACTGCAATAATCACACTTTTTGTTAGATAATCATCTGTATGAACTAAATCGATAAGAGCTATTCCACCGCAGCCGTCCACAGTATATCCATAAAGTGTATCTATCTAATTCTATTCCTGTGCGCAGTGAAGCACCAGTCCAGACGTATTTCGTGTGAACAAACGAAGTATGAGCGGGAGCGTTTCGATCGTGAAAACTATTAGCGGTCGAAGAACCTTCTCGGGCCCAGGAGGAATGCGAGCCTCAGTGAGACTAGTGCCAAGAGGAGATACGAGTCAGGACCGCAGCTTGCACAACAACGCAAGCCGCGACAGATTTCTCGAACTTTTCGTTCTTCATCCGAGCCGAGAATATTACCTCATTTTGTGTGATACCAAAATGCTAATTAATAATCGATTTGAATCCACTAAAAACACTTATTATGCTGAGGCGTCAGAAGAAAAATTAAGCAACAATGTAAAGCTTCAGTTAACTTTCCTGACTGTTACAATACAGAAGACTGAGACATATAAGTAGAAATGTGTAGTAATATAGTATAATGTTGAATCATATAATACTCCTGTATGAAACTACTCCCTTCTATAATATGTACGTGAGTGACTATCTTCTGTCTGACATGCTTGTACCGGGGACCAGAGTTACTAAGATGTTCTCTGATTGAAGCCACTAATTCCTTACTTTTTTGACCCATATCGTGTTACTTATCACTAATTAATCTCCTTCAAGAGAAATCCTACCCATTCTCTCTTGTTGTGGGTATACAAAATCCTAATCCAAAGGGCGTTGTCAGAGATTTCCGACAGAAAGTACCTCGCCACATTATCGTTGAGAATGAGCAGCTAATTAGTTTCTGTAACCTTCCTGTAAGAAGTAAGCGACGATTCACCTGTGGATGCCGTAATGATGACTAAAGAAGATTGTGAACGTCATGTTACTATACCTCTGAACACTGTACGTTGTCCGCTTCCTCCCGTACCGAATTATTTGGGCCTAATGTACGAAATTACGAGATCGATTCCCGATAACCCAATCGCCTATACTCTTACTAAGATGCCCAACAAATTTGCTTTTTCCGTGATTCACTGCTACGAGGCAATACATTTGCATTTCAATGAATGTCTGCGTTAGGTAAGTGTTTGTCCTTTTGAAGTTCATAAATGGTTCTAGTCGCGCATTTCTTTTAGACGCATAACTTGCTCCCGAGGAGATAGGTATCGTATGCTACGTGTCGAGTCATGTAAGTGACAATCAGTAATCATTTTCTTTGAAGATCTAGTAAGCTTCCCCAATAGACAATCTATCAAGCTTCAACTTTCCAAACCGTGAATATAGCGATTTTATACGTGTAATTCAACCCTGCAGAGAGACACACTGGTCCTTAACTATGACGCTTCGTAAAACAGCAAACAGTCAAAAGGTGTAGGCGTTTGCGATCAGTTTATATTTGTATCATTCCTAAGAGCATTCATCAATAATAAAGATTAAAGCAAATTATATTTGTCGTGCAAACCGTTCCTTCTTCTCAGCGTGATAAACTAACCACCAATCACACATCCATATATCACAATATATGTGTACATGATCCCTGCAAATACTCCTTTACCATCCTACTTATTTAATTTTCTTTTTAAAGTGAGTATGTTGTTGCAGAGAGGTACTAAAATATAATTAGATACACTTAAGTTAGATCAGATTCCTCATATGGACCGAGGTTAGGTGTGTACCGACCCAACACTTCGGACTTGGTTTGCGGGTTTCATGATAAGTGTTACAGCCGGTATAGTATGGCGAGATAGTTGTAATAATGTTTCCACTATCTTCTCTCGTTGTATTTGTGCGTCACGGAGGGCCTCGCGTGCTGACTGACACAATCAGAAGAGTCCGTAAGTCTTTGGTGTGTAGTTGTATAATCGAAATGACGCCTATCTAACGTGAAGGGTAAGGGATTAAAAAAGCATTTTTTTCAATACGTTAAGTTACAATATTGATAAAAACCGTATAACATTTGAAATTATGTGTTCATTATGTGAAGAATATCTGCCAATTCTTATGCAGCTTTTAGTATATTATAAGTTGATTTTTATTTAGGAGATTTTAACAATTTCACCATTACCCGTTTATTTTTGTCTACTACGTACAAGCTCATCTTTCACCTCTTAACTATCCACATTACGTAACCGTACGGTGTCCTTTCTCTACGTAATCTTGTCGACGATTGTGAACGTTTTGTGCTTCAGCGAGAATACGCATTTATACCGCGAAGCCCAGGCAAAATGAAAGGTCGTTTTCCCTGGACGCGGGCGAAGAGTTCGTAAACTATGAGATTACTTT
Source organism: Gryllus bimaculatus (assembly GCA_017312745.1). Classification (NCBI taxonomy): domain Eukaryota; kingdom Metazoa; phylum Arthropoda; class Insecta; order Orthoptera; family Gryllidae; genus Gryllus; species Gryllus bimaculatus. The sequence continues at coordinate 18,369,789 of BOPP01000003.1, forward strand.
TCGGCGAGCTCATGGAGCCCGGGCGGAGGCGCTAACACGTCGACTGTGCGGAAGTGTGAAAACGAACATCCACACAAATGCGTATCGCATTACGATGGCTACTAAAGGAGAGGGAGAGAAAGAGGGGGGAAGATGACGCTGTGACACTCGCCCCAGTCCGCGCCACCGCAGCCCTGCGACACCGAAAAAATGAAAAATAACAGCAGAGCCCACCCGAGTTATTGTCAAAGAGATTCAACTACTCTTGACGGTGGAGTTGGCAAGATGTCGCTTACGCCACAGTTTTATGAATTTACAATGCCTTTATTAGTTTGATAATACTTAAAAAGTTTTTTTCTTTTCTTTGTTTCAGGTACACTGTCTACATACATTTTTCTTGATCCAATCGGTGAGTTTATATTCTTAAGTTAACGTACTCTTAAACATTGAGTTATCTTAAACTCCTCTACCTTTTTTATTCAGTATTCTCTTTATTTGTGTAAATTGTTTTCTTTTAGTTAATGAATTATTTTGAACAATATTTAAATAATAATGAGATGGTTAAAATAATTTAAACCACTTCACTTCTAAACCGTAATGATTTCGCTTAATTCCTAGAAACTTCATTAAAGCAAGCGATTGGTCGCAAACTGGCAGCAATTGTTTTCTTGTAATGGACGCTTCACTACGCGAATAGTCACTCACTAGAGCACCAAAACGCACTGGCGGCGCTCGAGCCTGCTTGAAAGTTGCTCAGTGAAGCAACGGCCCTCGTCGGAGGCATTAAGCATCAGCAGTTGCGCCGTCGACCCCCCCCCCCCCCCCCCCCCCTCGTCGGACTCGAGAGCCGTGACGCAGCGCAGGACGATTTCGGCACCCCGTGTGCAGGCATGCAATTTGAAATACTGAAAGATACAGGAATTTCTAACACCTTTTCGGGCAAGAACAATGCATCTTATATTGTGTATTGTACAGTTACAATGGGCTTTCAGGGCGTCTGACGCTACATGGAAGGAGAATCGAGGAAACGCTTTTGTGCAATTAAAAGTTTAATGATTGAAACCCATATACAATAAATTTCTTTACAATACGCAGTGCGCAAGCCTTTTAATATTCGTGCACGAGTAACCTACTTGAAGCTTCGATGTCTAACCGGCTGCGCTGGAGGCGAGCCGTGGCCGCCGTGCAACGGCGGCGGCGTGTTCGGCAAACTTCGGTCCGCCCCGAAGTTTCGGAAACCGATCTCCCTCGGCGGCCGACTCCTGCAGACCTCCCAATCGATGGCCAACGAAGCTCGCCGGGATCCACCACCCCAGCCAATGCAAGCAATGCCAGCATTTACTAAACTTGACAACGCGCAATGGCGTCCCGTCGGCAGCTCCGATCACAAAAAACCCGTTCTTCTTCAATTCCACTCGACTTGTTCGCACGGTGCGGCCCGCTGACTGCCCATCACACCCGGCGGACATGAAACGCGTGTCTGTCGGTCACTCAAAACTCCATATTACTTTTCACTGATCCGTCCTTGGTGCGCACTTCCGTTTCTTCTAATCACCTATTATCAATTTGTTAGGCACCGTCTAATTCTCCCACTTAATGCGGTTACAATCAATTCCACCCCCTATGGTTAATTCACTACAAATTCGCTTTGGGGTCAGCACAGCCCGTCCGTTGTTGCGCTCGCGCTTCTCGCCGATACCTCCACCCGCGCTCGCGGCCTCCCTGCCGTTTACGCTTCAACCTCACTCGCCCTCGCCCGGTCTGCCCCCCGGTTTTGACCGTTGGTGGCAGCGGCGGCGGCGGCAGAGCGTTACTACGCTGATCGATCTAGTGCTTCTTTTAATTAAGAAAATTAGTAAACAATTTTTGCTTGTTATCATTGCGGGAACGATTCTTCGTTCAATAATATATAACTATATATATATATATATATAATATTATATATATAATCACGTATACAATTAAAAAAACTACATAGAATAAATCATGAAAGAATCCGTGATCATGTCAATCGCGTCCAAATCGTAGGTGAAACAAAAAATATGAAATCAAAAATTTCTCAATTTTTTTTTAAAGCCCCTTAAAAGTGTCGCTCGGGCCGTTTGCCCTGCTCCCCCCAGCCGCCTACACTAATGTCTGAAAGCAGACACTTGCCCGAACAAGCTTAGCGTAGGTTTTGCTTTACTCTTTCGCATTGTGTGTATGAGCATTACAATAGAACGAGCATTACAGGAAGCCTGAATATGAGACATATTGGAGATTTTTATTGAGTATTAATTGTTTTATTCGATCATTAGGAATATTTTTAGGCAGTTTACTTATAATGGTATTTAAAGAGATTGCTTCTTTGTAACATACAAACTAAAACATCAAGTCTTATTGCAGCAGTGATATAGATATGAAACATTTCTATTCATGTCTCAGTCTTCCTTTAACCATTCTGCAGGCAGAGAGGAGACTGAGAAGACTGTCAAGAGTAGTTATATCTATTTTTATTTTTTTACTCAGAATTTAGACTATTTGATTTTGTTTTATTTAAAATATTAACTATTAAAAATTAAAATCATACTTTTCCAACTTACATGGAGTTGCCATAGATAAAGTGATTTAAGCTTCCCTGGTTGTGAAAGTAAAAATGTTCCTGAAAAGTAGGAACCAAATTTTGTGTGTGAGAATTATCATCTCAGTTTAGCGCATGAAAAATTCAATAAAAACCACCACGTATGGAGATAAAAACGCAAGGTCATTCTAGAAACAGGAACGAAAAAATACTAAACTCTGAAGACAGCATTCATTAAAATGAAACTGTATGCCTGTCTTAAAATGAAATATGAATGTTATTCGAGAAATCTATATATAACCATTCCGAATAACCAACTCCCCATAGACGCTAATGAGAACTAAAGTAATGATCCAAACAAATAATAAGAAATGTCATAATTTATTTTCAAAGTATTAGCAATCCATTGTTAAGCAATATTACGATCTTCTGGCAAGAAGTAAGCATGCGACTAACCTCGTAAACAGTACCAACGAATGATGCTCTAGTCTCATATTGATTGAATTTTAGTTTGCGTAGTTCCATCAACTCCACTACTATAAGTTCATCTTCATATGATTGTCTCTTGTTGCTGTGTGCTGTGTCAGGCCAACTGCCTAGCCACCCCAAACAAGGGGATGTGACATCTCTAAGAAAAATTGTTTTTGAAAAGACGATTCATTTAAAATATTAAAAAAAATGCCCTGATATTGATGCTAATAATACATTGCCCGAAACCACGATGTTTTAAATATCAAATGCCTTCAAAAGTAGTTTAGTAACATATCGTTAATAATGTTGGGTGGGAGGTAGAACTTTAATCTGACCTGGAAAGTTAATTTAATTAATAGTTGACAAGAATTTAATTAAATATAAAAATTAACAAACCTGGCTATCAAGATATAATTTTGCGAAGAAACAGCAGGGCTACAAATCAGTCGACTAAAATTTCACACACCGAGTCTTTGCTGGGGAAAAATGTTCAATTTACCGCAGGCGTGTAGAAATTAATAGTGTTGAGGCGTATTAAAATTATATTCAACATTAACACTGTTTATCTTTACTTATTCACCTCCGTATTATTAAAGATAAGAAGAAACTATGAAAATAAAACTATTATCTATTTATTTTATTTTTTAATCTTTCATATATGTGACATTATTTTCAATACAAACTAAATTGTCATCACATAAAATCCTTGTATGGAACAGACCGGTACCCGATGTATACAGAGATTACGCTAAAAAGGTTGTATTGACTTTTTGGCTTACTGGCTGGCAAGATACTCTATGAGTAGGTTATGTGCAAAGCGGTGAATTTGTTAATGCGTCGTTTGACGTTGACTAACACGCATATGTCTTTTTACTTACCTTTTGCACTCCATCTTCAACAAAGTTTAATTTGTTTTCGACCTGTCTAACGGGTCCCTCTTAGAGTCCGCTATATCAAGGTTATGTATAACGTGTGTTGCGGTTGCATCGGGTCGATTTCTTTGAAAAATTGCTGCATTTTACTTTCCCGCTATATGACGATATACGCGAAGTAAGTAATATCTTAGTATATGGGAAGCTATGTAATGCCGAGGGAAAATGAATTTTCGAAGATTTCAACGGAAATACACGTTTTGGGTAACCTGATACCAAAAAATATCCGTCAAATTTTTTTTTCCAATCGTCCGCCCGTGTGTTCGTCCAGCCGTCTTCTGGTGTATGTGAACGACCACTAGGGCCAAAACCGTATGCTTTTTCCAAATTGAAAAATCCCATGGCTATTTGGACTGAGTCGAAGCCACTGTGATTTTGAAAATCACTCAAGTTGTTGCGCCGGTACTATTATGCTCAAGCACCTGGGACATTTTCAAAATTTTCTCAAAAAAATGCTCCGAATTTTTTTTCTTGAAATTTGTTGAATACATTTAAGAAAGTAGAGTATAGAATTTATACAGGTGGTATATGTCCAATTCACAGGTTAACCCTGCATTTTGCAAATTACAGAAAATGAATTTTTCTGGGTCTTCTACAATTACAAAATAAAGGTAGTTTTTTTTCTTTCAATAAAATTTGTTGACCATTATTTAAAAATTTTAGAAAGGTTTGCACAATATTCGAGCCAATTTGCGCAATTTTTAAAAAATTACAAAAACAAGATTTTCTCCAAAACGCTCCAAAATTTTTATTTGTCTTTATTATTATAATTATATAATAATAAAATAAAATTATAAAATGTTATAAAACTTTAACAAAACTATTATTTAATTTTAAAAACTATTTAACAAAAATATATTGTTAGGATAATAGTAAATGCACTCTATAGAACAGACATAAAAACCCCATTTTTCTTTATTCTTTGTGTAAAAAAAATACAAAAATTGTAATTTTTTTTGTCTTGTGCTTCTCACGTCTTAAATGTGTACAATCTTGTTGCATTAACACAAATTCATTGTGCCATAATGCTACATTAATGTATTTATGAGTACATGTGCTTTAAAATAATGAAAAGATAAAAAATCCCAAAACTCAACAGTTTTCCGTAAAAAAATGAGCTCAAATGCGCGCATTCCTCTGAAACTTTAAACGTCATTTTCTCGAAGCGACTCTAAATCTTTTCCTTCAAACTTTGTCCAAGTTATACTGCCAAATTTAACGTTTTAAGATGATGATAGAATTAATTTTTGCTGTGATGCATTTGTTTTTTCAAATAATACATAAATGTTAATGTTTCTTGAAAGAGCTCTCCGACGCCTATAACATTCACATTTCCAGCCGATTGTGTAAACACAAATTTGTAGTTATGATGTAAATACTTGAATGGTGTCAAAAATGAAATTTTTCACAAACTCAAACGTTTCTATAAAAAGAGTTCAAATTTCGCATTCACAGGTAACGCTTAAACACCCTTTCTTAAAAAATGGCTCGTAGATTTCTTGTCAAAGAAAATGCCTATTTAGACGAGCGTTTACTGGTCTTATTTGTAAAATTGTCTGAAATATGTTCTTTATTCTTAAATAGCTGTTAAATTCTTAAAATAATATTTCTTTAAACTACTGTTAGGAAGCCCAAAAATCAAGAAAATTTAAAAAAAATGTATTATGGCTGCCGATAGAGCAGCAGGCAAGAGTATGTGCAAGTCGAATAGCTAAGCCAAGGACAAATGCATATTAGAAAACTAGTACGGAAAGTCTCTGCCATTCTGTAGCACCACTTGCTGCCTCTTATTGCGTCTTGAAAGCATTCAGTTACGGGAATATACTTGTCTATCCGAGTAGTAAGCCATTTTCGGAACTGTGTGGGTATAAGATTGTATAAATCGTAAAAAACCGTGATCATTTTCCTTTTGTGTTATTATAAAGTGGAGCAGATGCCGTTTAAGGAAGCTAAAACACGAATTGAAATTTTAATTAAGTAATTAAGAAATAATTACGCAGGAAAATATCCTACTAAGAAAAAGCAATATGAATAATTGATTTAAATAAGGTAACGAAGTGAAGGGAATAAAAATCGCCTCGGGGCCCTGGACGACGGCATCGCCAAGAAGCGAGAAGAAAGTGGACGGTTGGGGGGAAAAAGAAACGCGAAAATGCGACAAATGCGACGAGCAACTTTCTGACACGGAACGTGAAGAAATTATTTTGAGTTATTAAAGTTTGTGAAACGTTAGTTCGTTGGTTGGTTGTTCTCAGACGAGGAAGGTAAATTATCCTCTGTAATCTTGTTTCGAGTAATCTACCTAAAGTAATCGCGTCTGCAGAAGAGGTGTTTTTTCTCCGCGTTAAAAAAAATATTGTCGTGCTCGTTGGTGGGTTTTGTTTCAGACAGTGGAGCGCTTATTATGAAATGAAATTATACACACTCAGTTAGCGTTTATTAAGATGAAGAAAAGTGCGGGAAAATAAATTTTTACTCCATGGCTAGCATCATCATGTCACTTGCAATTTGGGTCGGGTTAAGGAGTTGTAGATCGTTATACTCTTATTTTCTCATAGCTTGTTGAGAGCAATGAATCTAATGCCAAATTAATTTTTATACCAAATGAAATTTTTTCGTTGTAATAGTATACCATCAGTATTTGGAAAGTTTAATGAAGTTATTATCCCTTAATTAACGTATTTAAATGTTTTTTCATTGAATGCTTTTGTAAAGGGTTCTACTATTAATATTATCGATAAAAAATGTATTTGTTATTTACTTATGAACATCTGTCGTACAGATTTTCTACATATTAAAAAGCCACGCATTGTGATAAAACATGCTGGCGAAGATGAAGTTATTTATTCAACAGTAGTAGTCGTAGAATTATTTACTATAATTTTTTGGTCCAAAATAAATTACCAAATACATATTATTTGTGAGTACTGAACATTCAATCATTTTATTTACGTACATTAACCAATTAATGCCCGGTGGTGCGTTGATGCACCCAGTACAGTGTTGTTGATTATTATTAATTGAAAAAAACTGGCGATTTTTTCTTTATGTAGGTATGGTAAGCCTAGGAGGACATGCCACAACGCGTTTACATCAGTTTTGCATTCAGAACCGTAACTTTATAAATATTACAGCGGTGTTGATAATTAGTGCATTTCAAGTGATCAAAATGGCGATACAAATTCATTCTAAAATATACGAGGAGTGGTTCGTAATTTTCAGTACGTTGCGAATATAGTGAACATCATATATAATAGGTATAATAAATACGTGTACGAGACAAATTTGAGGTGGGTGGATCATGCTATTTGTCAATGTTTATTAAAGTTGAATGATGCGTTTTTGCACGCGAGCACGTAGGGATGCACTAAGTCGAAAACGAGCGTGTAAGGTTTTTTGCTTATATTTACAATTTGTACTGTTTGATCATATTTCACGTTGTACTACTATACAAAATTTCCCATATATTCTTGTATTACAAGGCAGATGCAAATCTTTTATACATTCTTTTTCATATTTCATTTTCTAGTGGACTAAGTGTGGATAAAGTTTCGACTGCTTTGGAGGATCATGATATTGAAAAATTCACCAACGCCAATTCTAGTGACATTTATTTTGTGCCATATCACATTAAGTATGATAACGACGAAGATAGTTTCCACTTAAATGTTCATCCCCACTATCTGAATGCACATCAGGGGGTTGCATAAACAGAGCAGTGATAAAACATGCTGGCGAAGATGAAGTTTTGTTCTCCGTATACCTCATTCGTGCACAACGAAAAATAAATGATATATCACAAAACATGAATGGCAAAGAAGAATGAAGGAAAGTGGTTACTTTCTGATTTACACGATTGTGAAATGAAAAATAAAATGTGTAAACCTTGTCTCCTTTATGAACCACCTCAAGAATGCGCTTTGTGGCAGAAAGAATAGTGTTGATGAAGCAATGATACCATACTTTGCACATATTGGTCTAAAACAATTAATTTGCAGGAAACTAATTTGTTTTGGGTATGAAGTATGGTGTCACAATTTCCGACAAAACTAACTCGCAGAGGTACATTATGTGATCATAAGTATCACGACACGTGGTTGAAAATGACTCACCATTTCGTGGCGCCCTTCATCGGTGATGCTTGAATTCAATAGTGTTGTCCCATCCTTAGCCATGATGACAGCTTCCACTCTTGCGGGCAAACTTTCATTCAAGTGCTGGAAGGTTTCTTGGGAAATGGCAGCCCATTCTTCACGGAGTACTGCGCTGAGAGAGGTATCGATGTAGGTTAGTGAAGCCTGGAACGAAGTCGGCGTTCCAAACATCCCAAACGTGTTCGATAGGATTCAAGTCAGGACACTGCAAGCCAGTCCATTACAGGGAACGTCAACGTAGGCATGTGCCGTGATAGTGCCACAGAAAACAACAAGGGGTGCAAGTCCCCTCCATGAAAAACACGACCACATAACACCATTTTGGACGTGTCCGGATACTTTTGATCATATAATGTATATGTTGGTGGAAGGTATAAATAAATGAAATAACTTCATTAGCCGACCTCAATGGCCGAGGTGGTTTAGAGCGTGTACCGACACAACACTTTGGTGCGATGGGTTGCGGGTTCGAGAATCGTCTTGGGCATGGTTGTTTGTCCCTTGTCTGTCGTGTATTTGTGGTCACGGAGGGCCTCCCGTGCTGCTGTCACCATATCAGAGGAGCCCGTAAGTCGGTTGGTGTGTAGTGTATAATCGAAAATGCGTCCCATCTAGACGTGAAGGGTAAGGGGAGTTAAAAAAGCATTTTTTCAATACGTTAAGTTACAATATTATAAAAACGGTATAACATTTGAAATTTTGTGTTCATTATGTGAAGATTATCTGCAATTCTTATGCAGCTTTTAGTATATTTTATAAGTGATTTTTATTTAAGAGATTTTAACAATTTCATATTACGTTTATTTTTGTCTATTACGTACAAGCTCATCTTTCACTTCTCACATACCCACACTACGTACCATACTGTGTCCTTTCTCTACGTATCTTGTCGAGCGATGTGAACGTTTTGTGCTTCAGGAGAATACACATTTATGCCGCGAAGCGCCAGGCAAAATGAAAGGTCGTTCCCTGACGCGGGCGAAGAGTTCGTAACCATGGAGATACTTTTCGGGCGAAGCTCATGGAGCCTGGGCGGAGGCGCTAGACAATCGACTGTGCGGGAGTGTGAAAACGAACATCCACACAAATGCGTATCGCTTACAATGACTACTGAAATGGAGAGGGAGAGAAAGAGGGGGAGGGGGAAGATGACGCTTGTGACACTCGCCGCCAGTCCGCGCCGCGCGCAGCCGCCGCGACACCGAAAAAATGAAAGAGAGAACAGAAGAGCACCACGAGTTATTGTCAAAGAGATGTCAACGTTACTCTTGACGGGTGGAGTTGGGCAGATGTCGCTTACGCCACAGTTTTATGAAATGTACAATGCTTTATTTGTTGATAATACTATTTTATTCTTTTCTTTTGTTTCAGGTAAGCACTGTCTACATACATTTTTCTTGATGCAGATCGGTGAGTTATATTCTTATGCTAACGGTATTCTTGAACATTGAGGATCTTAATTCTCATACTTTTTTTATTCAGGTATTCTCTCTGATTTTGTGTAAATTGTTTTCTTTTAGTTGTTGAATTATTTTAACAATATTTAAAAATATATGAGATGGTTCAATAATTTAAAACACTTCACTTCTAAAATCGCGTTATGATATCTTTAATCCTAGAACTTCATTAAAGCAAGCCATTTGTCCCAACTGGTCAGCAATTGTCGTCTCTTTAATGGACGCTTCACTACGCGCTAACAGTCACTCATAGAGCAACCAAACGCACTGGCGGCGCTCGAGCGCTTGAAAGAGCTCCAGATGAGGCAACGCCCCTCGTCGGAGGCATTAAACACAGCCGTTGCGCCGTCGCTCCCCCTCGGGGACTCCCAGAGACGTGGCGCAGCGAGGACGATTTCGGCACCCCGAGTGCAGGCATTTCAATTTAAAATACTGAAAGACACAGGAATTCTAAACAACTTTTCAGGCAAGAACAATCATCTTTATTGTGTATTGTACAGGTTACAAATTATATATATATATATAATCTCTATATATAATAATATATTATATATATATATTATATATATTATATATATATTATATATAATCACTATATATTCATTTAAAAAAGCCGACATAAAATAAGTCATGAAAGAATTTCAATCGGTTCAAATCGTAGGTGTAACAAAAATAGGAAATTAGATTTTTTGAATTTATTATTTATTGAGAAATTTTGACGTCCCTAAGTTTGAAAGGCAGACACTTGCCCGAACAACATTAGCGTAGGTTATCCTTTATTGTTTCGCCATTGTGGTGTCTGGATATTACAATAGAACCGTGCACTTACAGGAAGCCTGAAAAGGGAACATATTTGGAGAATTTTCATTGAGTATTAATTGTTTTCATTCATATCATTAGGAATATTTATACGTCAGTTAACGTATCTAACACTAAACATCATTGTTTCTATTGGCAGTAAGGTGTAAGATGGTGAACTTTTCTGTCAGGTCACAGTCTTCTTTTTAACCATTTTGCAGGCAGAGAGGAGACTGAGAAGGCTGTCAATAATACGTTATATCTTATTTTATTTTATTTTATTTTACTAGGATTTTAGTACAACTTTGATTTTGTTTTATAAACTATTAACTATTAAAAATTAAAATAATACTTTTCCACTTGACATTGAGTTGCGATAGATACAGTGATTTAGTTCCCTGGTTGTGAAAGTAAAATGTCCTGAAACGTAGGGAACCAATTTTGTTGTGGAAATTATCATCTCGTTAGCATGAAAATTCAATAAAACACCACGTAAGGAAGATAAAACGCAAGGTCATTCTAGAACAGGAACGAAAAATACGAACTCTGAAGAAGCATTTCATTAAAATGAAACTGTATGCTTCTAAAATGAAATATGAGATGTTATTCGAGAAATCTATATATAACCATTCCGATAACCAACTCCCCATAGACGCTGAATGAGAACTAAAGTAATGATCCGAACAATATAATAAAAATGTCATAATTTATTTTCATAGTATTGCAATCCATTGTTAGCAATATTACGTCTTCTGGGCAGAAGTAAGCATGCGAGTAACCTCGTAACATTACCAACGAATGATATCTAGTCTCATATTTTCGATTGAATGTTAGTTTGGTAGTTCCATCAAACTACCAACTACTATAAGTTCATCTTCATATGATTGTCTCTTGTTGGCTGTGTGCTGTGTCAGGCCAACTGCCTGCCACCAAACAAGGGATGTGACATCTCTAAGAAAAATGTTTTGAAACATCATGTTTAAAAAAAATGCTGATTATTGATGCTAATAATACATTGCCCGAAAACCAACGATGTTTTTAAATATCAATGCCTTCAAAAGTAGTTTAGTAACGTATGTTAATACTGTTGGGGTGGGGAGTAGAACTTAATCTGACCGTGGGAAAGTTAATTTATAATTAATATTGACAAAATAATTTGATAAAGTATTAAAAATTAACAAACCTGGCTATCAGATTGAATTTTGCGAAAACAGCAGGCTACAAATCAGTCGACTTAAATTTCACACTACGAGTCTTTACTGGGGAAAATGTTCAATTTACCGAGGCGTATAAATTAATAGTGTTAGGGTATTACAAAGTTATATCAACATTAACACTGTTTATCTTTACTTTATTCACCTCCTATTATTTAAAGATAAGAAGAACTATGTAAAATAAAACTATTATTATTTATTTTATTTTTTAACGTTTTATATATGCGACATTATTTTCAATACAAACTAAATTGTCATCACATAAAATCCTGTAGTGACAGACCGGTACCCGATGGTATACAGAGATTACTCTAAAAAGGGTTGTATTGACTTTTGGTTGGCTACTGCTGGCAAGATACTCGTATGAGTAGGTTATGTGCAAGCGGTGAATTTGTTAATGCGTTCGTTTGACGTTGACTAACATGCAGATGTCTTTTTGACTACATTTTGCACTACCATCTTCCAACAAGAGATTAATTTGTTTTTCGACCTGTCTAACGGGTCTCTTCTTAGAGTCCTCTATATCAAGTGTTTGTATAACGTGTGTTGCGGGTTGCATGCGGGTCGATTTTCTTTGAAATTCTGCATTTTACTTTCCGCTATATGTACGTATATACGGAGTAATAGTCTTAGTATATGGGAAGCTATGTAATGCTGAGGAAAATGAATTTCGAGATTTCAACGGAAATACACGTTTTGGGGTCCCCTGATACCAAAAATATCCGTCAAAATGTTTTTTTCCAAATCGTCCGCCCGTGTGTTCGTCCAGCCGTCTGTCTGATGTATGTGAACACCACTAGGGCCAAAACCGTATGCTTTTTTTCCAAATTGAAGAAATCCATGGCTATTTGGACTGAGTCGAAGCACTGTGATTTTGAAAATCACTCATTAGTTTTTGGGGGTACTTTATGTGAAGCACCTGGGACATTTTCAAAATTTTCTCAAAAATGGCTCGAACTTTTTTTTCTTGAGAATTTATACAGGTGGTATATGTCCAATTTTCACGGTTAACCCTGAATTTTCGCAAATTACAGAAAATTGAATTTTTTCTGGGTCTTCTACAATTACAAAATATAACGGTAATGGTTTTTTTCTTTCAAATAAAATTTTTTGACCATTATTTTAAAAATTTTAGAAGGTTTTGGCACAATATTCGAGCAATTTGCGCATTTTAAAAAATTAAAAAACAAGATTTTCTCCAAAACGCTCAAAATTTTTATTTTGTCTTTATTATTATAATTATATAATAATAAATAAAATTATAAAATTTATAACTTTAACAAAACTATTATTTAATTTTAAAAATATTTAACAAAAATATATTGTTAGGATACATAGTAAATGCACTACTATAGAACAACAAAAAACCCCATTTTTGCTTTATTCTTTGTGTAAAAAAAATACAAAAATGTAATTTTTTTGAATCTTGTGTTCCACGTCTTAATGTGTTACAGTCTTGTGCATTACAAAATTTCTTGTGCCATAATGCTACATTAATGTATTTATGAAGTACAATGTGCTTTAAATAATGAAAGATAAAAATCCGAAACTTAAACAGTTTTCCGTAAAATGAGCTCAAAATGCGGATTCTCTGTAAACTGTTAAACGTCCATTTTCTCGAAGCGACTCTAAATCTTTTCCTTCAAACTTTGTCCAAGTATATGCCAAATTATAACGTTTTAAGATGATGATAGAATTAATTTTTGCTGTATGTCATTTGTTTTTTCAAATATATTATTAAATGTAATGTTCTTGAAGAGCTCTCCACGCTATAACATTCACATTTCCAGGATTGTTGTAAATCCAATTTGTATTATGATGTAAACTACTTGGAATGGTGGCAAAATGAAATTTTTCCAAACTGCAAACGTTTCTTATAAAAAGAGTTCAAATTTCTGCATTCACAGTAACGCTTAAACACCTCTTTCTTAAAAAATGGCTCGTAGATTTTTTCAAAGAAAATTGTATTATAGGACGAGCGTTTTATGGTTCTTTTTTAATTGTCTTAAATATTGTTCTTTATTCTAAATAGCTTGTTAATATTTTAAAAATAATATTTCTGGTTAACTAGTGTCTGTTAGGAAGCCCAAAAATAAGAAAATTAAAAAAAATGTATTATGGTGCCGATACGAGCAGCAGGCAAGAGTATGTGCGAAGTCTGAATAGCTAAGCCAAAGAAATGCATATTAGAAAACTAGTACGGGAAAGTCTCTGCATTCTGTAGCACACTTGCTGCCTCTTATTGCGTCTTGAAAGCATTCATGTAGGAATATACTGTCTATCCGAGTATAAGCCATTTTCGGAACTTTTGTGGGTGATAAGTTTATAAATCGTAAAAAACACGTGATCATTCTTTTGTGTATTATAAGTGGAGCAAGGATGCCGGTTTAAGGAAGCTAACAAATTGAATTTAATTAAGTAATTAAGAGAATCATTACGCAGGAAAATACCTACGTAAGAAAAAGCAATATGAATAATTGATTTAAATAAGGTAACGAAGTGGAAGGGGAAATAATGACGTAAGAAGAAACTGAAAAATGTAGGAAGACAAACTAGTTTTTGAATCGAAAGTGGACTAGAAACGTCTAAAGACTAATGCCCGATGGAATATGAGTGTCAATATTCTTCTTAGAATGGTTAAACCCCCCTGGTGAATATTTTATGGGAATTGGAAATTAAAACGGGGGTTTACAAATGAATGAAAATTGCGATGGACGCATGGTATGCGATTCCGCAGTTTAATTGTTCAATTTTTGGTCATAACCTTTTCCCTGTCTACAATAAATTAAAGTGGAAAACCATCATAATCAAGCGTTTAATAGAACTACAGAAGGAGCAAGAAAGAGAGTTAATGTAGTAAAATGTATTTTACTTTCAAGAGAAAAAGTGGCGGTAAATGAGGTTGCGGCGTTTTATGGTCGAGTGCAAGACAGTGGATAAAAATTTGGGGGGGAAAATTTAAAGGGGAAAATGAATAGAGATTTTGCTGCCTTGATATAATTAGTAAAAGTTATTTAGTCTTCAATTTATAAAGATTTGCAATTTTGCAAAAGATATGTGTTTGAAAAAGCTCAAAATTGCTCAAAAATTCGCAGAACTTTGTTTTTCGGCAGAAGCTGCAAGCTTGAGGATGATCTTAACGGCGATGCGAAATGATATAAGGTTGATTAAAATATTGATAGCTGACAATATCTTTATTTATTTATTTATCATAATAAAAAGGTATCTACTTCACCAACAATCCAATTAAAAATGCAATTTCGTTTTAGGTAAAAGATTTTTATATTTAGTGTATTTTAATATTACATATAATAACTTATTTTTGATATTTATTACATCTCCCTGTTTTTATTACACATTAATGTACATATTTCGCCGATTCATACTATATTTTTGTGGTCTCTACTGGTGGGCTTGCGAATTCATCCTCGCCAGGCGCAAGTCTGCGTAGGCTGTTCGGCCGGTGGAGTCGCGTGGGCGTGAAGGCGGCGCGCGAATCGAAGCTGCGCAGCGCGTGGGCGGCGCGGGGCGAGCCCGGCACTGGAGAGGCGTCAGGTGCGGAGGCGGCCACGACAGTGCGAGGGCGCGCAGCGGACCGAATAGAGGGCTCCGCGCCGAAGGCGGCCCGCCGCGCTAACACTCTGGCAACAACATGGGGAGCAACGGATGGAAATGAATGAACTCCAGGGCCAAATATAATGCGTTTTGAAGTGGTCATGCCATGGAGATAAGCATTTGACAATTTTATTCGTCATTTTTACAAGAATTGAATATTCTTTGATGCTGAATATCTTTAGAGTGCGATCAGAAAGGATGGTTGGAGCATAAGTCATGGCAACAATGTTTTTTAAATTGTTTTTATACGAGCACGGGTGGAAAATCTGAAATATACTCGTACACATGATAAACCAAGGAATGAAGTAAGTGAATGACGTTTAAGAACACACCAAAATTGTGTTTATCATATTTATTAAAGTATTTGAAATGACAGTACTGGTGTCATGTTCCAAAGCTTTTTGGCATTTAAAGGTTCACAAGTTTCCAAAAGCATCACATGCCCGTTCTAAAGGCCAGCTGCTCGATACCGCACGTGACACAGGTCGTGACTTGCCTTTCTGATCACTGGTTGCACAAACTCTCCTGCACATCTCGCGATTGTCCCGCATTGGACCACTCGAGTTTTCAGTATACTAACAGGTTTCTAGTCCCGATGACTCGAGCTCTAAAAACACATGCTCGATGCATGTCATCCAGGTTTTCGCTAGATTGCACAGTTGAAGCTATTCTTAAACTGCGACCGGAGACAGGGATTCGACTTTTCGAATTGGAAATATGAAGAAATCCGGAAGTATTGTCTTATTTTATTTATTATTCAATCTTAAATAGAGAATTTATTTTCCAAAAAAGAGACAAAGTACACTCATTGGTTTGCAAACACAAATTTGGTATGAAATAGAACAGTAAATATAACAAATTACAGAAAAAAACACCATGCACATCAATCAATAAAACAAACACTCATAAAAGATAAACATTCAAAAAGCATACCGAGAAGTCGCTGATGATGTTTCTTTTAACATTCAAAGATATGATATTGCTTTTCAAGTTCAGTGCGTTGCATAGCTGTTAATATATTTGCACGTCGTCTAATCAATAATGTAAAATTGCAACAAAGCACTCATATTTCTTAACTTAAGATTGGAATTATTCACTCTTCTTTAATTAATGTCGAGATTATTTCTATATTAGTATAGTAAACATGTTTATTAACCTCTTTTCAAGCTTCAGTTTTACGTACCTGGAACGTTCGTACAACGTTCATATTAAAGAACGTGTAACAGCAGTCTTGCTTCGGGGAGAACTTTGACGTCCGTTGTAAAAATGGCCGGGTCTTTCAATATTCTACGTTGAATGCGCATATTAGTTTTAAAACTTGGTTTGTAAACGGTTTACAGTTTGAAACAGGCCGCGCCTCTGGAAACTCACTTCATTAATTAATCAGCAGTTAAAATCGCATCGGTTATTTTTAAACCCGCAAGTTACTCTCTTTTTTATTTTCACTTTTTCCGAGAAAAGAGAAGCTGCAAGATAGAAGCATCGCTCCGTGTGTAGATGACGTAAATCAGATGAATAGTATGGCCGTGAGGACTCTGCAAATTTTGAAACTTTGGTTTTGAAACTCTGTAAATCATTGACTAGCGGGGTATATTTGGCCCTAGGTATGTATATTTACAGTGTCCATGAAAGATATCACCTACAGAGATTTGGATTGGTTAAAAGGGGATATTCAATAGTGAAATATTTCTATGTACTATCATAGAAACTCCTGTTTCAGCCGTATGAATCATGTTTGATGTAGATGCACATTGTAATTTCACATAATATTGTAATAAATGTGTCAAATTACAAATTGAACCTGGAATTTGTATTTATTTTCGTGTTTAGGTAAAATAATTCCTGATTAGTTTTTGAAATTCCGTAAGTCATAAACGTTTAAGTAAGTCCAGGGACTATTGTACTATTGGTACAAATAAATTGCATGTCTCCATAGCAACCTGAGTCAAGATTTATGCATCAGAAATTTAAAAAATAAATCTTTGTACTTAATTATTCAGTTTTTGTTGTTTTCCCCACAACTTTACAATTCCTGACTTGCGAAAATAACTGATTCAATCGTCACAATACTAGGAAAGTTTCTTCCCAGTGACATATGAAGAAGTTGTATCTTTATTGACAGCTCCCGAAGGCCGAGCAAGGCAGTGAGGTGCCTCGGGGCGGCGGGCATAGCGCACGTGGTCTCTAGGCCGCCGTGCGTTGCGTGTTGTATGAATGGATGGCGGCGGCGGCGTGGCGTGGAGCGGAGCGAAGCGGCGAGGCGAGGTGCGCGTTTTTGCGACGGGAAGATGATTAAGGTGCAAACAAGCATGAAACACGATGAAATGCGCACTGCTCAAGGCTGCGGTATGTTGGCGGCATTGTATTAAGACCGTTTAAACGCAGTGACATTTCTGTGGTAATTGGTGGTTTTGTAACGCTCGGTTTATGCTGCGGAGTGCAAGTATTTTTCTACATAATTTCTTTAGGGTAATAAATAATTAGTGTGAAGAGGCTTTAGTTGATAACTACAAGCGCATTGATTTACTGTTTCAGGATAAAAAGTTTGTGTGAGTGACAGCATTAAGAAATGTACTCTTTCAAAGAACTTTATTGCGGTAATCCGTAAGAAATATTCACGTACTTCCAAAATAACAAAACCTGGGCATATTTTTTCTCGCATATTTTTACTAAATGTTAATGGAAATTAAATAATCAGGAATTTCATCTGGTGATGGAATGGGGGGACATGGAAAGTACCATGATGGCTGAGAAGAGGTTCCTATAAAACTTCGCAAGATCAAAATAGGTTTACAAGTACTTATAACACTATTATTTAATACGTAATATTTTATTGTAAGTTGTATTACATTGACATCAAATTTAATATTATATTATCTAACTTAAGTTAACAATTTCTAGCAACTTCAATACTTTAGTACACCCTTGATATTTGATTTCCTCAACTGGTTCGAGTAAATACATTTCTTTAGTAACAGGTACACAAACATCGAAAATAGTATTTGATACGAAATTTTAGATTTCTGCACCTGCGATAATGCACATTCAAGAGAACTAGAGACGGCTTTCATATGCTCGTTGTTGATTACACGAGATATTTGTTTCATGGAATTGCAGAATCCTAGATCTTATGTTTGTAGAATGAAGTACAAAAAAACTAAAAGTAACTCTTGTATACTCTTGAATGGAAATCTGTTGTTTGTCGGTGAATTACAAATGAAGTAATTTTGGACCCATCAACTATTTTTCGTTGGAATTTTTAACTGTAGTTTGGAAAAGATTTGGCCTCAACGTTTATTGCATGAAAATAGACGTAAGCTGATATTGTCCGTGTGACATACGAGTATGTTCACGTAAGGGGATATTATATTTATGACATGTCAAATATTGAAACCTAATATGAGCCCATTTTATTATTATTATTATTATTATTATTATTATTATTATTATTATTATTATTATTATTATTATTGTTGTTGTTGTTATTATTAATTAAAGTTATTCATTAATGTTGTTAGGGATATGTACACCATGCCACATACATTCGTTACCTTTCAGTGTTTCACTTTTTCCAATAATTTTCTCATTTATGCGGATATTTGTAATGTAAAACACCAGCAATGCCGTTTTTAGTTTTTACTTAAAATTATTTTGAAGAACTTTCAATATATTATCGTAGAGGTAATAATAATAATAATAATTTTACTATCTTTTCATCTATATTATTACTTAAAGTTTTAAACATTTCTTGGCGTTCACATTTCAAGATCTGCGAGTTACTTATCTCCTAACCTCACCCCATGGAAAGTGATTTCCTAAACTTTTGTCGGGTTGCGGTAATTAAAAAGTTTAAGTGAAGCGTCACACCGTAAGGAGGCGGCTGGGTAGAAGAATGCTGGTCTGCGTTGACAGTCTTGGTCATCGCCTCCACAATTTGCTCTCCGTTCCCTGAGCCACCATATCCCTCGGCCTCCTGGATGCCGTCACGCGATTAATTACTCCGCTGGCTGGCTGGCTGCACTGGCGTCGCGGCATCGAGCACTGTATCACCGGGCCCTTTAATAGACGTTCCGTGTTTGCTCGCGGGCAGCGGCGGGGCAGAATTAATCTCGCTTCGAAGATATACTTTATTATTTCTGCTTCTGCTAAGTGGCGACGCGGCGCAGCCGGCATTCCGCGGCATTCCACGGCATTCCCCGCCGGTTCGGCGCGTAATAAATGGCCGCGAGCGGTGTCCAATTGGTCTGCCGCCACGCCGCACACGCGCCCACGGCCGAAATGGGTCGAAAGGCGACGGACGAACGAAATTAAAAAATGGTTTTGACTGAATTTTTCCCCCCTGTTTGCTATTGTTATTATTCTAGAAAGTGTAGTGAAGGTTTTATTACTAGCGGTGCCAGTGGGTCTCCCTCGGATGGCGAGATCCGACGCCGACGTACACGTCGTTGGCTTGCTGAGTTTTCTCTAACAAGGTATCTCCCACAAACGGAGCACTGCTCCAGACGGGACAAACTCAAAGCTTCCGACTGTTCTCTTGGGATGTGGGTTAGTGCATATAAATGAGTGTATGCTTAAATGAAGCCTCTGAGCTAAATTCAAATCGTCTGTTTCGTCGCCCAAGAAGTACCTCCTTTCCCCGCTAGTTGGTGAAAGGTGCGTAGCGAAATTTGCGTGGTCAGACGGAAGAGCAGCCCTCATGGCTTGAGTCACGCCTCAGAAAATAAGGCATAAATTCAATTCAATTATAAGTAAGGAAAAATTCGATCTAGCTAGTATAGAAATCCTGCCACAGTCGGGACTAGAACGCAGAACCTCCCTGTCAGTCGCATTGCAGTGATATCAGTTGATACTCTGAGACAGATCAACCGAAAAAAAAGGAACTTGGAAATTGGAAGCGGTTTTCTTGTTGTCCTATGTGAGATGAGATTTTTGCGTAAATAAATAAAATGCCAAAAAATTAATAATGAAATGTATACAAATGAGAGCAATCTATTTCCGTCGGAAAGTAAGCGTCTAAAGAGATTAGTTAAGTATTGATGATATAGGGAATAAATGAAAACTGTATTCAATGAAGAATAGGATATAATGTAAATATAACTGAAAACAATGTTTTGACGTAATAAACAATTCCAGGTCATCCAAAAAAATTGTGTAAGTAGACCTGGAGAATGACAGCAAATCTACCCATTATAATGAAGGAGAAAACATAGAACGTTAATTTTGTGAAATGGTATTCAAACTACAGTTATTTGCGATTTAAAACATTATTATTAAAAAACCATTAATAGGTATAATAAAAAAGTTAAAAGGCAGTGTACTACTTCATAAAACTATAAAAACGCGAGAGACGTGAGACGTTTGTACACTCTACACATTCTCGCAACACGAAAATAAAGTTCGTCAAAAAGGACAGACATTGAAGAGAGATTCAATAACATATTTTTCACTTACGTGTTTTGGTAATTGAAATGTCCTGAAATTGCTACAAAATCGAACTAAATGCACTTGGAGAGTTTGGCGCTGTCAAAGGCCCACAGTGAAACGCCTTCGCATGGAGGCAGAAAGAGGAAACGCTAACGAATGAGCTGGCTCTAAATCTGCGACGACAAGTTGGGCGAGTGGCAAAAATTGGGGCCCTGTAGTGGAGATACAGATGAACCAACTTGAAAATTATTTCAGAAGAACACAATTATTAATATAATTACAGCGAAAACAGGAAATAATAGACGCAATAAAAGTGTTTATGTAAACAAAGGTGATACTGGGTTTATAACCAAACGATCCTGTTACTTATCTGCCAGGTGTTATTTAACACTTTTCAAAATGTAATCTTTTTTTAAATAGCACAGGCCTGCCGTGAAAAAAATACATAGAAATTGATAGCTGATCTTTGGTTTTTGGGTTCTGGTGTAAAATACAATAATAACAAATTTCGTCACGTCACGTTTTCTTGAAAAAATCAATTTAACTTGGATTTTTATGAACATTTACCATAATTGTTTTTTGGCAATACATTTTTTCTCTCCCTGCCAGCCCATTCTATCGTGGTACCTGCAGCAAACCCCGCTCTGACACCTCTCCGTCGCGTCCCTCCCTCCCCGTCACAATCTCTACAATAGCGTCGCGCAATCCTAACTCTAATCCGAATCGCAGCCACCTTCGGTGGAAAATCTAGTTCTCGTCCTCAACAAAATAAAATGTGCCGACCAGGGTGGGACCATTTGCGATGATTTGAAAGATATCTGCATGCTTCTTTGTCAACAAGACAGATATACAAATTTCCCATGCTTCATTTATGAGTGGGATGGCTGTGATAAGACTCAAAATAGGTGTCAAAAAGAATGGATGAAAAAACAAAATTTTGAACCAGACACCAATAATGCAATTCGGATCAGCTTAGTTGAACCAAAAAATATTGTTAACCTCTCTGGTTATGAAATGAGGTACAATGAACCAGTTTACCAATACTTTCCAAAATATGTTAATTGTTTCAAAACCCTGTGAAAAAAGTTTCCACGATTATCTGAAGCCAAGTTGCAAGAGGGAATCTTTGTTGGTCGTATCTGTAACAACAACTCATTTATTTCGCTGTTCTTAACGGTCAGCGGCCGTTTAGAGTGGCATTTTTGTTCCTGTTTGGTTGTGTTATGTCGATAATAACAGTTCAGTATTATGAAAAATATTTTTTAAACTTATTTAGTAACTTTATTTAGTACAAGAGTATAAGGAAATATTCCTTTCTGGAACCGGAAAGTGTATACCAGTCAAAATATGATAACATTTCATATTACAAGCTGGCAAAAAACGGAAAATGCCGTCGGGAATACGTACATTTGGAACAGCACAAGATTAACAATTGTATGTTGAATTAAGATGAAAATGTTTTTCATTTTTTTAAATTCTGGCACTGTTAACTCAAAGTGAGTTTTTATTTCCGGTTGTTAAAATATATTCATATTCTACATTATACTCTTCACAGCATCTGACTTCTAATCTTACATCCCAAACAGTCGATTTATTGAGAATAGAATAATATGTAATGGCAAGAACCAAAAATTTAAACAAAAAAGTTGAGTTATCAATAATTATGATAAAACACATTTGACAAAACATAAGCGAGATACAATTAAAGGATAAAGGAGTGAATAAAAGTTCTCAACGTCCCCGCCTTCCGCGCTGGGAGAAAAATAAATCGGCGAATACGTTTGATTACTGAACTCACCTCCGTGTGGGAGGCCTGGGGAGAGTATGATGAGTAACGTCGCCAGCTAATCCGCACACGTGAACTTCAGTGACATCGCGCGGAAAATGAAAGAATGTTTCAATAACGAAGCGCATACACAAACTTGAGCAACGCCATCTTCACTTTAGTCTGTAAGGAAGTGTAGATAGCGTTCACTTGACGCATAAACTTGCTGGCAATTAGCCAGAAATGCCGTAAAAGGTTGTCTCATTGACCGAGTAATGTCGCTGAAGTCAGATGTGCCAATTAGCCGCCGACGCTTTTCACACCTACCCACATCACCGTTGACGTTCTTCCTGACAGCAAGTTTAAATAGGTAGCGCAGCTGGCGCGGCCCGGGCGCAATTCGCCAGAGTTTTGTTTCTGTGGCGCGCCGCTATTTGCGTGGCTGAAGGCCGTTTGTGAGGGCGAGAGCGCGCCGCAAATGCACGCCGAATGATGTGACGACGGGAAACGGCATCCGCGAGCGATCCTTGTAATCAAATGTCGATGGCGAGACGTCGAGCTGTAATTCAATTCCCCTTCGGTTTTGTTCACGATGGGGAAGATTAGAGTAAAATATGTGCAGGTCTCCATTAAGATCAAAACTTAATTCATTCAAAACTTAAGATACGTTTTGATATTACTTTTTTTCTTTCTCTCCCATAAGAATGGACTTCGTAAGAAAATGTTATGTAAATGTCGTGCGCCGGAAAAAAGATTTTTTCTGCCAAAAAATCTGATTTTCAAATTTAAAATTTGTCTAAACTTACTTAATCAATTACTGAAACGTGTCTGGCGTCACATCAATATTGTTCTCTGTCTGTCCATCTGTATGAATCGATTTAACTAAAAATATACTGAATCTATTAACATGAAATTTAGACACTCTTCTCCCTCCCTTAAACCCTAGAGACCAGGCGATTGTGTGATCCTTGTACCCATAGCGCTCTTCACCAATCCCGAATGGTTCCGGGCGAGTTTCATGATTTCAAAACAACGTCCTAAGTGAGCTTTTGCGTCGAAAAACGATTTTATTTTTTGGATACGTGCGACAGGTATGGTAACTGAAGAGACAACGTACCGAGAGCACGGTATTACAGAGGGACAACGTAATGTGGAAATACTAGTATACTTATATAGTGCACAGCTGTTACGGTAAGAATATTTGATTTACCTCAAACTAAGATGTTATACATGAATAACGCCTCTAGATACAATCCTTGAATCAGATCAATTCTCCTTTTGCGTTTTGACATCGCATTTGCATGGAGCGCACATTCTGTGCGTCGGAAGGGCAAGAAAGGAGCATTTGCAAACCAGTCGCTGGACTCGGCGGAGCACTCTTCTTTAAGCGCTGATTTGACGCGATATGTGAAGTGTACGTATCTTATTACCCCTATCGCTGGATTTTTAACCCCATTTACTGCTATTACTTACGACGGGCGTTCGGAGAGGAAGAGACAGTTTATTGGACGGCGCGCAGCTCGGCCTGTGGGGTCTGACGACGCCCAGTAGAATTGTCGTTCCTGGTCCGCGTCGTCCGATGATTACAGAGATGGTATCTTCTGCTGGCATGATTTATTGCAATGAATGGCTCACGCGTGTGATACACCATAATCACCCCGATAATATTCCTGACGGACCCTGGCAGATCACCCGCTGGCGAAGGATGTAGTCGTTTAAATGGGCGCACCTGGAAGGAGACTCCAACCGGGGATTCCTGCTAACCATCCTTTCATCGCCCTCGAAGGATGTTGACACACTGTTGCCTAGGGACTGAAGAGTTAATCGCCTTATTATTCGAAATAGTCGTAGCGCATATATGGTGCCAGGAATGCGTGAATTACATGCGTGCGCGTTATAGGGGACAGTGCGTTCTGAAAGGGAGATGTAGGCTCAGTGGAGTTTTCATCTCCCTTTGAGCAATGTGAAGTGCGTTGATAGTTTCCATTTAAGAAAGCAAATGATTGCTATTAATGATAGTAAATTCAATATTAGGTGCGGCACAATTACTGGTGCATAGGAAACATGCATCGACTCTTAACCTGTAGTCAAGTGAACACTTGGTGAACTCTCTAGCGCAAGAAACACTGAGATTATATTTTATAAATTCATGAAACATGCGGAAAATGAAAATAACGTGCCCGAAAAAAGATTAATGAAAAAAGTTGAGAAAAATAAGAACATTATAATTATGTATAAATGTATGCGTTTTAAAAATAAAGATTGCTCTAGTATGTTGGCCGAAAACAAAATTTAAAGCGAAGTATATAAAGCGTGGTTTGGTCTTAGACTAACAGTTTTTTTTCTTGTGCGGGTACTTAGTCTTGTCAAATGAAATTCAGAACAAGTATATCAATATTTAACACAACTTCTTTAAAGACGAATGGCAATGGACACATTACATTGTGCTTAAATTCTAGCAAAAATTAGAATTTAGACCAAGAAAACAGCCAGGAAATACTTTTATTATAAACAAATGTAGATTACGTGTCAAAACATTTATTAAAAAATAAGAATCTAATTGTATTGGGAACAATATATTACTTTGCAAAAGACGACTGTGAATGGGCATTTTGAAAAAATAAATCGCTTTTCAGCGAGAAGTGTCCATGTATATATTTAGTTGTCACTTTTATCCTTCATTTGTAAGATATAATTTAGGAGTTATTTCTCCTACAGTTGTAGAGATCTAAATTCAATTAATGAAGGTGAACTACAATTTTGGAGGAAAACTTTAAGTATAGTACAATGCACGCGATTCATTAGAAGAGGTGAATTTACCGAGTAATTTCTTACTTATTCCGTCAATTAATTTGAGACTTAAAGAAGAGATAATGAAGCAAAGGAAAGAAGGCAACGGAAAGTAAGATGACAATAACTAATAAGAAAATGAGTATGTAGAAGGAGGTAATGAAGGAAGGGACAGGAGGATGATAGGGTGTCACTCTACCTTAGGGGCCAGACATAGTCACATGGTGTAAGCTGTTAAAATGCCAGCGTGACGTGCGGTACGTGGGCGGCAGGTTTTTCGGGCCCGATGTTGAAGGGCTACGAAGAAAATCGTGCTCCATTACGACATTCTTGCATAACTAAAGTCCGGATTTGCGTTTTAACCACCTCCGGGCAACTCTATATAAAGACTGGCTGCCATGAATCGCGTGCCAAGCTCGTTTTCGTCGCAATTTAGACACTTGACATCGATGCAACGACAAGAACGAAACACAATCGCCATGAAAGATCTGAATTCCTTGAGTGCTTGGAAGATAGAAACAATACCCACACATTAATTAATTTCATATACTGACGTCCTGTCGCCTAGTGCATAGTTTGAGTGTAAAGTTCCCCCCACAAAAATTGGTGGGTGAAATTCTATCTTCCCAACCGTCCAGAGAAACTTGGACAGCCTTCGAACCGGAGGAGGGGTGCGTTGACCAATCGCTATAGTCAGAATCATAGTGCATACGTGATTGGCGCAAACTACCATGGGGCGGGAAACAAGTTCCGGGGGGTGGGGCCTCGATTGTTTACGTATGAGGTGGAAATAACATCCTTCCCTACCGAAGGAGAGATTTTGGCTGCGCGTTCACCATAAATAAAAAATATTTTTTTGAGCGGAGGTTTTCCGTCCAGAATTATTCATTTAACCAGTTAATATTTAGCATTTTAGCAACAATTATACTATCTTTTAGCTATCAATTTGTACCTCAGTCAAACTGTTATATTAAAATGTTCATCTCAGGACCAATTTGCGGATCCTTTTGGCTGTTCTAGTGTATACTTCGAATTTGTTTATATAATTGTAAATTGTTGTAAAATTGTTAATTCGCGGATTTCGGTTCTGGGACATCGAGACTCTCCCCTCTGTAGTCTGCAAAAATTGGAAATTGTTTATAAATTTACAAATGTATTATTGTCTCCTTTTAATTCCCTTTAAATACAATACAAAATTCTGCAATCGGATCAGGGCTATCGACTTCCGTTTTCGAGATATTTAATTGCTTATTAAATGTTCTGCATGGTGTAAATCTTGTTTATTATGTGTGTGACTTCGATTGAGTCCGAAGTAAAGAAATGTGATTTCAAGAATGAAGAATAGATAATAATTATGATAATCGTGTACCAAATACTGAACATTTATTTTTATATATTTTCTTTCTCGCAACTGCTGCGGGAAAAAAACAGAAACCTTTTTGGAAGAGGTACTCTTTCTACCGGGTGAATAAAACCAGTCGCTAAATATTGAAAAAAATTCTTGTAGCATGTGATGTAGTCAGAATCGATGTTTTGTAGGTCCTTGTTACCGAAAAATCGATTCACTGCAAAACGTCTGTTTGTCCATTTGTCTGTAAACAAGACTTGCGGCTAAACCGTTCAGCCGATTTTCTCCAAAATTGATATTCCCCAATCGATCTGGCTGATGTTGCGGCTTCTTGAATTTGAAACCTATATTTTATATTGGAAGGAAATTTGTAACCCATATTTTACACGAATCCCCTGGGACATTTTCAAAATTTTGAAAAATATGGCACCAAATGTTTAATTAAATACTGTTGTGAATAGTGTGAAGGATAGTTTAAGAGAATGGTTGAAAAGCCCTTTTTTTCGAAAAATGCAAGTTCTCTTTTTTGGTGTCTTCCTACAACTAAAATATGAAAGATATTTTTTCTTAAGGAAATCTGTTGGTTAAAGACGGATCTTGCTGTAAGATCGTGTATATTTTTTACATACATTTAAGTAGGTCGTCACCGGATCTAGCCATACAGCAGGGGAAGACCACGGCCACCTCCCGAGCAAAAACACGGACTACACTTACGGGACTCATGGTCATAGTATTTGACGCGTCCGGAATCACTAACAATCAATCAATTAATTAATCACTTCACCACCACCATTACCACTACTACCACCTCTTCCACCAAAAACATCACTATCGTGATAGAGATCATCATTGTTGCCATTGGTGCCACTGATTCCCCTCAACTTTGCACCCTGTGTGTACGCGTCCCTCGGCCTCCGATTAGCGCGGGCAAGTCGCTGCTGCCAACATCATCCAATATATTATAAAGCCCGCTGACGGATGAGCCGAACGCGGCTCCCTCCCCTCCTCTTCCCCTCCCCCCCCTCCGGCGCGAGCTGGAGGAGCTCGTGCATCAAAACTAATGGGAGGGATCGGGCCTCTAACATACCGCGCCAGATGGCGTCTAGATTGCGATTGTAAATTTCGCAGTACTGCCCTTAGAATGCGAAATACGAGTAGTTTACGATGCTTAAAGGTAGCGCCAGAGAAAGAAATGTGAAAATAGTGGGAGCAAGCCGATCTAATATACGGCTTAGGTTCTGTTCGGACTGGTCCTACCGGCGATTAGGTGTGTGCATACGTTGTGAGTCGGTTGTTTGCCGGTTGTTTGAATCAGTCGCAATGACGGATTTGCTGGAAAACGAGGCCAATGGTGAAATACCGATATTTCTGACTCGCAAAACGAGATATCTTGAAGTATTTTCGCTTTAAACTTTATTTTGGACGCCACGTGAACGTGCCCCTTGTACCCAACGACTCCCAATCATTTTCTCCTGGGGGCAAGTGCACCTCACTTTTTGGGGAGGGATCAGCACTTTTATGCCGAATCCATTTACACCACTGGGTTGTTAGCCCTGGGAGGATGAAGTCTGAGATGATGATGATAATGATGATGATGAAGGGTGAAAATACAATCTCAAACATAGAGACTCAAACACACACAATCATGCCAGAAGTGGGGCTCAACCCCGCGTTCCATCCATCAGAGATCGCCACGGCCCTTCTGCCTTAGCGATCTCGCATATTTGGATCGACGCTTTAAACTATTGATATTACATTCTGTCGGTTTTGCATTCAATGTGCAACGGATAGATAGCTCCCACATACAAGAAAAATATAATGAAAATCACAAAAATGGTAATAACGTACGAATACTTCCTTTGGAGTATTTTTTAATAGGCCAATGATGGTAATTCTCATTATGCATAATTTTGGTAATATTAAGAACCATTGCACTGGAGCTATGCCATTTCTGAAATTTGAGATTTTATGGGAATAAATATATGCGTGAAAGAAATATAAGGTGTTTTTAGTAAGAAAAGGTAAGGTAAATATTGTTCTGCAAAACAATTAATTGCTCTCAAAGTTTTGGGAATTATTTCTGAAGTCTGCGTTGTAACCACTCGTTAATACACCCGAAGAAACGTTTTTTTAAACAAATTATTGTTTCTGTGTTGCCTAAATACTCATACAGATTTGCCGCACTTTTAGGTAGTTAGTCGTTTTTCTGATTGATTACTCAAACATTTCCAATCAACATTTGAGTAAATTTGGTGTTTTTTGGTATTAGATATCATCAGAAGTGTGATATGAGTGTTAAACCTGTCATAATCGGCTTATGCGAAAATTCGAATAGAAATTCTATATTCCCGTCACCTAGGGTTATGTTCTCTGATCCTTAGAGTAGGTGGCTGCTCAGAATATCGACATCGTAACTCTCCTTTCAGTCGAATGTACTTCTCAGATTTCTCCTTTTGCGGTTATAATCACGAAAGTGCAGCCACAGGAACATTATACGACATTCATTCGGAGAAGCGTAAAAGTTGAAATTGCACCTCCCATTACATTTGACATGTTTATAAGTTCTGATCGAAGAGATCTTGTTACAAATTGCAGGGACATGTTTATAAGTTCTGATTATATACTACTCGTTTTGTACTATTTTAATTTACATTCGTTGGAATATATGCAATGAATACTGTTATAATACCTAAATGATAGGTAGAAAACACAAATATATATATTTTTTGATAACTCGCGCTACAGAACGTTTCAGGTCGTAACAGAGCATGGTAATCTCACAATCGAGGCAGAATTTTAAGGAAATTTATTGCGTATTTTAATGACCTATACCTTAAAAATTACTTTGACAACCTCGTTTCTGTAATTGGGGTCTTCCAAAAAGGGGGCAATAATATAGATAATAATTAAATATATAATTTTTTTTAAATATTTCTTTTATTACTATCAGTAATGGTAATATCTCATCTTCCTCTCCCTTCTCCCACTCATCCTCCGTAAATCCTCCGATTAAATGACTCGCATTTCTCAATACCAAGTTTCTTCTCTTTTAAAGGGATATTTTAGGGAGGATCTGATCTTCGATTTTCTACTTTAATATAAAACATTTCCGAGTAGTCAACAATTCAATGTCCTATGTTTATAACTGCCAGTAACGAACGCGACTTCTATTGAATCGTAAGTTAACACCTTATTTCCATACACTACTACACGTTGTTCTGTTGGGATGACTTAAAGTAGAGTGGTCTCATTCAACAACTATGCCAAACAATGTTTTAACAATTATATGACTAATACATAAAAGGAAATGATTAATTTTTCTATTGAGCAAGTCGATCACACACAAATAATAGTAATAATAATAATAATAATAATAATAATAATAATAATAATAATAATAGTAATAATAGTAATAATAGTAATAACAAAATGTGCAGACACCTACAGAAGATACATCTGTCGCCAGGGGAACAAAAAGGACGTCGTAAAAGTTCCTGTAGCTGTAAAGAAATTCTGCTACTAAATAAAATCATCTGAATGATGTAATGAAACAAAAACGTAATTTAAGCATGGTTTGGATTAACTACCAGAAGGCCTTTGACAATGAACCACACGAATGGGTTTTGAAGACCATGGAGACCTGTCGATTTAGCTTAGCTAGGCTTAGACTACACTTATTGAGTTTTGCGAGACTAGTGTGAATTGGTTGAGTACCAGGTTATTAATAAGCAGCAGAAAGGAAGCAGTAGAAACAAGAAGTATTCAGATTAACATTTTCAAGGAGATTCTCTCTGCTGTTTTGCATTAGTTTGATCCCACTTTAGACAGTTGTCGCACACTGACTTTGGATACAAGCTCCTCGGTGATGATATACCAGTATCAACATTTGTTTTACATGGATGATCTTAAAGAGTTTGTTGAAATGAAGCAATTCTCTCCCAAATCATGTCATCTCGTCAATGTTATTAGCAATGGCGTCTGAATGAAGTTTGGTCTTGACAAGTGTGAAAAATCAATTTAAAGAGAGGCAACATGACGTCAGAGAACATTGAAATTGATATTCACACTGTGATTCAATATCTTGTGCCAGGTAAAAACTTACAGATATCTTGGGATTGAAGAATGTGAAACCATCCCGAACGACACAATGAAAGAGAGAATTTGCAAGTAGTATTACAGAAGAGCGAGTCCTGTTCTGAACTACTCTTTAAACTGCAGGAATAAAATATCTGCAGTAGATAGTTTTTTTCGTGCCTGTAGCCGAATTCACTTTTGGACGAGAACACTGTCCGAAACTAAACAAAAAACCATTTCGTGTGGGTTTAGTTCAGCATAATTTTTCTGTGCGTTTCGGACTGTTGTACCCATGATGGCGGGTTCAAACCCGGTCGAAGCCGTGGATTTTTAAGGGCGAAAAAATCCTTCGTACGTTTCCTGCGGAGGGGAAGTAAAGCCGGCTGTCCCATGTTAGTAGATTTACTTGCATGTAAAAGATCCTCAAGCCTAAATGACGCCTCTGAGCTAAATTCAAATCCCCTGTTTCTCGCCCAAGAAATATCCTTTTCTCTGTTAGTTGGTGAAAGGAGCGTAGCAAAATTTGCGTGGTCAGACGGAACGAAGAGCAGGCCTAATGGCCTGAGCTCCCCACGTAAAATAAGGCATTAATTCAATTCAATTCAATGCAATTAGTCAAAATTTAAAAAAAAGCGAATTAAAAATTGATAAAAGATGATGAAAGGAGCGATTGAGCAAACCCAGTGTGAGGGTTCAGGCCAAAGGTTGGCGGGGTGGCGGAGCGCAGACGTGGCGCGGCGCGGCGAGGCGGTTCCAGTGAAAGTGTTTCCTTGTCGGCTCGCGAGAGGGCGCCCGCCGCGCGATCAATTTCGCCGAGGGGGCGAGCGCGCGGCGCGGCGCCAGTGTCTTTTTCGCACGCCCTCGCTCGCCCCGGGTGCGCCGTGGCCTTCGGCGAGGGAAGGTTCCAGCCGCGTGGTGATGCTGCACGTTCTCTGAAAAAATTGTGTAAAATTCTTGGGGGCACAAGGACAGCAGAACCACGGTATTTCGAACTAATTGCGACTCCGGTCTTTCGGATTACCCGAAAAAAATGTACTATACATATACATCTATAGGATTATCAGACAATGCAACGTAGTGTGCGTTGTGAGAAAATGGCAACGAGGCGTAGCAATTGAATCATCAAGTCGGATCAAGCTGATTCAGTTCACGGCAAAAGAATATTACTGATTTTGCAAGTTTCTCTAAGTGAAAATTACTGCTACATAAACATGTGATATACACCGTAGTTACCAGTGCAAAAAACGTTTAATTTCGACAACTTGTTTCAATAATTAGTTGTTCATTAGCAGAGTAATTATCAAGTGATTTATTTACAATACAAATAGTCATTTTATTTATTTTCCCTCCATCGCGAATTTTGTTCGGATTATCCGAAATTTCGGATTTGGGTAGTTCGAATTAGCGAGTTTCTACTGTATTATCAAATAATGGAAAATGTCTTCTTTTGACTACTAGAGTTTAGAACAGAAGTTTCCTATGGAGTCGGTATCGGACGCCGGAGGTCGATGTATTTTGGAGAAAAGTCAATGATGATCAAGGGGTTAGTAGCCGAATATGAATCGGTGACTGATCAATATAGTCAAGAACTAATTGATTGCATACAAAAAATATAAACATGATAATTGTTTGCTGATACAAAGCGAAAACAAAATATAGACTAATAATACATCATAAATTCGCTCTTCTTTTTTCGAATCTGTCGTCGTTCTTAAGTGTTAAGATGTTTATAAGAAAATTATAAAAATATGCATTTAGAAATATAAAATAGGCACACGCAAAAAATGTCATCGGGCCCAAAGACTTAAAACATGTTAATCTGAGTATTTTTACGTGGTGAATCCGAATCTGAAGCCAGAATTGCGCTACCACCGTCCAATTTGCTTAAATCGCAAAAAACCACCGTGAATTTGTAGATTGTAAAGGATATTGTTCAAGCCTCGTGGCTAGCTCTTGGTCAGCATGCTCGCTCTCCACTACGCGGCCCCGGGTTCAATTCCCGACGAGACAATTTTATGTGAGTTTTCCTTGCAATGCCCCAGTATATGTGTGTGACGATGAGAAAATTCACCACTCAGGTTCAGAAGACCGGAATACGGCGTGGGGATGTCTACGTGCTCACCACACGTACCCCCTTAACCCATGGCCGCGAGGCAGGGTCGGTAGGCCTAAGCCCGTTCACGGGCTGTCGCGCCAAGTACATACATACATACATACATACATACTACATACACACATAATACATACACACATAATAGATACACACATAATACATTACATACAACATAAATACATCAACACACAGAATACATACACAGATTAATACATACACACATTAAGTATATACCACAGATACATACATACACACACATAAATTACATACCACAGCATAATACATTACCAGATAATACATAACCAGATAATGACATACACAGGATAATACATACACAGATAATAATACACAGATTTAATACATTACTACAGATAATACATTACACACATAATCATATACACAGATAATACCCACACACCATAATACATACACAGATAATACACACAGACTAATACATCACACAGATAATAACATTACAACAGATTACTATCAATACATACACAGAATTTATAACATACACAGATATTACATTACAAGATAATACATTTACACAGATAATACATAACACAGACTAAGACAACACAGATAATACCATACACAGATAATACATACACAAGATCGAATACCATACGCACAGATAATACCATACACACCAAGATAATACATACACAGGATTAATACATACACAATAATTCACATACACACATAATACTTAACACATCTTCAATACATACACACATCAATACGCATACACACTCAATATATACACAGACTAATACATACAACACATATAAACACATAATCATACACAGATTGAATACATACCACAGATATACATACACAGGATAATTACATACACAGATAATAATACACAGAATAATCATACATAGCACACGTAATACAATACACAGAGTAATACATACACAGATAATACCATACACAGATAATACATACACAGATAATGACATACACAATAATACATACACAAGATAATACATACACAATTAATACATACCATCACATAATAACATACAACACATAATACATTACACACATATACATACACAACATAAATACATACTACAGATAATACAATCAACAAACATAATACCTATACACAGATAAACATATAACATCATTAATACAATACATACAGATAATACATACACAGAAAGTACATACACACTGAATATCATACATAATACTACATACACAACAATAATACATACACACATAAATACATACACACCATTAATACATACACACATTTAATACATACACAGATAATACATACACACATAATATATACAACAGGATTATAACCATAACACCAACATAATACATACAACAGAATAATACAATACACAATAATACATACACGATAATACATACACAGATAACTACATACGATACATACTACAATACACACATAATACATACACACATATACATACACACATAATACATACAACATATAATAAATACACATAATACAATACACACATAATA
The DNA here is from genome assembly GCA_017312745.1 of Gryllus bimaculatus. Lineage (NCBI taxonomy): Eukaryota > Metazoa > Arthropoda > Insecta > Orthoptera > Gryllidae > Gryllus > Gryllus bimaculatus. Next base: position 18,403,992 of record BOPP01000003.1, read on the forward strand.
TATACAAGATAATACATACACACTAAAACATACACAGATAATACATACACAGATGAGATACATACACAGATAATACATACACAGATAATTAACACAGATAATACATACACAGATAATACATAAACAGATATCATACACAGTAATACATACACAGTAAATAATACATACACAGATAATACATACACAGATAATACATACACAGATAATACATACACAGATAATACATACACAGATCTAATACATCCACAGATAATAGCATACACACTATAATACATACACAACATAATACATACACACATAATACATTACACACGTAATACATAAATCACATACATTACATACACAGAAATACATACACACATAAATACATTACACACCATAACTACATACACAAGATAATACATTACACACATACAATATACACAGCGAATAAACATACACACAAAATAAATACATACACAATAATAGCTATACACACAAATAATACACTAACATTCCACAGTATACACACCATATACATCACAATAATACCATACACACATAATAGACATACACACATAATACATACACACATAATACATACACTAAAATACATACACATTACATAATCATACATACATCCATAAATACATACACTCATAATACATACAACTCATAAAATACACTCATAATACATACACGATATCCATCATACATACATACATTACACTCAATAATACATACACTCCATAATATACATCAACTCACTCGATTAATAATACACTCATAATAATACACTCATTAATACATACATCACGTCATATACATACACTGTTCATAAACATACTCATTAATACATAACATCACAAAATGTGAATAACTACTACAATAATACATACACTCATAATCATACACTCATAATACATTACACTCTAATACAACACTCATATATACATACATATATACATACATAATACATACATACATACAAAGGGCCCAGCGTTTGCCAACTGTCGAATAATGACATCAGAGTACCGTTCCCCTCCGAGTACATGCGCTTAGAGAGACGGTGCGAGCAAGAGGGGGGGGGGAGAGAAGACAGTGGTCGACTGAGACGTCCTTCCCAGTGGACCTTTGCTTCAGACAACTTCAGGGAGAAACCATCTACATCCGTTAATTTGCTTTCGGTTTGGGAAGAAAGGTTTCCTTTTGTAGATACTGGAACAATGGCGAAGTGTTAGTGTGTTCGAAAGAATTGCAGTGTTCAAAAAAAGTATAACATACAGATGCATTACTTAGCTTTATGGTCCAGAGATACCTGCGAGATAAAAAAAAAATATTCTGAGAGTTGACATAGCTCGGAATTATGGGATGAGTAAAGGAATTTGTAGATTTAAGATTATGGGAAAGAAATTCAAAATCACGTGGATATACATTCTCAAATAACACTATATCATAAATAACCAAGCCTGGGGTTCAAATCATCTCAATTGAATCCTACCAGATACCTATTTGTTAACATTAATTATTGTGTCAGAACGAACTAATTCGCTATATTGTATACCATTATATAAAATATTAATGTTTATATTAAAACTGGCTTTTCCAAAAATGTAATCTACTAGAAGAATGGAATGCAATTCCAGTATTGGTCATGATAAGAGTCGGATATTTCCTTTGAGTTATGTAATAATGTATGTTCTGTTGAATAATTCTTATATTGTTGGCGGTGAAACGTGCCTCCCTACCAAATCGATAATAACGATGGTCATATGAAGGAGAATCAAAATGTCGTATATTCTAAAAGAAAATCACCATACTAAGGCCATCTGCTGCAGAAATACGAGAAACGTGCTGGCCATGCATCCAGCAAAATTAGATGAACCATGAGTGAACGTTATCAGGAATGAACCCCAAACCCACGGACCCAATGAGGAACTTAACGACAAAGCCAATAATGTCAAAAGCCAACAATGAAAATGCAAAAATCGGAGTTTGCATCACTATATATATATATATATATATATATATATATATATATATATATATATACATACTATTAAAAGAATTGTTAACGTAACTCGGATCTGCGACTGTGAAGTCTCGCGTTGAACGTTGCATCGTCTTCAACGAATTTAGGAAAAAGGTCGAATTCTCGCGTACAGTGAGACGGCACCCGAGTGAGGAGAGAGGGAGCGTAGCACTTTCGCCTGCTGGAAGAGCCCCTCTCGGGCCAACGAGGCGAGAGGGAGTGGTCGCTGCTCAAACCGCGCCCGTCGCCCACTGGGTCCAGGCCTCAGTCAAGGGCCCTTGACGCCCAGAGTACAGTCAACCTCGAATCACAGGCAACTTCGTCCGAATCCCAATCGACTTCAAATCCCAGTCGACGTCGAATCCCAGACAATTTTGAACCCGTCTGTTGCAACGTTAGCTGCATCTCGTGCTCGTCAGGAAAGGGAGTGATGTAGCCGCCAACATCTCAGAACTCAGTGAGTGATGTCTAAAACGAACTTCTTTGATTTAAATGATTGAAACTAGAACGAAAGGCATTGTGAACATAGATACAGAAATAGGTACGAAACACATAAGGATATGGGCATGAGGTTACACGTACGTATTAAAAAAACATTCCGGAACTAATCACTCGAGTTTTAGCGAAGTTTGTTGGGGCATGCCATTGTCCCTGGCCAGAAGTAGTTCATGACGTCAAGCGGTTGATCTCCCTCAAAATGTATGACCAACTGCCTTAATGCCTATAGTTAAAGATAAGGTGACTCGAGAGTAAATAAATGAGATAGGCATGTCTCGTCGACAGAGAATTTGTTCAATAAATAGCCGCTAGATTGCGTAATTTTGTTTTGAATTAAGGGAAATGGTGGTATCGCCAAGATCTATAACAACCACTTTGGAACTTCCTACTGTGGCGTCGTCGGGTGCGAGTAACACACAGACACGGAGTCGTTTATACAGTTTTATTTAAAAGTTTTATTACGCTATATACACCCTCCTCGGAAACGCGCTGCACTCCCAGCACTGCACATCTCTGAGGCATCCCCGCCCAGCCTGGACTCAGACGCCGCAGCGTACGGCGGTTGGCGACCGCTCCTGTCGTTGTCCGTAGCAACCGCCACCCTGCAGCCGAAGCTCGCGATAACCCCTGGCGTGTGAACCAGTGCCTTCCGCACCGCGATTCGGTTCAAACTCGCATGACCACGGCTGGTTACTCTCCAGCCGCCCTCGCGAGGGGTCACGTGACAGACCTCACATCCGGCGGCGTTCCTCTCATCCCGAAACGTGGGCCTGTTTGCAATTTTGGAGTCCAGCTGCACGCGGCTGGACTCACCCATCATTTACCTCTGCGCCAGTTGACACCCGCGTTCCGAGACACGCCCACCCGGGCCTTTGAGGAGGGGCCCACCCCTGGTGGCCTTCCGCTTGCCGCCAAAGAAAATTTTGCCTGCGTGAGAATATCCGTTAACTCTCTTGCCTAAACAACTTTTCAAATAAAACGAAGAAGTGAATATTATTGCAATATTTCTTGAAGACAATGTTGAAGGGAAGCCAAACCAGTGGTCGAGGTCATTAAGGCAGTAGTGCCGTAGCGATCTCGGACCGAAGGATTGCGGGTTAGATTCCCGCCACGGGCATGGTCGTATTTGTGTTCGTCCTTTCTGTAGTAGCGGTCAAACTAGAGGAAGAAACCGCCACTACCGAAAACGCGCGACGTGCGTTTTTTAAAGACGCACGCAGACTGCTGGTTTTCGTAATCTGAACGAGAAATAGCGAGTGATATGATCGTCCGGAATTTTGTTATGTAACATATAGCGATATGCAGTTTTATAAACTCGTCTCTTCACGCTTGTTATAATGAGCTAAAAAAATATAGGGTTCCATTTAAAAAATCGAAGTTGGGTCAATATCTCTGTAATAAAAATGCAATAGAATAATATTATGCATGCCCATATGTGTCCCTTGCGTATAGTAGTTTTAGTGAAAATCGCATCTCAGTATCTGCAACGGTTCAGGAGAAAATTGAAGGGAACATCTTAGGTGGGCCACACGCTATAGTGTGAGTGTATATGTGTGTGTGTGTGTCTTGAACATTTCTTTCTTTTTTTCAATTATAGGTGAATAATCTCCTGTGAACCGTCTAAAACGGACGCTATTCTGTACCACAGTCGCAAGCGTAAAAGAAATAGCTACCTCCCAACGAAGACAAAGTGCCCAAATCGCATAACATCGAAAAGGGCGTCCACTTCTGCCACAACCATGTCCGACTTTCTTGCGAGTCCTGGCCATAACTCTTTCAACCTGAGAAAGCTGGGTTCGCCGCTTTCCTGAATCGAGCTTCGGAAGGCTACTTCGAAAGGCGGAAACAATTCTTCCTAATCGATTGTCCGAATCGTCCTGATACCGACAACTGGTGTTTGTGTTACCAGATAAGCAAGATACCTAAGCGCGGAAAAACTGCCGTTCGAAGCGATGAAGTTTTCGGTTATCTTTAAGAAGAGTCCGATGTGATTGACCCCGTGATCTATTGCTTCCAAACGTAAACAGATTTCGTTTCAGTATGAGTTTTTCTGTAACAGTATTTCTGATACGTTATAAAGCAGGTTGGATCATAGAGAGTTTCAAAACATTTCGTGAATTACTCATAGCGAGATTAATGAGTTATGATGAAGAGGATCAGGATAATGAAATTTAAATAGAATAAATTGTAAAATGTTCATAGATAATTGTGTGCTCTAAAAGTTCCGCAGCGCTCAAATTAGAGCCACAAAAATGATGTGACTGTACGAGAATACTTATATGGTATTAATTTCGTGAATTGCAATTTATTCACTTCTATGTTTCAAACTAGTTGACTTGTCATCTGACATTAAATAATATTAGACAAATAATTCAGATATTCTAATATTCAAAAGCGTCGTCACTTTTAGGAAAATTCTGTTTTGAAAGTATTTTTTATGCAGAGAATAGAATTTCGTCTCTTCACGACTTCGTCAAACTCTTTGAATTTCTTGTGAAGAAAAAAATATATTTTCTACAGCTTTTGATAATACAAAGAGGATTGAAGCGAAAATAAAAAGAATTATAAAGTATTGGAATAAAGAATTTCAATAAAGGGTACGTTGTAAACAACCAGATCCTTCTGCAGCCCCGATTGAAAGAAAATCATTTTCCATTATTAGTCATATGTATTTGACGTATCAGTCATTACGTAGGATACATTTGTACCTAATGCTTCTTGCTACACTACATGTCGATGTGTATTTGAAATACAGGACGTGGGAGTGCACTAACAAGTTTCTGACCACACTGACGACACGTATTTACGCACGACTAACCATGTGTGCTGCAATATTATCCCTTCATATTTTAAATATGAGTTGTCCTTTTTATTCATATTAACTTTATAAATTTTCAAATAGTCTCATGACTTTTTTCACGATTGCCTTGTTTTGTATTAGCATGAAACTAAGAAGGTCGAGAAATCATATTTTACGTTGTTTTTTTTCGACAGACTGAAGTATTAACATTAACTAAAGTAACACCTTATTCTCTCTTTTCTACTTTCTATTCTTCTTCTTCTTCTTCTTCTTCTTCTTATTATTATTATTATTATTATTATTATTATTATTATAATTATAATAATAATAATTAATTGTAATTGGAAGATGACGTTTCGAAAGCTGATTCTTTCCATTCATCTCACTCATACCATGATTATAAGGTGAGTTTAAAGTGATTATTACAAAAACTTTCAGGTACGCACAGGGATTTTCAGTGCTTAGAATTATATTACACGTATTACTGCAACTAGAAGCCGGGGTGGGCACCCGAGATCTTTAATGCGTGAGCGTTAACTCGGACCGCAGGTTCGTGGGTTCCAATTTTCCCTCGGGCTTGGATGTTTTCTTGTGTTTAAGCACACATCGGGAAGTACTTAAGGTGGTCGGGCTGCCTGAGCGCTCTCACTTCCATTCCTCTCATTGCAATCCCGAGATGATAAAGAAGGTCGTCCATGATGGACCTTCCAGTTACAATGCAGCGGCTCTCTCCCCTACAAATGAAAGGGTGAAATACCAAGATGGGTTCAAGAGCGACCTCGGAATATAATCTAGTAAAGTGACTGTCCGAAAAAGACCTAAACACTACCTCAAAACGGAAAATTGTAGGGGGGGGGGCATCCAATATGGAGTAATGGGCTGGGCCCGGTAGAGAGCAACATTAAAGTATTTTTGGCCCGAATGGACCCTCCATCATACACTAGAATACCTCTTGATACAGTAGATAGTGTATAATGACCGGAATGGGGTTTGCCAGAACCCCGGAAGGTGAAGCAACATTAAATAATAATTTGAAAAAAAGACAGAAACATATTTTTAAATTATATACAATTAAGTATGCAGTCAATCACACATAAAACTAATTTTCTGAGTTCATTTATTTTTCTGGAGAATTTGTTCTTTGAAAACTATAGATTATTATGTTTGTGGTTCGATCTCATAATTTCCGGTTGACTTCTTTAAAGGACCTGTATTATAATTTTGAATATATAGTTTTCTTCCAACTGATGCGATGGACCAGCGTTTGATTCAATCAATGCAGAATTTGTTGTTGAAAATATATTTTTTTTTAATTATAGAATTTTTTATTATCTGGGAATTATTGACTTCTTCGAATTGTTTTTCCAGGAGTTAAGACTTGTAAAACAGGGTATTTGATGGCAATAATCAGAACTCTTTCTGAAGACGACGTGTAACTCCAAAGAGAATCAGCGTGTGTGACAGATTTTCTAAGTTGCCAAACCAAATTTTCTGTTTTGCATAAACTACAAACTCCTGTGTTGACTTTCTAGAGAGTTTGGAGCAGACACCTTTGTTTGTGTTATGACTTCTGTAACGCCAAGACCATTAGAACATAGAACGTAACTCAAGAATAGGATTTGGCCCAGGCGTGGCGTTTTCACGACATGAACTGACGACAGTTAACTGTGAATCCTAAAGTTATTTCTCCCAAACTTTTTATCATCACATATCATAAATCACTTCCGTTCTTTAATAAAAGTATCTTATTACTGGGCAGTATAGTGTAAGTTTAATCTGGAGTAACATCTTTTCCATTAGTTTGATAATTGAAAATGAAAAATTTAAAAGAGAGAACGATTTATCTCTCATTAATCTACGTTTATTGGTCAGTATTCTCTATATACGTTCTCAAGCAAGTGTTGTATAACTTTCGTTAATTTGTACTTTGATAATATGAACACATATTAACTTCAAAAACACGTTAAAATTCCTTTTCGATAAGTATCCCTTAAATATACTAGTTTAATTGATATTATACTTTCTTACTTCAACATTATACTTAAATATTATACTTTCTTACACACGTGAACTTACTTGGAGTACATTTTGCCTGCTACAATCAGCATCAATCACTCATTTACAGTGTGATCAGCTATGATGTTTTAATTGTTGTTACCATCCTGTTTATAACATTATCTTTTTAACTACTGATGGTTAAAAAAATTCATTATTTCATGATTACTGCTTGAGCTTTTAGAAAAAAATTCAAAGAAAACGCCAACTTTAGCTACAAGTCATTGAGTCTGTATTATTATTAAATAACAGAAGACTGTTAAATCATTGACAGACGCCATCCGTCGAGAGTAGACACGTCACGTGCATTTATACACGTCACGATATATCAGTAGTTATTGAAAGGATAAAAAATATTTTGAGAGCTGCTGCTACCTATTTCCACGCGGGGCGCTTGACTCGTTAAGCGTGGCCCGCTCGCCGCCCGCCGCCCATCGCCCGCCGCCCACCGTCCCAGCTGTCGCAACGCTGGCCGCCATGACCGCCTTCGCAGACACCTTGGCGACGCCGGCAGCAGGAATTCCCTTCGGCTTCAAGTCAAGCATTTCGCTCGCGTCCGGTAGACGCAACGGCACGCAACACTGCCCCTCATGCCACCCACCCCGCCTCAGAACACGTCACCCGAACACGTCGCTGGAACATTCGCTTTCTTTGAAACTTCCTTTTTACCTGTTAATATCCCCCTCTCTCCCTCTCTCTCTGTCTCTCTCTCCCTCTCTCTCCCTCTCTCTCTCCCTCTCTCTCTGTCTCTCCCTCCCTCTCCCCCTCTCTCTCTCCCTCTATCTCTCCCTCTCTCTCTCTCCCTCTATCTCTCCCTCTCTCTCTCTACCTCTCTCTCTCTCCTGCGTTTTCGTCTTGTTCTTTTACATTGTAATCTCATTTTTTCTCACCTGCATTTGCACTTTCCGGCGACTTTCTACTCATCGCTTTTTCGCACGTCCTTCCACTTCTCCCGAAGTCTTCAACTCCGCAACTTGCAACCACTAGCTACACCACCGAATTGCGGTGCAACAACTACGACGGCTACATAATGAGTCAATAAGCACACCAATTTTCCTGCATTCAGGCGTGCATCTTGCCAGAGATTACAAATGATGGCTATTTCCACTTGATTGCTCTGCCGTAGAAATCACCTTTAATTTGTAAATGGCCCTCTCTGTTACTATAATGACCCTACAAGATAAGTTATCATGTGCCGCGAATGGCGGTTTGATTTTGCTACGAGAGAGATTTTTTCTTCTCTTTTTCGCGGATCCGTCTTGTTCAAATTCCATCGTTTCTCTTCACTTATCAAAGAACACATGCTGGCTTTGCATTCGAAAGCAGGGGTTCCAGATCAGAGATTCGTTCACAGATCAGTCTCAGATATAGGAACAAGAACTGGTGCAATTTATACTGCGCTTTGCTTTGTTCAATGTGGTTTCAAGATCGTTCAGGATAAAGTTGTTGAGTGATCGCATAAATTATCCAATCAGCGTTTACTTTTATCGTAGGGAGTAGTAAGAGATCGAATCACAAAATGGATGTTGTAATTGTAGAGGACGTTAATGATGAACAAAACTTGTTTCTCATTCTAAAAAAACTCCTCTTGCTTGTATGGAATTATTTAAATTTCATGTAGTAAGTTTGTGGTCTTAAATTAGGAAAGACATTTTAAAATACAATTAATCGCTCTAGTAAATTGAACATATTTTGACATTTAGAAGAATGATATATTGATCGTTAGAATGTTGCAATGATATTGAAATGCTTTCATTTTAGGGGTAAAACCTGACGGCGATTCGTACTGAATAGGTTATACTTTTGAGATTAGAAAAAAACCGTTTATTTTATTTTAAATGTCTTAGATTTGTGTGTATATCTCTTTGCAAACGTGCCTAATATAGTTAAATTTCATTAGTAACATCATTAATATCACAGTTTCATTATTAACAGTTGTGTAGTCACATTATTTCTCATATTTGTTTTATCAGAAATCATTGTAGTTATCAGAAAAACAGAGAAATGTTTTCATTTACTTTTAAACACGTGACAACTGAAATTTTGTTGTATTTTCTACGCGAATTAGGTCTATCATTCCACGAACGCACTTTCCGACGATTACTCATGCGTCACGGAACTTCCAGATTATTAACAAGCACTCAATCAAATCACCTTTCTAATCTACACAGCATTTCTCTGTAGGTAGAATGAAGTCTTATATATTAGTATAAGTTGCTGAGTGTGGTTGTTCTCAGTTTCTGGTAAATGAGTTCAACATAATGCGAGGGTGAATTAAAAAGTAAGTCACATTTCCAAGTTATGGCCATTTATGAATCCATCTACACATAGGCAACACGGCTACGACAACATTCAATGTTCACTTTATCACATGTAAGAATTTCTCGGATCGGCCAATCAAGTTTTTGATTCCGGATGCGTAAAAGTCACCTCAAGCGCTATGAAAATACCTGGAGACAGCTGATTTCTCCTTATCTTTTCTGAATCGTCATCCTTTTTCAGCTTACCGAACACAAGGTAATTGCATGGTGCTAAGTCTGGACCTCCCACTTGAATCTCTGCAGCAGTTTAGACGCTGGGGGCCGTATAAAGGGATGCGTTATCGTGCACTAACATCACACGGGCGCTCAATTTTCCCCATCGCTTTTCTTTATTTATCATACGCAACCGGTACAATATTTGACAATTTGAAGCCCAGTTGATTGTTGTGCCTTTCGGTTTAAATTCCACGTCCACTACACCCTCAATATCAAAGAACACTGTTGCTATTACCTTTCCTGCTGAAGAATGGACCTTGGCGTTCTTTCGTGTTCGTGATGAGGGGTCCACCCATTCTGCCGATGTTCTCTTTGTTTCGGGGGTGAAGTGGTGGATCCACGTTTCATCCCTGTGCTGCTGCAGAAACTCGTTTCCGTGCTCAGAATGACGTTGCGAAAGTGCCATGATGATTGGAAACGTTTCCCCTTGTGAACATCGGCGAGCATACCTGGGAACCATTTTTGACAACGTTTACGAAATCCAAGGTGCTGGCGAACAACGGAAAACACACTGCCATACGCAATGTTCAGCAAGTTGGCAATTTCCTGCAGAGCTATGCCGATTATGTCTTACGAGCCCTGCCTGCCTTCACGATATTTCTCCGTTATATCCGTGCTTCGGGTGTCAAATTGCACTTTAAAATACCTGAGCGAGAGATTGCGCTCTCACCATATACACCATAGCAGTAATTTTACAATTAAAGTTCATGAAATTGTGCCGTTTAATCCGTAGACATTTGATCACTGAATATGCAGTTGACGCAGCAATGAGACTAACTCGTTTTGCAAAAACAACACGACGGGATACCAACCCAGCCGTACTATTGGACGTGTCAGCATTTAGTGTAGCTTTAGTAGTTAACATTATTCACCGCGTCCATGTACAAAAATTCTTTCTCTAGGTGTCCCGTTATATAACAGTTATACTTCTTGCTTGCCAATGTTGGCACTGGGGTTCAAAGCCCGGTCGGTCCATTTGAAATTTGTGGTGGACTAAGTGATTGGTTGCAGGCTTTTTCGGTGTTCCCTTATTTTCAGTACCTGTCCATGATTACTTAACCATCATTCAAATCGTGTCGTCATAACCACCTGCACCCATATATCTTGACGGTACCCACAATACCAATATCCCGTGGTACCCTGAAAAAAGCACCAAAAGGGGTCAATAAAAAAAACAGAATAAATTGTAAAATAATTGAAAGAAAAACGTTCATAAACAAAAACAGGTGCTACATCTCTTTATCCAGATAATGAAATCATTTTTAACAAGTTTGTGGTAAACTATTTTCTAATATATGGCAAGGCCTTATATATTTGGATAATTTTCTGTACTCGCGGTCATTTCAATGGGATTCGATTAACACGTTCTTTTTCTCAAGAACTAGTTCCACATTTACAAAGTTACTGCGATTGCGCAACTCTTATATACTTCGTCAAAAAGTGAAATAAGATTGCAACCTGTTTATGGGGCGGTCTGGTAAGACAAAAACGCGAGTTCCTACGAAGCGATTATGCATGAGGATGGTTTCGAATTATTTTGTAAATAACTGAAAAGTGTTGTAAGACGAAATTATCCCTTAGGGTTTGGGAAACATTACAACAATAAAAGTTGTAAACGATGAAACAGTAATTCCTTACGAATTAAGGTTAACGAAAAACGACTCTCAACGCTTGCTATCGTATAAGTATAGCTAAGTCGAATTCACCTACCCTCTGGAGAAGAATTCTGGATACGTCGACTAGTAATAGGAAGTTTCTATGGTTTGTCTGATCAATTCCAGGCAAAATCTAGATCTCTAACGAACAGGTCACAGACCGTTTTCGTTTTTCATCTCGGTCCTCCCTCTCTCATTTCACACACACAAACGAGGTTCAGATGACGGGCTAACCAATTAAGAGATTATGCTTGTTTCGGCGGCCCCGCCGGAGGGACGCACCTGGATGCCGCTAACTCCACGTTAAGCCGACGCGTAGGTCGTAGTAGGTCAGCGCTGGATCTCTTCATCCAGTGGGAGAGCTCGTGGGATAAAGTATTCACTAGGAACTAACGACCATATTAGTTAACGTGCCTGAATCATCAGTTGATCAATGACAGGGCATAACTCTTACGGACAATAGCGAGACGTCGCAACGCCTCGTTGAACGGCGGAGGAAAACTGACGGGCGACAACGAAAGGTGGAAGTCAAGGTGACAATCAAAATGTAATGCAGGTGTTATCCAAACGATTCCTTCTCTTTAGAATAAATACCAAGATTTCAAATGTAATGTTTTTTTTATCAAGACAACTGGTTTATTTGGATCGTTCCTAGTACACGCAAATATTTAATTTCGAAGTTCTCAGTTTGCATGTCTTCGGTCGTCATTCTATTTTCACTGTTGACTTATTATTTTGTCGCTGAACATCGTGGTAGGTAAGCTTGAGAATGAGCGAAAATTCCGTATCTTTTCTTGTTGAAATCTCGATGTCGCCATACGTGATCCTTTCTTCGAGCTTTTAAGAGCGTCGCGACCTGGTGCAATACTCGCAGCACATTTGCTGCGTCATGACAAGCGGAAACCGTCGTCACGGGTGATTGCAGAGTATGTTAATGGGTCTAGATGATGCAACATTATCTTACATGTATCAGCGTGCTGACATCAGTGTTGGCCAGGAGCAAAACCAAGACAACTGGTCTATTGTCTTGCCACCCTTTTCATATCGGCTACGGTTTATTTCTTGTTTCATTGTTTGTAAAACCTCTGTTCTCGTAAGATAGTTTGTTTATCCATAATTACCACAAAAAATAATTTTCGAATTCTGAATATGTCAATTTTAATTGCACGTTAAGTTTGCTTTATACTCGTGCATTAAATTTTATTTGTAAATTGAACTGTTCAATGTCATCACCTATCTACCTGTTTGTTCATTATACGATTTCCCGCTCTCGCGTCAGGTAACATTTTGGAAATGTATTCAATGTTGACTGGCGAGCTTTTGATTGCCGTGTACACTGTAGTTTTACCTCAACAGTGTGTAAAATAACGCCAATGTAACGCCAATGGACTAGCATTTAAAACATTGAAAATAATGTGGTAGAGAACACTATAAATGCTCAAATTTGATCGCTATTAAGGAATCAATAGAGTAAACCTAAAAAAATATTTACAAGGAAATTCTTCAAATATGAGCTATAAATTTGAGATTTGTTAATGTATCCCCTAACCCCTGACAAATAATCAAGGATTAAAACACACGTCAGGAAATAAAGGCCGGAAATTTCACGCGGAATGAAAGAATCGTTAGTTTCTTGCAGACATAAGCATAACCTCGCCAATACAAAAGGAAAGTGAATTTTCGTGTACCGAAACCTCTCTCTTGGGAGGGGGGATTTTTACTTAAACTGCGCACGTGTATACAGCTGTAGACGGCGTGAATAGAGCTCTCATATCGTTTCAAATCTAAATTGCATGAAACATCCTAAGCGGGTAGTTTTTTTTCGAATTCATTACATGTCACACATAGCCTACGTAATAATTTGGAGGCAAATATCCGATGAGGGGGGATACAGGAATCACTAGGGACCAGACATAAATGAAAATGCTTATTTTTATCGAAGTCCGAAAGCATGCTCACTTGGTAAGTGCATGTTCCACTCGATGTCCACTATTTTTACATGATTTTATTATGTAAATCATACATATTTTGCATTTTATTTTGTAGACTTTGTTTTCTTATTAATTATATTTGTGAAAGTCGCTAATTACTCTGCATATTTTGCATGAAAAGTCTGTTATTGCATTTTTTAAATAAATTTAATTTTAAAATTTATAATGTGTGTTTCTACATACATATCTGAATTATGCATGATATTTAACACGATTGTTTAGATTGTTACTAACCGTTCAGTCAAAACAAGATTTTTCATGAAAACGTGTGTTAACGATAATCATTGCTGAGGCAGTCTCGAAAGACAAACGGTTTTTTCACCAGTCCATTACAAATTTATTAAAGAAAATACTCTTTCCACACAGATCACGCGAGAACCAATTGCACGAAAGGCAACTAGTAGGCTGGAGGTTGAGATCGTTCCCAGATGGGTAGTAGTTTAGTAGGGAGATTTTGAGAATACCTACTAATGCACCAAATTTAAGGGCATAAAAAGGGAACAAACAGGACAGGACGTTAACAAAAGAGATAAAGAGAGTTCCTTTAACGCTTCGCGGGACCAAAACCAAATAACGTGACAATCCCGCTTCAAACGGGACGTCTTCTCATCCTATTATAGGACACATTGTGTCTCATTTTTGAAGTTCCTGCAAAAACACATTCATATTTCATGGATTATCAGTGAGTGCAAACGCGGTCCCTAGTGACCACCACAGCTCGGCTCGAAAGAGTTGGCCGTTCGCATGCCCGAACTCCTCTTTGGCGGCTCCATGCCTTGCGAGAGCGCGCGCAGCGAGCGAGC
>BOPP01000003.1:18418803-18465425 GCA_017312745.1 Gryllus bimaculatus
TATTATTATTAATAATAATATTATTATTATTATTATTAATAATAATATTATTATTATTATTATTAATATTATTATTATTATTAATATTATAGCCCGTTTCAATCCCGTAGAAGGCAAGGGCCTCCGGCTGTTGATAGGTTATACAATTTGGGAACTTTCTAATACCGACGCTATTTACACACACACAAATAAGAAAAAGTAAACGCACACAAAATAAAAACATTTCTCATTGTCACTGTCAAATTTAACACTGTTCAATTTGATTTCACTACTTAAATCTAATTAGCTAACGCTTCATCAGACTACTTTTTGCATTGGCATTTATTAAGTTGGTGTAAAATTGAATAATCTAGTGTTCTTTGTATTGTATTTAGACTTGGTCTTCCAATTCTGACGATGCTTTACCGAATTGGTTGCCAAACAGCATTTTCAGTTCGTGCGACTACCTCTCCTTCCGCCTGCCGGCGTTGCTCTTTCCAAGTCTTGGATCCCAAGCGGTAATTCGGTGAGGCCAGCGGTTGTGGGGAAGTCGCTGTCGAACGTAATTTTTGGTGTCGAGTAGTTGTTCAACGTCATTAATTAGTGGTAACTTTCTTTTGTCTTCATTTCGTATTCTACTGGCCAGGGTAATGTTTAATTTTTTTCTTTTCATTTTTTGGAGACAGGCATTAATGTCATTAGTTTCTTTTTGTGTAAGAGCCGATGTTTGCGAACCGTACATGAGCGCTGGAAGTACACAAGTGTCTATGGTTTCTCTCTTTATTATTCACAATCTCTAGGATTTGTTCAAAAGAATACATTTTTATCTACAAAATGATGACCATGCTGCGGAAATTAGTCTGTTTAATTATTATTTTGTGTTATTATTGAAGGAAATTAATTGTCCCAAAAATACATTTTCTTCTTCATAGTCAATTTTTTCTGTGCCGACATATATTATATCTTTTGTGCTATTTATTATGACCTTTGATTTCCTTAGATTAAATTGTTGACCTGTTTCCTTGCCAAAAATCAGTTCAGAGAGCGTTGCGTACAATTCTGTGGATGAATTGGCAATTAAAACCATGTCATCCGCAAACTTAAGTTTACATAACTTTTTCCCGTCAAAGTTAATTCCAAAATTATCCGACATTTCTTGTAGAACGTCTTGTAATACGAGTAAACAGATAAATAATCCTTGCCTTAATCCTCGTCTCAAAAAAAAATTCTTGATCTTCGAAATTCATTTTAATTTTTGCTTGGTGAGATAAATATATTTTCCATAGTAATAAGATGTATTTGTCATCTTCTCCTCTTGCTTTCAATGCTTTTAAGATACTCACTTGCTCTATAGAATCGAAGGCTTTGGCAGAGTCTACAAAGGTGACATACTCTGGCAAGTTAAATTCTGTTGTGTTTTCCCCATGAGTTGGGTCATTGTTTGTAGGTGGTCAATTGCACAGTAGCTAGCGCGGAAACCTGCTTGTTCCTCCGGTTAATTTTTCAATGTCTTGTTTAATCTGTTAGAAATTATTTTCGAAAATATTTGGAAAATATTTGACATGATGCTCATTGGCTGTTAGTTCTCAATATTTTCTTTCGAACACTTCTTGTGAAGTATTATCATGGCATTCGATTTCCCTTCTTCAGGTAATTCTTCTTCTTGTAGCATTTTGTTGACAATAATTGTTAGTGGCAGTGTTAGTTCTTCAATTCCAAATTTCAGATATTCATTTATTATCCCATATTCTCCGGGACATTTATTTGAGGATATATGTTTCAAAATATGTCTGACTTAGCTTGGCATGATTTCCGAGACATGGAAATTGTGTTTTAAACTTCCCTGGAAGTCTTCGATTAATGCATGGATATATCGCTTGAATAACGATTTTCGTAGAATTGTGTGGCTGTTTCTACGATTTTACGCCTTGATCTGGCATCAGGGCCATCAGCCTTTATTAGCTCTGGAATCCATTTTTTCGTTGCGTTATACTTATGTATGTACGGTATAAATACGGAGTAAACACGTAGTACAGGGAAAGTTATGCAATGCTGCGAAAAATCGATTTCGAGATTTCAACAGAAATATACATTTTGGGGTATCCAGATAACGAAAAAGTGATTGTTTTTTCGAAACGCCCGTCTGTCCGTCTGCGAACACTACTAGCGCCTAAAACATCCATAGGATTTTTTTCCAAAATGAAGAAAACTTCTTTTTCTTGAATGTTTATCTGTGAAAGAAGACATTTTAGCCGACGATTTTATACATTCTTCAAATGTAGAATATTGGGTTCCTACACTTCATGTTTCTGACCATTGAATTTTGTGGAGATTATTAGAAATAATTGACTTACATTTAGGCACATCCAAAAGATTTGATTTTGGTAGTCTTTTTTTGTACAGTCTGTTTTGTATTATTTCGTTCACTATTTCCATTTCTGCTCGTACCATGTGATGGTCAGTATCAAAATTGAAGTATCTAATCACTTGAATATCAGATAAAAAAATGAAGAATCACAGAGAATAAAGTCGATTTAATTTTTTTTTACCTTCCGGACTGTTCCCCGTCCATTTCTCCCTCCAAATTTTGCCAAAGAATGTATTTGTTATTCTCATATTGAGACACTGAGCAAACCTCATCAAGAGTTCACCTCCGATATTTCTTTTGTCGTAACTATAAGGCTCTATACACGTTTCACTTCCATGTTTTTTGCGGCCAATTTTACTATTGAAGTTCTCGATTCAAAATTCATTTTTGAAAGTGTGTCGCTCTAAAGGCTCTCGTCTAACTCGTCGTAGAATGTTTGTATTTTGTTCTGCGTACTCGTTGAAGTTGGTAAGTTGGTATTACTGTCACCTGGATCTTAATGAACGTTAGAGTGGCAATCATATTTCTTACTGAAATCGCTGTAATATCTGTAACATTTCCCTTAATTTTACTAGAAAATATGAAGCCAACTCCTTTCTCATTGCGTTTTTCACCAAAAAACTGAATAATTTTTCGTCTTGAAATTCCGTTGTTGTCGATCCTAGGCGTCGTACATCGCATTATGCCATAATATCAGTTTCTACTGATAGCAATGCTTCTTGCAATTTCACAAGTCTATCTTTGGTAGTTAAAGTTCGTACGTTGAGAGTACCTATCATAATTCTTTGAAGACACATCCACAGCTTCCAATTGTCATCTTCAAACGTTACTTTTGCTACCTTTTCCGTGGTTTTGAAACCATTAATATTTTTTTTCCGTTGTTTTCGCATGTGCATTTTTGTAAGTTATCGTCTTTTTCCTTTTCTTTGTTTATATTGCGCCCTTTTCCACTTCCAAAATGTCTGAGATGTTCTTCAACAATGTTCTTTATCTTTATCTTTGTCAATTTTGTATCTTGTTATGTAAATCAATAATTAGTCTAATTTATTATTTATTATAATTAGTGCAAAGCTTCGAAAATACTCATAAATTATATACAATCAATATAACACAATTGTTTACGAATAATTCTAAAAGCTGAATGGTTTATTTCCAAAAAACAAATACATCGTGTACTTGAAATACAATTAAAAATTGTATCAATCTTCAAACTTTACTGTCTACTCCCCCTTCCGAACACTACGAACTAGATTAAAATTATAATTCTTCCCGTATTAAAACACGTTTTTCCAAAGACATTTTTCACCCCCTACAATTAAAACAGTCATACACACAATATATAGACATATTGCAAATCTTTTAAAAATACATACATCTGATTTTCAACATATTATTTAGCTTAAACATTTTAGTATAACGAAAATTATAATTATTCAACTATAAAACATAACTAATATGTAAATCACTGGCATCTTCCCCAAAAAAATCGTAATATATCTTTTATTCATAACCCTGAAAAATTGTAAAACTTGAACAAGTAGAAATAAACATTAAAAAATAATTAAACAAATTAAATAATTCTACAAATATTTATGAGATTAATTTAAAGTGCTGAAGGATAAAACGTACTGGCTGAAAAAAATATCATACCATCTGTCTGATTCTAGAGAAGTAAAAAGTAGCAGACAGATCCTTCCAGTTGATGTTGGTCTGTTGAACATCTCCCACTTTGAATGTAGACAACGCACTTGGCGGAAAACTACATCGCTTCGCAACTCAGAAAAACGACTTGCGAGGAGTTAGGAGAGGCATTATTCATTTTATGGGAAGAGCTCCAGCGGTTTGCTTCACGCCCTGAGGACATTTGATCTGGGCAGACGCCACCAGGGCTTGAGAAAGAGGTGGAGCATGCCAGGCAAGTTCTTGAATCACAAAGCTCCAGCGTTTGGCGCGGAATACCGAGCGCCGGCGTAATTCCTTGAATACTTAGGAAGGACGACCAGTACGCAAAAAAAGCAAATGGATTCGATAAGATGGGTTTCTCCTCGTTTATTTTTTGCTTTGCAGAGTACACTCGTTTCCATCCGCTTTATCGTTTTCTGTTTACCATGTGTGTAAAAAATATCTGTGAAACATTACTATTTGTTGAACCACTTCTTATAAATTCTATCCTACCTCAAGTCCTTGAAATAGTTTTGCAAAGTAAAGCTTGAATCTATTTTGCTTCTCATTTGAACCAGAGAAAGGGAACTATGTAATGCTGCAGATAATCGATTTCTAGATTTCAACGGAAGTACAGTTTTGGGGTTTTCCCCCCATGATAACGAAACAATTGTTGTTTTTTTTCAAAATGTCCGTCTTCAGTCCATCTGGGTGTCTGTGAACACTACTAGAGTCCACACTATGCGTAGGATTGTTTCCAAATTCAAGAAACCCCTGTCCATCTGTATCTAGTAGAAACATAGAGATTTAGAAACACATTATCACAATTTGGACCCCCAAATTTTACTTGACTTTACATGAAGCCCTCTGGCTATATTCAAAATTTTCCCCAAAACTGCTCCAATTTTTGTTTCAAGGGAAGATACCTCAAGAAGTGAATCACGTATCAAGAAAGAGTTCTAGCAACTCGAATTCATTTACATGTTCAGTTACCCATTCTTCAGGATATGTTCAATTGTTGTGGAGCAAAATTATATTCAGAATTTAAACTAAAACAAACCGCTATTTTTGTCGGGGAATGCACAAAACTGCATTATTCTTTTTATTTATTATCTGTTAAACAGTTTTTGTGTGTATACGGGAAGTCTCACCAATTATGATCCCCTCCCCCTCCCCGATAACTTCTAAACATTTCACAATATCGAAATGTAGTATTCGCTCAGCAATGTAGAATCATGGGACAAGTAATGTGTCGTAGAGATATTGTTCGAAATATTGTTTCTTAGAAATTTAATTATCTTTATTTTTTAAGTGGAACCATGTATTTATCTCACTAGCAATAGATCATAAATAGACAAATGCAATGATGTAGCACATGTTATTGTTTTGATAGTATTTTGAGTATAAAATTATACTTTTCGCCATGGGACTTTCAATTAAAACTACAAGATTTCCAGTAGCAACCCTTTCAATCGTCTTCTTTGGGAAAGGTTGCCGCCGCGGCGCCGGTGCTTTTACGGGAAGAGGTCGCGACGTACACCAAAAACGACAGTTGCGACGTCAGATACAGAAACAATTTGCACGTTTTATTTAAATTTTCAGGTCAGAAAGTATAATTGTATGCACAAAATAGTATCAAAATATTAACGTATGCTACATCATTGCATCCCTCTTATCATCCCTCATTTATTGCTTTTTATTCGAGCGATTTTTATTCGAGATATAAGATTATCTATAAGAATATAGAAGATGATATTACTTTGGTCTCAATCATTTCCACTTCTTTAGAATTGCGTGTTTGCATTCCTTATTCGCGATCGCGAATTTTGCCTAAATTATGCATAACATTGACAAGACAAATGTAGGATGTTGTAATTTAGTGCATTTTATGGCACTGTAGAATGGATAAAAATCTTCGTAGTTGGAAACGTACCCGCTGCTTCACAAGTTCTAGAACAACACTTTGACACTAAGCCATTTTTTCGGTCTTCTCACTCTACCCTTATAACAAGACATTTTATATTAACGAAATTTGAAAGCAACAATACGTTTACAAAAATGAATGTCAATTCAGTTTCACTAGTGGGGATCACGGGTCTTTTTTGTCTGTACTACTAGTATTTAGCTCTCAATGGACATTAAAGGATTTTATATGCTCTTCAATAAAATAAATTTAATCTTCATAATTCGATGTACATTACGTAGTTTCGAAACTAAACGTTAGATAGCACTGTCGGCAAGGAGGGATGTTCAGCGCCATCAACCTTTCGGGCCAAGATATTGTCGATGCGAATCTTATTGTTTGCAAGAATGTAAATTATTTTACACCTTGCCAGATGATGTTAAACAATTAAATTCTATAGAAAAGTTTAAGCCCCAAGTAAAATATTTTTTGCTGCACAACTTTTTCTAAGCAGTTAGGGACTATACCGAGCATCCAAAAGGAAAGCAATGTTAATTTTAACAATGTCATTTAATGCATTTACCATTTGGATTGTGTAATTTTAAAGAACCTGTAACAATTATTGTACTTCACCTTCTCCCCAATGACCCCCATCTCGGTCAAGTTTGAACCAAGTTTCCCTGATCCTTGAGAAAATGCTGAGATGCCCCATTGTTTCGCTTTTGGACATAAATGTTACTTCAAATTACCTTCTCTCCATATCACGTCACACACAGATTTTAACTCTTTTTTGTCGTAAATACATATATACATAAATACATGCGTATACGAAAAAAGCAAAATGTAGAATGAATTTGTTTTCAACTCCTCCAGGAGCATTCTATTTCAGAAACAATTACGAATTTAATATTGAATGTTGCCAGATTCCAAATTGGGAGAAGGAAATTAAATACAATTACCAGATCCTAAATATGAACATGGGTATAATACTTTAAGACAAATGTAGAGATCAGAACAAAAGGTTACATGTTACCTTTTTTGCTTTATTTTTTAAGAAAAGTAGGAAAATTGTGTAATATTAAACGCACGACGTTGAAAATGGTTTGGATAGTTATTTTAAATATGATACGTGCTAATTTTGACATTGGATCGAAATATATAAATCTTCTGAATTAGAAAGACAAGAAAACCTACTGATGTACTGTGATCTTTGGTTTTGAACATCCACATGTCTTTATGTCGCCAACGAAGCATGTATTGATTCTTATACATCAGGTGTTATTTGTAAAGCACTTTACATCTCATTTTCAATTCTAAATTTAAAGGTAACACAGTAAACAATTATTAACTACTCGCACGATTTTGCTAATGCGCTTATTTAAGAATCGACAAATTGCATATAGTAAATGCATGCAGATTGTGCGAGTGATTTTCCCACTGATAGATGTGAAGGTTTACAAACGTTTGCACACTAGTTCCTTTCGGTGACCTCGGCGTCTTCCTTATCTTGGAAGACGTGGGAAAATGTTGCCCCATGAAGTATTGTGCTTTGCGTACTAACATTGCATTATCGCAACTTTGTGCATTGTCTTTAACTACAAACCTCATTCTGAGATAAAGGGAGGTTGATGCAAATTGGGGTTATCCTACTACTACTGTGTAATTGAATTTTGAAGATTTTGTGAATAAATACACATACTCATGCGTAAATAACTCTCTACATGTGATGTTAATTTTCCCCTTAATGAGTGATTATTAACTAACGATTAAAAAAACACTGTTCTACAAGGCACGAAAGAATAATTTATAAATGTGCATGTTTTAATAAGGTGTGAAGAATTTTCATTGAAACACACTACCATCGTAATTCTAAAACAATGTGTTATACTAAAACACAAATTCTTATGTAAATAAAATACATATTTTTCACATACTCACACTGAATAATTTAATGATGAATATTAGCACATATTGTTTGACTGATTATCATATTTATTATTTAGGTGGTTATGATGGTAATATAACAGAGTTTTGGTCTTATGTAGAACAGAGATTTTGTAAATTTCAAGCATTTTTTTTCGAAATAGGGTGTATTGGAGGAATCTGAGGTCTTATTTGAGACGTCTACAATGTGCATTTTGCTTTCAGCATTAGGTCTATTGATTACAATATTTAAATACGCCAGGGCTTATGTTTTAGTGTAATAATAAACAAAATGTATTTGATGCTTAATAGTTTATGGTGTACAATAAATATCTCGAATTGAAAAGTAACGAAATATGTAGGTGGTTGTAATTCTGTATTAACTGACATACTTACATTACCTAGACCATTACTTTTATTTGCGATAACTTATTATGGAATAATTTTCTTCTAGAAAAACTAACTTTTTTTACAAACACTTGATGGCATGATAACACGGTTTTTACAAGAATTTATAAAATGACCAGTATTTTTAACTGATATAATTTTTTAACGCTTTATTAACAGGCAAAAACACTATTTATTGATAGTTTCTTAATTCGTGTAATTCATGTTCATGAACATTTCGTAGGAATATCATAATGACGATGATGAAGATGATTATAATAATAATAATAATAATAATAATAATAATAATAATAATAATAATAATAATAATAATAATAATAATAATCAATAAATTTGCTGTGGCCGAGATGGCAAAGGGCAGTAGTGCCGTAGTGGATTCGGACCAGAAGATGGCGGGTTCGTGTCCCGCCCTGGGGATGGGTGTATTTGTGTATATCTGTTTGAGTGTGTTGTCCTTTCATTCCTCATTATCATTATCATTATCATTTCATCTTCCATACCCCCAGAACTATCAACCCTGGGGAATAAAATTCGGACTCAGCTAAATGCTGGTCCCCAATTAAAGTTACAAGCACCTGCCACCGGGATAATGATACTGAACGTGGTGGTGGTGGTGGTGCGTGCATGCATGCGTGAACCTAGTCGACCTAATTGCGAGCAAAAAAAGCTATAAACTGGTTTAAAAATTTGTTCACGTAATGAAAATTTCGAAATATCGTGCATAGCTTCAAATAAGTTCTTAGTCTCTCACTGGACATACCAATAAATCGTAGTAGCTGTAATATTATTCTCCCGTTCAATAATTCCCAACACAACAACGAACGTGCATGTTACATCCAACTCTTCCAGCTTTCTGAAGACCAAAAGAAGAATGGAGAACTACAGACCCGACTCGCGTGGAGGAAGATTACAATGCTCCTTTCTCCATGGATGGATTTTCCTTTGCCTTCACTTGTGCAAATGATCCTGCTCCAGGACCTGACCAGATAAATAATCAAATTCTTAAACATCTACCGGAAAATGTTCTTTATTTTCTCCTACACATTTTCAACCTGATTTGTGATGAACATTCCTTACCAAGGATTTGGTGTGAAGCAATTGTTCTTCCAATTCCTAAAGATGGAAAGGATATAACAATCCCTTCAAGTTACTGCCTAATCTCGCTCACAAGCTGTGTGTGCAAGCTTTTAGAGCGAATTGTAAACAAACGTCTAGTCTGGCTTCTGAAGCAAAGATATCTTTTTCCACCCTTTCAGTGTGGTTTCAGGGCTTTACAGGTCAACCATGGACCTCTTAGTCTTTCTTGACACTCAAACATCCACTTCTTTCGTTCTACGACATCACCTAGTAGCAATTTTTTTGGACATAGAGAAAGCGCATGACATCGCCTGGAGGTACGGCATTCTTCACACCTTCTATTCTTGGGGTCTTAGGGGAGGGCTACATTCGTTTCTAATAGATTTTCTTTCGGCAAGATATATCCTTGGTGACACGTTATCATCAAGTCACTAGTAGGAAAACGGTGTTCCACGGGGATGAATTGTGAGTGTCACTCTGTTTGCCATTGCTATCAATAGTATCACAACCGTAATTCGAGAGCCTATGAAAGCATCGCTCTTCTTTAATGACTTTCCCATATTCTGCTTCTCGAAGAGCATGCAAGTTATTGAGAGGTTGTTAAAGCTTGTCCTCAGCAAACTGCAAGAATGGAGCGATAAAACTTGATTCAAGTTCTCCATCTTAAAATCCAGTTGCATGCACTTGTGTATAACATATCCATAATCATCCTGATATTTTTGGGAGGGGGTGTCAACTTCCCTACGTCGAACCTGCCACTTTCCGTAGGCTGACAAGAGTTTAACATGGCGAAAGCATATTCGAATCTCGAAGAGCCGCTGTGTATCACCATTGAACTTGGGCGCAGACCAAGTACGTCTTTTTCGCCTGGATAGAACTATCATCCGCCCTATCTTGGATTATGAGTATTGTGTATGGGTCAGCGTCTCCATCGACCCTCCGGTCATTGAATACCATACACAATGCCGGTATACGGATCAGCACAGGCGCCTATGGCGAATGCCGAGGCTGGTGAACCATCCCTGAGTCAAAGGTGAGATATTGTAATTGGCTCCTTTGGCGCGAAAGTATCAGCCATAAATACTCCTCGGTGCCACGCAGTTCTTCACCCAAGTCACAGGACATCCTACGCACTCAGGTCATCGTTACCCCATCCTCCGGGTATCCGTCTCTATACGCTCTTGGATAATCTCGATATAAAACTTCCCATCCCCGTGAACCCCTCTCCCGAGATCGTGTTCCACCTTCGAAGCTTCTCCAGCCTAAAATAGACCTGAGATTATCACACTTCCCTAAATCCTCAACTCTACCCAGTACATTTCTGGCGGTATTCCAGGAGACGAAATCCATGTATCCCGACTATAACTTCATATACACTGTTGGTGCCTCCCAAAATCGTAATGTATGGTGTACCTTCTACTGTCATTGCGGAGTCTTCGCTTACACTCTTATATTGCATCAGTGCTTATACTGCAGAAAAATATGTGATTTACGTTCGCTGAATCGATGGCATTAAAAGAAGCTGTGATCTGTAGTTATTATAAAAGCTTGCTGGAATCTATCTCTTGCTTTTCTTCTTGTGATCCTCCGACAATGATCATCCAACATCAAATTCATAATTTACCGGTACGTCGTTAAAATTTGGTTTTTTGTTGTATCCCTAGTCACGTTGGGATAACAGGGTGCGAAATTACTGACCAGGCAGCAAATCTCATCACAAAGAAAACTGAGGTAGACTTCCCCAGTCCCAACAAATGATACCAAGCTCCTTATCAAACGTCGTTTTCTCAGTGCATGGCAAACAGAATGGCAGAATTCAGACTTTATGGAATCCTTGATTCTTGAGAGTTTAAAGTCTTGGTCTTCTTCCTCTCGTGGATCAAGACGCAAGGAGAGAATTCTGACACACTCTCGGTTTGGTCACTGTAATTTTTCCCAAGGACATCGCCGCGGTGACCCACCCCCTACTTGCGAGAGTTGCGATACGGATCTTACCGTGGAACATGTTCTCCTGCACTGTTCTAAAGTAAGAGATAGCCGCAAGGCTTCATCTTGCTAGCTCTCTAGCACAGGGACTTGGAAATGACGAATCTTCTCTCTGCAAGCTTTGTAGCTTCTTACGAGAGTCTGACATTTACAGCATTACCTGAGACAAGAGGATTATACCAATTATTTAGCTTTTAATTGGAGATTTTAAAGTGTTAATCTGCATCTTTTCTCTCAACCTATTTTTAAATAATTGAATACAATTATTTTCAGTTTTACTCACATTTTATCTTGCATTATATTACATGTTTTATTTTGGCACTGCTACAGTGCGTATTGCTTTTAAAAAAAATTGACACTGACATCAATGACTTTCGCTGTTGAAGCGCCCTTAAACCTTAATCGTCATCATTCGATCACATTTCGTTTCCCCAGTGCCCTGCCAGTGGCGTTCCAAAGAGCTACCTGTGCGCCATTGTGTAAGCCTAGCGGCGAAATCGGGCTAGAGGCCTCGACCGCGCGCCCTCGCCTCGCATGCTTCCGGAGCGCCGGCCCTCGCGTGCTGCGCCCGACGGACAGCCAACAGCCGCCCGCCGTCACGTTTACGGGCGTTTGTGTCTGCTCAAGGTTTGCCCCGAGAGGCGAGACAAGGCAGGCGGGAGGGAGCGCGGTTACAGCCCCGGGCATAATGAGCGCTCGACACTGAAGAGGTTGAGTTACGGCACTCACTGCGCCCAAGGCGGGTCGCGCAGAGAATTCTTGAGGGTTACGGGAAGGAGAGGCGGTTTTGTTGTTCGTGCCAGCCAAGACAAATTGGTGACGTCAGCGAGTTCACGGTACCTGGTGTCCTCTCGATAAGATGTATGAGCGGTTTTGTGCTCCGTCGCGTCGACGGGGTGGGGAGAGGGAGGATATGGCTTTAACTGCTGACATTTCTGTAATGGTTGATGGATTGGCGTATTATATGCTTTATTCCTCGGATGCATTTCAGATTTAATGAATATGGAATTGAAGCACGATTAGCAGCAAAACTTTTAGCAAATTTAAAAAAATGTTTATGTCTTGTGACGAGATTTCCTTTTTAATGAAAGTTCAAGATTTAAGGGGAGTGGTATAAGGAAATAGTGCTGAGATATTTCGGTACAATTATTATTATAGATTTTGTAAAACTACAAATCGATTTTTTAAATAAAAGTGACGATTGTGAACATTCAATTTTAAATTGATAGGCATTGAATGTCGATATTTTCTTTGAAAGGTTTATTTCTTTTCTTTTTCTACTTTAAATTGCTTTATTTTCTTACCTCAAGATGAACATTTATGAATGTGATGCACTGCACGTTGATGCACACTCAATACCAAGCGATTAAAATAGAATTGATTTCAATATTACTAAAATATTGTGTATAAAATTGGTCCCCAAGTATACGCAAATTGTTGTATATGTAAGTGGTTGAATATTCGTTAGTTTGTAACTTTGTTCAGTTCTGGGTAAGAATGCCCCCTAACATAATTTTTTGATCCTATTGACGTTATTGTCTAAAAGCCACTGGAATACCGTCAAACTCTTGAGGCAATTATTTTCTTTCAGAACTGCGATCGTGACTCGTGTTAACTTTCTTGAGAGAACATGCTATTCTATTATTACGTTTATTTTATTTTCTCAGATATTCTTATACACATTGTGTTATTAAAAGCTGATACAGAAGTATTGTATGTCGGTTTCATTCTTGGTTACAGTACTGATTTCTTTATCGATAACTTATCTAGAATCAAAATGTATGTTATAGTGCTCGAATGTATTGTTAAAAAACGGGTGTACAATTTATAAAGATCATAGTTATCAAACTCATTTGATTTATTTCAGTAATATGGAAAATATTTTGATGATCTCAGTCAATGGTTCGAAATGACTTATCAACAGGCGTTTTGAACATAAATTTAAGGGCTGAGAAATGTTAGATACAACCAAGTCTGGTATGTTCAAAAACATTTCGCTACTAATCACACTGAAATACTACGAAAACTCAAACCATAAGATCCATAATCGTAATACAGTATTTATTTGTTTTTGCTACTCCACCATTAACACAAACCTCGCCTTCACTCCTTGTACGTGCGAATGGATGGCTCTCCGCTCTCGCAGTTAGCGATAATTGTCGTGGCGAGTCACAGGAAGCAAGCGATTTAACACATCGATTCCAGCGATAAGTACACTACGCCCTCAACCTTCCTACAACTCATAGTCAAAATATTCGGTTTTGTACTTGAAACCATCGAAAAGACGTGTTGTATCTTTCGTAATTAATTCTTTTTTAATAAATTGACGAAATTGAAATATTGCTTTTTTGAATTACATTCAATAATTTCAAGTTTTAGAATGTGTATTCTTTATCTTTTTGATTTCCTGAAACTTATTGCTCCTATAGATAGTTTATCTTGGGTTTTCTGATCAAAACCAGGTCAATCCTGAGCAGGATCTTAACAAACGGACTGCAGACACGCACGCGATATTTCCTTCCTCATCTTTTCCCTTCTCTCCTTACAGGCATACATTACACTGCCAATTACGGAGAGCAAACGGGAGCTTGTATTACGCAACAGGAAAATCTCTCCGCAGTGGCACCTTGCTGGTGAGATTGCGGGAATCAAAATTGTGTGGGTAATTAATAAGTAATATACAAGGATTCTTTTGCCAGCAGTGATGATTACATTTCAATATTTTGAAATTCTAACACACCCTTCAAAAAGCAGAACTTATACAAAGTTTTTCATACGAAACATTCCTGTTGCAATTAAATATAAAATAAAAAAAAGCTACAGTAAGTACAAGGAACTGAAATTACAAAAAAAATAATGTAACAAAATGTAAGTATTAAAAACATTATTAAATAAAATAAACTTAGTTTAACTTACAGTAAATTTGTATCAGTGTGTCAGCGGCTTGTAAAGATATGGATCAGACAAATTAAAAATGCCTATTTGTATTATGCGATTACTTTTGAATTTAAATTAATTAGTGTTCGCAGTATGGAGATGTGTTTTTTCAGTAACAGTGTTGTACAGTTTAGGGCCAAAATTAACATTATGATTGTACCCGGTGAGGTATATTTGTGAATCTTCTTGTGATTTTTGTACGATCGTATTGTATGAAGCAAAAAACAACGCGTTTTTCCAAGTGTTATTTTGAATATGTCATTTATTTTTGTGCCATAAATATCCTATTTCGTAGGAAAACACAATTAATATAATTTCAATTGAATTAAGTTGATCTAATAAAAATCAAATACACGTGATGTTATTAAAATTTACAGTTCAAAAGTAGATCTTTAGTGCGCATGTGAGAGAGACTTTTCGAGACATGAGAGATACTACGCAAGACGAAACGGTGGGTCGAACCCGCGAAATTGGGTGGGAGGATAAAAGAGATGATGGAGAAGTAGAAGATGTGATCGTGGAGGAGACTGCATGTTCTGAGAGTTGCTCAGAGCCCCACTGCCGCGCCGGCTTCTTTGATTAGGCGCTGCGCCCCACTCCGGTTATTACAGACATCGGGAAGTGCTTACCTTGGCGGCACGAATGAGCGGTTTCCTCTACTTATTTTGATGTACGGGCTGCGCGGTTGGAGAAGGCAATGGCAAAGACACCGGTAATAGTAAGATAAGGATGCTAATTTTGTTTGAGGTGGATTTCTTGCTCTGCTGTGTAGTTCATGACATGCCTCGGGGAAAGTGATACGTGTCTCCCAGAACGCATCTTGAGCCTTGGACGATTCTGATATTTTGTTTAAAAAAAAAGAATCTGATTCACATCTCATTATTAAGAAACGAAAGTAAATAAGTATTATTTTGTTGCGAACCGCCTTACTATTTTTTTGTTAATTAAGGTCGCATTACGTACTAGGCCATTAGCGACCACTATTGCGTATAACGGTACGGTAACTATGAGGATAACACGACATAATGATGTGTGAAAGAACGAACACGATACAACCATGCCCGAGGCGGTACTCTAACCCGCGATCCTTCGGTCCGAGATCACTTCGCCACTGCTGCCTTAGCGATCTCGGCCATCTCGGACCAACTTATTTATTTTTGTACTTACATTGTTTTATTTTAATTTCTGACACAAACTAGTGTACTTTTCGTGCTACTAGCTTGTGGGTAAAAATAAAGTAAAACTCATTTTAACCACGAAATACTAAATTTAATGGATTGAACATGTATGATATGGAGTTACAAAATACGTTTTAAAGATTTTTATAGACACACCTAAATAACTTGACTCTCACAGAATACCAGCTTGGTGCAGCCTAGTCATGGGTTTTGAGAAGCGTCTACAGTAGCACCTTGTCCTGTGCCCTTTGTTATGATCGCTGTCGTCCAATTATGATAGGTAAATGTTCAGAACAAAACTTAAAACTTAAATGCTACAACACGAGATATTAATTATTCTTTTTCGTATTTATTATTCACAATATTAGGCAATATTTGCACCAAGAAACTGACGCAATTACAAAGGCCTAGTCTACTGGACGTCGCGTGTTGGCGTACACCGGAAATGGGCACACGCGCACAAGGTTACGCGTATTTCACTGAGTAGTCACACAATAAAGGTACAACGAAGTTCAGAAACAGGAAGTGAGGGGAAGGAGGGGAAGTTTTCGGCACTAGTTGCGTCATCTGAGAGACGCCGCCTCTGTAATCTAGGGTTAATTGAGAAGGACGGTCTCTCAGAATTTTAACATTATTAATTAATCCTACTCCTCATATTTTATCGTAATTTCAATTGTTGTGATTCTCAACCATACAATTTTTGATGGTTATAAAAGTAGGTAGTACACCGTTGCGTAATGTAGTGAACTGTCATTGCCATTGACAACACTCTCAGATGCACACTGATACCCGAAATCTAAACGGCAAGCGAAACGTCGGCTAGATTTCATAGAGGTTGCACGAACAGCTGCAACGGTCTGCTCCTCCTCGAGAGCAAGAGGGACGGAAGTGATGGCGGAGGCGAAGAAGAATTCGCCAAGGAAGCGCCTGACGCCAAAACCCGCGGTTCCGCTCCCACATCCGTCGCGATTAGCCCTTTCCCTCGACGCGCCTCGCCACTCGGCCACTCCCCTCGTCCCAACAACCGCCACCGGTGGGCCCAAACCTACGAGACAAATAAAATCACTTTCACCACGCGTCACACACTATTTTTAGGCAGTATCTTTATTTACTTTCGTTTTATTTTTATTTAGCTATACAAATCACTTAACTATGTACTATTATGTAGTGTTGCATTAAGATCGGTAGTAGCTGATGCGGCCACACGAATGCATATGGTTTTCTTTGTTGCATGAACCTTTTTATCTGAAAATGTGAGCATCGTGTTACTTTTAGCACTAGTGCAAAAAATTGATTTTTGAACACACTAAAAGTAACCACTCTTACTAGTGGCTGTGTAAAAATTATATTTTTAATGAGCTAATTTCCAGCTTTTCTACACTGAATTTGAAGATGGACCCGTTCTCCACGTTTTGAAATGAGACCTCCACCACTCTTGAAGATTGCCTTCGGGTTTCTCTGTACCAAATGTTAGTCATTTAAATCTTTTTTATATTGTTTAGGTATCTAACTATAATATTATTTATATCAAATAATACCAGGCTCTTATACCAGCATGAGCAGAACCGTAAAAAAAAGGCCACGAGCTGCGCCTGATCTTTCGTTTTTCTTCCTTATCTCCTCTTGCTCCCTTCACACACAAACACATACACACATACCCACACATTCACACATACACACACAATTTTTAGCATTTTCAGTTATGCATCGCCAAAAATACTTAACACGCAAGCAAACTATAAATACTCACTCATGCAGTCATTGCCTCGCTCGATGAAAATCTGCGTACTTGAAGTTGACGTTTTGCGTACTTTGCTCTTAGTGCCTCTCCGCCCTTTTGGGAGCAGCGCACAGCGCGGCGGTGTTGCTGTCGGTGTCGGTGCCGGCGGAGGCGCGCTCCTGGGCGGCGAGGAAGTCATTGGACCCGCTGGGAGACGCCCCTCTCCCTCTCCGACGTTGGCGCTCGTGGGCCGCACCGAACAGGTCGCCAGGCGGCAAGGACGCGCCACGCCACGCCACGCCACGCCACGCCACGCGCGCCGCGCCTCCGTCGACACACTGCAGCTGCGTCTCGATCGGTGAATTTCAGCGACGGAGGAGCTTCCTCGGGCTTCTCGTTTTTACTAATAGTCGGGAAAATAGGGAAGAAATAGGGAAGGAATAGTCATTCTTCTTGATTGACTCTCTGGACGTTTACTCATTTTAATTTTTGTTTGGAATTTTTTTTTCAACCCACGAAAGAGTTTTAATGTTTTTAATATTTAGCTAACACTGAATTCAAACTAGGATACCTTACGTATCAAACTACTGTTGTTACAAATAAAACCTCTAAAACTTACGTGTAATTTTAGTGAAGCACTAAAGAGGGAGGACACATGGAGTTTCAATCACCTTTCACCAAAAGCCAATGATATTTATTAAAAAATATAACTTTTGCTATTTTTATATTGTCGAAGGAAATTTAATAAATTCATTCTTAATTTTGTAAATATTAATAAAATGTAACAAATAAAAATGAATTTATTTTATAAATGAAAACGTTTTAACAGAAAACATTATGTCAGCTGGAAACTATACCCGTATACCCGTAGCCTCCCCCCCCCCAGGAACATCCTGGGTGGGCATGTCGTCAATCAGGGGCAGATTCAAAGCCACATTTTGGGAGGGATAATGAAAAATGTTTTGACGTGCAACCCATCGGCGTTTCGTCATATTTATCGACGAGGTGCACGTGACTTTTTATGGGGGAGACGAGCATTTTCATTCTTAATTCGTTTTTACACCCAGGGTTATTAGCTTTAGGAATGAGGAAAATTCATAATGCCGATTAAGGATCAAATGGACAATCACTAACATACTCGTACAGACACACACAAACACAACCATGCCCCAGATGGGATTCAAACCCGCGGTTCTTCGGTCTGAGACCACCAGGACATTACTAGTTAAGTGCCGTTAACACTACTAGTTAGCCGGCCACCTACTACCACTACTACAAGTACTACTTGTACTACTACTGTCACTGCCCCGCTACTACTACTTCAACTACTTCTACTACTTCTTCTACTACTATTGTTGTTGAGGCTGCGAAATTTTGCTTATATGATTGGGAAAACCTTAGCAGAAACTGCAACGAGAAGTTTTATATATCGCGTTCTGTGTTTTCATCAGAGGAGAGAGTTCTGAAAAAAAGCGACACATAATTGACAAGGATTATTACTTTTATGTAAGAATCTATCAGTATTGAAGAGAATTTTATGGTTACCTCTGTCTGGACGAAAATGAGCGTTGTCCTTACGAATTCCACGTCATTCATGCTTTCTGCTTTTCCGATCCGCGTCTCAGAGCGTAAGTTGAAAGAAACTACACGAGAATTACTCGCTAGCAGCGTACCACAAACTTTTAATGCGCCCAATACGCGTAGTGCTTAGCTTCTCGGCATGATCGACACAAAAATGGTCGCGGCTTCTCCGATTTTCAGACAATTCGAGCTCGTCGCGTCAGATGGGGGAAAATTGGATTCCGGGCAACTCTTTCTTCGCGGCCGCCCAGGAGGTGGGGCAACCTATTAACATATGGCGGCTAAACAGCCATTCTGTTTAGCAGCTAAAAAACATAACGCTATTACATGTGCAGATGCTCCGCAGAAATTGTTTGATAACCTTTCGTGTGCCAAAAGCTAAGTGTAGAGTGAACAGACGAACAGTCTTCATTTTCATGTCTTCTCTTCCGCACGCCATTAATCTCGCGGCGCGCTTATTGGTGAGATGAGCCCCCGCGTTTTTCATTTGCAGAGAGCGGCTGGCGGTGTAACGTTCAGACCTCCCGCCTCCTACCACTGGGCTCAAAGTTCGAATCCCCCTCTTTGCATGTGGAATTTCTATTAGGCAAAGCGAATTTTCAGTAGGTTTTCCCGCGGTTCTTTCGTTTCTCTCTCCTCTCTCTCTTTCCAGCATTGCTTCATCATTCATATTACATCATTATCACTTACAAATCATCCATCTATTGCCAAGTATGGCCATTTGCCTAAGGCTCTGTCATGATAATAAAAAGTAATACACGTTAAAAGAAATGAAATCACAGAATTGGTTTCACCTCAAATGCAAATAGGCCCTAACAAGGTTTGGGACGCATCTGACCAAATGGGCGACGAGCTCAGCGACGAAGTGAAAAGTATGATGAGGTTTCTATTCTACTTCTACATGAAATAAAGTATTAGTATTCATTGTTCAAATTTGCCCCCTCGAATATTTTGTTTGAAACAAACAGAAACAGAAATAAACGTAATATTAATGCAGACTCTTACGAAAATATTTCATTTTCAACAAATTTATTGATAATATTTTATATTTAACAAATAATGATCTTAAGTAGCTGTATTAACAGAAGCTACAAGGTAGGAAAGATAGCTTGAGAACTAATTGAAGCGAACACCGAAAAAATACTTTTAACATCACTTTTCTACACGTGTATACTACAATGAATATCATGTCCTTATCTACAACACATCATTGTGTAAATTAATAAAGAAATTCTCGTAACACAATTTTTTCCTACACCATTGTTTCCTAGACTATTGGTTCTGACACTCTCCTACACTTCAATCGCTATTCAAAGCATCTGCGATGAACGAACCATAACCTTCAACCGCTGCACTACGTCAAGCTTTCCCCTTGTTACTAACCGCGATCGTTTGCCAGGCCTCGCATAGTCCCCAGCGCTGCACCCGACGACGTCGACCGACCAAAGCGGGCGGGCGCCGCAGGTCGCTCCGAGGCGGGTTGACACGGCTTAATTTACCTCAGTCTCAGAGTTGATGTAGGTTAGTTCAAAGAAGCTTGTCGTCTGGGAGAAATCTGGGAGCTTGTTGGTAAGTAACTCAGAGATGACTGACATGTTGTAATGGCTTTATGATAGGAAGTTATTAACTTCTGTGTTGGTTTGAGTGTCAAACTAACCAACGAAGAGAAGGAATTTTGAAAACGCAAAATTTGGGAACGAAATAAATAGAATATATTGCTATTATTGAAAAAAGGGAATTTGATATAACAATGTTTTCATAAAAGGCCGATAATCTATTTTATAAACAAACACTAACTAAATAATTAAATACTTGGTTATAATTTCGATTGATGAAACGTTTCAATTAAAGTTGGAGGATTGATACCTCTGATGACTTCATTTCTTGACAATTTTTATAGATTAATTAAAAAGAAGTATAAATTCCAAATGTTCAGATACGTTGTCCAATAGCTTCAGAAAGGGGCGTGAATCGTTTTACATTTGCTTGAAAAAATCTCTACGGATAACTGCAACGTGCCATTCTGGTTGGGGTTTTTGGGGTTCCCCTCGGACATTCAGACGAATGCTGCGATGGTTCTACTGAAAGGCCACAACCGCGGAACCGACGTCTCTGGCCGAATTAGTTAACTACGTGACGTCACGAAGGTTAAGCGAATTCCACACAGTGCGGGTCTCCGGTTGGTTCTCAAACTAGGAAACCTGGGGTCAAATGATCCCGAAGACATTTTCCTTTAAAGGGACATATAATGGCTAAATGCCAATACAGATTCAAAAGAGTGCATACCCATATAAAGAAATAAAAATGAATTTTCTCTCGTCATTGAAATATTATTTTCACGGAGTAAGAAATGGCTATAAAATTGAATGAGAGAATAGGTATGGGTTTTTCGCGTGAAGGCTGCTTGATAAACGTTAGTAGCTACAAAATCTCTACCGGAGAAGGAATGATGAGCACAAACATGAGTCTGCTGGATACACAAGTGACTGAGGCCACAAAGGGAGGCAGCAGCCCTTTACAGCCGTCTTGTTACGTGGACACTCTCACAGCTTATTACATATTTTGTTTAACTGTGAATTAAGTTTTTAGACGAGTTTTGCATGATGTTGTCGTCGAAGAGAGTCATATATACATGACAGGAAACCAGAATTACTTTGTTAAAACTGCGAGACTGAAATTACGAAATCAGAGCGTTTAGTAATCCTTCAACATTCGCGGGAGTAGGTGCCAAGAAGGCACCGCGAATGTTGAGTTTATCTTTTAATGAAGAAAGGCGGGTTAGGTATCTGCATACCAAATCTGGTTAAAAAAGAAAGAAAACAATATCTGAGAAGCAAATGCACTGAGGAAGTGATACTAAAAGCAGAATTCACAATAAATAAACCAAAGAATATTTGAAACCTATTTCAAAGTTGAAAGTGGATATAAGGCTTGCTTACTTTTGTTTCATCACCTCCTCGTTCTAATATCCAAATATCCGAGTTGCTTTTGTTTCTCACTTAAATTTTGAAATTATTTCCATGTTCGGATTACATTCGAATGTCCCTTATACCAGAAGTGTTGAAGTTTTAGAACGCCATTAAAACTTTGACATTGACGTTGCCCAAGGAACGTTTCGCTTTCGTTACTTCTAGGAGGTATTTTTCGATGATAATTTCCCGAAACACCTCTTCAGTGAGGACATAATAATGACAGTTGCATAGATCCTGAATGGCTTGTCTGTTCATGTGGCCAAAATTCTTCCTTTTGTCGCAACTGAATTGAATTATTTTACAATTGTGCTATTCTATTAATGTGAATTGACATTCCAACGTTCACGTTTTTCCAGAAAGTGATTCTTTGGGCCCCGGTGTCTGCCGACTTCGTTTTCCAGGTGACGCTGAGGAAGGACATGAAATGTACTCGCTTTAAAACAAAAAGTACGGCCAAAAGGCGCTCTCGCAAATATTGAAGTCGCTAATTTTAAAACAGTCAGCGTTTCTCAAATCGCGTATAGTCGGAACCCGCGAATAGTGAATTCACGGGTGTCGAGGGATTACTGCATTGTCCCACTGTGCTTTCCGGCCAATTTGCTCGGCCCCGGAGCCCACGGCCCGGTGCGGCGCGCGGTAAGTTTATGCGAGCGCGGCAAAGAGCCGGTGGCGGTTTCTTGTTGATACAGGCGGCTCGGATAATTGCGGTGGGCAACCGGTGCGGGACGGCGCGCCGCGGCGCTTCGCTTAGAGAGCGCCTGGCCGACCTGCTCCCATCTGTTGCTCCCGCCCCCTCCTACTGTCACCGTTCCAATCTTTGCTTCACTCTCATCTCCATCACTCGCGATGCTTCAATGCACGTCGTTCCTTCTCGCATCACCTCCCGCTTTCATCAACTGGCATTTTAGCTTATTCCTACCTCGTGTTGGTTATGCAATTAAGATCATTCTTTCTTCCCTCGCTCTTCCTCGCGTTCTTTCTTCACTTCCCTTTCTTTCTATCGCAGGTAGCGAAAATCTCGGCGCACCCTACAGGCTCAATTTAATTCGTGATCCCCGTGTAAATCCGCTTTACGACGAGTGTGGTGACGAAGTGCTGGGCTGAGCCGCCAGTTGGCGCTGTTGAACGAGGATATAAATGCGGGAATGCGTAGCAGTAACAGAAGAGTTTTAAAGAAAATGCTTCTTTAAAAGATTTGAAACAGTTCAAATCTTTTAAACAAAAGTGTCATTAACACAGTTTTTAGCTAGTGTTTTGTATTGTTACTTTAGCAGTGCAAAATAGTAGAATTGTTTTATTTTGTAAAAAATATTCGTTTAGTATGCGTACTTATATTTAGAATCTGAGAGAATCAAAATAAATATGGGTATGCGAGTTAAGGTCAATATGATTTCGCTCTCAAAAAAAGAAATTGAGAGGGGGGAAGTGTTTTGAAATCTTAAAAACTTACCAACCTAATTTAAAAAAAAGATTATATTGAAGAGCACATCATGATTTATATACTTGTCTTTTGCTACTTTGTCTTGAATTGCAATGAAAATATCAATTACTTCATTCCCTTTTCTTTTTTGAGAAGTGCTCGTTTTTCCTATAACGAGTTTTCGTTTCCAAATTTATCTTCAGTATATAATGCTATTTATAGTTTCGTATTCAAAGCTTCCCGACCGCCGAAGGTGCCAACTGCCCCGCAGCCATTAAAGATTATTATCTCTATTTATACATTACATTCAGCTCATCAGTTCTGCACTCTTATTCAGAAGAGGGGGATGAAAGGTGAACAATTACAATTGCCTTTGAAAGTGGCAGTCTACAACTCCCCTGGTTCTCTAAAATAACTATTATTGAATCCTCTGCAAAATAATATAAATCATAAGAACAAAAATAGAGGTAAATGTATGTTTGTTTTTTTTAGTACCGAATATTTTAGTAATCTTTTTACAAGTAAGAGAACTTACGTGGTTTACATGATATTTATGAAAGGCAGTGAGATAAGAACGTATTGAATCTGGAAATAACTGCGACAAGTTAATTTGGGTGCTGAAGTTGTGATGCGTCGGGGAATATTGCGTGATAAGGACCAGAAATCAATCAAAAGGAAGAAGAGATATGTCATACATTAGTTGATAATGAACCGATAATTAAAATTCAGTTATAAGTTCAATGAAAGATAAAAGAGTTTTAACGAGGTGGGAATATTTATTATTAATAATATAGTTTTCCTTTTTATCCTTAAAATTTTCCTGTTCATGTGCATAATTAATTAATGTAATTTGATTTGTTCATCATAGAAATTCCTGACATTTATTTTTTTTTGCGAATAGCGGTAAACCGGAAGTTAACGGTGGCACAGTTGCACTTTTTTTTCATAAGAAAAATTTTGTTCACCAGAAAGGACTCGGTTCTCAATTACGTGAACAGGACAATTTTGTTGCCAACGCAATTTTCCAACGAACGCATTTTGACACCAAATGGTATCGCACGTAGCTCACGACGGATCCAACGTGCTAAGTTGGCCTTCGCCACCTGGGCATATTTTATGTTCAGAAAACCTAGTTTCGACAAAGTCACACTCGAATGTTTGCAAATGCGCAGTTTTTTATGGAACGACAATGTTTGCTTTCCAGAAAAAAACATATACCCTTCTTTAATGCGAGATAGATATGAACGAGAATGCTCCAAAAATGATATTAAATCAAAAATGACCATTAGTACTTAGTATGCAATGTTTATACACATGTTTAGTATGCCATTTGTGCACTTAGTCTTCGATATACGTAGGTATCCAGAATGTAAGTTTTCTTATTTTGTGAAATAAAATACAACATAGTAACATGCAAAATTTTATTGGTACAGCAATGTTTGAACTATTTTCTACATAGTCACAACAGGAATTGAGATACTTGTCATATCGTGGTATCAACTTTTGTTTACCTGTCTCGTAGAAGTGTGCTACCTACGACTAGAACCAGCGTGAGAAAATTGTCTTCAGCCTTTCGTCGTTGTGAAAACGCTTACGGGAGGACAGGAACATCTTTAGGTGTAGAAAAGATGAAAATCGCTGGGTGCGAGATCAGGACTTACGGAGATGATCAGACAGCTCCCAGACGAACTGCTGCAGAAAGGTTGCTGTTCCGTATGTGGACGAGCATTATTACAGAACACAACACCTACAGTAAGCATGCCAGTCAGAACATGCCGAAACCTGCAGTAAGCCTGCTAGTAAAAGCTAACGATGAATATCGATGGTCATGATGTGTTGTGTATTGAGGAACCTTGCATGGACCGAACCTGCCAGGCGTCGGGAGAAGAAATAATTGCCGTCTCGCTTTGGCACTCGACAGAACCTGTCCGGCCGGCACATGATTGATACGTTAAAAATCTGTTTCGCATGCGCAATTTCCCCGTCTGAATTCGGGTATTTTCAAAGCAAAAAATAAAATAAAATTGCGAACCTTTCTTTCTGGATGCGCCTTGACCGAAGTGTGGTGTCGTGAATACTAGGCTGTCCGGGTAACGCCACGTCGTTGGCAGTGAGGCCGACGTTTCATCTGTCATATCGCAGACTTCTTCAGGGTTTGGTCACTATCCTGAAGAAGCCTGCGATATGACAGGCGAAACGGCGAAACTCGCCAACGACGCAGCGTCACCCGGACAGCCTGGAAGTCGTGAACTCGAGACGCGGAAGCCTATGTGTACACGAAGTGTGGTGTGTCCCTCCCACGCGGCGTGGACCGGCCGTTGCACGCCCGGCGCTCTTACAGATGGGCGTGGGCGAGTGGGAATTCGTTTGCGCAGGCGAACTTCGCTTTCCCGCCTTGCAAATAACTATTGACGGTGACGAGAAGTCGCTGTGTGCTTGTTGTTGTGGCTCGAAGAGGAAAATGTTTCTATGTACGTACGTATTTGGCATTTTAGGGTTTGATTAATCCGACACTACCAGCTAGCGCTGTTCCCTGGCGTGGGCCCTGTTTTTCTTTATTATCCACGCCTGGGGATAAGAGAGATGTGGCGAACATGACGTATTACTATCACCTAGCATACTTGTCCTGGCTGAGCTTTTCTTTTGTCACACAGCTCTAGAATCTAAGGCGATTGTATTAGAAAGTAATTGCATTTAACTGAAGTGCTATCTTGCTCTGCAGTGCCATCTAGTGGAATTACAACAAAATGACGTGGAAGGACATGAGATGTGAGAAATTTCATGGAGATCGATGCCACGGTGTCGGAGTTCACCCCTCTGGTACATACCAACATCTATTTATATATAAACTAGTGTAATTTTATATTGTTTCCCTTAGAAACTCGACTGGTACTTTCTTTCGTTCTGAATTATTAGTAAAGCTTGCCAAAAATGTTTCTCATCAAAACTCTCAAAATTATGGAAGTTCCTAATCTCAGGTTTACTTTCACATATTCCCATCAGTTGTTTAGAAAAGAACATGTTCCTTCAATATCACATTTTGGCAATTTAATGTCTTAAAACACGTTTGGCGTTTATTTACCATGAAAAGCTCACTTTCAATACTAGAGCCAATCATTTCGAGAATTGATTTTGGAATTAATGAAAATTAACAAATATGTGGAAAAACGTAAATCGGGATATCGGCGAGTCTTCACATGGTCACATGCCAACTAGTGAAACTTGGAACGAAGTATAACAGTTTCATACTTCACACGTACAGTGCGTGGATTTCGGAAATAATCAGAAGGTTGGGTTTTGCATTTGAACTTTCTGTTCTGTTACTTTTATTGTTTTTAACGGACAGATGACCCATTTACCGGGTGCTTTCCAGCTTACTTCATCTGATTCAAAACGCTCTTTCACATTCTCTTCAATACCTTCGGTATTCGTGTGGTATCTTAACTTTTTTTGTTACATTATACAAGTCAACAGCACCGATGAATGCCTCTTTCACAAGCTGACAATCTACTTTTTTCTTTCATAGATGTTTCGGAAGGTTCTTTCTTGCTTTACTTACGGTTTTCCTAAGAGTCGTTGTTGAAGCATGTGAACGTATTCTTTTATCACGTGTATTTAGTTTTTGTTCATTCTTCTCCAGATATTTCTCTTTACGCCAACTCTGAATTCTTATTCTTGTTATATGTTGCGAATTGAAAAACTCTGCATAACAAATACCTTAATCAATAATGCACAAAGGAAGTCACTACTGAATATTCTTGATAACTGACTTTTGCTTTAAATTGCTTCGCATGTGAATGAATCTATTCAATTGTTATTCAGTATTTATTATAGTGTTGTAGCTGTAGTGTTGAATAGTGTAGTAGTAATCACTCACCTCCATCCAGTCGTAAGTTAGCTATAGTGTTACATATATATATATATATATATATATATATATATATATATATATATATAAGACAATTAATTCTACAGGATAATAATTAAGCCAAAATATGTTTCCCTGTTAACACAATGGACTTTTATTCACTTTTATCAACTATTATTTACATAATTATACTAACACTATTTACAATACTTTTCTTACCGTAAACAGAGAAACGACAATTCAAGCTAACTTAAACCACTTCTCTATTTACACCATTTATTTTAATTACAATATATCTTTCTCATAAACTTTCTATCTGCACTCGTAAATTTCTTCTAATGATCGTACTTCTCATTCCATCTAGCGGTCCTTAGTCATATGTAAAGAAACTATACTTCAATTATATATTTCTTGTCTCTTAGACTATTGTTTTACATTTCCTAAGCATATTATCACTTCTAAAGGTCAACTATATTTTCCTGAGTTACCGGTAATCTGCCTTCCCTCGCCCAGAACTTTCATCTACATCCCTCCCACTATGATTATCGCCTTCGAAACAGATCTGTTCGGTTGGAGTAGCCGCCCAGGATAAACCGAACGCTACACCAGCACCAGCTCCTTAAGAGCATAAGGTAGTTAAGAACGTAAGAGCGAGCTTCAGAATTTTCTGATGTCCGAAAAGAATTACGAACATCAAAAACTTTACTAGTCCTTCTTGCAAATTTAGATACAGGGCACGCTTCAGGATGTACAACGAAACACATGAAGTTTCTACACCGTTAGTGACATTGTCACTTATTTAAAACAAAGTATTTGACCGATTCATAAGTGTTATTCCACCTTATTTCAAGTCTTGAATGGGTCATCCTTCTAAATCTGAATACCGTTACTAACTTTCGTTGTTATTACTTTACAGAGGCGTTATATAATATGGACACAGTTTTAACTGTCACTCCCAGCAGATCGTAAATTTGCTAACTTTATTGGAAACTTTGGCTGATATAATTTTGAGTTACTTCTTGTAATCGTTTAGGCTAAAATCTTTAAACGCAAAGAAGTTAAAAAATCAATGTTTTCGCAACTGACTGTAAACCTGTAAGATACTAATAATCTATAGTTCGACCACTTACGGAAAAAAACCTGGTTCAGTCTCTTGGAGGCTCAACTTCCCTGCCTTGAGAAGCCACCACCGCTGCCACCCCCTCAGCTTGGGCGGGCAGGGAGAAGACAGCCTTGCCGTGAGAACCTTCGGTTTTCGTTCCAGGCGGTCCTCGAGTTCAACTGAGCTTCCGGGAGCAGTGGGGGATGGCTTAGCGACACCTCCCAAGGTAAGCGACGACATGATGTTGTTGTTTTTTGTCAAAGTGGTCGAACTGTATTTAAAATGCAAAATATATATCGAAAATCTTTAAAACATTCATAATAAAAATACAGTTGAAGTTAATTACATTCATATATTCTCATTTATATTGTGGAAGTCACGAACATTTGTCCATCTTCAATACGGTGACAGTAAAGGCTGGCTGGCTCATCCATTGGCTGGCTCTCGCCAATGACGATTTACGTATTCGGATGTCTGCGTTCGCCGTCGTTGTTGCGGCAGGAGCCCGCGGAGTGGCCTCGTGCCGTAAACATCGCACCAAAGACGCAGCGCCGCGCTCCTCGCGCCCCACCTTCCACTCGCTGAAATGTATCATTCAATTAACAACAGGTTCCGCTGATAATTAATTTACAAAGCATAGCCCGCAGAGCTGCACCTCTTTCCATAAACTATTCGCAACGAAGTTCGTAATTCACACCGCGGCACGAGGGATATAGTTCTTTCATTAACTCGCTGGCCATTTTCATAGGTGAATTCTTCAGACACGTTCCTTTAAGGGTTCTAAAAATAACTACACCCTTCCTTAAAAAAAAGACAGACGTTTTCCGGGGCGTAGCTGCATACCGTTTTTTAATTACTTTTATATGGTAGATGACTGGCTCGCTGCAGAAATTAATTACGATCTCCATGTTTAATAAAAACAACCATTTTCTCAGCCGAATTAAAAAAATGAGATTGCTGTCCTGCTCTAGGACTCCGTATCATTAATAAAATAATGGACTCTTGGGCCGGTCTAGGCGCGATTATCCAAGGACTCGTCGAGTTCATGGAAAATAGGAAAAAGACATTTTGACGAGTATTTAATTAAGTCTGAATGAAGAAATTATTTTTTGTAATGATGAAAGGTAACGTCTCTTCGTATGTGAAAACAAGATTAAGAACTAAGAAAGTTGAATTTGGTATGTTTCTGCTGAAGTATTTGTTCATTTCGTATTAGTCGTCGGTGGTAGATACTGACGAGGACAATGAGTTTCTTAAACAGCGGAACCCACTAGAAATGGGAATGCTAGAGTGCTTATTAAAAATATAACATTTAATTTATAGTACGTAGGTACAATATAATATTCGCACCGGTCTTTTCGTACAATTCCACATGAAATTTTAATGAATAAAATAGTATACAAAATACACTGATTTAAAAGTAAAACCTCACTGACTTTAAAATAAAATAAACCATATTCTTATTTCCAAAATATTTGGAAGACAAAGGGTAAAGTTTCATTGTTATTCAAATTTAAGTTTTTGAAAACAAGGCCACTGTATAATATTAAATGATTCATAATAACGTAGTACTTAACCATAATAACTTAATAGCAGTTACCACCCTTCAAGTTCTGCGATATTCTTTTCGAAGCCAATACCTGAGGGTTTAGAGCAGAGCAGAAATATATTGTTGACGTGTGGAAGATGCGAATGTATGATATTAACGGCGTATAATTGGGTGTAGCCAAATAGAGGCGCATTGACGAGGTGCTCTCTGAGACAAGGGTGCCCAGGAAACTGGAGGATCTCCATTGTAGAATAGATTATATGTATAGCTGCGTGAGTACGTCAAAGTGTGAGTGAATTGTGGGTCAAAGTGAGCCTGAAAAGTAAGAGTTCAGGCTTCTCAAGTCGGCACGTCCACCCCAAAGGTGGAGAATCGTTGCAACTAAAAAGGAAGAAAATCAAACGCGCGTTGACGAACTGAACAACACCAAACGAAAAGGCGCCTGTAAGATTAACTGAGATTTAAATTGAAAGATCAAAAATGTTACGCATCCTTTCCTTTGTTATGTAGTATACAGGGGTCAGTATTCAGGAGGCAGCAGATATCGATATTTCTGTGGCCCGTGGAATGGAAGGGCAGTGCAAGAAAACATCTTCGCAGCAGCTTCTGACTAGATATGCGAGGGAATGTAATACCATAATTTCATTATGGATCCACAAAAATATACAAATTTGCCACTTCGGAAACTAATTTTGCAATTCTGGAAAGCTCCATACTATATGTGTAAACTGTTCCTGTGATCTGATTATGAATTGTGATGGTTTGATACTCAAAAGGCGTTGTTCTCAACAGTGAAAACGCTTATTATCACATTCATAAAAACACAAAATTTATTTATACTTCTCACAGGCTAGTTTACGCTTCCGATACCACATCGTATCTCATCATGTGACTTTTTTATCCGAAGCTGAAGGAATATACACATATGAAAGGTCGTATTTAGG
The DNA here is from genome assembly GCA_017312745.1 of Gryllus bimaculatus. Taxonomy (NCBI): domain Eukaryota; kingdom Metazoa; phylum Arthropoda; class Insecta; order Orthoptera; family Gryllidae; genus Gryllus; species Gryllus bimaculatus. The sequence goes on from BOPP01000003.1 coordinate 18,449,381, forward strand.
TTAAGCATGCATTATATCACGAATGAGGGAAATACATCAAATTTCTTCGTTAACGGTAGGTGTAAACTTCAACATTGGCTCCTGTACAGAATAGTGATCGTGGAAAGAATAGTGCTCGTTAAAAAATAATTTGTCATTTGTCATAAAGTGCCATTATATGTAAAGGTCTATTATACGTATCAGAACGTCTTAACAATTTTCGAAAATATTGCAAGGTCAATGATTGTCATATCGTAACTATTGATCAATTTGTTATTGAACGGAGCAGCCCGAACGTTTACAGAAAAATATATTTTAGATCGAGCGGTCAACAATGGAGACAAGCGCCAGGGAGGAAATTAAGCGGAGGAGATCATAGGAAGACCTATGTGTGTATCTCGTTCTTCTACAGCATTTCGCCGAAAAGGAAAAACTCCCGTAATAACTGAGATTCTTTATTTTCGGAAATAACACTTCAAATCAAAATAAATATAGTAGAGTTAAAACATTATTTTATCAGTTATCCCAAAGTTTATAAATAGAAATAATCGCACGTGGTATAAAATGTGAAAGTAAAAGATTGTTGTTTATATGTGGCGACAAAGAACATCTCGAAGCTAGCAAATACCGCTTCACCAAGCTCGTGGTAGAGGTGACTTCAATAATTGAATTTTAATTCAAAATCCTAGTTTTGCTGAAGATGCCTTTTGCCCTGTTTTTCCGCCGCACTATTCATTTATTCGGTCACATTCCTCTCCATTATGTTTGAAATTTATTCTCCGATTAAAAGAGATAGCGAGTTGGAGTTGAATTAGGCGGGAGCGGTTATCCAATTGTCAGCTTCAGTACCAAAATTAAGTTGTAAGGAAGCTTCCAATTAAATATCCGCTTCACAGCCTATTGTCGTGAACTCGTCCTCTGTTTTAGTGTGAGTGTAGAGGGCAATTTGAGAAGCCAGGCGCTTTGGCCACCCCTGCGTTGACGTGTCGAACTCTAAGAGACGCACCCACTGTGACCGGTTCAGGGCATCAATTAGTGCATGTAATTGGGGTGTCTAGGCTTTGAGTCCCGATGGTGCTAGCATTTTTTACAGGGAAGCTAGATAGATAGGTCGAATTCAGCCGCTGTCTGGAGGAGAATTGTAGCGGCCGGATGCTCTCATCGGTAGTTTTCCGTGGTTTCTCCTATCAAGCGGGCGACTACCGGAGCAGAACCGTAACAAACGAACCATTGACCGCCAACGATCTACTCTATCTCTTTCTTGTCCTCCCTCACCCTAACATATATTCTCTATACTACCACGCATCTCGGTAGCGTAGAGCTTGCTCCGACTGGTGCGGTGCCCTGCCCGGGAAGATAAATCCCCCGCAATCCGACGTGCATGTCGGCGCTGAATACCCTCATGCAGCGGGGGGAGGACCAGCGCCATGGTCTGTCCGGCGGACACTCCAATTAGGGGCGCCCCGCTCGTAAAGAATCTCGGGCCACTCTCGCCCGCGCACCTGCCGCCCCGCTCCGCCCCGCCCGGCCTATTTACGATACCGCCCGATAATGACCTTCGTGACGAGAAAATTGCCGGTCGGTACCTTGCGCGGCTTTTTCCCTTATCTCCTTCCGCTCTGGCGCTGAACGTCTTTTGATACCCCATCCAGATATCTCCACTCACTTCCGACGCCTTCTCTTCCACTCGTCTTCTCACTCGCACTTCACACGGTCCGTTCCCTTCCCTTCCCTTCCCTTCCCTTCCCTTCCCTTTCCTGTCTTTTGACCTTGGTTGCGTCTTCTCACTCTCTGCCGCCATTTCCCAGTTCTCTTTAGGTTTTTCGACGACAGTTCTCTTTGCGCCGTCCCCTGTTTATCGCCCCTCTCATCTGATTTCCACTGCCCATTCGTCATACTTCTCACTCCGTCTCCCGTGCTCCGACACCTATGTCCCGGCCACAGTTTCCTTGTCCTGGGTCATTTCTCAGTTCCCAGCTCCCTAGATCCAGTTTATCATTTCGCTCTTTCGTTCCACCCCCTAGGTCCTCTATTCATCTATCATCGACCGCGAATTGATTTCTCTCTATTTACGCTGCAATTTCCAAAATGGAGAGTAAGATAAAAAGTATAAGTCAAAATATGTTCAAAAGAAGATACCCAAGTTCACCAGATAATTACAACAACAACACGCACATGTTTCTTTTACTCTAACAAGTACTGCTCTAAAAATGTAAATTTTTGGAAATGTTCAGAGCTTAACTTTACTTATTTCGCGAAAAGAAAAAAAATACTCTCATAAACTGATGGACGGCTGGTGCCTATTTTTTTACTTAAACGCTGTTAATATTACCCCCTGGACATCTCCTTTAGACCATGATAAGTTTACAATTTCCCCCTCTCTGCCTTCCTACTCTTTTACAGTCGTACATTAGGGAGACCTGTAGACCATGTACAGACCATGAGAATCAACACTCGATTCACCGAAGTGCACGGCTAAAATATATTAAATGGTTACAGCCGTATATTTTAAGCTCCCTTAACGTAACACTGATTTGAGAACCGAACGCTGCGCTTCACTCATCAACTGTCGATGCTCGAAGCCATTTTGATTAATGCACTGAGCAACATGTTGTGTTAGTCACGGCAGCCAACGAGTTAACACCTCATTTCAACTCTGATTGCTGGTTTTCTTCCTTTCCTCGCTATCCTCCACCTTTTCCCTCGAGCTTACCTTAGCCCCTTCCACCTCACGAAGAAGCAAGTATCTGTTGCATCGGCCACTGATTGCGCCTTCTTCAATGCTACTACTAAAACTGTTTCGCTTTAAAAGTTGAAAGAAATATTGTAGATAAGCGCTGTTTATGAGTTGTTTTATACAGTGTTATATGGAAATGATGAGGGAATTTTAGCTTTAGTAAGCGTTTTCTAACTGCAGCTGGAATCCTACTTGCCCTAATATTACGGAGATACGGTTTTTAATTTACGAAAACGCCTTTTACTGTAATTGATTTTTTTGTTTGCGGATTTTCTCGAGCGGGCTTCTGTAACATTTTATCATCAAAGGGGAATCAACACTCTTGAACGTCTCAACACTCTTGTTTGAGGTGTGGCTCTTAATTTTGAAGATAATTTGTAATGTAGCTGTTCGTTCGTCGTTTCCAGTCGAGCATTTGTTCGGTTTCATTTAATGAGAGGCGGTTTGGAGGCCGCCGAAATGACTCCGCGCGTGGGAGATAGTGCAAATTACGCTGAGAAAAGTCTCTCACAGGAAGTTAATTTGTGTTCGTGAAATATTCTTTGAAAGAAAAATACTTTAAATAAACAATTTGTTGACAAGGCTTTAATGCAAGTCTAAAATATTCAAATATGTTTACAAATTAATTTTGGCCCTTTAGAGTATTAACTGCCACATCTGGGATTCGAAATCTGCGTTCTTGGGATACCTCTGTTGCTCTAATCCCTTGAGCCACCGAGACAGTTAAACTTTTCGATGAATTTTAGAGAAATAAGATAGATGTACTACACATTTTACCATCTAGTTACAGTTGGAAACTTAATAATTATCTGCGAATACTTTTCCCGTGCTTATTAGCAAGGAAATTGCAAGTAAATTACAAATACCAACGCCCGTTTGCAAAATTGGATAATGCAATACAATGAGAAGTAGTGACGATTTCGTGCGGTTGGTGGGTTGTTGTTGAAAGAACTGCTCCGGCATTTGAATTGTATGTATTCGAGGGAACCACGAAAGCGACTACGGAATTAACCTGTCTATGAAGTTTCAGTCATAAACTTGCATTGTATGTATCATCTTCACTCACACATCATCATCCAAAATCACAGCTAGAAAGAACGACTTATTAGAAAGATAAACTAATCAGAGGGTTATATTTCATAAGTGAAATTTAGTCGCGATATAATCGATTTTACACACTTTAGTTGTAGGCCTACTGAATTGATAAGTTGGCGGGTTCATACCCGATCGAAGCCATGGATGATTAAGGGGCAAAAAATCCTTCGTACGTCTTTCCTTCGTAGGTGAAGTAAAGCCGGCTGTCCCATGTTAGTGGATTTAATTGCATGTAAAAGATCCTCAAGCCTAAATGACGCATCTGAGCCAAATTCAAATTGCCTGTTTCGTCACCCAATAAATACCTCCTTTCTTCGCTAGTGGGTGAAAGGAGCGTAGTGAAATTTGCGTGGTCAGACGGAAGAGCTAGCCTAATGGCCCGAGTCTCACCACGTAAAATGAGGCTTCAATTCAATACCAACAAGCCACCATGCAGGCAGTTACTAAGACATTCATTAAATAAGCGAAGTAGTTGACGGGCCCGGAAATGTCAATAAATCAATTGTGATGTGGGAAAGGAAGCAAGCACGTCGGAATCCTAGTCTGAAAACACCTCTACTCTACACCGGCAGCCTTCGGCTTCGCATACATGACCGCAGTCCCAAGCACCTATGCTAACGTGGGAGGCATGATCTTCATTCATGAACATTTTCGTCACCGCGAGCAAGATACCACGCAGCTCGAATATAGGCTCGGTCGCTGTAGATCTCCATGAAGCGCCCGCCAGCAGCGCCGCATTGGCGTCTCGTGGCTATACCGCCGGCCGCCAGCGGGCTTCTCCGTGCGTCCCCGTAGGCGAGGGCCCCTCACCGCGCCAGCCACGCGCCGGAATAATGTTTCGAAAGCAGCATGAAATATCGCCCGTTCGATAGGATATGTGCGTCGCCGCCCGGCCGCGCCAACTCTGTCGAATGGTCGCCGGCGCTAATGAGCGGGGGGCGCCCCGAGTGGACAGCGCGCGAGACTGCCTGCTACGACTTGTGTTCCTTCTCCTCCTCCTACTTCACTTTTTCCAGTTATGCTCTCTTTCTATTTACTTCTTGTAATTTTTCTCTTTCAATTCTTCTGCCCTTGCTATTTTTTGTGCTCCTCTTAATTCTTCTGCTCTTCCAATTCTTCTGTTCTTGGAATTCTTCTTTGTCTCCTTACAGTTCTTCGTCTCCTTACAGTTTCTTCGTCTCCTTACAGTTCTTCGTCTCCGCTTACGTTCTTCGTCTCCCTTACGGTTTCTTCGTCCTCTAGGTTCTTCGTCTCCCTACGGTCTTCGTCTCCTTACGGTTCTTCGTCTCCTTACGGTCTCTTACGTTCTCTTCTTACAGTTCTTCGTCTCCTTACAGTTGTTTCAGTTTTCGTCTCCTACAGTTCTTCGTCTCCTTACAGGTTTCTTCGTCTCCTTACGGTTATGTCTCCCTACGGTTCGTCTCGTACAGTTCTTCGTCTCCTACAGTTTTCTCTCCTTATCGGTCTTCGCTCCTACGTTCTTCGTCTCCTTACAGTTCTTCGTCTCCTTATACAGTTCTCGTCTTCTTTACAGTTCTTACGTCCTCCTTACAGTTCTTCCGTCTCCTGTTGAGTTCTTCGTCTCCGTCAGTTCTTCGTCTCCGTTTTCAAGTTCTTCGTCCTCGTTCAGTTCTTCGGTCTCCGTTCAGTTCTTCGCTCCGTTCAGTTCTCTTCGTCTCCGGTTCATTCTTCGCTCTCCGTTCAGGTTTTTGCGTGAGTCTCCGTCTGCCGTTCAGTTCTTCGTCTCCGTTTCAGTTCTTCGTCTCCGTTCAGTTCTTCGTCTCCGTTTCAGTTCTTTCGTCTCCGTTCAGTTCTCTTCGTCTCCTTATTACAGTTCTTCGTCTCCTTACAGTTCTTCGTCTCTTACAGTTCTCGTCCCTGCCTTACCGTTCTCTTCCGTCTTCCTTTACGGTTTTACGTCTCGCTTAAGGTTCTTCGTCTCCTTACGCGGTTCTTCGTCTCCCTTAACGGTTCTTCGTCTCCTTACGGTTTCGTCTCCTTAAGGTTCTTTACGTCATCCTTAACGGTTCTTGCGTCTCCTTACGGTTTGCTTCCCTTCGGGTTCTCTTCTCTACGGTTCTTCGTCTCCTTCGGTTCTTCGTCTTCCTTACGGTTCTTTAATCGTCTCCTTACTTAACGGTCTCCTTCTTCCGTTCTCCTTAATCGGTTCATTCGTCTCCCTACGGTTCTTCGTTCTCCCTTACGCGGTTATTCGTGTCTCCATTACGTTTATTCGTGCTCCGTACCAGTCCTTTCGCGTCTCCGTTACAATGTTCCCGTCGTCCCATACAATTCATCTTATTAAATTTCCCCGTTCCTCCGACATCCCTCGTCTCTAGTTCCTTGTGTATTATTATATTTTTTAGTTGTTAATATATTTTCGTTCATTTTTATCTGCCGTTTCCTTCTACGCGTTTCATTGCATGTCCGCATAGCCTTCCTAAGTAGTTTACCACCTACAGTATGAATCAACGATTTCCCCCCCCCCCTCCCAACATTGGGCATTAAATGTTCGTGAAATGACAGTATGTTGAGTACCAATCACCTTTTGTTTCATCTCTATCCACGATTCCGGAACATTTATAGTTAGATTTTCGAATTGCAAGTAAGAAACCGCTGTTATGATGTTATTAGTCAACCACATTGACGATCTCAGTTTCTTTGTTATTTGACGCCGCCACTACCCTGTGCTTTTGAGCAGTCATTCTTTGTGTCCTTTGCAACGCTCTGTCTCAGTAATCTCACCCAGCACCTGTTCCATCACATTCATAAATATTTCATTCCATGCTAATTAATACTCCTTTCGTCAGCGTTAACTGTGCACGCCTGTCCCTAAATCATTCGACGTCCGATTTAGTTTTACAGGATCTCAGTGCGCGCAACAGAGCGTCAAGGGAAGTAGATCTGCAAAGAGAAAGAGGAACAGAGAGGTCTATAGAATAATTAAACACTTTTCCAGAGAACGGAAGAACACAGAAAAGCCATCTCCATGTAAATGTTTCGCAAGATAGGAAAACAATCCGTTAGCACAATAATTGACGACGTATTTACATTGGTAATTACTGTTAATGGAGTTACAGAAGCGTTTTCTTGTCGTTGATTTTTCTTTCTACAACTGCGCTACTGGCTAGTGAGACTTGTAAAGCATGACATTTGTTTTAAAATTATTTTCCTTGGGGTTTACGTTGTAAAAATGTTCCTAGAATATTTAAACATATATTTTATTTAATCCCACAATAACGAAACGCATAACTACTTTTAGAATAAAAGTAATATTCGAGCTGTTTGGGCATTTTGCATTCTGGTTTCAAAATAACTTCAACATTATTTTGTAGTGAATTATGTTAGTTCAGTGAATGCTTCAGTGAATGTGTACTAACTATTTATTAAAGAGAAATGAGAAAAATACTGAATTTGACAGCCTTCTACAAGAGATGGAAACGAGTAGGGATTGCTTGTTAATTATAGAATGAGTACAATAAAATTTGTGAAATCAACAATAAACACGAAAAGTGTCTTAAAAACATGAATTATAGAACAAATGTCAATGATTTTTAAACGTCTCAAGAGATATTTAAGTAATACTTTATTTTCTAGAGAACACTATATATCAGTAGAATTCATTTAAACGTTACTTTTTTATTACGTTTTATATTAAATGTGTGCGTAATATATTTTATGTGAAGTTTATAGTGCAACATTGAATAATTGAGCACAGTAAATAGGTTAATTATGTTTTTATACGTTTAATTATTTATTATAATACAAATTCTATGGTTAAATTTTTGTCAATTGTAAAGAATTTTCATTACGTGTACAGACAACAGACGCGCTAGTGAAATTTGTTTAAACAAAATCTTGAGTATTCGAAGATAAGAGAATAAAATACTAAGTATTATTGAACCGATCCATTATTCGTAACTTTACATTTTTCTCCAACACAACGACCTCATCAACGTTAGCAGAGGCGCGCGCGAAAACAAGTGCCGAGCGGCGGCATCCTGCGCAAGCGCCGCCGTCGCGCCGCATCCGAAACACAGCGGGCGCCTCCGCGGGGGCGGCATTATGCGGCTTATCTACTGGAAATAATGCCCTTATCATTCCCACTCGAACTCACATAACCCGGCTAAGAGGCGCATCGCAGTAAGCGCCTCTTAGCTTCTCTGCGGCCGCCTAGGAGGAGGAGGGGAGGGGGAAGATGATCGTAAATTAGCGCCCGTTGGTCTCGCTACGCGCATAATTGTGAAAACAAATATTAGAGAGTCGTTCAAACGCTAGGTTTCTATGTAAACGCGCGCGATGAGTGGTCTAACGAGTTGAGTAAAGATGCACCACTGTGATACGAATCTGCGTTTCTTCTTGATCACATATCTCGTGAGGATAGTTCTCGTTCATGTTGTTTGCTTTTAGATGTATCTCTTTGTACCGCAGTTGGATATGAACCGATGCCAGTTAATGGCAATGATTGCAAATTAGACTGTTACAAAAGTAATAATAATTACAATGATAATGAAAATTATAGTAATGATAATAATGATAGTAATTACGTAACTGAATGAAATGATTTGAATGACATACCTATAAATTAGGTATCAAGTTAATATAAATACGAAGTTAATTAAATGCCACTTACACCATTGGAAGGGAAATTCTAGCGTTCGACTGCTCTGATCGGCAGTTTTCCGATGTTATTGCGACCACTTCCAGGCGAATGCCGAAGCCGTACCCGAACGGGTCACGGACCGCGCGATCTTTCCTTTTTTTTTCTTGTCCAATGCTCTCCTTACTTACAATTTCTTACACTTACATGCAGTAAGTGACACAGGACTCTGGGGACCAGTCGGGAGTTTAGAGCTTGCCCCTGCCAGGCTGGGAGGAGCCCTCTGGGTGGGAACTCCCCTTGCAAGCCAACGCAGTGAAACCTTCACGGAACTCACGGCAATAATACCCACAGCTGTTGACTCTTCTACAAACTTTCATTAATTAATAAACCACAACACAATTCACCCAATTTACTTCATTCCACCTTCTTCGTTTCTACCCTACGTTTTCAACACTACGCTGTGCTTACAAGTATACTCGTAAAAACATTGTTTTGTCAATTGATATACGTAAATAAATATAAATTACAAAAAAATAGCTATGGTACGAGCTAGAGGAGTACCGTGGCCTGAATGAATTGTTAGTTTCATAAACGCTCACTTTCATAAGAGGGGAAAAAACTACAGTAACTATTTTTATTCACCTAATGTTATCTTTCATTTTTACTAGTATCGAGTTGACGCAAACGATGGCAGGACGAACTTTTACCATGCGGTTTTCAATTTTAAGACCTTCTAAACGTGAAAGTCTTAACACAAGGCAACAATGGCGTAAAATGAAGAGATTTAACGCTTTTCAAATATTACAGAGCTTGCACTGTTTGTGATCGCCTCAACACTATAAGGATATTTAACATGAACGCGACTTCCACAAAACTATACATAACATGTGTTATATATATATATATAATATATATTATATATATATATATATATATCTATATATATTAAATATATATATTATATTGAGAGAAGAACGTTTCTGTAATTAGGACAATTAAAATGATCACTAATAGGTGAAATTAAAATAAAGTACTGGAGTTGATCAGCGCAGTAACGCCGCCGCCGCCACCAACGGTCAAATCGGGGGCCTGGCGAGGCGAGCGACAGTCAGTGGTGCGCGGAGAGGTCTCGAGTGAAGCACGGACGGGGCAGTGTTGCGTCCAAGAGATTTATTGTCGTTAAGTGCAGTTCGGACTGAGTGTGGCCGCTGAATGAAAAACCAGGTTTGATAAGGATTAACAGTCAGATGATTAGGGGAAGTAGAATTGCGTACCAGAACTGAATAAACAACCTCATAAGAAAGGAAATCGTGTGACCGGTTGGGCTGGTATTATAATCCGCCTGGTATAATATAACAGTTCTTACGGACATTCGCGCGAAGTGGAAAGAAAGATTGCTGAAAAAGACTAGAACAAACCGACGAACATCAATTCACGCGTCGGTGCGAGTTCCAGTACCCGTGAGACATTGTTCACACTCGGGCTGGGGTGGACCCCGGCGAATTCCATCGCTGTTGGGCCAGAGGAGATGGTTCACCGAGGGAGGCGATTCCCGGGCGGACTTCCCGGCGCGAACCGAAGCTGCCGAAGCCACCGCCGCCCGTTGCCACGACGGCCCGGTGCCTCCAGAGGAAGTAGGTGGTTTTTTAAAACATGAGGTAGCGTTGACCGTGCACTTGTTTCCCAAGGCCGTGCGCATTGATTTGGTAATACTAATTTGTTAAAGTGTGTTCTCTTGATCATTAGAATATTTTAGATGTGCAAAAGGAATCTATACACGATTATCTTCCTATGCTTGCGCCAAAATTCTGGAGACCCATTCACGAAAATGTACGCTGTCCCTTGCACTACAATTTATAGCTCGTGAAAGTTACCGCTTCGCAGGTAACGTCACAAACCTAATATATATTATATATATTAGTATATTAATATATATATATATATATATATATTTATTGTCCACCTCTTGGATGAAGGGAGACATGTGGGGAACATGACATGTTCCTTCAACGTCCCTAGCATACTACCTTAACGTTTCTTTCGTCACACAGCTATACAAAATGAGACGTACATGAAATGAATGTAAAGGAAAGTTATAGCTCTATTTTTGCGATACCCAGGAATCGAACCGGGATTGTACCACGGAAATATAGCACTCTGTCCATCTTCCACCAAAGAGGCACCATTACAAAATAAATATATTATAAATATATTTGAAGTCAAGTTAATAAAAGTAATTGGGCAACTGTTTTAGTATCAGTCGACAAATTAAATAATCGACATTTACAGAAGTGTATTTAAATATATTTTAACATACTTTAATATACATAACTGACTTTTAATATACGTAATATTCTTTAAACTAACATATAATATACATAAATAACTTTTAACCTTTTAGAATTCTGTGACTAGATACTGATTGTACAACCATACATACAAATGTTATGCAGACCATAAATCAGTGATGTACGTCATAGGTGTAATTTCACTCGCCTCCTCATTCTTTTCTGTTATTTTTAACAGAGACTTGGATCAAATGGTGTCGCCTGAATGCCTAGCAATTCTTAGATGATTGCTCATTTATATGCTGTACGTGTACGAGTGAATTACTGTGAATGCAAAGTGCGCTGTCCAATGGTTGCTTTATGACTTGGTGTCCTGCATTGATCAAGAAGCAAGAAATAACTCGTGAAGTGAATTAATAACATTCCTTTGTTTCACGTGTTCTTTTTTCGATACTATCTTTTCATTATATTTTGACTTCACTACAAATGAAATTCATGAATTTTCTTCTCTCATTTCATAATCAGTTTTGTTTTGTCTGAATGATATTCCAACGTCGATCATTTTCTGTACTATTAATTTCTTCAGTATAATATCTTAAATATGACTTCTGTATAACGCTTCTGCATCCTACTTATTTTTTAATATTTATTGTGGTGCAGTGATAAGCAAGTACGTAAAATCTCTTAAATCCGATTGCTTAATTTTAGTTTCTAATATGTCTTCTCTTAATGACAATCGTTTCTCTTTCTTCATGTTCTCCCATCTTAAAACATATTTAAAAAGCCTCCATAAGAAAATCTAAACAAAATGAGTATGTGAATCATATGCGTTTGCAGTAACGATTGTTCTGTAAGTAGACTCAAAACATTGACAGATACCTTTTTAATCTCCTCGGCAACAAGGAACGCAGATCTAGCACTTGTATAATGGCGCCTCTGAATACGAAATGCTCCTTCAGTAGCGTGCAAATTAGAATGAAAATATAACATATGAATTTTTTTACTTGTACACGAACTTTTATTATAAAAGTAGAATGAATTTGTCTATCCGGATTTTCTATGTCTGGCATGGTATTGATTAATTTAACTTTGTTTTATTGATCTATCAGTATTCATATCTCAACTTTTCTAAATTTTTTTCGTTCCTTCTGATATTTATTTTCAAATTTCCATTTGTTATTTACTCCCTCCTCTTACAGTCCTCTTACGTTTTCCAAATTTTTCAGTAATTCCTTAAGGTTTGGAGATAAACTGCATCGCTTGCTTTTCATCTCTCTTCTGCCCACTTAGTTGTGTGATTGTATTGTATTCGGGACACTCGGCTTTGGCACTTGCGTTATCGCGCACATATGTCATCGGGTGTCGTATTTCTCTATTTCTTCCACCTTTCTTCTTTCTTCCACTACTTGTTGCAGTTAACATCCTCTACTCCTAATGTGTCTTTTTCTCGAAATACCTGCTTCCCTCCAAGTTGACCGCACTTGTTCCTATCACTGACTCTTCCTGCTCTCTTCTCCCTCTCTTTCACCTGTCTCTCTCTTTCAGTCCCCTACGCTTTCTTCTCACTCTCTCTCTTTCTCTCCCCTCTCACCCTCATCTCCGATATTTCTCTCCTCTCCATGTTCTGTTCTTCCTCTTAACCCTCTGTTCTTCTTCCCCTCTCTATTCTCTTATTCCTTCTCTGTTCCTTCTCTATCTCTCTGTTTCTTCTTCCTCTGTACATTCATCGTTAGCTTACCCATTGTTACATTTACTCTTCCGTACATTTCTTCCTTTGGTCCCATTCCCGTCGTCACTCGCCCTAGTGTCGCCCACCGGCGTCTGCGGGGCTTGTGTCGGCGGTGGTGGTTCCGGGGCGTCGTAGGGAGATGCGGGGGCGGAACAACGCAACCACAGGCGCCTCCGCGATTTACGGCGACCGTAACGAGACAAACGCGTAGCGGGGTACGAAAGCGCTGCCGCCGCGGCAGCAAAGAGTTTAATTTGAAGGCCGCGTGGCCGCGCCATCGTACCGCCATTGTTCTGCGCGTCATATCTCACTGCGATTCCACGCCCCCCCCCCCCGGAATTAGCATGGGGCTAATGCGCACCTCTGCGGCGCGATTACACGCACGGGTTTCGGCAATAAACCGGCCGGCCGAGTGAGTGATAATGGGAAATATTTGTTGTAGCCACTGTAATTACCACCGCCGTCTTATTCCTTCCCTCGAAGTTGACCGCGTTGTCCTGTTCGTTGCATGATGGCAACATTTTGGAATGCGGGGCTTTCACCGGATCAGTGGTGACTGCACGCGTGGTCTTCGGTCTTTAGTTAGCCGAAGTGGTTACGCAACGTTTTTGTTGTAAACGATGTCATCATTGTTTTTACTGTGCGACCTCTAGTTGGTTGTCCTCTGCCCGAGACGATTTTCGACACTAGCTAGATAGCTAGGTCGAATTCAGTCGCTACATGGATGAGAATTTTAGTGACCGGCCGCTCTGAACGGTACTTTTTCGGGGCTTCTCCGATTAACACTAGGCGAATGCCGGAGCAATGCCCTTACAAACGGTTCACCAACCGCACGCGATCTTTCCTACCTCTTCCTTGTCCTCTCCTTAATTCATTCATACACACACTTACGTCCACACAATGCACTATCACACATGTTAAGAGACCAATTGGGAGCTTCAAGACTGTCGTGTCTGGGGCGGTGTCCCGCCGGTGGAAGTTACCTGATTCAGGGTAATCCCACTGTCCGATGTGTAGATCGGCGCCATCCAGCGGGGAAAGAACCCCACTACCATCTCACAGCATTAATTGCATTTACGGGACTAATGGTCGTAGTAGTTCACGCTCGGAAACACGAAATAATTTTTCATTCCAATTGGCGGTCAATGCTGTTCCAGTACCCGCAAGCTTACAGTTCTTCTGAAAGCTTGAGAACAGCCAACATCGCGAAAACACAATTCGCGGTAATCGATGAGCTGTCCGTCCGTGGAAATGCTTTACGCCATGAATGACCGCCTGCTTTGTCGTTCCCGCATGAGTCGCTCCTCTCGTCTCCTAAGTCTCACAAGAAGGCGCTAGGGGCTTCTGGAGACTAGCCTATGCAGTAATTTGTGTATGGCATTAAAAGAAGAAGACCCTTGCTTCTTTCTGTATGATAGCGGTGGCAACTTGCGAGGGATTGCCACCGAACCTCTAGCGTTGCGGTAAAATTCGCGAGGTCTTTGACCAACTTCGACAGAAATTGAACCTTATGGAATGTTTTATAATCGCGACGTCGCTGTTTTCATGTGTGTAATACACATAATAGTTCTCCTTTGTGATGATTTGTGTAATTTTGGCGATCTTCATTTCAATTCCCGTGGTTTTACGCTCTTCTGTATTCTGCTTTTGCCCTGAATTAATCTTAGTGAACTAAACAACACAAAACTGAATATAAATCAAAGTTGAATAGACGTTGCTATTTGCGTCTCCTCGTTATGCGCCTATTCTTATTTGTTAATAATGAATTCTTGTGATGTTTGCCGTTTGAGAAACATACAATAATCCATCAATGGCTTTATTTTGATATTGGTTTGTTATCTGCAATAATACTAATTAATATTAAGATTATGTATCAAAGTTGAGACATTGTTATGTACTTCAAGTTTCATTAAGGTATTATCATATTATTGAGGACTATTGTTCAGGTTAAGAGAAAGTTCTTGTATAACTGGAATAAATAATATTGTAGCTAACTGAACAACTAACTTTGAACTCTCTCTACTGAAGTTAGACGATAAGTAGTATGTAGCAAGTGTAGTAAAATTGTTATCCGGCAATGACAATAATGCAAAATGTAATTTCATTTCATGGTGTGAATCTGTCCGATGCGGCACGTATTTTGTTTGTTGTCGATGTTTTCTATTTGCAAACACTTAATTGTAATGGTTTCCTGATGTTAAAATGTACACATTTCAAATCGCTTTGTGCCCAAATTTCATAAGGCATTGAAGATTTACTTAATGACATTCAATTTGTAACTACCAGTGTATGTATGTATTATATAGTATGTATTATATAACACTTCCTGAGCAACGTCCAACAGGACTTGTCTCAACAAGTTGTTTCAAGGGATCGAGACTTCAGCATTTCTCATACGCAAGGTGATGGGCAAGTTAAAGTTTTTCCAGAACTTTTAGTGTGTACGATTGTCGAAATAAATGTACTAGGATTACTCAGAAACGATTACTAGAAAGATAAATGAATCTTAACTTCGTGAAAGATCGCGCCCTTCAATTATTTTAAAGCCTTGTAATCGTAAATTACAAGCATTGTAAATTGTAGCCTGGATTTCATAGATACGTGTACTCTCATGATAATATCAATATTTGTCCATTTAAAACATCAAAAACGCGCATCGAAGCACCAAATGATAGCAGGTATATCGTCGCCATTGACTGTAATGATAATGCGGCCAATTATCCTCCTTTAGAGAGGGCAGGTCCTGTCCTTCCTCGAAAAGTGATATCCTTCCTGCCATGACTTTTGGTATTTCAAAAGTAATGTGTTAATCTAGTTGATCAAGTGAGAAACCCCGACTGAATGTTAATACTCTAGCTGCAGCACTTACGGTAAAATCCAATATGACGCATATCTCTTGCTCCGAAATTCCCATTATATTGTTATAAAATGACATATTGACGAAAAATAGCCATTCAATAAAGATCTCTCATTTAATTAATTAAAAAAGAGGTAAGCATAATTAGTGTATTTTTGTTTCAATTAATAAAAGGTTAAATTTATTTACGTTGTACTTTTTGCTTATAATTTTTCGTCCTCATTTTCATTGAAAAAAAAAAAAAAGGTACCTTGATAACGAGATCCATTCGCGATGACTTCCCGAAGCGCCTGGCGGGAGACGCTTGATCCGAGGCGCGCGCGCAGACCGAGGGCTAGAGTTCGCTCCTCGCGCAGCTGCTGCTGTCTCACACGGGGGGGGGGGGTGGCGGGGGGGGTCTCGCCGTTCAGGAGCGACCTGTTGCGGGTCAGAGCAGCGGGGCCTACGCGCATATTTAAAGCCGTCGAAGGCAACGGAGTGCCCTGTGGCTGCGGGCAGTGTGGGAAGTGAAGGGGCGCTCATTATTTTGTGGATGGCCTGTTTTATTTGGCATTGCTTTGAAATTATATGGGCAAGTAGCGCAAAATACAGTGCGGTCAGGGAAATATCTCTCGCATGGGTTGACCATCGGCGCTTATTTGTTGGTCGCTGGTTGTGTCAGGCTAGGGCGGGATGCTTCAGGGAAAGTGCAGTGCTAGTTCTCAGGAGTGTAAACTTATTATATAGAAATATTGTAATAAATTGGTAATATAATTCT
>BOPP01000003.1:18472750-18509595 GCA_017312745.1 Gryllus bimaculatus
ACTAACAGGCGGACGTTGACGTGTGACGAATTCGGAAAGTAAAAATATCAACCGCGCTTCATGAGACGTGGGCAAATACTATTCCGCGTGAAGGTTATGCGAAATCAAGGGAGCTCGAGAAGAGTGCAAGTGCGGTTATTACAAACCAACTTCCTTTGCTGGTTGTCGCTCTCTTTGCAGTCAATGAGACTTCCAGCAGCCTCAAAATCTCAACGCCACACTCTAGCAGACCAGGGATTGGAGCGATGCTCAACAGTCGAGGTTTTGCTTCATCTCTATATCTTGTATCGCAGATCAACGATACAGTATATTTTCGAGGTAAGACGCGAGATTTTCCAATTGCGTGATAGATGCAGTAGTGTCTAGTCGCCCATGTTGAGATCGGAGGGAAAATACTTCAGAGATAACAGAAAAATTTGCTGATCTTGACAAGAAGTCAACTGTTCGCCTCTGGTAACTAGGTGTAGCGTAGCTATTCTTTATTCTCTCATAGAGAGTGTCAGATCTGCAACAGTAGCAATAGAGGCCGACAATTTCATGTAGATGTGCACGAAAAATATGTAAAAATTCGCTATATGCTATGTTAGATTATAATAATATAGCTCTATTGTGTGAAAGTGATTAATTTTTGAGTTGTAATATATATCACAATTGTATGTGTGGAATTTTCAGTCCTAGTAAAAGCAGATTTAAATAACAATGGCTGTACTCTAATAGAATCTGTGAGACGAAGGTTCTATCTCTATATACGACTAGTAGAACTCTCTCGAAATTACTCGCTGAATTGAGATTATCATGTAGAAATAACATTGAACATAGACAGGATAACTTTAGTAAGTTGTTAATAACAATAATTATCCGCAGCCTCACTTGCACAGACTAGCAAATCATATACACAATGAGTAACTAAATCAATCTACTCCAAATTAATATAACCTGCACACACTAACCGCTTAACGCGTATCTTCGTGTGAAGCAAATAATGGTGCAAGTTTCTTACTCTTTTGTTCAACATTAATAAATCGTCCGACATCGTTTTCACTAAATTCCACGCGCTCTCAGAAACCAACAGGAAGGGAAACTTCCCAGTACACATTGATTATTAAAATCGCTCCTCCGATGTTCGTTAATCTGCGTTGTATGTATGGAAAGACACTGTTAAAAGTAGCTGTTTAAGTCGAACGTGCACATCTTTAAATAGACACCGGCGATGCACCACTCCCTTTAAGTCTATATGCCAATTCCAGCGCACTCCCTTCTTTCCTTCCATCTGCTATTGCACAGCGTACCTGCCGGCTGTAACGCACGGGGTACGCGCTGTGGAAAGGAATGCCCCTGAAGTGGCTTTTTGAGGGATAAAACCTGCCTTCGATCTTCAGTAATTTCACCTGCCGGTATTCATTCACTTTCCCGTCGGCGGCCTTTGTTCACGCGCGTGGAAACAGCCGCCGCGCCGAGACATAGGCGTACTCTCTCATCACCGTCTTCCTCTCTGTGAGATTTCTATCTCCTTTGCCAGCAGAATGTTTGCGAGGTAGGCCATGCAGGGATAACTCATTACATGTCACGCCTAATTGAGCTAAGAAAGTGCCGCGCACCCAAGGTTGCACTAATTATACGACTCAGGTGCCAGGAATGGTCCGCTTGGACAGCACGATCTATGGAGCGCACAAAAAATCAACTTTCACGCGAGATTCATCGGAGAGGCGGTTTGATCTCTCCAGGCAGTGTTTTCTGGAGGATTGGTGAACGGGCTTGTGTGTGGTTGTAGCCTCGATGGCGATGTTGCCCTGCGATGCCCATTTACAGTGCGACACCTGCTCATAAGAAGACCAGTCCGGACGTTAATGTCAATGCTGGACGTCGGATAGTGTGTCGGACACAGAGCGATAATGCGTAAACAATCATCCTCGACGATAATTTGGCTGTGACGTTGCTGGTCACTGCGAAACAATTATTAGGATCCTGGAAATAAGCAAATAGAAAATAAAACTTCACCAGAGAAATTTCAATGCTCTTTGCCAAGCTATACCTTCATTTCACCTACTTACAGTAGTGTGTATAGAAATTTTCAAAATACTTAGCCAATTAAACACAACAGTTATCGGCTTTAGTTTCCAACGCAAAGTGGAACGCTATACAATGCACGAGACTGTGGTTGAAGTATGAAAGCAAGGCAAAAGCCTTGCGTTATAAAATAATGCACTAGTGTCATTTGTATTACTGCCTACTGCTTTGTTCAATTCACTTTTTGTCTTTTTCCGTCTTCTATAAGAAAAATCTTAACATACTTAAAATAAATCTTTATTATTTCTTTCTTGAGTAAATGTTCTAATACGTGCTTTCTAAAAGACCATCTTCATTTGCAAATGCATTGATGTGCATTGAATGGATTAAATTCTGCCCACCGAGAGAAGACATTCACTATTTACTTAACTTCGGGTTTGAAGTTCCTGAACGAAGTGATAAAAGTTTACATATCTGAAAAAAAAAAACATAAATAGAAACCACTTTTCCATCAACAAGCACAAATACACTTAAAAAACCGGAAAAATCATTTAACTACAGAGAAACTGTTCATGATGTAAATTTTCGGTTCCCGAAGGAAATGTGCAACTAGACCTTGTTCAACTGGATAAACACTCAAAAAGCTGACCCACGCGAACACGGAAAGCCGTCTGCCACTGCTCCTAATGTTCCCGCCGTGCTAAACAGTTACGTATCCAGACAGACATCCGAGAATGACCACGTAACTGCTAGAGTAATGACGTGCAAGCGAAAGCAGATTACCGCCAAAGAACATTCTCAAGTTTTGTAACGCGTTAAGGATCTGCAAAACCTTTTCGCCGGTAAAAGAAAAATGTCCCTGAGCTTCGTCGCTCAATGGGCGTGTAGTGTCAACAATAATTGTGCGAGACCGTTCCTCTTCCGATACAGCGTAAAGTAGCGCTCGCTGGTCTAGAGCAAAAGTACACGATACCTGGCCCGCCTCGGAATGCTACCGGGTTCCGAACTCCCGCCCCTTGCGGCAGCATCGACGACTTTACGTGGTGGTGTGACAATGTCCCTCCATGTTATCCATAAAATAGAGGAGGCTATAAATACAAGTGCTATCTCATTGTAAGTATAAATAAATAACTATAATAAAATTAAAAACTGCATAAACGAGGAGTTCACGCTAGAATCACACTCAACACCTCATGCGGATTTGGCGTCGGGGTTGCTCCCATTGGGCCAACATAGCTATGTTTTTTTCGTTTGATTGGACACCCAAAAAAATGGGGTGGACTGTGAAGACCCAACTTTTCAAAGGTTGAAAAACAACCGCCCACCAGTGTACATGCCACAACACTAAACCACGTGTTGCTCCGGACCAGTTGGGCCGCTTAGGATTCCTGGTCATGGGCACGTGCCCCCTGGGAGGAGATACCTGAAGGGAAATCCCCGCGAAATCAACATGTGCATGCGCCGAATCTCACACTTTCGCAAGGGAGGGATAGGCTCACTCCCCGGCACACACCAGCTTTTCAGCACCTTATAACATTCTACCGATGGCTTTGTCTCTTACCTTGACCCGATGCTTAGAAGTCGTAACAGTGTCGCTCTCCGCCCCAACAATTGTCGCTGGGTTCACTCCCGTTGTACGAATGACAACCAGAAAAACTGGAATGTATCTCAACGCCTAAAGATTCTTTCCTGCAGACTTCAGACAATACCGAAACGCAGATTCAGTACTCGGGCCGGCCCTACTCATCTAGTGCTCTCAGTTGGAGCAATTGGACCATTTCTCAAACTTGCACTTCCCTTTCCTGCTTCACGTCACACGCACATCTTTTACAAACCCAACTTCCTTTGTGTTCTCTGCGATACTCACGCTGAAACCCAACACACCAGAACCAGGGATTGCGTCGTCGATTTGCTCTTATTTGCAATAACGTCAATATTTTCGGACAGACCCATTCCAACGCGATGCAGTAGCAGCATTTGAGAGGAGGCTACAGAAAAAATGTTTGACAAAGATAAATTGTTTGTCTGGGTGATTCCTTACCAAAAACAAACAGGAACAATGAAAAATTAAATAAACTGCAGAAAAAATGGAAAAATTCATCATGTGTTAAAAATATTGTTCTTTGGAGATATATATGTAAATATATGTGTTTTCGTCCAAAATATTAAAAATACTGTATAAATAGTCAACGGTTTTGGCACTACCGATTACGAAAGTGAGATATCATTGATTTGACTAGGACAGAGTAACTTTAGTTAAGATATGTTGGATTACATAATTATCGCCTGTTGCAATGACTGAGCGAATATTACGATTTATTCTAATATACTGCCAATTAATTAACGTTGCACACTCCGTAAACCGTCTGTTTGAAGAATATGTGAAGTTTCTTACTCTTTGTTCAAATTAATAAATCGTCCGACATGTTTCATAAATTCCCACGCGTCTAGAACACAGGGAAGGGAAACTTCCAGTACGACATGATTATTAAATCGCTCCTCCGTTTTGTTATCCGCGTTGTATGTATGGAAAGACACTGTTAAACGTAGCTGTTTTAAGTCTAACGTGACATCTTTAATGGACACCGCGAAATGACCACTCCCTTTAAGTTATAGCCAATTCCAAGCGCACTCCCTTCTTTCCTTCCATCTGTATGCAAGCGTACCCCGCGGCTGTAAACGCACGGGGTACGGCCTGTGAAAGGAATGCCCCTGAAGTGGTTTTTGAGGGATAAATTGCCTTCGTTTCAGTAATTTCACCTGCCGGTGATTATTCACTCCCCGTCGGGGCCTTTGTAGCGCGTGGAACAGCCGCCGCGGCGAGAACTAGGCGTCTCTCTCATACCGTCTTCTCTCTGTGAGATTTCTTTCTTTGCCAGAGAATGTTTGCGAAGGTAGCATGCGGTAACTCATTTCACATGTCACCGCTAATTGAGCTAAGAAAGTGCCTGCGACAAGGTTGACTAATTATACGACTCGGTGCCAGAATGGTCACGTTGGACAGACGACATAGGAGCGCACAAAAAAATCAACTTTCAACGCGAGCATTCATCGGACGAGGGGGTTTGATCTCAGGAGTGTTTTCTGGGATTGTGAACGTGGCTTGTGTGTGGTTGTAGCTCGATGGGATGGTGCCCTGCGATGCCATTACAGTGGAACTGCTATAAGAGAGACAGTCCGACGTAAATGTCACGGCTGGACGTGGATTAGTGTGTCGGAACAAGGAGAGATGTAAACCAATATCCTGACATTAATTCTGATGTGGCGGTGGCTGGTCATGCGATAAATTATTATTGATCATGGAAATAAAGCAAATAGCAAAATAAAACTTCACAGAGAAAATTCAATGGCTCTTTGCAAGTATACTTCATCACTACTAAGTAGTGTGTAATAGAAATTTTAAAATACTTGCATAACAAACAGTTTCGGTTTAGTTTCAACGCAAAGTGGAAGCTATAGCAATCAGAGACTGTGGTTGAGTTATGAAAAGCAAGGCAAAAGCCTTGGTTATAAATAAGCAAAAGTGTCATTTGCATTACCTGCCTTGTTTGTTCAATACTTTTTGTTTTTCCGTCTTCTTATAAGAAAAAATCTTAAATACTTAAATAAATCTTTATTATTTTTCTTGGAGTAAATGTTCTAATACGCCTTTCTAAAGAACATCTCATTTGCAATGATTGATGTGATTGAATGATTTAAATTCTGCCCACGAGAGAGATATTCAATATTTACTTAACTTGTGTTTTGAAGTTCCTGAAGAAGTTGATAAAAGTTTACATATCTTGAAAAAAAAACATAAATAGAAACCATTTTCATCAACAGCACAGAATTCTTTAAAAAACCGAAAAATCATTAACTACAGAGAAACCTGTTCATGATGTAAAATATTTTCGGTTCCCGAGGAAATTGTGCAACTGACTTGTCAATGGAATAAAACAAAAACTGACCCACTGGAAACGGAAACCCTCTGCCACTGTCTAATGTTCCCGCGTGTCAAACAGCTTACCGTATCAGACAGACAGTAAGAATGACCACGATAATGACTAGGAGTAATGACGTGCAAGAAGCAGATTACACGCCAAGAACATTTAAGCTTTGTAAGCGTAAGGGATCTGAAAATTTTCGCGGTAAATAAAAATGTCCCTGAGCTTCGTGCTCAATTGCGTGTAGTGTAAAAATGTTTGGAGACACGTTCTCTTCGATACAGCGTAAAGTAGCCGTGCTGGTTAGAGCAAAAGTACCGTAACTGCCCCGGCTCGAATGCTGACGGGTTCGAATCCCGCCTTGGGCATGAATTCGTGTGGTTGCAATGTCCCTCCATGTTATCCCATAAAAATAGAGAGGCTATAAAATAAGTGTATCTTATTGTAAGTATAATAAATAATATAATAAAAATTAAAAACTGCATAAGAGAGTTCACGTAGAATACACTCAACACTTCATGGTCGATGTGGGTCGGGGTTGTCCAATTGGGCCAAACATTGCAACTATTGTATTTTTGTTGATTGGAACAAAAAATGGGGTGGGAGCCCAACTTTTCAAAGGTTGAAAAACAACGGCCACCCCAGTGTACATGCACAACACTAAAACACGTGTCTCGGGACCAGTTGGGCGCTTAGATTCCTGTCTGGGGCAGTGCCCCTCTGGGAGGATACCTGAAGGGGGAAATCCCCGCAAATCAACATGTGCACTGGCGCCGAATCTCACACTTTCGCAAGGGGAGGGATAATGCTACTCCCCCGCAAACAGTTTTTCAGCACTATAAATTCTACATGGTTTGTCTCTTACTTGAAACCCGATGCTTAGAAGTGTAAAGTGTGCTCTCGGCAATGCTCTGGGTCACTCCCGTTGTACGAATGACAACAGAAAACTGAATGTATCTCACGCTAAAGTTTCTTTTCCGGCAGACTCTCAGAATACCGAAGCAGAATTCCAGTTCTCGGCCGGCCTCTACGATTTTTTTCAGTGGAGCAATTGACTCGATTTCTCAAACTTGCATCCTTTCTGTTCACGTCAACGCAATGCTATATGTTTTCTTGTCAACTGGTCGCGTTCGAATAGCAACACGTTCCTACTTTTTGATCTTTTAATCAGATAGAGGAACGCCGTCTATTCAAGAAGTTACACTTTCTACTAGTATCGTTTCGATGGCTTGTTCCTTCGAAGGTTCATTTTGCCAAGCAACGGTCTGGGATGTGTGCACAGTGCAAAATTTATGCTTTGTGGGGGACAAAAACTTTGAAACTGGCCCTGTGTATTTTACTGTAATACTATTACAATGATATTACTCCCTCATTGCTGATTTTTTAAATGGAAATGATTTTACTTGATTGATTTCAAAAGACAATATTTAAAATTGACTTTGCTCAGTATTATTTAGAAAGGGAATCGTCGCGGGTCTGAGAAAAATTTATATCGTCAGTCGACAAACTTGCCCATACGAGATTTCAAGCACAAAATATTACCTAAGAAATATTGCTCTCGTTTAACTCAATTTATAGAAATAAACAAAACCGGAACATGTTCGTCTTTCTTAAATCATTATAATTTCCATTTCTTACCATCTTCCCCTACAATTTCTGAACCTTCCTGTAATCGTTAATAAACAAAAAATAACAAAAAATATTATCACGAGTCGATTTATCCATTCATTCTTTATTAATAAACATATACATTCTCTTATTTCTCCATTCACGCATGGCCATGTTCCCCTTCTTTTACTTTCTTACTACCTAATCTTAACTTAAAATTAACAAGACAACTTGACCTTCACACATAATCACGAAATATAATCTGTGACTTCCCTTTGTGGCTCCACTGCGAACATGAGCGACAATGTTACTACATTCATCTCCTAACATTTACAATTTCCACGCCATACTGCAGCTGGATCTCTTTCCGTTTTCGGCACCAAATAATCTTCCAACATTTCTTTAAAATTCAGTCATTCAGTTTTTACAACTGCAACTCAGTTTTTACATTTTCCCAACTTCATTTACCATTACCATTACCTTTACCATTTACTATTAAACTTTGGAGAAGAAACAATCTTTAGCAAATTAATTACGCTTACGATTTCAATAACGCTACTCGATTTATTCGATATCATCACTCAACTCGTTGTGTTCCCTTTTACTTCTAATCACGTTCTGTCCGGCAAGTTATAATTATATCCACGCCTTTCAGTTGTCGTCTATGTCCGATCGCACCCCAAATTCGTTTCTTCATGATAGTTTTTGCACATCCTCTTCAGTTGTCTAATATCCGTGTTCCTTCCGATTGGCTAATTGTTTGACATCCGGTCTCGCTTTACATTTATTATTCATATTGTTATCCATGGAAATTCCTCATGTGTCCATAACTAAAATGAATACCTTATCCTCCGTCGTTTTATCACATTAGTCACTTCCTACTCTCCATCTTTATTTATATTTTTATTTGTCACCAATAGTGACATTCATTGTTGCTCCCCTATGTGTTTCTTATAACTTTTGGTGTCGAGTTTTTATATAACAAGAGGATCACCTATCCCAGCGTGTCCATTATGATGAAATGGTCTTCGACTGATAACTGAATTTATTTGTTATGTTTTATAAGGTTGAACGAGTGGTTTCAGAGACTTCTTTACACAAAATTGCATCATTTAATATATTGGTTTGTTTTGGTATATTAATATGGAACCAAAAAGGGAACAAAGAATTAAGTTAATTATGGGTATGCCGTCGAAGAAAAAAATCTCTTGAATTAATACATCTCTTGTGCACTCTTCATCCTTCTTACATCAACTGATAAAATCAATCAAAAGGGAAGAAAACAAAACGCAGGTGGCAAAGTATTAGTGTAAATGTTGTGATGTTGACGTATTATTATCTGCTTGATAACTTTAAAGACAATATTTTATCGTGGATAAGACAGGAAGGAAATATTTATGAAGTTTCTTTGGTTATATTATAAAAAATTCTGTTTAGTTATCACAACACTTGTAAATAAATTAAGAGCTAATATTGCCTAGTCCATTCGCTAAAATGTGTTCGTTAACTATTTATGGTTAGAGTTAATTTGTTTCGCCGTCAATTAAAATGTAAATATATACGTCTAGTTATTGCAACATTTTTGAAGACCCACATACACGTTCATTGGAGGGTCTTACATTTTTCTGGTGTTTTTATCCAATCTGAAGTACGTGCAATGGTTTGAAATTAATCGTAACTGTGTGTAACTACATCTTTTCGGGCTAAAAGACAATTGAAGCGGGGCAGGGGGAGGTTTAAGAGGGATGTAACGCAGGGCGAATTCGTCCGTGAGGGTGAGGCAGATTCGCACTGTGAGCGGCCGGGCCGTCTGGAGGCGCAGTGAAAGTTGGCGGCGGAGGCGGTTGGCAGAGCTTGCCTCGCTTGTTGCGTGGACAGCTTTCCATTGTTCGCCGATTTGACACGTCGCGCGCTGACGGCCTCGGCCATCGCCGCTCCCCCTCCCGACTTGTTGCTTGTGGCCGGGAGCGCGGAGCTCGGCCATCTCCGTTCACCGCTGCAGGTGCTTTGTAGAGCTCCGAGACGCCATCTGGAGAGGGGTTTTTTCGCGGTTTGTCTTGTTTATGAGGCAGGAGATGTGAGAGAATTATTTTTTGCTTTCTGGTCGGTTATATCTTTATGGAATTGAAACGTATACATAAATCATATGTATACATGCGTTTGTGCTACCAAGAAACAAAATAGAATACTATATCCACAGAAATTTAGTCGAATTATATGTAATTTATTATACTCGAATTTGATTTTAATACATTGTCAGGATATAACCGAACATTGTGTCAAAAATATCTGAATAGTTTTGTTTTTAGCTTTCGAACTCTGAGTTTAAAAAAGTTTTCTTTAAATATTCATTCACCATATTAATGTGTTGTGTACATACAAATACAGAAGAGCTTTTTTTGTTTGAATTCTTAATTCGAATAATTTATTACGCTTTAGCTTTCCTTTATTATATTTCCAATAAATCATACAAAATATTTGTGCACTCATACAAGCTTAAAAACTTGATTCACTAGAATGAATCACTTCTCTCACAAAGGCGTATTAGCCCAACAACTAAAATTTGAATCTGAAATCTTAAGAATCGGAATAAACTCATTCTTTTCTTTAATTTCTATTTTGGTCGCAGGCCTAATTCAAGAATTCCCATCTCTCGGTGCCATAAACATCTGGCAGCAATTCTGCCGCTGCGTGGCGTGAGAGGCAGAGCGACTCCGGATGCCTACCTTTTCGTGGAACGTTACCCGTCAGGCACGTTGTCGGAGAAAAAAAGAAATTGTTTACCAAATTTCTTTTTTATTTACACTACATTTCTTATAGGAAATACTTTGTTTCGAGGGTCATACGTTTCGTTTAAATAATTGATTGGCTACTTCAGTTTCCGGTTGCCGTTTACGTCGACTGCTGTGGTCGTTAGTCTCGAAACTGTAGCACATACTTCATCTCCGGAAGTGTCGATGTTTTTCCCCTGCGAGAACATGACTTAAGGCACCGAACTGTACATCGGTTTGTAGGGTTTTCCCCCTCCAGATGTCTCCCTGCGGAAGGGCATCCCGAACAAATTCCATGCCGGACCAACTCTTTGCTCCACTCGGGACAAGCTTTCAACTGGTCCCCCGAGTAGTGCATGTAAGTATGTATATGTGTTCGCGCGGGCGTGTGTTCGTGCCTGCGGAAAATAGAAGGGGAAGGGACAAGGATGAGGAAGGAAATAAAATGCGCTATCCGTGGCTCGTTTGTTAATATATTGCTCCGGAATTACCTGGTGTTGATCGGGGAAAAGGTTCACCACTACCCATCGGAGCAGCTGTCCACTAGAATTCTCCTCCAGACAGCGTTTGAATTCGACCTAGTTGTGTAGCTATTGAGAAAAAACTGCCATCGTCGAGCCTAGAACCCTAGAACCTCCCGGTGAGAGACTGCAATAGTTAGAGTTGTTGTCCGGAACTATTTCAGCCGGTTCGTTCATGTTGCGATGAAAACTCGAATTATTTCAATCGGACTCCCAAAACGCTATTGAAATAATTATAGTACCTTTCAGATCATCTAATTTGTTTTGTAAGCTTATTTTTTGAAAACATATTATTTTATTATCATTCTTATGTCAATTTACTGTTTCATTCAATTATTGTAGACATACCATATGGTCTCGGTGAAGGAAAACAGGGGAACATCTTTTATTTTCATTTAATTGTTACGCCTCTAACGTTTATATGCCCCGTTCAGTTGCGGCCGTCCACACAATTTATTTAATGAAAAAAACATTATGTAAAGTTCTATTTCGGATATGGATCTAATTCAAAATTCTCATCCCGTGGTGCCATTCCGCCGCCGCGAAGCGACTTCGGAGTCTTTCTTCCCCGAGGATCATATGCGACGTCACAATATCCAATTGTTTACAAGCCGCACATCTCTGCCTGCTTCCTTGAGGAGTGGATCCAATATTTCTTTTATTTAAATGGATCCTTTGCTGCCTGGCGGACGCTCGCTCTTTTATTTACCGCGCGCAACCCGCGCCGCTGCCGACGCTACTGCTTTTCTCGCTCCCTGGGCTGCTGCCTTTAAATCCCTACCCACGCAAAAGCTGCAGGCACTTCCATCACTGCTGCCCTCTGCATTACCTCCGCTCTGGTAAAGGTTTTTGATTGATTGGTTGTTACTGATTAAGGGGCGTAAACTACTAAAGGTCTTTGGTCCCGTAAGTGCAGTGCATGTTTATGCTCGGGAGATGGTGGAGGACTTTCCCCGCTGATTGGCGAGATCCAGCGCTGACCTACTGTGGACTAGCGAGGTTTTCCCCAACCAGGTATCTCCCACAGCGGCACACCGCCCCCAGCCTCTTTAGTCTCGTAAGTACAGTGCATGTTTATGCTCGGGAGATGGCGGTGGCCTTTCTCCCTGGATGGCGAGATCCACCGCCGACCTACCGTGGGCTAGCGTGGTTTTCCCCGACCAGGTATCTCCCACAACGGTACACCGCCCCAGCCGGGACGAGCTGTAAGCTCCCGAGCGGTTGTCGCCGCCGCCAAGAGGCCCCCACGACCAATTCCGCGTCGGCGCTCGCTAGCCGCCTGCCTGTGTCTGCGCTCGGCTGCGCTCATAAATCGCCGGTCACGCACACGCACGCGTGCTAGTCTCGCTCGCCCGTGCGTGCTTTTTTGGCACGGCCGCGCAGCGCTGCCCGTGTGGGCCCAGCCCAGGGACGTGTCCGCGCTCTCACCACTGGCTTTGCTCCTCTGCCGAATGCGTTGAGGCAGGTCGCTCGCATGAATTGAGATTCTTTTTCTACTTCCTCCAAGAACGTTATTCTTTTTATTTAAAACTAATGTATCTCTTTGATCTTATTACAATACGTTTTCCATCTTCGGACAGGACAAATGAAAGAATGCTTTAATTCATTGAAAGCTTTATTGGCCGATGTTAGTGTTTTAGGCTTCGTTTAATGTGTTGTCAAATTCAATTTATACTATTTTGAATCAAACATTTTTTAAATAATTTTTATATGTTGGTGAACACGAGTGGAAAATACAATGTGGCGTAAATTGTTTCTAAATAATAGGCATTAGAAATGTCTGTTAATAAAACAGGTTTCTACTCTCATTAACAAATTGCCGTGAAGAAAGTTAAATTGCAAATTAATTCAAAATTTTAAATTGCAAAATTCACTTCAAAATATTAGTTCTTCTGTACATCTAGCTATTGTCATATCATTTTAAATTGTTTATTTTCAACAAGTTTAAAATTCAGAAAGGCGTCAAGGTATGCTGAAAGATTAGGAGCATTCACTTTATTAATGCATTTCCCAAAACTAGCTTCTGCGGATAGCGGTTAGGAAGGTCTAGAGGGTGTGTAAAATTTTTTATCCACTTTGGTTAGGTAACGTGAAACATTGTGCTATTATAATCAGTTTCGTAATAAAGTACATTACCGCTTTGAACGTCATTACCACACTAGTGCGGTAATGGCATACGAGTAAGGTTAAAACTTTTTCTGATATGCAATGAACGTTTTTGTTTTCACACCAATCCTTAAAAATTGAGTACTCACGCTCATATTTCTTCTTTGATTTGTATGGTAACAAAGAATCTATAGCAGCATTTGCTGCTATTTCTATTTCTGAGTCTGAATTGCATTCGCTCATGTTGTCGAAATGTGTGCACCATGCGCGTTTCAATTGTTCTCTTTGTTAAGAAAAGTGTCGCCACTTAAAGGGGGGAAATGTGAATACTAAATGAAAATTTTAATCTTAAATCTAACAAATTTTAACAAAGGGGATAAAACGTTGTACGATATTCGTGTTGTAACATCTAATTACAATACTCAATTGGTTACCAAATTCGTCCTAACGGATTCGTTTGGCCATTATCCAATTTCGTATTGTAATCAGATGTATTACGACACTAATATCGTAAATAACTAAAAGGCGCATACAATGTTCACAAACTTATATTTTGTACTATTTTTTATTGTAGTTGCATTTACTTTGAATTGTTTGCAGATTGTGTACCATCTTTTAAGTCGTAGGATAATCAATTACCAGAGACGTTGCTACATCTCCGTTTTGTCACACTTCGAAGTTGCTTTCGCATTGAAGTTGTATTTTTTAAGGACTTTCTGCAATTATGGTCATGAATCATTTAAGTAGTTGCAACTACAAAAATTCAGTACTGCATGCAATTTATCATATTGAAAATTTAAACTATCACTGAACAATTTAAATCAAGTACAAACAATAACAAATGACTAATAGGTCTATATTTTCCAAACAGTGAGTAAAAAAATCAATACAACTACTCGAGCCGAAAAAAGGCATGTTATAACCCTGTAGTAGTTAAAAGCAACAAAAATTGCCTAAAATGTGTTGTCTGTTAACGAAGTCCCAATGGTGAAGTCTACATACCGCCACCTGCTATTCGTCATGTTATTCTACGAAGAGAATTAGCACATATGCCAGTTTTCTTCTCGGAACGATGTCGAAAGCGCGTCGTCATAAAAAAGGGTGAATCCAACGCCTTGTATTCCCTTACGCCAATGGTGTCGATCGAAGCCGGCCATTGGTACGGACAAAAATAATATACGCAGCCGTGCCATCATCATCAATCAAAAGGCGCCTCGTTCATTTGTCACTGGCGCGCGTGGCCGCGGACGTCCAGCGAATAAAACCGACGCCCGCGCACAGCGGCCTCTCCCTCCACTCTGTCCTTCTTCACTCCGTGTCTGATTCCCATCTCCCACCCTGTTTCCTGTTCCATCGTGCGGCCCAGCTTGCACGCCTCTTCTACCACTTCTACCACTCCGACCACCTTTTCCCATTTTCTCTTCTACTTTCTCATTCCTCTCTCACTCTCCAACCCCACTTTCACCTCCTCTCGAATCCTCCCTTTTATGCCACTCTCTCATCCCCTCTCCCTCAGTTCCTCTCTCAATGCGCCGCCCATACTGTCTCTCCCCATTTCTCACCCCTCTCTCCAAACTCTCTCCCAATTTTTCTTTTTCAGCCGTAGCCCCTTTTTAGCATTCTCTTTAGTATCGTCTCTAGCATCACCTTTGGCATCCTTTCCCAATTCCATTCTCCGGCTTCTCCCTCCCACCCTATCATCTACCTCCACGCCGCATCTCTCCCTCCTCTAATCGTCTTTCTCTCTGCTTTTCCACCCGTTCTTCCAGTCAGTACGTCCGCCCGCACGCTAGTGACGCTGCGTGCGGTTTACTTTTTCGCTCTCCGTCCGGCATTTCCGGGCATAATGGCTCTCCTGAGCGCTGAACATGTAAATTGCATTCCGTCGAACTATGAAACAAATTTTAACACTTACCACCGTAAAGGCACTACACATTATTTTTCAAATTGTTGTATCTCTTAATACTTTAAATTAAAAAACGACTTCAAATATTTAAAAAAAAATACTGATAAAAAATGACACTAGTAGTCTGGGTTTCTAAATTACGTTTTACAAATGGTGCAGTAAGATACTATAAAACAGAATTGCTCAAAAATTGAGTCGCAAGTGTATTTATAATTTGCATTTTCATATTTTCTCCTAAATTTCTTGCTCCAGCGTGTCCGGGTTGAGGGTGGAGCCCAGCTGACGGAGGTTCCTGTATGAGAAGCGTGAAGTGTACGAGCGACAGTATTTTCTTCGATTCCACTTCGAGACACCGTACGAGTAGGTCGTGCGGTGAGCAGTGGTGTACTAACGAAATACGAGTGATTTATTTATCTTGGTTGAACTATATGAATTAGTTTTTAATACTGTAAAGAAAAGCAGTACATCATCGCATTTAATTTCACGTATAGCTGCAGCTGCCGCTATATTTCCTAGAAAAATGGATTCTTCTGACTACAGGAGACACATAACCCTCAAAGGTATGATCCTCCAACAAGTTAAGTCGCTGAAGTCTTATGCAGGTGCTACATTATCAGGTTCCTTTCCATCTAAAGAACAAGCAATTATAATAGAAGCCTAAGAAGGACTTTCAGTTAAAGATTATATTACTCTAGCCTCTATTGTTGACGCTAGTGATATTAGATTTGTTTCACGCATATCTAACAACCGAATATGCATCTCTCTATCTAGTCAAACCTCTGCGGATAAATTCACTGATTTAAACCAAAACAATTGTTATAAAGTACCATGAACTAGGTGTTAGTCCTCTCATTAGCAAACTTAAAAGGGCACTATATTAAAGATGTTGTCTGGTATCAAAAAATATATTTTGCTAAAGATCGTTTCGATCGCGTAGCGATCCTTCTCAGAACTAAAATTAGAATTACAGAAATAAAATTGAATTAAAACATGAATTTTAAAAATTATGTATAAGTTATTACAAAATGTTACATACAAAATGTAAACATTGTATGCCAGATGCGTAAAAAAACTGGGTCGTACATACCTTGCAGCTTCCGGACTGAAGACAAAGTTCTGCGGTTTTTAGAGAGTGTGTCTTGTTTAAGAACAGAGCGTCGGTCGGCAGCGGGTGGGGGTGGGAAAAGGGGTGGGGAGTGGGCGCAGGGTCGTAAGTCGCGGCGATGGTGGTGAAGGCGGGAGGAGGGGTCGGGCAAGCGAAGGCGAGTGGAGGTAGGGGTGTACACTTTGTGCTACTTTTAGCAGAGGTGAAGAGAGTTCAGGCATTTGCTGGTTAAGAAAAGTCATGTTCTGGTTTTTTGAGGATGTTGTGTATATGTACGGATTCTAATTTTATTCTGTACCAGTACCCGTTTTCAATTTCTAGAATGAGGAAAATGCTGTGTTTATCGAATGTGTTTTTTGTTTAAATTTAAATGATCTGCGAAGTGTGGGACTGTGGTAGTGTTGTTTTTCTATGCTGTGTTCTTTGATTCGTGTTCTTTGATTCTCTGTGTGAATTTTCGACCTGTTTGTCCTATGTATATGGCATTGCAGTTGTTGCAAGTGAGAACATAGACTCCGCATAAGGAGGAAGGTAGGATTGAGTCTTTAGTGCTGGATAATGTTTTCTGTTATGTGTTGAAAGTAGTGTCATTGAAAGTATTTTTGCGACCGAATTTATTGCGTTTGGTGACTTTTTTAAGAGAAAGGGTTCCTACATAAGCGTTTGTGAGGTACTTGGCTGTAGTGTTCCTGTCAATTGGTGTGAGGGTGGTGTGTTTGCGGATATTGAGTCTGTTGTTTTACATTATTAGTTTGTCAATGATAAAAATAAAATAATAAAAAATACCAACATACATAATTTTTCAACTATATAAAAATGCCGAAGCAAATAAGAATTTACTGGATGAATATGAATATAAATGTACACCAAACCTTATCAATGACCTTATATCCATGAATGAACTCAAAGATACACTCAACTCTGCCACCAATTCATCTCTCGACCCAGATAATATCCCAAACATTCTTATCAAAAACCTTCCCACACCTGGCAA
This sequence comes from Gryllus bimaculatus, assembly GCA_017312745.1. Classification (NCBI taxonomy): domain Eukaryota; kingdom Metazoa; phylum Arthropoda; class Insecta; order Orthoptera; family Gryllidae; genus Gryllus; species Gryllus bimaculatus. The sequence continues at coordinate 18,489,692 of BOPP01000003.1, forward strand.
ATAAATACTACTTAAGCTTTTCAACTTCATACGGGAAAGAAAGTTTTTCCCGAGATCTAGAAAATAGCTATTGTTGTATCCATCCTAAAACGAGGAAAAGAAAAACATAAAGCTGGCATTTATAGGCCTATTTCACTCACATGCCATATCTGCCAAATATTAGAGATTATTAATAAAAGACCTAGATGGTACCTGGACAATAAGATCATAAGTGTCAATCATTTGGTTTTAGACCAGGATTAGCTACTACGTCACATTTATTAAATGTTGACACCTACAACCAAAAGGCAATCAGGAACAAACGACACGTAATTGCAGTTAATCTGGATGTTGAGAAAGCGTACGCTATAGTATGGATCAGACGAATTCTGAATACGCTTCAACCGATAGGAGTCAAAGGTAATATATTAACTTTACTCGCGAACGAAAAATTCAAATTAGAGTAAACGGTATACTTTCAAAAACTAGGTTATTAGAAAATGGAGTGCCAGAGGGATCTATATTAAGTGTTACCTTGTTTTTACTACTAATAGATGAAGTAGACAAGCGTATTCCACCCCCAGCCATATACAAATAGGCAGATGTCACAATTTTGTGCAATGGCAAACTTATTTCATTGACCAAGTCGATTATTCAAAATGTTCTGAATAAAGTCTTCAACTGGTCCTTAAATTCTGACTGCAAATTATCTGTCAAAAAGACTTAATGTATGATCTTTGCTAAATCAAATGAATTTATATCACCTAAACTACAACTTGGCTCACAACCTCTGAGGTTCGTTAACACCATGAGGAAAGTAGGACTTCAGTTCGATTCTAAATTGAAATGAAAAATGCATATAGAGAACATTGTAGCTGATTGCAAGAAAATACTTAATATCCTGAAATATCTCCCCAAAAACAATTGGGAGCTGAAAAATGCACCCTACTACTTACATATAAGACGTTTGTCAGAGCCAAACTAGATTATGGCTCCCAGATTTATCAGTCAGCCAGCAAGACAACTTCTGAAACTAGACGTTATTCTTAACAAAGGGGTAATAATTAGCACTGGTTGTTACTATACTATCTCAATTGTTAGCATACTCTTTGAGGCTTACGAAGGGATATTACAAGCATTAAGTGTGCCATAAAAGTTGCCTCGACCACCAACCCTATAATGTGCAACGATGTCTTCCTCCCTAATTTCGAGTTGTATAGTGGTCATCATAACAAACCATTTTATTGGAGAATTAAGCAAATCCTGACCAAATCATCGTCAAAAATATCACAGCTGAGAAACGAGATTTCTATCGAATTCCACCTTGGACATTACCTTGTATCCGATAGAATCTTCATAGTAATATTGGGTGCCTCGTGCATTGCTTGGCGTGGACTCGTGCTATCCGGAGGCATTCAATATTGGTCTTACACATCAGTGGACTTGCACAGAGAGGAGACTTCCCGTCCGAGACCTCCTAACGGCAGCTAGCCATCAATCTGTTTCGACAAGAACGACTTAGCGACGAGTCGTTCAAAGTCATACGGATTGTGCACCTGACGAACCGATACGAGTCAAAACAGTCATGGCTACCTAGCCCACAACATCGCGATGCGCAGAACGAGCTAAAATCGGCGCGCCGCCGGAGGACCTCACCCATGCATTTCCATCATGGCGGCATCCCCAGCCGACAGGCGAAGGGAGCAGAGCGGCGCGGCGACGCGATCGCAGTCGGCGGGTGATGGATAGGCACCACGCACTGCGCCCGCTGCCATCTCCACGGCGAGAGGCGAGCGCGACGATTAATTGCCTTGACGCATAAGATGGCAGCGATGTCCACGCGACATCCCGGCTCCTGATGTGATCGACCGCTCCCATGCGCGTTTGCAGCCCTGGAGGAACCTATTCATTAATAAATACAATAGTGATAATGATTATAACCTTAATAATAATAATAATAATAATAACAAACAATAACAATAATAATAGTCCCCATGTGGTGTTTCGGGGTTTTCTGTAGAATAGCACTACGGGAAGAATATCCTGCCGTAATAGGTGACAAATCCGGAGCAGCTGTCCACTGTCCCCAACTGAATAAATGTGTCAACTTTCAAAGAAATGTTTCTTCGTCATTTCTTTCACTACAGATATACACATCCTAAAGGAATTCTTTCTGTCCCTACCCGTTCTTTGGCTTGTCTCCCCTAATCTAACCTTAATCCAACCTCCCCTAATCCTACTCCTTGTCTCCCCTAATCCAACCCCACGTACGAGTATCTAAAACAATCATTGGAGACAAAAAAATTGGAATATTGGAGCATCAAAGCATTGGAGACGGACAAGCCCAAAATATGGAGGCTAAAACGACAATGGCAATGACTCATTTGGATTTGAAGAGACGACCAGAAACTCGCCTGGGACCAAAGCCGCTGCCTGGGAGGCGCCACAGCGTTGTAGCTAGCTATGCATGTGACAGCATGTGCACCGCTAGTGCCGTGATGTTGAACAGACGTACACACACCGGGACACCCGAAACTACTACAGCCGATGGAAGCAATACGCAAGGTCTTTCAGCTGCTCCTGAACACAGTTTCAAGACATCTCTTGGGACTACTGTGTGATGCCTGTTACGACAGAGAGTTCAGAAATTACTTAAATGTTTCACCAACAATACCCACTTTTTTCTCACCTCACCGATACAAATATCGGAGATTGAAGAGCTTTGATCCATATATCTGATAAATACTTTTCATGTGCTAGAAAAAAAATAGATTGAAGTTGAAGTACAGGCACAGTTAGAGTAACAAAGGATCACAGAAGCTACAATAACACCCATTAAACAAATTCAAAGCTACGGCAACACACAGCTCTCTGTGCGAAGCGCTTTCAGACGAATATCCTTCTTTCCGAGATCAACTACCTAAAAATCTCGATTCACAATATTGGTAAGCAAATATTCAATATGGAGGAATAAATCCTAATGTTAGACCAAGAATTCCGAAACAGCACAACTCAAAGAAACTAAGCAATGCTAGTCAACAAAACTAACGGACAAATTTTGGTAAATGCGACCTCTCACATTACGATCTATCACAGCCTCGATCTTGCAATATATTATGTGGCAGTGACAATTGTGAGAACAAACGGTGGTAAAATTATTGAAATTCATCCATCACGGAGCGGGTTTCCGCGGGATGTGCAAACAGTTCTAGCGTCAGAGTTTACGAGGGCATTGACGGCCGAATTTGCGAAATCCACAACAACACATTACCACCGCTCATACGAAGTGGCCAGAGCAGGTGAATGAAGACGCCCGAGTCCCATGTACTAGCCTGGAGTAACCTAGGCGAGTGCAAGAGGCTGACCACGACAGTGGAGCCAAAATGTACAAAACCTATAAGTAAAATTGTAAATACTGTAGTCAAGTGTCACTGTGTGTATATAAAATTTCTTACGAGATTTTGTGACAGATGCCCCAGGTTATAATCACATTAGAGATATTCCTTTTACAACTTTAATGTCAATAAATCTTGTCAAGGTCGGCACTGATATTATTGAACGTGTTATATTTTGGAGGGCAAGTTGATTCTTTTTAGAGATAATGAGTTCTTTTGTTATTTAAGGTCCCATCAACTTGTATATCATTAGCGGCCATTATTGTTTGTAACGGTATGGTAACTGTGAGGATGACACGATACGATGATGATAGGGGTGAAAGGACGAACACGATACAATCATGCCCGAGGCGGGACTCGAACCCGCGATCCTTCAGTCCTAGATCACCACGGCACTACTGCCGTAGCGATCTCGGCCACCGGATCGGCAGATAATGGTTTTTTTGTTCCATTTTGGGGCGAAAAGGCATTAAAAATGTTTCTTGCATATTACTGGCAAGGTGTTGTATGAATATATATTAAGAATTTTGCAAAATTGTAGGTATCAATTAAAGAATAAATTGTAATGCTGGAGAGTGCATCGTAACGATACCAGAGTATTAATGATAGACCGACATAAATTCTAGGGATTTTCTTCTCTGTGACTGAAAGTGTCTGCGAAAAATTTCCAAGTATGGGAGAGATTGTAACGTCGTGGCAATTCTTCCGGGGGAACCCTACAAGTCGTGAGGCCAGGGACGGGTGGGGGTGGTCGGCCACCAAGGCTCCGGGGCCTCTCAGAGGATGCGAGCCGGGTTGTTCTCGGAACGCAGGTGTCAGCGCTGGGGGGATGACATGTAACGAGAGTCGCGGCCCAGAGCGGCGACGAGCTCCAAATTGCGACCGGGCCCAAAGTTCGGTAATGAGGTGACGCGGGCCGCGGGTCGACTGCGTGGGATGTGGCACACGTGATTACCTCGCGCGAGAGGCTGGAAGAGGAATCTGTCGGCATTCGAGCGTGAGACCCATGAGGGGAGAATCGTAAGCGACGGCGTGCGAGGTGGGGCGTTTCGCGACGGATGGGTGGCCAGGAGCGGCACAAAAGATTTAGCATGCTGTGACCCTCTGTCAGTCTCTGCCCGTGATGTATTTTATGTATGGAGTATTGCGCCAATGGGACGATTTTTTCCCTTTACATACGTTGCAAGGTACTAATTAAAATTAAAAGCCTTTAAGCCAGTTGTCTGTTGTACTAATGTAAAGTATGAGTGTCCGAATGTCATTTGGTATCACGCTAGCATGTGTGTGTTTCAGCGTCGATATGCAAAGGTTTTTTATGTCGTGAAAAATGCATTGACAGTGTGCATATATTCCATGGTGGTGGCTGTCTGGGTATATTTCCATAATTGAGGGCACGTGTCTTAACGGGGACAAAAAAAGCTGGTGGGTGCTGGCGCGAACTGCGACCGTGAGAAAGTGGTTTATTGGGAACACACACGTTGTACGGGCGTACCACCCACCTCCCCCTTTGCTTCAACTTTCAAGAGGTCTAGAACTTCAGCTTAGAACAATCTTCGAAGAGAGAAACGGAAGAACAGATAATCTCTCATAGCTTTATATAAATGTTTTGATTCTGTCGCATTTTAATGGTTGTTTTCAGGGGAGTGTAAATATTGTATACTAAAGTAAATAAATATGTATAAAAAACTCTGTGTCTGTGACTAACTTACATCTCGACGTCGCAGCCTCAAGATTTCTATTACTGAAACATGTATTCAGAGTTTGGAACGACAGCAAATGCTGAAAACTTACTCTTAACAGGTCCGAAGGAGCGAGGAGAGTTGATTAGATCGCTGGAATATTTCGAAAAGGCCTAAAACTGCTAGGAATGAAAAGATGGAGCAGAAAAACCTTGGAGAGAATTGTCAGGAGGAAAATCATTGAGTAAACCAATGTCCACCACCTGGGCCGTTATGATGGCGAAGTGGAAGAAGAATAGTCGGTAGATGAGAACAAGTAGAAGAGGAAGTAGAAAAAAAATCTGTATTAATACATTATTTCTTTATGCTTTGTCTGCATTTATTTCTTTAATTAAACGCGAAGCCGAGTCCCTGTGAAAGGAACAGGAGTTGGCACAACGCCGCCTGTGTTCAGCAGCAGAGGCGCCCCTGCGCCCCAGGGAGGGGTGGGTAGGTGCTGCAGCGCCCTCAGAGCACGTAATGAAAGGGGGGCGAGGCCTCGTTAGCGCTCACAGCGCCGCCCTCGGCCACCGCGCGCGCCCTGAGTTGGCCGATTGGTTGGCGGCCTACGCCGGACTTTTCCGCGCCTCTTTCTATCGCAGCGTGAGGTGGAAGGGAATCGTAAAACAAATGTGCAGTGTAACTCCCCGCCAAGAGTGTCGTACTTCCGGTAAGAGCTCGAACAAGAGTGGATAGCTTAAGCGCAATCAGACTCCCGATGTACACTATGTGTTCAAAAGTATTCGGACACATAGTTGAAAATGACTTACAAGTTCGTGGAGCCCTCTATCGGTAATGCTGGAATTCAATAGGGTGTTGGCCCACCCTTAGCCTTTATGACAGCTTCCACTCTCACAGGAATACTTTCAATCAGGTGCTGAAATGTTTCTTGGGGAGTGGCAATCCATTCTTCACGGAGTGCTGCACCGAGGAGAGGTATCGATGTAGGTCGGTGAGGTCTGGGAGGAAATCAGCGTTTCAAAACATCCCAAAGGTGTCCGATAGGATGTAAGTCAGGACACTGTGCCGGCCAGTCCATTACAGGGATGTTATTGTCGTGTAACCACTCCACCACAGGCCGTGGAGTATGAACAGGATGCTCTATCGTGTTGAAAGATGCAATCGCCATCCCCGATTTCCTCTTTAACAGTGGAAAGCAAGAAGGTGTAAACATCAACATAGGCCTGTGCTGTGATAGTGCCACACAAAACAACAAGGGGTGCAAGCCCCCTCCATGAAAAACACGACCACCATTTGGGAAGTGTCCGGATACTTTTGATCACATAAATTAGATGTACCGTACTTAAAATGAAAATAAGATGTAACATTTACACTTAAAACATCATATAACAGTTATGGAGTTCGCCCAACCAGATACCCCCACCAGCATTTTTCCGGGCCAGCCGCGACACGAGTTTTCATTTTCTTTTAGAGTTGATAATATGACTCATTTAGAGCTCTCTGATTGGTAAGTGACAGCGGCGCACGAAACACAAGTGTCAGCGGCTGGCTTCTCGAAAAGTACGTGGAACGACGCAAATGAAATCATGCAATTTGTAACGTTTATCGAGATTTGTTGATGAGAAAATGATTGTGGAGCTTATTTTTCAACTGCGAGATGTGAAATAAATGAGAGATGAGTTGCTAAGCATTTTGTAAACATGAATGACAAAACTGAAGTAAGATATGAATATCAGATGAATTTTCTGATACAATATAAGAATTCAATTACGAATAATGACGGATTTTTTCTCAAAATTAACATTGAATTAATCATAGTTGTGATGTAATACAGCTTAGTGAACAATGTCATCAGTATTCACTTACAACACCTAAACAAGTACATCCCAAACTTACAATTATCACTGGCCTAATAAAAATAAATTATGGACTTGTGTATGATTGTGGAAGGCAGTAGAACTGTCGGCGGAGAGGACAGCGTAATCATTTAGAGAAAAATCGAGAAGAATGAGCCGTGCCGGGGGAGTTGCTTTTGTGCTCGTAGGAGAAGATTTTGCCATCGAGACTGATTCGGGGAGGTGGGAGGAAGTGCTTTGGGGTTAGAGACTACGGAACCTTCCGGCAAACGCCCCTGCGTCGCGTTGGGGGCGCAGGGGCAGCTGAAGGCGGAGGCAGAGGTGTCGGCTCGCCACATTGGCGTGGACTTTTGCCACGTGTACGGACCACGTGGTCCGTTGCCCGTTTGTTAGGGTAGTACTCCTTAGTTAGGATAGTAGCTCCGGCATTCGCCTGGTGTTGATCGGAGAAACCACGGAGAACTGCCGATCGGAGCAGCCGGCCGCGGGAATTCTCCTCCAGACTGCAGCTGATTTTACTATACTGCTAGTGCCAATAATTCCTGCCTCGAAGTGGACTCGCACCCTAGGACTTACGGTCAGAGGCACTGCAGTGATGTCATTGATGGCTAGAGCCGTCTCAGCCGTTATCGTCAGTAAAGCGAATTTGTTATAATCAGATTTTTATATGCAATACATGCAATTTAAAATGCTCAAACCATTTCAAAATCCGCTAATGAAGGTAATGAATGAGAAATATCACTGAAGATTCTCACATATTCATTTCACATTCTCACATATAGGGGGATCTACGTTTTCATGAAGCATATTGGAGACCCAGCTATCGAAATTAAATTTGCCCTACTTGACGAACTGGGGTAATGCACGGAATCCTGTGTAGTTGTTGTCAAACAGCGTCTGGTGATAATACATGGATAATGATGGATCGGGATGCAGTAGATGGATGAGATGGAGAAGATTTAGAAGAATCGGAAACGCTTATTATATTAGTACGTGTAAAATATTGAAGTTCTAGCCGCAACTACCTCAAATATCTGCCACACGCGCAGCTATTCATTTTCCCTTCGTCCCACACATGTTCATAAAAGTCATCAACACGCCTCACCTGTCGAATGCGGCGGGAATATCAATCTCCTTCGTCGCTATTCACGGGGATCTTGTGAGCAGCGCTCTCGACTGGAAGAGGGGCGGCATCCTTCTGGTCGTGCGTCTGCACCGCGACGCCGCGGGAGTTTTATCAATGAGCGGCAGAAAGGGCGCTGCCCGGGTGACGAATGGATCGCGGGCCTTTCCGGGAGTCTAAGAGCCTCCGGCGGCGGTGAGCGCATCCACGCGGACACCGAAAGAAAACCAACGTGGACGCTCAATGGGGGAGCAAGGGGGCTGGGGCGCCGGAGAAGTAAGAGGAGCAGGCGAGGGAGCAGTAGAACGCGCAGCTGACAACAGCGGTGGGGGAGGAGGCAGAGGTGGTGTCTGTGGATGTCGGTGGTCGGGGTGAGGGAGAGCTCTGGAGGCGGGAGAGGAAATGAAAGGCGACGGTGGAGGTAAAGGTGGTCGCAAGAGGGGGTGGAGGTGGGGGTGGAGGCAGATGTGGTGTCTGTGGATGTCGGTGGTTGGGGTGTGGGAAAGATGTGGAGGCAGGGTCGATGGTGGAGGCGGGAGAGGAAATGAAGGGCGACGGTGGAGGTAAAGGTGTTCTCAAGAGAGGGGGTTGGAGGTGGGGAAGGAGGAACAGTGTCTGTGGAGGCGGGCAGAGGCGAATGGGGATGTGGGGCAGCTGTGGAGGTTGGGGTCGTTTCAGAGTCGGAGATGACTGCGGGAGACGCAATGCATGCAGAGTTCTATTGTGGTAGGTACCAGAGAGGTTCTTAAAGCGACCGTGGAGGCGAGAGTGCCAACGCAGGCGGGAAGGAGAAGAGATGGGGCCAGTGAGGCCCGCCGAGGGCGCCGGGAATGGCGTAAGGACGGTGAATTCGATTGATTGATTGATTGATAGTGATTCCAGGCACGTTAACTACAGAGGTCATTAGTACCGTCGGTGTAGTGCATGTTTTTGCTGTGAGGGTGGCAGTGGTCTTCCCCCGCTGTACGGCGAGATCCAGGGCTGACCTACCATCGGCTAGCGGAATTCTCCTAACCACCTGAGAGGCACTACCCCAGCAGGGACAAGCCCAAACACCCGACCGCTCTCCCAGCATGTGTGGTGGTGTAGTGCGTGTAAGGGGTGAGGATAGGGCAAGGGAGAGGAAGGAAGATGACGGGGGTGGCGGAGGCGGTGGAGACGGCGGGAGTGGCGATGCGCCTGGACAGAAACAGGGCGAGGGCGTTGGGGGGGGCGAGTGGGGAGCAGTTGAAATGGGCTTGAGAGGGCGCAGCGTCTGTGTGTGTGTTTGTATGTGTGTGTGTGTGGGGGGGGGTGAAACGGTCGGGATGCGAACTCTTGGAGCTTCACTGGAGTTGAATGGCGCGGACAGCACGCGCCAGTGCCTGCGAATCCGACACAAGCATCCTACTTTTTTCTTTACTTTTCTCTTTCTACCCGTCTTTCTCGATAGCTTTCGTTCCTTCTCGCCTTTCGCATGCTAGCTGTACAGTTTCCAAGCTTTTCGAAACTTTCATTCTTTATGTCAACATCTTTTTTCTAATCTTCTTTACGCCTTTTTGCTCTCCTTCTCGTCTTTTTTGTGGCGTTCTTATTGCCCTTCTCGCGTACCTGCTTTACATATTACTTAATTTTCTCGTTTTACGTGTGAGTTATTAGTCAACTGCATATTTTTATTCCTATTTTTTTCTTGTATTACAGTAAACGTCATCAACGTGGATTGTAAGGGACCCTCATTAACCAAAGTATTCGGAGTTCGTGTGGTAGAAATTCGTGTTATTCGATTATTATAATTGTCCTTATTACTGTAATTACTTGTCAGGACCCAAGTTCTGTTCGAGTACGACGAAATTTGAGTTAAGCGAGTTCGGGCTAATTGGAGTGAACTGTATTAAGTTTGCTCTGTTTCTTCAATTTCTCCTTTCTTCTTCTTCCTTGTATTTCTTTCTTTAATTTATGTTACGTTTGCTACACAAATCTTTGCTTCTAATTGTAATTCTAATAATTATCAATACATAAATGCTGTGACCTATTAATACGTAAACATTTATTTCGAGTATGGCCTTTATCAATAAATACTTCTTTTTTCTTACTTCTTCTTCTTCTACATTCTTCTTTTTTTCTACCCACGTTGATGACCAAACTTTATAATAATTATCGCCAATACAAAATCAACAATTATTTATTTTCTTCTCCTTTACCGCTATTCGAATTCTTTATCACTTCCGATGCCTGTTCACTGCAATACTATGTGTACGTTTTTCATTACTTTAATTCAACCCTTTGCCATTTTACAAGTCTTACAGTTATTATTGACATTCTTGAATGCTTTTGCGGCAGTACTAACGGCCCGCTCTTGGCCTCCTGGAGGTGCCTCAGTATTTTTATCCGCGTTGTGGTTTCCGTGGCGCGTGCGCGGGAATAAATGAAGCCCCTACCGCGGCATTCTGCCTGTCGCGACGAGGTGACGCCGCCCACTAGACCAAACATTGCGCTACAAGTAGTCCAGTCACTGGAGCTCAAAAGGACCCGATCTAGGTAAAAATAAAGGAAGAGTTTTGTCCCCAATGGTTCTAAATGCTGTCGAGGGTGCTGAATTCAAATTTGATGTTTGACATCTCAAAAAAGCTCGACTACACAGAGGAAATTACGAAAAAATGAAATAAAAACAGTGCAAAATGTATTGTTTTTTTTGTTGTTGCAATTTTCTCTGTGGTTTCTCTGAGGGTGCAGAATTTGAATTCTGAACCCTCAAAAACATATAGAACTCATGGGAAAAAAAACTTCGATTTTTCGTGGGTCAGATACCTTTCGACTGTACTAAGGAGGCTTCACGAGGTCAGCCGCCGCAAACGCGAAGAGCCTTGCCCTGCCCGTGCACCGCACTGCCGTTAGAGCCAGGTCGAATTCAGGCGCTGTCCGGAGGAGAGTTCAAGTGCCCGGCTGTTCTGATCGAGGGCTTGCTTATTTCTCGGAGCAACAGTAGCGAATTCCGCAAACAAACGTGTCAAAGAACGTGTGAGCTTCTTTTCTTTGCGTGATTTCTTCTTAAGTATCTTATTTTATTTATTTTACGTCAAAAGCAGTTAAAATCTGTGTGAGACTTGCTATGGAGAAGTGAATTCTGAACGTTTTCATAATTTTGTGATTACTACCCTAAGCCATACACCAGTTGAATTTCGAATACAGAAAGAAATTTGCGTTTTTGCAAGGATTGTTAACACATATATTAGTTCCGATGTAATAAAATCTATTTTAGATTTAGATTTATTTAGTCAAAAAACAGTAAAAACTGTATGTGACGTACGGGGGAGAAGATCATCTGTGCACGTTTTCTTGAGTTCCAGAATCCCTTCCTATCGTTTTAACTATAAATAGTTGATAGATGAGTAAAAGTTAAAAATAAAATAAGTTAAAATTAAAGAAGCGCGAGATTACCAACATTTGAAAAACAAGACATTTTTGTTCCGGAGTTACAGAAAACTTATTTCCAAATGAACTGCAGATTTTATTTTTCTGAATTGCTAACATAATAGTAATTCGCCCTTACCTCTACTCCTACCACTACAAGCAAAAGGATAGTTCAACAAAACGTGCGCATACTGAAGCTACATTTGTTTTGAAAAGTAAATCACCAATACAGATGGGCTCTTATCCCCATAATGTCCTTCGTGAAGGAATAATACTTCCTGCCGCGACAACGTGGAAAACGATGTCATGGAGAACGTGGAAAACGAGTCTCTAATTGTATAGAAACAGTTACTTAGCAGAATAGATTTTACTTGGGACTTAAACTTTTCTGTCGAATTTAATCTCTTCTTTACAGATTCACATGCACTACACTACCACATTCGAGATATCATTTGAAAGTTCAGAACTTCTTCTTTAGAATGTAATTTTTATGAGTTGCAAGCACTACGAGTGTAAAGACTACGTCACTTCTTGTTTTGACGAATATAACTCTAATACATTGTTCTTGCAAATTATAATCTACAATATTATTTTTGCAAAACAAATTAAGAAAGGCTTGCCTATACATGACCATTTTTAATAGTATTTACTTATGCGTATAAGTGACACACCTGAAAAAAATGCCATTTTACAGAACAGTTTTTAAATCTGGATGGAACTGTTTAGTTCGCGTTCAAAGACATGTTTTATTCTATATAACGGCTATGTGTCTGGTGAACTTCTTTTGTAAATTTTTTGCTAGTAAAAATACTCTTTTAAACTTCTTTGGTCATTCAATTTTGTTTTAAATCCTAAGATGTCTCACTACAAGGACCATGAGTTATTACCGTCTTAGCCTCTGATTGATTTCGTTGGACAAAGCGAAAATTGAAAAAAACAAGATGTTCTCAGAAAGATCTAAAATCAAGTGGTCTGGCCTATGGACACATCAGAGTCTAGATCTACATGAATGGAAGGAATGTGTAACGGAATGCTTAGAGAATTGCAATAACAGACTGCTCTGAAAATTTGTATATTAAAATTTGTAATATTTTAGGTTCACTCAAGCTACTGACACTTTTTTCACGAATTACTCAAACAAGTCCTTTCCATGCATTTGTCGGCTTATCAAGCACTCCTGGATACTTGTACTAGAAATGAAGTACGTGGTGTCATTTAAATGTCGACAGAATTATCCTTCGCATCGTTAATTATGAATGATTCTTTGGACTCTTCTGTTTATAAAATGACTATAACAAATATATCTGCAATGAATAGAGCGATGTGTCTCAACTTTCCTATAAGAAAATATCTAAAAAAATGTAAAAAAAAATTGTCTACAATCATTGATGATTTTCTTACATTCAGTAACCGACATTTGAAGTATAGATTTTATCCGCGTAATTAATTCCGCAAAGAGTTTGCTTGAATGATTCGTCAAGGTTCTTCTGTTCATAAAATGTCAGAAACAAATGTATCCACAATGAATACAATCTTGATGTATCTGAAAATACATGAAAATAAAAAAAAATTAAAAAAACCTACAATCATTGATGAATTTGCGCATAGAGCGGATAGCAGCGGCAACGTGCACTACAGCAGCCAGCTAGCGCAACCCACGCGCACGGCAAGGAGGAGGGCGCTCGCAAAAGCGCTGCCGGCCGGCTCGGGCCTGGCGCGGCCGGCGCCAAGACGGCGGCGGCACGGCGCGGACGGCGCGTGGTGGCGAGACGAGGCGCGCCTGCTTCTTGATTAATCCCCGGCACCGAGGGAGCGCTGCGGGCGCCCCTCCTCTTCTCCCACGCGCCGCCGTTTGTTTGGTATTGCTCCGCCAGGGGCGTTGTCGCTGTGGGCCGCCGGAGACTGGCCCGCGGTTTACTTTACGACCGAGCGCGGGCGGGAGAGTGCCTCGTGGTATGTGGCTACATAGCGAAGGAAGACGCGAGTTTAATGAACCTTGTTTTAATTGGAGGAGTGAGTAAGTCACAAATTTGGATTATTGGACTTTAGTTTACCGCTATGCGTTTAGCAATATTTCCTATTTAGTGTAATAGGATAATATTTAAATATGTTTATGTATTTAATTAAAATGTATTAAATGCTTCAATAATGTTTTATGAACGTACATTTATTTTCAGAGTTAATAATATTTATTCGAATGTCATGTTTCTACAGAATAGGCAGCAGACACTTTTAAATAAGCGTAAGAGTACCTCGTAGTTCGTGACTACGTAGGGAAGAAACGTGTGCTTAACGAACCTTGATATAGTCGAAGAGGGGAGTAAGGAATAACCGTAAGTCACAACTTTATGTTATTGACATTAACTGGATCATGATGGTCTCCAAGAAATACTTCCCGTTGAGCAAAATAGAGTTTTGTTTTCTCCTCAAGTGGTAGGAAAAAGCTTGGCAGATTTTCTTGACCTTTCATTGATTGACATGCGGCCACCAAACATTAGATCGTATATATGTCAAAGGTTATTAAAATAATTAATGCTTATTTCTTATTGACATCTTATGTATTTCCTTAAAAAATGAGTGAGCCTAATATCAGCCAAATAAGGCATTGCGGGTGGTCCTAATCCCCCCGAAAGGGCCCTCCGTTAATAATAAAATTGAGCTCAGCTACATCATTACAGTTCTAAAATTTTTTGAAGTTCCGAAAAGTGATGAGAGGATATATTTGTTTTATCAACTACCCACTGTACTTTGTAGTGTCCGATGTTCAATGTGTACATCATTCGAATGATGTTCTCAAATAAATTAACAATTTCATTCATATTTTTTAGTATTCTAGTTCAATTCTGATCTACTTTAGCGAAATTGCTGATCTGTAGTTATTTCTGGCATTATACTCAATGATAAAATCGAAAGTTGAAAAATGCTGACAGATCATTCAAATATGTGCTTTGTTCCTCTATTTATGTCCCTTCCCTGTCACTGGGTGAAAACAAACGTGGAACGACTGATCTGTTTGCTAAAAAACAGTGAGTGTTTGCTGCGGTGGAGGCGGTTTATGCATGAATGGAACTGAGCGCAAGAAACGATAGGGTACGTTTTAAGAAAAAAAATAACATACCGACTTCACAGTTAGTTCCGTAAAACAAATAGAATTGAAAAATAGATCAGCGCACACAAATGTTAAGGGTCATATACACACGCACTTTAACTTTCATTTTTACTCAACACCTTCTAACTCTTTAGTCTTTAATCGTTATTTTATTATTCTTTATTATTCCCTTGAATTGCACCACATACTGAAAGTGATTGAGTTGACGTGTTAATGCACGTGAAATGGCCAAAATATTTCCTGTATCTTCTGGACTATGTGGTATGCGCCGCGTCTCGACCTTGATGGCTAATGTTTCGGCTAACATGTTGTGGCTTTCCTCAGAGCGTATTGCTGTCTAATGGCTAGCGAGGCCGCCATATACGGGGGAGAAAAGCAGAGAACGGGCTTAGGGTAGGGGACAACCAATAGGGATCGAGCAGGTGGTTCGTGATTGGTGGAGGCTTCTTTACATCCGATGTGTTTTGTCAAAGCAGGGCTACCTCAGGCAGGATGTGGCTCTTCCCCACGCACGGACGATTTGGGGCAAGGAGAGGCTATTTGACGCCTAGCATTTATTTTACGCTTCACTTGCCCCTGGGTTTGGTGAGGACCAGTGTCCAATAGAGCTAATCCGTTATGGTGAAAAATGCTACCTCTCCATAAACCCTTACCCCGTTATAAGAGCAATGTGCCGTAGGGATGCATTCTGGGGCCCGTTCTCTACTTATTGTACACGATTGATATCTCACAAAATGAAAACGTAATTGTGGCGATCTTTGCTGATGATACAGCCCTGATGGCTACGCACTTAGGTGCACAGGAGGCCACAGACATACTACAAAATGCTTGTAATCAAATACACTCTTGGACAACAAATAGGAAGCTCAAATTAAACGACTCAAACTCTGTCCACATAAACAAGAGATTCGTAAGCACCCCTTATGTCATGTTAAATTGCCTTAAAGTACCTTACGTACATTCTGCTAAACACTTATGTATGACATTAGATACTAAACAGCGGTGCAAGGAACATGTGAAAAAGTAAACGAATTAATTAAATATTAAATGTAGACCGTTGTACTGGCTCTTGTGACAAGCTTCTCAACTATCCATGGGAAAACAAAATTTTAGTCTACAACCAAATCCTGAAACCGATTTGGCTCTATGGTGTTCAGTTCTGAAGTTGCACCAAAAAAGCAAAATAAAAACACTACAGACCTTTCAGAACAAAGTTTGGCGAAACATGGTATATGCTCCGTGGTACATTAGAAGTAGGGATCTACATCGTGATCTTGGAATTCCCTATGTGTCAAGTGGAATTAGAAGATTCTTTGCCAAACATGAAATACGACTGCACGAACGTATTAACGTAGAAGCCATTCAACGTTTGGATAACCAAAACCAACGGAGACGGATTAAAGAAGACCAAGCTCTTTGAAATAGTTTAATATTCTCAACAAATGTAATTTGATATTGTAAATTACCTACACAATTGAGCGAACATGTAAATAATATTTAACCTAGATTTAAGAATATATGTAAATCGATGGTTAGTCATGTATGACCAGTTTAAATCTTTGACGCCCTGGCGGAATTCAAAAACTACGAATTCTACGCTATAATTTCTCATGACACTAAAAATTCAAAATGAACATTAAGATATATAAAGAAAAATTAGAGAATCTAGAGCACTGAATGAATTGTTGGAAAATTGGAGTCGTTTAATCAAAGTTAAAACTACAAATTTTGTCTCAATAACTTACTAGTTTCTAGTTATCAGTGACGGATCTAGCATGCCGTCTATGAGGAACACAGCGAGTTCCACATTCAAACATATTACTCGCGCCACGAGAGCCATGCCTTGGCGCGGTCCGTGTTCCGCCTACTCCAACCGATCGCGTACAAAAGACGCACGCACAGCGTTCCCAGACGCAGGAGATGATAAATGCCCCGCAACAAACGCGTTTGCTCTGGCTCCCACCGGCGGCCGAGTCTTCGCGCGTGGCACCTAGCGCTACTGTTTCGCCCCTCGCCCACACAATCTAAGTACGAGGTTCAAGAGCGTGCGCGGGTGACGGAAGAGGCGCCGGCTAGAAAAGCTTCAACTTTACTTTTGCGCCCCCACATCTATTACATTTCTTTATTTACTTACACATGATTTATTTACAAGAAAATGAAAGAAAATTTCTTACGAGGAGAAATAAGCACTTTTTACACTCCCATTTCTATTAAATTTCTTTATTTACTTACATATGATTTGTTTACTAGAAAATAAAAGAAAACTTCTTACAAGGAGAATTAAGCACTTTTTACACCCCCATTTCTATTAAATTTCTTTATTTACTTACACATAATTTAAATAATAGACAATAAAAAAACTTATAAGGAGAATTAAGTTATCACTTTAAACACTTGATAAACTTAATTGATTTTATGATGAACCATTTACACGGTTGTCAGATGGGATTACAGAGCCTTTGTTCTGTGTGTGGTGTAATCAGAGTTGTCGGATATCGCAATTCCTACATTTTGTTCTGCCTCTTTGAGATCCGCAATCCGCTTCGATTGCCACAAATTCCGCTGTTTTCTCCCGTCAATTAAATATCAACAACATCTGCCTCAATGATATATTTACTTTATCGTATATATATGTATATACGAGTAATATACGTGATATTGTTATTAATCACGTATTCTCACACGAGAATTATTTCGCCTCTAACCCCATAATTAAATGTCTATTGACTTATGCAGTCTGTGATACCGCCACATTGAAGAAAGAAAATGATCAACGTAGTACAATCGATCACTCGAATCGACCTGCATGCACCGCACCAACGATTCACAAGAACGGATCGCTCCACTTTAACTACGAGCACTGAGCTACTGAGTGGACAGGACGTTCCCGTCGGCAATAAAGACTAACGAGCACTATTACAATCTGCTTATAAATTACACAAGAGGTAATTATCCTGATTATAATGCTATTCATGATTATTAATGATTCGTGAAATTCTATGCATATGATATATGTTAGCACGTGTTGAAGCATTGCATCCACGCTGCGTTTTCTCTTCCACAGCTTTTTCATTTTGTATATCTTACTTGGTTTAAATTTACTGATATCAATAATTAAATATCTCATATACCATCCTCCCAACCACCGCGTCACATGGTGACGGGAATAGTATTATCAAAAATTAAATTGGAGCTGGTTTGTGACTGGAATACCGAGTCAACTACATGTTCATAACGGCACAAGGCCCGGTATCATTACAAATGACGGATGGATTCTGGGTTAGCATTTTGACAGCGAGAGCGAAACCCGAACTTCACCACTATGAGAAAGTTGGTGAAACGACGCCCGAAATCTGCCATAATCTGCCATCCGAGAAGAGGAGCTGTCCAAGGACAACTTGGATTCTTCAAAGGAGTATTCCCCGCCCACGACACCCGCCCCCTCGACGCTCAAAGTAAGGTCGACGTTCGTCATTGTCATTCCGTAAACACGTGAGGTATTTATTAGGCACCAGCGACCGCTGAAGGTGCACGAACTCAGAACAAACTGTCACGTGATTTGGTCGATAGAAATTTCCAGAAAGAGAGAGAGAGAGAGATATATGTACTTTATTCTTAAGAGAATTAGTAAAAGAATAATTTGATGAAATTTTTTCAGGATAATTTTGTAAAATGTCTTGTAATGGAATTGGTTTTGAAAATCAGGCCAGTTTTACAAGTGTTTATTCATTTCAAAAAAATATACGCTATGACTGTATGGGCTAGTATTGTTCACATACCACCCGACAGAACGAGTCGGACGAGACGGGATAAACGAGGCGGGACGGACGTTTCAAAAGAAAACTCTCTTTTCGGTATCAAGGACCCCAAATACATTGTATTTCCGTTGAAATCTCGAAGTAGATAATTCCGCAGCATTTCAGTAACCACCGCTAATGAATATCACGCCAGCTTGTTTCTTGTGATTAGAAATGTATCCGGCCCAGTTCTGCGAAGTCTGCCATAGTTTACTGTTGGGTGTGGATTTGTTCATACCACGCAAGTGATTCACTAGTGGAAGGGGTGAGCAGCCCCTACAGATGGCTTATCGTCCATATTTGAACTTGGAGTACCAAAGATAGATTTTTAAATCTTTAAAAGTAATGTTTTCAGGGAAATAGTTTGGTGGTGGATGAAAAAAGGTAGAGAATAGAAAATGAAGACAAAATATTGACAATTGAACACACAACATTGAAAACCAAAGCGATCTTTATAAGAGTAAAACAGAATGAAAGACATATCTAATAACACTGTCAAAAGTAGAAAAAAAGAGTAACACCAAAATAGCCTGAAAAACACATAAAGACGGAAAGGTAATTCATAATACCTTTTCAAAAATAATGCACAAGCACATATATACACTTCTTGAAAATTATTATACCGTCGCTAGAAGGATCTCTTCTCTAAATATGACAATTCTAGCTACCAAATTTTAATACGGCTAATCTTCACTCATGGAGTAGTTTGAATATTATTTTCTTTCAATTAGTTTCATCTCTTTTGTAGACGAATTGCCAAAGTATCGTTATTGTTGAATCAGTTTACTAATAGTTTGTGTGAAGGCAGAAAAATTAATGAAAAATTATCAAAATAACCAAATTCTACTCTTCATTTGCCATCGAGTTTACTTGATGCTCTTTTTTTGGTTTTACGAAACTTTATAGTTGAACAGGAAAAGCGGTATTAACAAATATTATAAATATCCAACGAGCTTCTACTGCAATCATTTTAGCAAATGAAATATGTAAAAGCTTCACTATATAGTTATATATAAAATATAGAAATATTTAAATAACTTCCTGGTTTTTCGTAATTCGCAAGCCGGACCTCAGTGTAAATCTTTTTTCTCTCCCTTGACAATGTATTTTACACTGCGCTGCGCGCGGACGCTGGAAAACGGCGGCGTCGTAACAGAGAATTCGATTTCTCTCTCTTTCTCTCTCCTCTTCCGTCTCTCTCTTTTCTCTCTCTCTGTTCTCTCTCCTCCTCTCTTCTCTCTCTCTATTTCTCCTCTCCTCTCTTTCTCTTTCTTATTGCTCTCTCTCCTCTTCTCTCTCTCCTCTTCCCTCTTCTTTCTCCTCTCTCTTTTCTCTCTCTTCTTCTCCTCTCTCCCTCTTTCATTCTCTCTTTCTCTCATCTCTTTTCCTCTTCTTTTCTTTTCTCTCTCTCCTCTTTTCTTTCTCTCTTTTCTTCTTTTCTATCTTCTTTACCTCTCTGCCTTTTCTCTTATCTCTCCCTTTTCTTCTTTCGTTCTATTCTTCTCTCTCTTTCTCTCTCTCTCTCTCTCTTTCTCTCTTTCTGTCTCTATCTCTGTCTCTCTCTCTGTCTCTCTCT
>BOPP01000003.1:18509620-18593670 GCA_017312745.1 Gryllus bimaculatus
ATATATATATATATATATATATATATATATATATATATATATATATATGAAGCTTTTAACATATTCATTTGTAAAAAGAATTTGGTAGAACTCGTTGATTTTAATAATTTTGTTAATACACTTTTCCTGTTACTATATCAGTTTCGTAAAACCAAAAAAGAGCATCAGTGAAACATGAATGCAAATTGAAGAGTAGAATTGTGGTTATTTATGTAATTTTTCATAAATTTTCTACCTTCACACAAACATTAGTAAACTGATTCAAAAATCAACGATTGTGGCAATCGTCATTCCAAAAGAGATGGAAACTAATGAAAGAAAATTAATTTCAAATACTCCATGAGTGAAGATTAGTATAAAATTTGGTAGCTAGAATTGTCATATTTAGAAAGGATCCTTTAGGAACGGTATATAATTTTCAAGTGTATATATGTGTGTGCATTTATTTTTGAAAAGGTTATTATGATATTTTACACTGTTCAAGTCTTTTTATGTAGGTATTTTTGTCAGTGCTTATTTTGTGTGTTTATAATTTCTCCTTTTTTTCTCTTTTGTAGAAGAAGTATGCCTTATTGGTTTTCAAATGTGGTGTGTGTTCAATTTTCAATTTTGTCTTCATTTTCGTATTCTTACCTTTTTCATCCACCACCAAACTATTTCCCTGAAAACATTACTTTTAAGATTGTAAAACTATCTTTGTACTCAAGTTCAAATATGGACGATAAGCCATTGTAGGGGGCTGCTCACTATTTTTTTGAAACTGAATAAACACTTGTAAAACTGGCCTGATTTTCAAACGCATTCATTACAGACATTTTAAAAATTTTCTGAAAAATTTCATCAAATTATTTCTTTAAATTTCTCTTAAGAATAAAGTACATATATAAAGATGGCATGGGTTTGAATTCCACTAATAACTCTAAACTTTTGAAAACTGCAAAAGTTTGGATTTCTTTCGGCGTCTTCCTACAACTGCAAAATTTAAGATTTTGAATTGAAGATGACACCTGGCAAGAGTATATGTCAAGTCTGAATAGCTAAAAAAAAGGGTGGCCAAAAGAAATAGAAAACTAATAAGGGAAAGTCTGTGTCATTCCGTAGGTTCACTAGTTGTTTCTTTATGTTCACCAAAAGAAGTGGTAAGTAGAATGAGTATTGACAGGTTACATGTTAATTAATGGAAATTATTTTTTTCTCATTTTATGACATGAGTCTCTAATAATTAAAAAAATCAATTTCAGAAAAGTAATTTTGTGAAGTTAATTGTTTTGGTATTTTTTTTCAATACTTGCATTTCTTATCAGTTGTTAGCTTTGGACAGATTTCACAGGTAGGCCTACGGATCTGTGGAATCGCCGCGTTTAACAGGGCGATTTGTAAACTAGAGACGGCACTGCCTCTAGTGATTATACTTTTTTTACGATTCTGGAATTGCATTCCTTTTGACGTCCTTAGTACTGTTGGAATTTTACTTGGATGGACTCTGAATTTATACATACTTCGCATTCACTGCTACGGTCTACATACATTAGTACCTACTACATACATTACAAACATTACTTTCCACATACTACATTTGGTTACCAGATCACGTGTATTTGAACGTTGCCTCAAATATTCATTTACGTATTTCTGCGTTCACAAACATGGTCGCCCTTTACACTTCTAGATACGACCACAAAAAGGAACGGACCAAATAATGCCTCTCAAGTACAAACCTTTTACACGCGAATATTGCAAATTTGTTGTACAGGAACAATAGTATATAAACAAAACAATAATAATATAAAAGCACGAAATATACCATGAAAAAAAGAATACAAGTCCCACAAAAGTATTGAAGTGTTGAGTTAACAATAATCCCAGCTTGTGTATAAAATATTCCTCCTCCGCGGCGAGCGACGACGGGCCGGGCCGGTTGAACAGCTTTATTTGCGGTTTACTCTACGACGGGCTGCGATGCACACGGGCGACTGCGGGCGGCGGGCGGCTGCATGGGAGCCGCCTCCGCCCCCGGAAACGAATTTTCGCCGGGCATTAATCAATGCGTCAAATGGAGGCTGCCGCCTGCTATGACACTCTTGCAGCGAATGGCCAACGCGCGAGCTGTTCACTATTGACGCGGTCACCGTGGCCTCGCATAACCAAATTTTGGGCGTAACGCTGTCACCATTGCCTCACTACTTTTGTGGCTAGCACTAATTTGGCGACACTGTTTGCCCTTCAGGACAGCACACGTGAATATTTTTGTAATGTTTACATTTGACTGACACACTAGTAACCTATTGCACGTTCCAAGAATCTTAGCTCTTTGTATAATTAAATCTAAAAATAACAAAAGAGAAAGAAAAAAATTAACAATTTTATTCACCCTGTGGTCAAAATTTAATATTTATTACATCTTTTATAGTTTTAAACGCCTGTCAATTAACCGTGTATCAGTAATTTAGGTTTATTTGTTAGAGTTGTACAGTTCAGCTTCATTGAAAGTAAAGGTCTTCTGTATATTTTAAACTGAATTTTAATCCACTTGATGTAAAACCGTTGCACGCCCTCGTATGCCCCAGAGTAAAGATTGTTGGATTCATTAGAGTGAGGTGAAGCTGCCAACGAAGTGAAAAGTTCGTTTGAAAGCTTTACATTCCGACATCACCACACTGACCCCACAGCTGTCTCTCGTCTTCCTCCCTTCTCGACTCAGTCCTCACTTGCGAGTCCGTTTTCACCTATCGCTCTTCCCGTTCCTTTCCACACGAAACTCCATCTTTCCTTGCATCTTCTTTCTCGATTCCTTGTCCAGCAACATCGCAAAAATTGCCTTTTTCTTTCTTAAACCCCATTTCTCTCCCCCTCCTAACTTTTGCCATGCTTCATTTTTTTATCCTCTTGTTCTCTATTTTTCTCTCGATTCCCGTGTTTTAATCGTACTCACAGCCGCGAGAACGGGGGAGTATGGGTAGTGTGGCTAGAGATGACAAAATATCATCCATATTTTTAAAAAATCGATATATTAACATTTTATTTGAATGTAATGTTATTTTTCAAATGAGAACCAATATTTATTGTCTTCATTAATAGTAAATATTAGGTAAACAATATTCAGTTGAAGCCTGGCGCTTTCCACGCCATCTTCATCCCACTGCTAAACATAAGACCATTGTAGTAGCATTACATTAATTGTACTGAGTACCATGGAAGTGAGTAGTAACCGGAAACGGCTAAAAAGAGAGTATTTCTAACATCCTCTAGCTCTAAGCAGGTTAAACCCGTAGTACTCAAAGTAAAGGGGTAAACACATTTTCAAAATGTATTTCTGTCAGAGTCAGAGATAGTGAAAGTGAAACCGAAAACAAGAAAATCAAGTGATCAAGTAAATATACGATTGAAAATTCCAAATCCTCCACTGATTTAGAGTATAATATCCACCCCTTTGTGTAGCTAATATCCCTAACAACTTTCAACAACTTCATAAATGAACTCAAAATTAAAGTTACGAAAATTTTCGTTATCGATGTGAAAAACAATAAAATTAAAATTAACTCAGGTTCAGCAATAGACTTTAGGAACATTGTAAAATACTTGATGCATTCACAAAGAAGCTTTCACACACACAAAGATCCAGCTAATAATAAATAATATCCACAAAATACAAATTTGCCAAAACCAGTGCCTAAGAATAATCACTAACGCCCCTTGGTTTATCACCAACGACCAACGTCATAAAGAACTATCCATCATACCCATAGCCAACTGTAATATATACCTCGCCCCCAATTTCTATTTCACCTTACCACAAATCCCTACACTAAATCCACTCAACCTCGGCCGAAATCCTACACAACTAACCTGAATTCAAAATAAATGCCCTTTCCACGTATTCCTAAACAACTTCGCTGAAATTGACAAATAAAGGAGGTGCCAAATTGGCACCCACACCCTAGCATTAGATTAAGTTTTACTTATCTACGTAATAAACAAGAATATATATAAAAACCGCATTGGGGTAGGCCTTTTAGAGGACACCGAAATCCAAGTGAAAAGTGCAAATTCCTTGAGGACATCTAAAGAGGTTGTGCTTGCCCGCGGGCGTGTCTCGTGTCATCTGTTTGCGTCTGAGCGGATGTGCGATTTTCCGTTCGACCGGCGCGCACTCCCTGATAACAAACTTTGCGAATCTGATGTAGCCTAAAAATTCTGTACCGACGCTCTAATTTGCTGTTCTATGTCGTATTAAGAGGAAGGAGATGTTGAGGTCGATCAGTAGATTTTTTGGAAACGAGATCAAGGATTTTGGATTTAAATATTTGTTTTTGAAATGTGCTCTGGAAAAGTTTTTACACTTGGTTACCTTAGCAAGAAAGCACTATTGATATAAATGGATATACATTCTAAAATCGTGAAGACACTATTGAGCATTTCGTTGCGTTCTTTTCTTCCATTTCAACATCGACCAATCTTTCATACCAACTTATTTCAGCCGTTTTATGCCCCAAAGTTGTATACACGTTGTATACAGTTGTAAAACGTATTTTTTGTTTTCATTTACATACTCGTCTGTTTTACTTTGAACTTTCTTCGTTCATGTTGTTTTTTAAAAAGCCTTGAAACGGTGTTTTTCTTCTGCGAGTTCCTGATGTACTGAAAAATTCAACTCTCCCTTTGCATTTATTTCGGAGGACATTATTTTTTATCACGAATAATGCACAAAAACCTAACATGTTTCTTGTCTATTCTTTCCTTTCTATAAATGATAACTTTTTATGAAACTGGAATTGACTGGTTGTACTTTTTACTAAGTTGTACCAAGAATTATTTCGCAATTGTGTATTTATTTACCGATGCAATCAATACGATTGTGCGACTTGTTATAAAATCTTAAAATTGATCTTTTTAGCAGAGTTAAAAGAAATATCTTCAAATATGTTCACATAACCCTCAGTAGTAAATGAAATAACTCCCTTGACAAAAGACCATCCTGTATATTCATTTCATATTCAATATACATTGCTTTCTTTTCTTTCTTTCTCTGTATGAACACGTAGAATTATTGAATAATTAGAAACTTAATTCAAAATTGCTGCTTCTACAGTCCTTACAATCTTGGTTGAAAGATAACGTATCAAAAGGAGGTTAGGCAACAAGTACAAGCTAGAACGATTTTTTTTTCAATTTCGTTATCACTGATTGGTCATCAGCGATGAGAGCGTGGGAGGTGTTTGGGGTGGTCGGTGCGTCATAAGTTAAAATACTGAAGAGAGTTGGAGCAAGGACAGATCCTTGAGGTACACCTGCTACGATATGAGTGGAGGCAGAAAGTGCGTCAGTTAAACGTATGGAGAAGGATCTATTCGTGAGGAAGCTTTCAATTATGAGTAAAAGATACTGTGGGAGTTTTAGTAGTTTGAATAATAAGCCGGGGTGCCAAACTGATTCGAAGGCTTTTTCGATATCAAGGAAGACAGCTATTGTATGCAAATATTGGAAAAACCTTTAACTCAGCTCTGTGTTTTAGCCCTCTCTTTTTTTCTTTATATCTTTTTCCACTCTGCTTCTCGTTTTTTCTTATTGTTTTTTTTGTTTTGTTTTGTTTAAGGTCGCATCAACTACTAGGTCATTAGCGACCACTATTGCTTGTAACGGTATGGTAACTGTGAGGATGACACGATATGATAATGAAGGAGGTGAAGGACGAACACAGTACAACCATGCCCCAGGCGGGACTCGAACCCGCGATCCTTCGGTCCGAGATCGCTACGGCACTACTGACTTAGCGATCTCGGCCATCCGCACCGGCTTTTTCTTATTCCGTTCTTTATTAGCACTCCTATCATTGCCTCTATAGACCTCTCTTTGCCTTTCGTTCTCCTCCCTCTCTTTCTCTTCTTTAAGAAAATTTTCTCCATATTTATTTTATTCCTTTTTCTTTTTTCTACCATTATTTACTCTCTCTCTCTCTCTTATTCTCTCTCTCTTATTCTCTTTCTTCTTTATTTCCTTCCCCCTTTCACTTCCCACGGACAAATCCAAGAGTTCTGTAGTGCGACCCGCACGTCCCCACCGCGCAGTCTCTGCCCGCCCAGCTTCTTGGCCGGCGGGGAGGCGGAATCCCACATCTGTTCTCCTTCTGCCGCAGAAACGAGCATGAATGGACGGATGGCTTAATGGCCAGTGATGCATGGCCTCGGCTTGGCACGCGCGCCGCGACCTCCCGGTGCCCGCGCGGCCACGTGAATCACATTTCCCCGTAATTCCGTCGCCGAAGGATTTGCGCGATTCCACGCCGTCGCGCAGGGCCAGCGCAGGGCCTGAAATATAGGCGTTGCGCCCTATCATGCGTGACGCTTGTTCCGCCATTTTGAAATGGTGTCTGAATCATTTTCGTGTTCCTTTTTTTAAGCTTGAATCGATATTTTTAATTGAGCTCGACGACATTTGTTTCTTTTTTCTTGGCGGGTGAATCGGTCTGAAATTGTGCCTGGTTGGGTTTGTTTCTTTTTCGTGTGGAAGGAATTAAGAGGAAAGTATGTCTCCTGCCGTGTGTAAATTTTCGAAAAGTATTTTGTTACGTAAATGCACCGTAATCTAATGCTAGACTCTACACTCCTATTGCATGTGATTAAAATGATACGGCTATTTTAATAGTATAAATACATCTATTTATCGAAATAATTTTAATTAAAGCTTCATAGTTGCTATATATTGGAGAAGAAGCCATAACTTTGAAGTAAGTGCAGCAGTCATGTAACAAATATAAGAAAAAGAATATTATAATTTTCCACATATCATTTCATAATAATCGGTAAAGAGTAAAAATATATAATAAAAATTTATATATTTTGCCACGAGGAAAATTGCTCCTGATAATAATTATTTTCCATACCGATTCTGCTAACTAAGTTCCTGGAAATCGGTAATATCGTATTTGCTAGATATTTTAGGCCACATAATCACTTGGTTGTTGCATTTTATATCTCATTTTTTTAATTAGAACAATTCAAACAAGTGATTCTAAATATTACTTTTCAGTTAAGAATTTATTTGCTGGTAATCTTATTATCATATTCGTGAGTTAAATTACTTCATTTTTACATAAAACATCACTTTTACGTCAGCGAACATCTGTGACGATCGTCATTGCGTCTTAATTCATTATACTTCTTCTTTAAAATATTTCTCGTTCTTTCGTTGTTACGCGAACCGGATGTTCTCCACAACCAAAATTACAGGCACATCGAATTATTCCTCCTGAGGGGTGCTACGCGTTCACTCATGGAAGTACAAGTATGCACCACGAGAGCGTGTTGAGTGCGAAGTGATTAAAGCAAAATTCACAACTTCGTTTTACAGGTTCGGGTGTTTCACTGTGTAGTTTTAGGAATGTTATGTAGCGTGCTGGTAGAGATTTGAAGCAATAACCTTTTTTTAAATAAGAACGAGCGAGAGTTTAAGAACATGTAATTGCGATTAAATTAAAAACTTTGACTTCGATTGATACATGAAGTAGTCGAAGAGCTCTCAATTGCAAGTAGACGCGCATCGGAATGTTTCATATTACAGAAGTTTATAGTGAATATAAAAATACCTTTCAACAATTTTAGAATGTGCTGATTTCATTTATGCTATAATTCACGCAATATAATTAAAATGCTATGAATTACATGCACATTTAATGCAAAGATAATGCGAAAAATTAACAATACGCGAATAAGAGTCAATTTCTTATAGAAAGATTGCTTTAAAATATTTTACTTTCTATTTCCGTATTCTAAATTTTTCATGTACTTTCACTTAAACTCACACAAACGTTTTTGAAACATACAAAACTTACTAAACCACAATTCTAACAGATTATTAAAATGTTTATGTAGAGTCAGGTTTCCTCTACGCACATCATAATCGAAACAATAGCAGTTGTTATTGAATATATCTCCTTCTTAAACATTAGTAATATAGTTTTGAAGAACATTTTGTAGACAAGAACTTGTACTTACTTATGTGAACATAACAATATTTAAAGGTCGTTAAATTGTTCACTTTAATTAAAAACATCCTATTCGAAGATTATTAAAACCATGTTTCCTAAAAATAAATAAATTGAAATAAAATTTAATACAATGTAACATATATTTTTTTTTCGAAGGTAAACAAGGCAAAATAGAGCTTATAAGAATATATAATTTGTGGGTACATAAAAACAAATTAAAATATTACGTAACACTAGTCAGTCATTCACATTGACATATTAGTTAAGAAGTGGAATCTTTGTGGGATGACACACCGGAAATATAAAATATTTTGCAACTTCCTCCCCCCCCCCATAAAGTGGTTACGTCAGGCTAGCACGTTGCCGCGTCAAACGGCAGAGGCCAAGCAACAAATAGTCAACTCAACAACGAAAGGGAAAGGTTTTTAAGTCGAAACTCCACCTTTGCAGGTAAAGAGTAACAACTGCGTTTCCCGTGGTGGGACTGTGAATCACGCGTGGGGGATTTATTCTCGCGGGCAGTTGCCTGCAAATTACCATTCGCGCGCCCGCGTTTTACGGCTCGCGTTTGCGCCCAGTGCCGGCGGGGCCGGTGGGGAGGGAGGAGCGGCTGCGTGCGACACAAACCGCCGGCAGTTGCGCGTGTGCGCTATCGCTACCAGGGCCCGGCAACTCTCCATCAAAATCGGGGACAAAGCTCGAGGTTGCTACTATAGGAAGCGCTAGGTCGCCGGCTGCAGCTGCAGGTTAGGATCGCCAAACTTTTCCCACATACAAATTGGCTAATTTGTGAGAAAATACGAAAAGGTCTTCTAAAATGTACAATTATTCATTATATATACTTATAAAGAAACCTCGAAGAAAAGCGCGAACGTAGAGCGTTATCTTTTGTAACATATGGGCCTGCTTGCGCACCCGCGAACTCACTCAGCAGTCACGCACGTTTAAAGTATTGTTGGCAGCATTTCTGTTTTAGTCCTGTAAAGAAGTGATGCTGCAGAGCGCGCCAACCATGTAATGGTATCCACCACGTTATATGGGATATAGCGGCCCTGATCGCTACCTGCAAGCAGAGGTGAACCGTGCACCCGGTTGCACACAGGGTTGATTTGACCTGCTGTGAAAGAAGTTCGCCGATTCAAACAGTCCAAACAGATAAAACAATGAAGATTTCCCCGTTTCCAAATCCAATACCAAAATGAATGAGCGGCGGCGAGGTTGTAACGGTTAGCGTACTGACTGTTGTAACCCAAGTTAGCGGCTCAAAAACCCGATCGAAAGCCGTGGATTTTTTAAGGGCGAAAAAAACCTTCCGTACGCCTTCTTCGGAGGGGAAGTAAAGCCGGCTGCCCCATGTTCGTAGATTTTACTTGCATGTCAAACGATCCCTCAAGCTAAATGACGTAGCCTCTGACGCCTAAATTCAAATCGCGTTCTTCGCCAAGAAATACCTCCTTTCTCTCCAAGTTGGTGAAAGGAGCGTAGCGGATTTGCGTGGTTCAGACGGAAGAGCGGGCCTGATGCAGTTCTCACGTAAAAAAGCCAAATTCAATCAATTCACCTAAAATTCAATGACTACTAAAGAGCTAGATTGGGTCCCCATGGATACGGAATTCTTTTGCACGCTAAATCAGCTTACTATCGATTTGTGTTCTTGTTATAATGGGTATTTTTATAAATATTTTGTTTTCGGTTATTATTTAATTATTTTCTGAACTTTTTTGTTATTTAAGGGCGCACCAACTACTCATGGTGGTCATTAGCGACACTATTGCGTGAAACGGTATGGCAACTATGAGGATGACACGATATGACGATGATAGGGGTGTAGCAGGACGAACACAATAACCTCCATGCCCGAGGCGGGACTCGAACCCGCAATCCTTCAGTCCGAGATCGCGACGGCACTACTGCCTTAGGGATCTTCGTCATCCCAACCGCCAATTTTTTTTTGTGGTCCGCTCCGATCTCTCTCTTGTAAACTAATAATAATTTATTTACAATTTTTACTACCTAACTTTCGCCTTGTCGGCTTTCTCAGTATTTACCTCTGTTAATTTATTTATTTTACCATGTCCAGTATCCTTCCGATTCACTATTACCTGTTCGCACATCACCAAGTTTATTCTTTGACTTCCGGTCACGTTTTATATTTTTTTAAAATTTATGTTGTATTTACGGACATTTCTCACGTATTCATTAATAAACTTAAACACTTTATTTCCCGCCGTTTACTACATTAGTCGCTTCCTACTTTTCTTCTTAATTTATATTTTAATTTTTCGTCAATATTGATCACCATTGTTGCTCACCTATGAGTACCTTATAACTTTTCGTGATTATTTATTTAACCCAGGATAATCTATCACATTTTATTGAGAGATCTTATCTTGTTTACTGGTAGAAGATATTTCAAAACATTTTACTAGTATACGTCAATATGTTGTTTGTAAATAAAAGTATTGGGTTCAGCCGCTCACTGATTCGAAAATCAGAAAAGATATTTATGGGATATATTTGTTTAGTTTACTTTACTTCTCCTATTCTATTATATTTTAAATAGACATAGATTGTCAATTCCAGATGCGTTGTATATTACACTACGTAGAAATATAATTAAACAGCTTAAATTTGCAAGATGAGAGGATAAATCTATATGATTTCAGTTTTAAAAATTATAATTAATAGTTTACCGATTAACGAACATATGTGACAAATCAATCATTTTATATTTCAGCTATTTTAAGAGCACCAGTTTCTTGTATTTTTTGTGGTGTTTTTTTAAAATTTGATGAGCAATTACGTGTGTTTTGGTTATTCCATTTCTACTAATCGCTCGGTTCCTGTTGGTTAGTAACGGTGCCGTCGGGGGCAATAACTCAAGAAATCGTCGCCAGTTGGCGCGCCGGACCGTCCTTTTGAAATATCGGTCAGTGAACCATCGACTTGCGCCTGGAGCAAAGTCGACTCTTCGGCCTGTCCGGCGGCGATCGCTAATTGCGATCTAATTCACGAAAGTGTCGTGTTAGTAATTTACCATAATTGTGCAATAATTTTAGTATCTCGTTACATACGAAATTCATGGCCGTTGCGAAGTTTTCCGAGCCGACGCGTTCATCAGGGCGCCATTTGCAATTAGAAACACGAAACTCCACCCGCAGGGCGTATTTGACTTGTACGGACACGGCCGAATAATTCATGCTAATGCCGTCACGTCTCGCGCTGGTTTCCTTCGCTTCCTGCGCGGAACGCCGTCGGCAGGCGGGTTTCGTTTACACTTTCCGGCGTGTCGTAAACCCATTTAATTACGACGCTCTTGCCAGAAATAGAATGTCCTTGGAGTAGGCTCGTAAGTGGATTTTCTTTTTCCAGGAAATAAGTTGGAGTGAAAAGTCTGAGATGGGAGGAAGAAAATTCGTTTAAAAGACCTCAGGATGTACCTTCAGGAAGTGGTGACGAAAAAAGACAAGAATTTTTGCTTGTAATTTTGTATGTAAATAATAAGGGGTGCTGTTTTGAATTTATGGTTCACATTTTCACTTGAATGATTTTGATTCATGATTCACTTAAATCCATTCAACTGTTATTTCTGCCTTCAGAGTAAATAAATTTTCGATGTTTGTATGCATGGAAGATGAAACATTGTGACAGGAAAATTGTTGACTCTTCAAGAAATGTGCGATATACGAAATACATCCTTTCACAAATAATTTCCGGGTAGTCGAGATCGCTAAGGCATTAGTGCCGTTGCGAGGGTTCGAATCCTGACTCGAGCATGCTTGTGTGTGTTGTCTATGTGTCATGTGCTTGTGTGTCCCATGGTTGCCATCAGGAAGTGCACCCATCCGTAATAACGTCGCCAATTCAAGATAAAACAAGTGGTGCTGCAGAATGGCGCAAACTTTCTCGTGCTAGTTCGTTTTCTAAATCCTTTGCTCTGGCTAGCTTTTGGGTCATGTCCCATCTCTGCCCCAGCTGCCATCAACCGCCTATCTAAGTACAAAGGTTGTTTTATTTCAAATTTTCCCTTTTTTAATGGTAAAGTGGAAATATTACTTAAAGAAAATTATAGAATAGAAAAACCTCGCCCTATATGGAGATTTTCGTTGAAACATTTGGAGCCGCTTTTACGAAAATATCGTTATGAAAATGCGAAATTTAAAGCTCCTTCTCAGAGATACCTTTTTGGTTTCCAAAAAGTTTCATTAAAAGTCTTTGAAGCATTACCAAGCACTACCATTAATGTTTATAAATTGCTGGAAATGGGTATATGAACGGCGTAAAAGGTTTTTCAAAATAACAAAAATAAACAAAAACAACAACAAAAAAAAACACATCAGCCGACTCCAAAACGTGTATTTCCTTTGCAGTCTCGAAATTTATTTTCCGCAGCATTACATAACTTTATCTGTACTGCATATATTACTATACGTACAAGAAAGTAAAAACTTTCGGAAAATCAATATAAACTGCACCAGCCCTTCATTAGCGCCGACACCGTAGAAACGTGAATTAAGGCGAGGATGGAAAAAATATCTTAAATAAGTTACGTTATTTTTGGCTTCTGGTTTAAGCCCCATTTAGTCACACAGTTTACTTGATATCTGGGTCGTCGGAAGGAATAAATTTCCCGAGTTTAGACGCGTGTAAAATGAAGCATTGTAACAGGAAATCCGCCGAGTCTTTTAGTAAGGAGCAATAATGCGTCGTAATATATTATTTCATTAGTGTAATGAAGTCTTTTCCAGTGGATTAGGCGCCTGTGTGCGCAGGCGCAGTTGCGAGCGCGCGATGCGGCGTGCCGGAGCGGAAACGGAGGCGCTGCCTCGCAAACTTCTCGGGCTCCCGAAAGAAGTTCTGCTGCGCAGCGCCGTTGCGAAGGAAGTGATTTGTGGAAATTGCGGGCAGCGACTGAGACGCTTGTGTTGGCAGTAGCGATGCGACAGCGATGCAGATGTTTTCGAATCATCGTTCGATGTTTTAAACATCGATGTAAAGAACCCAATGTGTTTTGAAAATCGATGTTGTATGATAAACGTTTTCCGGTTTTCGATGTTTTGTTCTTAGATGAAAAAATTCCATAATCACATATGTTTGTAAAAGTTAAAACTTGAAATAATAAGTAGTAGTACCACTGTATTTTTGTGTTGGAGCCAAACGAACGCGGTTTGTACTACCTTCTGTATATCGAGCAAACTACTATCCCTGGTCTGAAATGATCCTCATGCTGTGGTATATCTTTGAATACTGGAGATAAAAATGTAATAAGAAGTTTTGGTTAATCGTGAAAATATTATTTTCCCACCCCTCCATATCAAGCTTGTTATAATTAAAGTTTGCCAAGGCTCTGAGTAACAATGAAAATTGCTTTAAATATATTTGTCAAAATTTCCTTTTCTTTCAGAAATCAATCTTAAGAAAAATATTTGTTGGACCTCAAATTATAAATCTGATGAAGAATGAACCCTTTGAGACTTTAAGGAGTGATGAAGAAACATTGACCTAGTCAGGTTTCAAAACTGTCTCCGTAATGTTTTAAGGAAATAAAAAACATCCAGATTTCAAATCTACGGTGGATGAAATACTAATTTCTATGAATAATGTAGAATTGCAGAAAATGCAGAATTGCTCATAAGTCGACCAAGGAGGTAAATTTTCAGCAAAAGAAAGTGTTAGCAGAGTCTCTGATATTGGTAGTATTAATATAGCATTATTCTTAATGTAAGTACGTTGTTAATAAACGTAAGATGTGTACCGATGCAGGCATATTTATACTTATTTTCCCTTCATTAGAATCGTGTATAAATAGTTTGAAATCGTTTATTCATTATGTTTCTTGAATCGTTCATAAATCAAGAGTTTTTGTTTACTAGTATTTTCTTTGAAAATAAAAAAAAATCTTACGTGTTAGAGAAAAATTGGTATCAGATCTATTAATTATTACCATAAATGAATTTGAATCACTAAAATCATCAATAATTTTTTTCGCAGCCCCGTGTAATTCACTAAAAAGTGGAAATTGATATGTTTTACTTTTCCCTTTCCGGGTTCCCTTGAAACAATCGGCTGAGACTGTTGTGAGGTAGTTGGAGAAAGGAGGGAGGAGGCTTCAACAACTTTCACATGAAACAATATAAATGGACAAAATATTCATGGGTTCCCAAAATGGAAGAAATGTTTTTATATTTAAAGGTCAACTGTTAATTAAAAAGACAGGAAAAAGAAAACTTTGGCTAGCAACCGTACGTCATTCGCCTAAAAGTTTCACATTACAGAGTTAAAGACACCTTTTGCAACCCTAAAAGGTGTGGAGGCTAGTGGGTAACATTTACAAACTCCACACATGAATGTATAAAATCAGGTAAGGAAGGTAAGTTCGCGTGCTGTCCGTAGCCCATTTTTTAAGGATAAGTAGCCTCGTATTGGTCAGAGAAACCACGTAAAACTACCAATCAGAGCAACCGACCACTATCATTCTCCTCCGGTCAGCGACTGAATTTGACGTAGCTGACCAGCCGGTTCGAAAATCGCGTTACTATCGGGGCTCGAACTTAAGACCTCCTGGTCAGAGGGACTGCAGTGACACCGGTTTATACCCTGAGCCATCTCTTCTGGTTCCTCATTTCTAACGTGCTATATTCACGTGCACAGACACGCACCTGTCCAAACACGGGTCTTCTCTTCAGTCCCCTTGCAATTGCCCACGAGCCGCGTGCACAGTTGTATCATTTCTTCCTCCACTCGCGGCTTCCAATTATTGGCAGCAACGCGCTCCCTGCGGAATGCCTGGCGGTGCTGGCGGGCGCTCGAGCGCAGAGACCCGCCCCTTCGCCCCCCCCTCCCCCTCAAGCGGCTGGGGGCGGGGCGGGGCGGCGTGCATATGGAGACGCATCTGCTGTAAAAACGCCGCGCACGGAGTTGCGAGAAGTGTTCTTTTTTTTTTTTTCAAACGGAACCCGTTCCGCCGAGCCGGCTCTGAGAATGCGCGACGCGCTTGGGCTTGTTGCTATATTTAAATTCCGAGATGTTCGATTTCTTTTGGCCGTGACTGGGAGTTGCGACGCGTGGACTGGGTATTGTCCGCGGGTGGTGCTCGTTTGCGGACGTTTCGGTTGCTTGGGAATGGAAATTAATCCCGTTTTTCGAACGTTTCGTTACCAGCGTTTTTGAAATGATTTATCCGTACGTCTGAGTGAGTACATACATAATATTTGTGTGATGAGTATATTGTACATATTAAGATAAAAGTAAACTAATACGAGAAGGCGGAAAACACATTCACATTTAATTGCCTTTGTAAATACACTTTCTTACCATTTTTGAGATTTTGTATTTTAGATAAACTTGTGTCTGTCATAAGGTATCACTAAAATACGTGTATTTAAATGTGTGTTTAAATATGTAAGTAACCAACTTAATCCTGTTAGAGCGTGTGCATCATTGAGAAGAAATTGGGGCAGAGAAACACCGTGATGATCGGACAAGGAACAGCAGAAAAATAAAATACCGTGTATTTAACCGAACAAAGGGGATAAAGAAAGGTTGGAACGCTACAAAAGAGAGATACAAATGCTGGAATTCAGTAGACACGTAGAATGATGGTCCTGCATTAGAGTAGATTGAAATGTCACTGTACTACAGAACGTTGTACACATTCTCGGGGGGGGGGGGCTACAGGGACTTATATTCCCTTAATCACTACAGCCTTGATGAAAAGGGTGTCTTTGTAAAATATATCACCTCTCTCTTGTTTAATCCAAAACGCTCTTAGTTCGTACAGCAGATCTGGGAACCGTTTTAAGTAAATTGTAATTATTTGGAGCATTCCAGCACATAGAACCTGTTCGCGTGCGTTGAAAGCAAAGATTTATTTCCCGACGCCAGCATGTTATTCCTATCCCTCGCGACGTACTAATCCAATGAACGTATCCAATGTTTTGGCTACGACTGGCATATCGAATGAACTTAGTTTTATGGGTTCTGAGATTTACATCCCGGCGTTTTCAATGAAATATATGAATGAACGAACTTTTAACACTTGTCTCTTGATCTTCGGGTATCACTTTTGCAAACGATTATGTAATATATTTTCATGTATTTTGAAATGCTCTCTTTTTTAACGTGTGGAAATCATGTGAACTGTCATATAAGATTTAAACTTCTGATTACTCTGATAAGTAAAATTAGATTTTAGGTTTTGTCAGCAATTGTATCATACTTTTTTACGACGGGGCTTGAAGAATAAAAATTCTCGTAAAGTTTCTAAACTCTCAGCGAGTACTAATATTAACATTAACATTAATTAGATTAATTGAGTTGTCTACTAATTTGGGCAGAAAAACTGAACTCAAAGCTCTTGTTAGTTTGCATTCGTTTAAGTCTGAGTATTTTTTGTTTATTTTGCTGACTGTCGTTTTATACATTTCACATATTTCAGGAATACGCATTAGATGATAGATGTCTTTATGTGTGTGATTCATGATAACTGTTCTAGGCCTATAAAAATTGTATGACATGTGAATGTGTATGATGTTGATTATATTACAGAATGTTAATGTCATTCTTCTTTGTTTCAGGTAAGTTGACCTTAAACCTTTGGCCGCGGCAGTCATTGACAGTCATTTGTAAGTTATAATCTTCAATTTCTTTGTGAGATGGTTATATAAAGGTATTTATTACTAAGAAATGTAAATGTTTTAATGAGAATTTCATTGCTCTGTGGATATGAATTGTAAATTTTCTGCACAGGATAATCATTATTTCAGCATATCAACCCAACAAAGTCCGTAGTCACGCCGCATAAGTTTAAATGCTGTTATAACTACAAAAATCATCTTTTTTCTAAAATAAGAGTGTAAAGGATAAATTATTAATTTAAAGCAGTAAAAACGTATTGTCCATTTAAGGTCTTTTGTTTGTGTAAACTCAGTTTGTGTAAACTCAGTAAAGCAGAAACTTTTCAAACTAATGAAACGTATTTTTTTATTTATATTTGTCATGTATTCTTTCTGTAATGTATTATAAGTGGTCGATTCTAAAGACAGTATTTTTTCTTCTTCTTCTTCTTCTTCTTCTTCTTCTTCTTCTTCTAAATGTATACAATACATAAAATGTATTTGTTATCTCTGATGGACAAAATAGTTTTTTTAAGAATAATTGAAAGCAAATGAAAGTCTCATCCACTTCAAATGTAAATTTTGTGCATCATTAGTAGCAGGCTAAGCATTTACGCGCCTCAATTTCTGAAATTCATTGACAGAGACAGTAAAAATTCTTAGTCGCCTTTTTTTTGTTGGCAGTTCTGAAAAAATGTGACAGAAGTAGACCACACTCGAATTTCATTTGCTTGGGAAACTAATCTGGATTCAATATTGAATTCATTTCTGAAAATTACTCCTCGTGATTTTTTGGAATCGTTGAGCAAACCTTTGTGTTTTCAGAAAGAGTTTTGAAAATGAAAAAAATAAAAGGTTTAACGAACAAGAACAAAAACCGAAATGA
Source organism: Gryllus bimaculatus (assembly GCA_017312745.1). Lineage (NCBI taxonomy): Eukaryota > Metazoa > Arthropoda > Insecta > Orthoptera > Gryllidae > Gryllus > Gryllus bimaculatus. The sequence continues at coordinate 18,527,106 of BOPP01000003.1, forward strand.
AATCTGAGAATATAGACCGTGTTATGAATTTAAACTTTATAACGACTGAATGCAAGAATTGAAAAGCAACAAATGTCCCGCCATACTCCTCTATGTACCTTCGCTTTCAGCTTGTTACACGTTAATTACTTTCACTATCATGTTCACTGTGGTGTGTAGGTATTTGAATCTTCCTGCAGACGGTTCAGTGAAAACTGGTTCTTAAACTTCGTTTTTAAAGCTCGATTCTTAGACCAAATTCGAAGGCTCGTTTCAAAAAATAAATATTTATTAGTTCAAAACGATTGCTGAAATATGACAAACTTGAATGAAAATGAGAGCGTAAACTGGAGCGCAGAAGAGCCTTGTGGATGTGCAATATGGAGTATATTCCACACGATGCGCTCTTTGTATTAATCTGGGAACACAGACCTCTTATTTGGTGTAAAAATCATTCTAGCCTCGTCTCTTGTGACATTTTATACTAACATATATCCCAATTACATTTTACTTTCGATTTTTTATACTTCCTGTTCAGAGTCTGTGTTTCTCTGTCACCTGTCCCATTACAGTAACGCAACCAACACTGGGAAGTGTAGTAGTAGGCAGCAACTCACATACGGAGACGTTAAATTACTCGTATAATCCCACGTCATTCATATAAGTTTTCATCGTGTGTTCGTGGCTTGGGGCCTTCTCGCGACCCTATTTTACACACCCCAACTGAAATCCACCTACCATTCCGCCTTCTCACATTCGGTTATTTGAATACGTAAACGGGCTTACGAACCTACTAATCATTTTAATAAAAAGAATACTGACCGAGATGGGCCTGCGGGCTGCTTGGTAGACAAGGAGTGATGTCGTTCACATCCTCAAGGTTAATTGGTGCGGTTACGGATCTGAGATGTAGGTACATTGTACGAGATGTACAGTGAGACCCACGAAAAAGGAAGATGTATCCCGATTGGGTGCCAACCAAAACCCGAGAAATAGTAACGTCTTAATCATACGCCAACGAAAGAGGACCGAGAGTCTCTGTCGAAACATCTATAAGTCATATGATTTATTCGCCATCAGATCGTCAATCTCCATCTCCATCGAATTCCCTAACACTCTCTTCACCGCTTCATTTCGCTCCTTGATACGCACACGCAGGTCCACACTCGCTCCTTCTCCCTTCCTTCCATTCTTCCCGGATTGTCCCCGTTCACCTACACCCTTGAGAGCGTAGGCTTCCGCGGCCGGAGTTAGTATATGATTGGCTTTCCGGGTGACGCCTCGTCCATGGCGAAGGTGCCGACGTTTCGGTCGCCATTCTGCGACTTTCCTCAGGGCGTAATGCATTACGCGACCGAAACGTCGGCACCTTCGGCAGGTTCGCGGCGTCACCCGGACAGCCAATTAAATACCCACACCGTTCTTTTCACAACTTCTTGCTTCCCTTTCTTCCTTCTATCTCCTTCCACAGCACACCATTCCACCGGCCAGCTCGTCCTTGCTATCCTCCGTCCGGCCTTAGGTTTGGCCTTTACTCTCCCACTCCTTCTCCCCGCCACGTTCACCCCGTCCCCACCACTAGGCGAACTTCGAAACGAATTGGCCACGCCATCCAACTGTGAGCACTGGATTCGACTCGACTCCGACAGATTCTTGTGGTATTTGTGGTAGACAATGTAAGTCCTTGACAGGTTTTCTCGGCATTATCCTTTTTCCCACCCTCTCATTTCACCATTTTATCATAAATAATTTCATCCCCGTCATTATCTCAGTCATCTACGACTATCACGCATAGACCTCAAACACAATGGCTTACGGCCAGTCAAAATTCATTCGAGGGTAAAAAAATAGCTCCTGCACTTTTGTTACAATAGTCTGTACATGGAATGTGAAACTCTGAGCTCATTCCAACCTTAGAAATAGGGCTAGGATGTTTATGACATATCGTGTTTTCTTTGTGTGTTATTTCCATGGAAAATATAAGTTAAGCATGTTTTTATCTATAATGACTAAAATTATGCAATTTCCACATGTGTCATAGTCATATTTTGGCCTTTTAATCCCTTTGTTATTTTCCATTAATTTTTCATATTGCGGTTATGTTTTCCCAGTATTTTTGGTATTTTTTTGTTATATTATTAACTTTTAGATCCCTTTCGCATACTTGCTTGCGGTCGTCTCAAAGAGATTTGTCACATCTTCTAATTTTTATCTAATGTTTTACAATTATTGTGTCCAATTGTTGCCTATCTTTTCTTTAAATTATGAAATAAGAGGATAGGCTACATAGAACGAGAAAAAGAAAGCGTAGAAAGCACCAGATGCAAAGGAAGCGTTAGTTTAGTATTGTCAGATGTTTGCCTGCCTCTATAAATAACTTTAGCACTATATGTAACTTACTAACTCTATAAATAACGGGCCTCCAAATAGAAGGGGTGAATTGTGAATGTGCTAGATTTTAAAAATAAATTTTAAATATAATTGTTTCTTAAACATCAAAAATATTTTGGTTTCGAAAATGCAACAAAAAAAATTAAAATCATATTTAAGGCCATATTTTCATATTTTTAAGGTCATAAATACTTGCATATTTCTAACATTTTTAGGTCATAAACATCCGAGTCATATTTATGCCATCTCTTTCTTATTATGAGTTTCAGCGCTATCACTGTTAGAAGCGTTCGTCTGAGTTGTTGCAGCGCAAACACGGCTTTTCCATTCTCCGTTTTCAAAAAAAGAATAGGCTTTCGTAATTCTTTCTTTGTGATCTGAATATGCACAAAAAGCTGAAATCTTTAGACAGTTTCCTCCATACAACGTGCAAAGGGTTTGAGAACGCTGAAATGGATTGTCAAAATTTTTTGTTGCAAGACATCGCGCAAACACAAACCGCCGCACACGCTCTTCAAAATCTGTATTTCGATATGTCAGATGTCCTGTTACGAGTCTGATCTTGTAATGTCTAATTATCGTCTATTTAGTTCACTTAAAAGAAGATGGAACCATGTATACCGACCATGATAAATTTACTACTGTTGATGTACTTTTCAAAAAAATAGCTGACTAAAATATTTTGATATTTCGCTTGAATATAAGAACTTTTATCATTTATTAAGTCTAGAGAGATATTATTTATATTGATATTATTTATAAAAGCTTCTTTGAGTTTTTTGAGTTCATTACAAAATAATTACTATTTCTATTTCATTTAGATGTTTTGTCCTAATTTTTTCAACATTTTTGGGCAAACATATTTTTTATATTTTAATAATTGAAGAATTTTTGTATAAAAGTGTCATTTAAATGCCAATACTATAAATAATGTATTCTGTAAATTTTAAATAATTCTGAATAATATTTTCAGAGAAACTGTACAGCAATAACAAAATAAGTAGACCTACTTTTTTGCAAAGGCCATTTGAAAAACGTCGGTACTTGCCACTAGAACATTCCTGCACCATATTCTGGCTCATCTTTTTCAGCGCAAAAGACCAATGCTACCAACGTATGAACAGGAGTACTTTTCAATAACAACCCAACATGCGTTAAAAAAAATACGAAAAAATAGCCATTCTTGTAATATGAAGTGTTGGAAAAGAGGGCGTTGCTCATGAGCACAAGTACACTTAAATAAGAATTAAAGAGACTTTCAGGTGTCCTAGAATGTTTTTATATATTTGGATAGAGCAACGTTGGATCTATATATTTATCTACAAAAACGAAAATCGACAACGCCAAATTTGACCCATTTCATAGTACCCTCTCCACTTAAAGATGGTCTAGGTGACCGAAGTTCTACTTCCGATCTACAAGTGACTAAGAAATCTGCAGGTGAACGTTGCTACTCAATCGAATATTCTTTTCCTGAGGATGTCTGATGGCAGATGCTTTTATGGCTCCAGAGCACTAAATGTTGAAATATGGTATCACTGTAAATTTTGTACTGTTGTAATATTCAGCTATAAACATTGAGTGCTGATTCTTGTATATTGACTTACCCTCGTATATAAATCAACTTCGTCGTCCTCTTCTCCCCTACCTGCTTCTGCCCCGACTCTCATCGGAAGGTCCTAGGTTCGAGTCCCGACGAAGGCAGGAGTTTCGACACTAGCTTGTCAGGTCGAATTCCATCGCTGTCTGGAGGAGAATTCGAGAGATTTTGATTGGTTGTATTTTTCCGTGGTTTCTCCGATCAACACCAGGCCAATGCCGGAGCAGCACCCTAGCAAACGGGCCACTGACCGCGCGCGATCTTTCCTTTCTCTCCCTTGTCCTATTCTCAGTCGTAGTTACTCATATATACACTTACATGCACTACACTACCGCTCATAGAGACCGATCGGGAGCTTAGAACTTGTCTCGGCTGGGACGATGCTCTGCTGTGGGAGAGACCTGGTTGAGAAATAACCTACTAGCCTGGGAAGGGACGGGCTCCCACCTGAACAGATAATTTTGAGAACTGGACTCCCAGCTGCTCTGAGCCCTCGACCTTCAGCGGCCACACTAAAATAATTTCACCGTACAGACGAAAATCTGCCACCAACGGTACTCGATTCCTCCGAACTTCCGGCCAGCGACATGTTTTCATACTTGTTTACAACCATTCCGCACACTTCTCGGTAAAATATAGTTTCAAATAATTTATTTTCCACTGACCATGAAGTTCGTATAACTTATACTCTTTGTTTTCTGCAATGTGTCTGCCTCAAAAGGTGTTACACTTTGCATATTTGACTGTTCAAGCAACTTGCAGTTCTATGGTTTAGGAAGTGTGAAGCGTTCTTCTTATCCTTTTTCCAAAGGAAATATTACAGTTCATTTGCCCTGCAGGCTAGGAGAAGAACACGCGCGCAAAATGGTACCATGATATTGAATTTCGAAACGATTTATGTTCTTGAAGTTATTGCAAGTTTACTTCCTTCGTACATTTGACATCGCGACGATAGCGATTGGAATGTTTAAGGGGAAATTAATTCAAGATTGAAAATCTTTCAATCTTATTCTTACGATCTTCAAACGTGGGAGTTCCTGAAAGCCCTGACTTACGAAAACTATCAAACATACTACCAACCTTTATACGTTCTCTGTGAACGATAATATTACTCCTGAGAGAAGACGGGTCTAAGACGGGGGATATTGCATTAGAACGCAGATTGAGAGATTCTTATTACATAACGTGAGTGGTTTAAACAACCAACAGCTATGTTAAATGGTAGAATTTTTTTCTATCTTGCAGGACATAATAAATTATATCGTAACTACGTGAACCAAATACATTCTCCTCTAATATGGCAAAATACAGCTACTCGCATTTTCTTCCTCGCTAGCAGCCGCATGCTAAACCCTCTTCCTCCTCCCCCCGGCCGCACGCCCCGCCTCTGCCCGCGGTTGGCAGCGCTCTGCCGCCCGCCCGCGCGTCATAACGTGCTGTCGTCGGCCGTCGCCACCTGTCACGCGTGTCATCTCGCGCCACCTGCACCGCTTCTCAACGCACGATCGCCCGCAGACAGCGCGAGGCGGAGCAGCGACTCCCAGAAGGCGGTGGTGGTGGCGGTGGCGGTGGTGGTGGCTAGGCTAGGGAGATGGCAGAGGCGGTGACGGAGGCGGAGGTAGAGGCGGAGGCGGAGGCGGAAGCGGTGGCGGAAGCGGTGGCGGAGGCGGAGGCGGAGGCAGTGACGATGGCGATTGTCGAGGCGATGTCGATGGCGGGGCTGTGACGATGGCGCGGGGGGCGGTAGCGGCCGCAATATGGAGGGCCAACGTTGTCCCCTTTTTCTTAAAATTATTATATTATTTATTCTGCTTGTTCGACACACGAAAATATTTCAAGGACGTGAACAATTTCAATATTTTTACAATTCAGTAAAATAGAACAAATAACATTCAAATATAATTCCTAAGGTTAACCATAATATAATAACTTATTTAAAATTAATTTAATATTTTTCTTGTAATTTGAACGGCATATTGCTAATTGACAGGCACACAGAGATCTTTTGAATATCGAGTCTTAATGCTGGATAATTATTACATGATTTGCCTAATTTAAATTTATTAGTTGCTGGGCAAGATAGAAGAGGACAATAAAAAGGATGGATTTGTAAATTTTGATACATACGTAATTATTGAATTTATTGCTAGTTCTTTTAAAATTTGGTCATTACGAATAAACCAACGAGCTTTCAATATTGGACGTAAATCGTATTTTGAATACCTTCCAATTTGCATTTATGTGTTTTTACAAGGCCACCCCTAATAAAACAAGCATATGTTATAATGGGATGAATTATAGATTTATAAATTTAGATATCTAAATGAGTTGATGGTTTTGATTTTCTATTAATGAACGGATATAATAAAAATGTTGATAAGTACACTATTAGATACTGGTGAAATGTTTCCGTATTAATTGTATGTATATTTATACATCTATATATTTCATTGGGGTAGAATTGGGTGGAAACATTTTTCCTGGCGTACTGTTGGTATTTCATGAGTTGTTTCAGAGCATTGTGATTTTCAGAGCATGCACCAAGTAACAGGAAAATAAACTAGAATATTTTTAATAATTTTGTATTCTAATTTTGGAGTTTCGCAACCAAACAGAGAAAGGAAGAGCCACTCACATCTGCCGGAGTTCATTACGAACTTTAGTCTGCCGTCCGTTAAGAACAATACTCTAAGCAAATGATTTGTAGATTAAGGTACATGTGAGTACACTTATTCCAAGATATGTTGTTTATGGTTTCTTATCCAAAGATGATACTACGAAAAGTATTGAATGACAACGGTAGTTGACATACTCGAAAATATTGGACTCAATTGGTTATAAACCTTTTCTATCGCCTATAAACCTTTTCTTCCCCTACAAACCTTAACCGCGATTGTAATTAGCTGTTTAGTTGGTCTAATGTGATTAATATTTATAATTGTGTTAATATTTATAAATGTGTTAATATTTATAAGTGTGTGGTATTAAAGACGTGTACTGCATACAAAGACCGTAATTAATTTGTTAACTTTTTATTTGTGTGTTTCTGCGCTAGATATTTGGAATAAGAAAGTTCGTTTTGAAGGAATATTATTATAAGAGAAAATGTTTGCTTTATACACCGATTTCATCATACACTTAAATATGCTGACTTTTTCATTCGCAATATATTATTTTACAAATTCCTTAACTTTAAAATGACGCTTATTATAAAATTACCGCAAACGAGGTCTCAAAATATGTTATGTCAGGTATTTTAGTATGCTTAGAAGCCATGAAATTGGGTTGGCTTGTTGGGCTTGGGAAGATTTTGGACGTGGATTCGTCTGTATGAACTATGAGTGTTGCTCATGTATGTTTTCTCAGTTGCAAGTACGCATCAACAAACGCTTGCAACTGCAAATTGGTGCGAACATTTCTATTGATATGGGAAGTATTCGTAACTCATTCGCCTCACATCGCACAAGCCATTAGTACATGAATTTTATTATGAAGTACACACTGTATCTTTCGGTGTTCAAGCACTATAGAGACTAATCCATGTTCATTTAATAAATACCACCATCAATTTACTCGTCAGGTGTATTCAATTTAGTTTCAGTTTAATAATGAAATTAAATTTCATTTAATTATTTAATTTCATCAGGTGTACAAGTATCCAATAGTTTCAATTTAATAATGAAATTAAATCTCATTCAATTGTTTAATTCACTTTATGAGGTGAAAATTGCCAACTGTTTGGATAGATTTTATGAAACTTAATTGTCAACAAACCTAATTTATAATGTTACAGTCAATAATATATTTTATAAACATCAGGAGATAATGTGATCCCAACCAAATTTATAATTTACAATTTTATGTAAAAATGTGTAATAAATAAGCAAGCTAGAAACCAATAAGAAACATAAATTGACTAAAATATTGGTTTCACAATACCTATCACGTAGTATATGCTAGATAAACATGTTCGTAATGTAAGATAGTTCCGTCTCGTTTATGTTAGTGCATTTATTGCACGGATGGCGTCAGCTTCTTCTCCGCTGGGGATCTTTCTAATTCTGGGGAGATTCGCCGAGTGCGTAACGTTTGTGGTCGCGCCGCACTCGCCCATCTCAAAACGTAGCTGGAGATATTGTGGGTCAGGAAAATAATATTTCAAGACGATTAGAAAGAGTTTAACTGTCCACGACTGTAACGAAGAATATATTTTTAATTATGATTATGAACGAAAGATACGGACCCGTCTCTTCATATTTCATGGTAGTTTTCCAACAAATGTTGCCATTTATAACTTGTTCACGAGTTTTGCCTAGAATAGAGTTAATAAAAATGACCATTGACGACACCATTATCTCTTCCAGATGATTCGTTGAACTTAAATTTAAAATGTCTTCACAACATGCAAGGAGTGTGTAAACAATTAATAATATTCACAATAGTGACACAAATTCCAAAAAAAATGTAGATTTTAAAATTCTCATTTTTCTTATTCCTTGATTTCAAAAACTTTGTGCTGAAACAGCACAAACATTCTCGTCGTTAGTGACGGTTAGGTAATAGTATTTTTATGCAATTTCTATCTAAATTAACGGATCTCAGTCATCACGTTTTTGTAAAACCCATTACAAATTTTTATTTATATATTTACGTCAAAAACAGTTGAAAATCGTAGAACTTTAGGTGCAAAAGCTATATATTTCACAAACGTAAATAAAAACACTTATCTTGTCGCCCTTTAACAATGAGATCAAATATCCATCGCTGAACTGGTGCCCAATGTAGCGTATGGTGGTGTTATAAAATTAATGATAAATATATGTCGTTATATTCAAATCGAATTTTTATGAGAAAAAACCTAGTTAAGGTTTTAGAAAAAACCTAATTTAATTAAGGTTTGCGAATTGCTTGAAAGAAAATACAGCAATACATTGAAAATACAATTACATTTCTGTACAACACGCAAACAAATGTATTATCAAATAGGTTTTAAGTAATTTCTAAAAGATTAATTTTTAAACATATAATAAACGCTCGAATGCAGGAAAGAAACAAAGAAATAATATACAAATTATACTTTACTTAGCATCCAAATGCCTCCAAGGATATCTCAAATTACGTTCACGAACCGCACAAAATTCGAAGCGGGTTTCTAAGTTAAACGCCAAATTACACAAAACATTCTCATATTTTCGAAAAAATTAACATGACCTATAAAATGTTTTTGATGAATACATTTCATTAAGAAAAAATTGGAACTTAAGAATTGTATTTGTATCACGTCGAAGGGAGTCAGGGATTTTAATCACCATTACACTTGCGCCATTTTCTTAAGCGTCCTATTCACTATCCAAGTTTAAAATTTAATTAATAATGTGTGAACTGTTTTTAAAAACAAAACTATTTAAAGAAAATTAAATTTCATATGTTTAAGAAACAATTTTGCAGGAAATTATCATATTTTCGGAAAATTGAACGTGACCATTTTTTAAAATTTGTTATTGATGAACGTATTTCGTGAAGAGAAAAATGTTTATCTTCATGAGTGTAGTTGTAGAAAAGAGTCAATAAAATATTGAATTTTTCCAATTTTCAAAAATCATAATTTTTCACAAATATGAAACATACACTATTCTCTTAAGCGACCAACATACATACTATCCGAGATCAAAATTTAATCAAAAAATTTAGTGCCATTTTTTAGAAAAAAATATTTAAACAAAATTAAAAATTGCCTGTATAACACAAAATTCACATTTTTCGAAAATTTGTACATGGCCTTATTTTAAAATGTATGTTTAACAGACAGGTTTCATTAAGAGGAAAAATCTAATATAATAGTTGTAGTAAAACACCAAATAATTTTGAGTTTTTGATATTTGCGAAAAATTAGGGTTTTAATGAGAATGAGATCTGAACCATTGTTTTAAATGTCTCTCACGCTATTCAACAACGAATATTAATTAAAATATTTGGAGGCAATTTTTGAAAATTTTGAAAACGTAGCAAAGGTTTGATGTAAACTACCCGCCAAAATTAAAATACCGGTTTCTAATTCAAGGACCCATGATGTCAGTGAGATCGATTGACGAATATAAATTTTGGAGAAAATCGGCTGAACAATTTAGCTGTTAGCGTTGTTCACAAACGGATGGACGTTTTGCCATCAATGGATTTTTTTATATCAAAGACCCACAAACCATGGATTGTGCGTACACCACGTATTAAAAGATTTTTTTGTAATTTAAGCAACTGGATTTAACCACTTTTTCGTTACCAGGGACCAGTAATAATACTTTTTTTGCCGGAAATTCGCCAATTTTTCACCACAGAATTACATAACTTCCTCTTCTAAAGAATTACCTTCTTAAAGACAAGGAAGTAAAAAAAAAGCGGGACATACAAACACAAGAATAATATTGATGTTTAGGAATTGTGTCGAATCGAATAATATTTTCGATGAAACATTAAAACTGCAAGGTTAATTTGATTGGGAAATTTGATCATCGTGAGGTTAAAAATATACCAAAATCAATTTTGAATTGTATAATATGCATGCCTACCTACCATTGCAAACTTAGTACTTTTTAGTCCTTGATTGAGGAGCTTCCTGTACTTGGCATGCAATGTCATTTCCGTGGCTCTGCCGTTTGAACAATTTAGTAGCGGCGTGCGTGGCAGGTGGTCGGCGGTATATTTAGCGCTGGTCGGTTGGCGTGGGAGAGGGAGGAAGCAGCTGAGACCATTAGCGCCTGATCATCGATGCGACGATGGCGCCACTTGCTGGAGCACTCTGGATTTCTTCACACTGTCGAAAGGCCTGTGTATGTTCTAGAAAGTTGTTGTTGAACGTTGCACAAAACCTGTCACGAAGTTGCATTTGTTTCATTTTAGAATGGAGAAATTTTCGTGAAAATGTTTATGAAGAAAAGCGAAGTTTTATTTTCAGCATTTGTTCATTAATGTCGATTGTTGGTCTTTCTGTTAGCTCAATATATTTTAATGTTTAGTTGGATTTACATTATTTAATTGAAATCATTCTTATTTTTATTAATGGGATTGTGTCTCTAGCAAGTTGGCTACCAACGATAGCAAACCTGATAAAACCAGGGTTGCCAATCGTCTTATGATAAAATGGCGCTAAATTGAAATTCGTCCTTACATCCAGGACACCCTTCATTTATCTGGTTTATTTTAAAAATATCTTAAATTTCCCAAAATTTACTTAATCCTATTAATATTGGGATTTTCTCACGCCACACATTCTCAATGTCTCAATATCATTTACATCATTGAGCAATTTCTCATATTTTGCAAGTTATTTGACATTAACATTTTGTTTACAAATGGCAAAAATCCCTTTAGGTATTTTTCTTTGCCTCAATATATAAGTCATTCTGACATCGCCTGAAAAATAACGTTTATCAACATACGCATACTCTTCCATTAGTGCTATTTCAATATAACACATTGAAATTAAATTGCATAACACATGTTAAATTGTAGATACCTAATCAACCAATTACGTCACCAATATTGATAAACAAATTGTAATGTTACATTGATGTGATATGTTCACACTTTCCTTTGTTTACAAACAAACAAACAAAGGAAAGTGAACAAACATAGGAAAGGGTGAACATATCACACACAGCAACCATACAGGACAGTTGATAAGGGGTTGAAAAAACACATGTTAAATCTTGACACTCGCGCAGTAAATTTAGTTTTTCATCTTTATGTAACGTACCAAAGAACATGGAGCGTTCATCCCGTAATTGTTTTGAACCTGTTGTTTCGTTTCGAGTGTGTGCGTCCTGAGGTTCCTTGAGCGTGTGTGGCAGAGGGAGGCGTGAGATTTCGGTAATGAGCTGCGCTTCCGATGGACTGCGCCGGTGGGCCTGAACACCTGCCCAGTAGTTCAGCACTCTCTCTCTCTCTCTCTCTCTCTCTCTCTCTCTCTCTCTCTCTCTCTCTCTCTCTTTCGCTCCTCCCACACACATTGTGAACATTCCAATGAAGAAGCCAGGCTTATAGAGAAAGCACATGAAGGAAATACGGCCTAATTTCAACTAAAAAAATGTTGGTGGATTTGACATGACTGTGAAAGTTAAAAAATGTGTTTCATAATTTGTGAATAGACACACTGTCCAATTTTGAATACGTAATCCTGTAAGATATCACATATTAGAAGTTACTACATTTCATTTCTTATTTATTTTTAGATTATCAGACACGGTCAGGCAGACGAGCTGACGATATTTCGCAGTCGATGTTTTCCTTCCAATGTTTAATTTTGATTTGTATCCCTCCAAATGGGGGTTCAGTGGCGGTAGTAAAAGTGGATGTGGCCTTGCGTGGAGTGACGATTGTGCAAGGGAATGGTTCCCATCGATATTTCCCTACGTCTGGCACTTGTAAACAATCTTGTAAGTATATGAAGCCATTCTGCCTATGTTAGCTGGCGTTATGTAGGTATTGTGGTGAGTTTTCGTTGGCATTTACAATGAAATAATTATATACGTCGTCATTGCCAACAACATTATTTATTAAAATAGTAGCTTTCGGTGACTTAGCCATCGAAAGCTGCTATTTTAATAAATAATTTTGTTGGCAATGACGACTTATATAATTATTTCATGGCGTTATATTTCTCCGAAAATCGTGCGGGTATGTATTTAAAAACATTTTACAAATAAGTTCAGAGTGTCAGCAAATCTATTTTAAATAGCAAACAAACATTTGGTTTCGTTTACCCAACTCAAGTACAAAGAAACGTTATCGTCGTAGTGCTCAGTAATGACGACTTTCATAGCTGACTGTACCGCACGGGGTGAAGCTACATACGATTGTGCACAAACATGAATCTGCCGCCAAAAACCATACAACGATGACGGTTGCCAGAAGGCCGTATTTCCAATAACCAGAGAATCTGTAACTTGCCGTGGCCTCATGGAATCTAGCGAAGCAGATCGACAATCTGCGCAGCGCTGGCGTTCGTTGTTAGTCGTACTTACTGTGATGTATTAATTTACCATTTTTATAATTAAAATAAAATACTTTCAAAGAGTATTTTCGCAAATCATAAGAACTATTCACGAGCGGGTCTCACCGGGCCTCGCTGCAGTCAGCTACTCAGCACCAGCGCAGGCCGGCTCTTGCGGACGAGCAAACCGGGCGATCGCCAAGGCGGAGGATGGTGCAGCTGACGCGGAAAAACTAGTAAAGAAATTGAAAAATAAGTTACAACTCGAGAATAAATTTAATTAACTTAATCATTATTAATTATAATCGATATTTTAATTCCCAACTAATTTTTAATGGCACTTTGACTATTTCTATCTAAATCTTTAATGAATGTATTTGATTTTTTTATAATCATGACATAATAATTAATATGTTCAGACATTACATCATACGGTATCAACAGATTGTTCGTACTATATTTTGGTTTCAATCGGAAATATATAGTCCAAGCTGTATTCATTTTAACATTTAGTTTTCAGAAAATGTTCCATTGTTCTATTGCCCTAAAAGTTTGCTTTACTTATCATTTTGATTATAATAAATGTGACCATTCTCGTACCAGACTTGCTTTTTGTATGCCAGTTGCAATCATCTCCAAAGAACACCACAGAATCCCCTTCAGGCACACCATCTCACATAAGTATTTGGAAATGCAGTCTTGAAAACATTGTAGTACCGTTTCCTCGACATTTAGAAACGTCCCTCTCCCAAATCCCGCGATATACTGTATTCCGCGCACCAGAAAGCTCGTGAAACCGCCAACAGCCGTCGCGACTTCTTCGCAGTGCGTGCGGGTCACGTGGTTTTACGAGCGGCGCGAACGTGAGCGCGCGGGCGAGGGCTGGCGCGGTGTCGCCCGCGGCTTTATGGGCGATAAAGGGCGATCAAGTACCCGCGACGCGCGGCGGAGCAATGCGCGCGGCCGGAAATATCGCCGCGAATCTCGCTGGACGTATCCGTGATTGTACGATGAAAGCCAACCAAGTGGGAGATCTTATTTAAATTTCATTTAATCACATTTATTAATATCAGTATTATTCTTGTATTATCTGTGACTATTTGATGATAGGTAATAGTATAACCAACGAGGAAATCGTATTTACATATTTATTTATTTATTTATATATTTATTTATATATTTATTTATTTATTTATTTATTTATTTATTTATTTATTTATTTATTTATTTATTTATTTATTTATTCTTATATATTAATGCCACAGTAATTAATAATAATTTTTCCATAATTATGAGCTTTTAACATCAATGAGGAGACTCATGGAGCTTCAAGGCGTACCCCCCCAGAAACCGATGAAACATGTTCACATAGTTTTAGCTATTTTTGTGTAGTAACAAATGTAATTCAATATTCCAGTTTTATAAATAACTATGAATAAAAATGTATAATAAATTTTAAAATTCAGCAAAAATCGAATTTTCTTGATAAGAAAACAACAAGTCAGCCAGTCATTACCCTATTAACCCCCACCCTACTCTACCTCAAAGAGAAATATCATAATATACGGGTAGGTTTTTCTCAAACGGTGAGAAACATTTTGCCTGATCCACAAATGACGATGACATTAAAAAATCGGACTGAAATATCCCAAAGTTCCCATGAATGAAATTGGTTTTCAAGCAGTGGTCCGTGCACGTCCCATAAGTCCGCGGTAGAGTGACGTCACCTCCGCCCTCAGCCAGTGCCGGCGCTAGGCACCTTAACCTTACTGCCGTCAGCAAGTCTGCTGATTCCGGCGCAGACATACTTTCCTACGTCCATACGTCCTGCCAGCCTCGATGAGGTTCTGCGGCAGCCCGCATTGCATTTATTTAATTCGAGTGTATGCCGATTCTACATCGGTGCTTGTTGGGCGGCATTGCTTTTCCGGCCGACCAAAGCACGCCGCGTCACCCTCTGCCGTCGATGTGCTGTGTGTGCGTGTCCCTTTCTGCGATCCAATTTCGGCGCTGCGTTCGTACCCTGACATCTCTGGACCCTGTGGGAGCGCGCATTCTAACATTGACCAGGCTGTGCAACACGGAAATCACACCACCTCACATGACGTGCACCTGCAAGGTAACAAGTTCACTTTCGCCCTTCGTGGCTGTGACTTGGGAGGTAACGTACAGAATACAAGTCGCGTGATGTACAATGCCCTCATCAAAATGGTTTCATTTCATTTACAAGACGTATGTGACCTAACCATTCGCAACAATTCATTCATCACTAAGCAATTTAATTTGTAAGCTTTGTGTCAGAAGTTAATGAATAAATAGTATGAGCAATGTAAATAATAATAAGTTTAGTGTCTTCAGCGAAACTCCGCTTCCTCTCTTAAACAGTGCTCTTCATCTCCCAACCCCGGGCAGCTCTCGGCCGACGCGGCTTGAAATTTCCATTGTACAGAAAGGGGTCTCGCCAGTTCGATAAGCAACCTCTCACTTCCCAGGGTATTGGCCCCCCTCTCCGTATACAGAGTTTGTGTAATTGTGAAATATTTTAGTAATTCGGAGATCCATCTTTAAAATGTTCAAAATTGCGTTTTTCAGCGGCACAATTAGAGAAGAGCTAAATTATGTGTCTGACCAAATGCATATCATATGTCTTCTGTTTGTTTTGGAGCGTAATAGTTGTGGGATGACCCGGGAAAAGAGACAAACTCCCGACTGCTCTCCCGACATGTGTGGGTTTGTAGTGCATTTAAAGTGCATGTGTGCAAAGGAAAAGAATGAGGCATCATGTGCCAGGAAGGAGAGATCGCACGTGATTATTGACCCGTTGATTTAGATAATGCTCCGGTATCTACTTCGTATTAATCGAAAAAAGACCTTCCAATTAGAGAAGCCAGCACCGACTAGACCGACATTCTCCTTTTGAATTAGACCCAGATACGTCGCCTGACTCGAAACGTGCCATTATCGGGACTAGGACCTTCCACTGAGCTATTGCAGTTGGTCAATCTTTCAAAAATGAATCCATACAAGTTACCTGTATTTAAAATATTGTTCGAAAGTTTGTTTTTCAGTATTACAATGGGAGTAGTGAATTCTCTGACTGAGAAAATAAGCCATATAAAGAGCCCTGAGAAGCTTGTTTGTGAAATGATATTTTTTTAAGATATTCGCTTTCATATGGAACATGACTTCCAGAAATTAATTTTAATTTAAATTCTCTTTTACAATATCACCATACATCGATATCTCGAATTTAAAAGCAACTTCATTACATTTAAACGAGGTTATAATATATTAGTTGAGATTAAAATTAAAATATGTCAATATAAGATGGTCACCTAACTTTGCTGCTTACAATAGTTCTATATTGTATTTGAATTGGTAAGAGATAGCACACTGCATTACGTTAGTTAGTTTGCTGTGAACTTTGCCAGTTCGCTCCCGGTTAAAGAGCTGGCCGCTAGGTGTGTTGTTCCAAAGGCAGAGAAGAACACGGGGTCTTTAGGTAGAAGAAGTGTTGGTGAAGGTTTCACTCCTTTTTAGATACAGAAGAAGGGATAAGTAAACCTTTCGCGACTTATCAGTGTGAATGGAAAAATAATCAATGTTATTTTTTGTTAATCATTTATCCTCCTTCAAGCGTTTTACCTGTTTTCATTCGGTTCTTCTCTATTGCTGTCAGCTGCAGATATCGTCTTTTACACTCGTTGTTGCATTTTCACACTAATGACATTATCTTTCAGGATCTCTTTCATGTTTTTTCAAATATTTATATTATATTTTACTCGACTCATTCTTCCCGTACCACATAGACTTATGATTTTTCGATAATATATTTTGCCATCTCCACGTTATTTTTCCTCCTTTATGCTTTAAAATTCTGTGCAATCACATGTTTCAAAAAGTCTGCTTTTTATTATTACAGAGATTTAAATTTATGCGTAATGCTTATCCGTCAATCTCAATTACACTTTTTTTTAAATTCATTCATAGTAACCTCGTTTCTGGTCCGTATCATTCCCTTTACATCATCTTCATTCCTTCCTCCACCTCGGCCCCGTTCACACTCCACGTGGCCGTCGTAAAACACGTGTTTACTGCTCGCCGGTATAATTAGAAGCGTGGGCGTGGCGGGGCTGAGCGGGGCGGGGCAGTTGGCGCAAGATGCCACCGGGGGCGCACGTGTCGCCCAGTCGTCGGAATCCGGACAGGGCAGCTCCTCGCACAGCCGCGTCCCTAAGTCGGCAAAGCGGAAAGCGCGAGTATCGGAAAGAGATATCTTTTTTATGTAAACTCTTTCCCTTTCCCGCCGCCGCCGCTGCCGCCGCTTGTCGTTAGGGTGGTGGGTAGCAGGAGGAGAACGCGTGACGCACTTGCGATCGAAGCGCCCTGTCGACTGGGTGGCGCATTTACGAACCTTGCCGAATGGCTGGGTTGATCGCGGCGGACATTGTCAGTTGACTCCCGGTTAAATAGCTGTCCGCTAGGTGTGTTGTTTCAAAGGCACAAAAGAACGTGAGGTCTTCCGATAGGAGGCGTGTTCGTGAAGGTTTCACTCCGGTTCGGACGGTGTTGCAAACACGAGACCTTGGCGTGCAGTTAAGACAATATTTTGGAGTGGAAGGACAAGTGATTTGGATGTGATAGCCAGGATAACGTAAACATGGATATAATTAAGTAGAGTTTCGTGGAGGTCACACTGAAACATGTTTCTGGTTGTATAATTTCCAAAATTATGGGTGTACCCAAAAATGATACTAACTCGGAAGATTGTGCATGACTTTAATTATTACTACGATTATCTCTCTAACGTCCTCAATCACTAACTAGAGTCAAGAAGGGTTGATTCGTGTCAACATCACAAGAACCAGTTACACTTAATGCATGCACATAACGCGAATCAACATGTGTAAATTGGGGTTAAATTTTATTCGCATCTTGATGATTTTTCGTATCAGGACATTTTCGTGGTCGCAGGTTCGTCGTTGCTTCTGCACGACTCATTTGTTCCGTTTCCCGCTTTTTAAACTAAATATCCTAAGTTAGTGTTATATTGATTTTTAGTACTCTATGTATTTGCGGAAATTATTGCTAGTCATTGTTTGTTGAGCAGTAAAGGTCGTTTAGTTAATGTATTTATATATTTATTTACTAGCCTATATCAATACCTTACCATAACAAAAAACAAAAAAAAGAGAAAAATGGCATTAATGTCATTTAGAACTATTCCTACCAACATTTTAAAAAATGGAGCCGATTTTTTCCTTTTGTTATTTTTAAATATTGCTCATATTGCACGCACATTTCTTTTTAAAAACCTGTGCATGTCCTTAACGAAAATAATTATAGAGACAAATTTTACTTGAAGGAAAATCTCTATATTATAGTGCAAAATATGGTGGCGGCGATGTTGTAAGGGTTAGCGTATCAGATTGTTATACCCAAGTTTGCGGGTTCAAACACGATCGAAGCTATGGATTTCAAGGGCGAAGAAATACTTCGAACGCCTTCCTTCGGAGGAAAAATAAAGCCGGCTGTCCCATGTTAGCAGATTTACTTGCATGTAAAATATCCTCGAGACTAAATGACGCCTCTGAGCTATATTCAAATCGCCTGTTCCGTCGCCCGAGAGATACCTTCTTTCTCGGTTAATTGGTGAAAAGAGCGTAGAGAAATTTGGGCGGTCAGACGGAAGAGCGTTGCCTGACTTTTGACTGCCGACTTTTGACTGCTGACTTTTGACTGCTGACTTTTGACTGCTGACTTTTGACTGCTGACTTTTGACTGCTGACTGTGCTGACTGCTGACTGTGCTGACTGCTTACTGTGCTGACTGCTTACTGTGCTGACTGCTTACTGTGCTGACTGCTGACTGTGCTGACTGCTGACTGTGCTGACTGCTGACTGTGCTGACTGCTGACTGCTGACTGTGTTGACTGCTGACTGCTGACTGTGTTGACTGCTGACTGTGTTGACTGCTGACTGTGTTGACTGCTGACTGCTGACTGTGCTGACTGCTGACTGCTGATTGTGCTGACTGCTGACTGTGCTGACTGCTGACTGTGCTGACTGCTGACGGCTCACGGCTGACTGCTGCTTGCGGCCCCGAATTTACATCAGAGCGCCCCGTCTGGCGAGGACTCGCCCTCCACCGGTACCAGTGAAGGGTGATCGGCTCGCGCCGCTTATATAGCGCGCGTTGTCGCCTGCTTGCGCGCCAATTCAAACGGACGCGCGGTCGTAACAGTTACTTTTATCAATACTATCTGTCAGGGGAATGTCGGAGCATAAGTGAAACAAAGTAGATACGGACCGTGCGCGATCTTTCCATCGTCTACCCCATCTAATTCTTTCCCCTTACTCTCACACTTACTTGCACTATACTACCATACATGCCGGAAGACTAGTCGGGAGCTTAGAGCTTGACTTTATTGCCACGGCGCCCCTCTGGGGAAAAAACTTGATGGGGAAATACCCGTTAACCATACGTACAGGTCGGCGCCGGATCTCACCATTCAGCGAGGAAGAAATCACTGCCTTCTCGCGAGATAAAACATAGCACTAACGGGACTATTACCTAGTGGGGACTAATAGATATTTCCTAAGACTAGGATGACTATACAGTAATGCTAGTACGCGCAACGCGTATACTATGTCAAAACTTAAATTACGATATAAAGTCCTACAGTGAACTGGTTAGCAATTGTTTGGTTTGTGGGTTCAGTATGATGTTCAGTTTAATGACAACGGAAACACAAAAATCTGCTGGTAAAGTCAATCTTTAAACGCGTGACACACTACTTACACCCTCTAAATAATGATGAAAAAACGTGTTAACACGTGTCGCGGACACATGCCGCCCTACATACAAATACGATTCTATGGCCCAATTGTCAGGAGAGTCATCAAAAAGATATGTCTGAAAACTTGTTAAAGTTTTATTAATGCGTAAAATGATGAGCTGTCTTCCTCGAAAGTGCGGTCCCTTTTTTGTTTCAATTCGGCCGGCGTGATATTAGGATCGTGGAGGCACATGATTGCTGCTGGCTTTTTATTGCCAGAGTGACGAGTTTCCCCGTCAACCCTATTCTCCGAGATACTCCTTGGAGGGCCATAAGAAAAGGAATAAACGCAACGAAATGCCAGTGTCCAAAATACTTCCTCAAACGAAAAAGTTTTAGTTTGGATTTTTTGTTTTATCACCAAAATGCACGTCAAATTGAGTTAAGTAAATAAAATATAGCTTGTCGAAGTGATAATAATAATAAAAAATAAACATTTTATAGGAATATAATTATTGTGTATTACTTTTATTTCAAATTGAGGAATTTCACACTTTAGTTCGGATTGTTTTCTTATCACCAGACATTTTTGTGGGATACATAGTTTTAAAAAGAAAAAAAAATCACGCAAATGCAAAGAGATTTTTCCAAGTCTGCAAGCTAATATTTAGTCAGCAAAAAAAAATATTTTTTTGATAGGTTATCTTTCGTTCCGTCGTTTTGCTTACTCTTATACGTACGTATAAACGGAGTAATATACGTAGAATAGAGAAAGTTAAGTAATGCTGCGGAAAGTAGATTTCGAGATTTCAATGGAAATACACTTTTGGGGTCCCTTTATCCCGAAAAAGTGTTTTTAAACGGCCGGCCGTATGTCCTGTCCGTCCGTCTGTCTGTTCGTCTCTCTCTCCGTCCGTCGGTCCTTCCATCTGTTCGTTCATCTGCCCGTCCGTCTGTCCGTCTGTCCGTTCTGTACCGTCTGTCCGTCTGTCCGTCTGTCCGTCTGTCCGCTGTCCCCGTCTGTCCCGTCTGTTCCGTCTGTCGTCTGGTCCGTCTGTCCGTCTGTCCGTCTGTCGCTCTGTCCGTCGTCGTCTGTCCGTCTGTCCGTCTGTCCGCCCATCGGTCCGTCTAGTCCGTCTGTCCGTCTGTCGTCTGTCGTCTGTCGTCTGTCGTGCTGTCCGTCTGTCCGTCTGTCCGTCTGTCCTCTGTCCCGTTTGTCCGTCTGTCCGTCTGTCCGTCTGTCCGTCTGTCGTCTGTCCGGTCTGTCCGTCTGTCCGTCTGTCCGTCTGTCCGTCGGTCCGTCTGTCCGTCTTCCGTCTGTCCGTCCTGTCCGTCTGTCCGTCTGTCCGTACGTCCGTCTGTCCGTCTGTCCGTCTGTCCGTCTGGTCCGTCTGGCCGTCTGTCCGTCTGTCCGTCGTCCGTCTGTCCGTCTGTACCGTCTGTCGTCTGTCCGTCTGTCCGTCTGTCCTCTGTCCTCTGTCCGTCTGTCCCGTCTGTCCCGTCTGTCCTGTCTGTTCCGGCTGTCCGTCTGTCCGTCTGTCGCGTCTGTCCGTCTGTCCGTCTGTCGGTCTGTCCGTCTGTCCGTCTGTCCGTCTGTCCGTCTGTCCGTCTGTCCGTCTGTCCGCTGTCCGTCTGTCCGTCTGCGTCTGTCCGTCTGGTCCGTGCTGTCCGTCTGTCCTTCTGTCTTTCTGTCCGTCTGTCCGTCTGTCCGTCATGGTCCGTCTGTCCGTCTGTACCGTACTGTCCGTCTGTCCGTCTGTCCGTCTGCTCCGTCCTGTCGTCTGTCCGTCTGTCCGTCTGTCCGTCTGTCGGTCTGTCCGTCTGCTCCGTCTGTTCCGTCTGTCCGTCGGCTGCCGTCTGTCCTTCTTCCCGTCTGTTCCGTCTGTCCGTTCTGTCCGTCTGTCCGTCTGTCCGTCTTGTCGCGTCTGTCCGTCTGTCCGTCTGTCCGTCTGTCCGTCTGTCCGTCTGTCCGTCTGTCCGTCTGTCCGTCTGTCCGTCTGTCCGTCTGTCCGTCTGTCCGTCTGTCCCGTCTGTCCCGTCTGTCCGTCTGTCCGTCTGTCCGTCTGTCCGTCTGTCCGTCCTGTCCGTCTGTCCGTCTGTCCGTCTGTCCGTGCTGTCCGTCTGTCCGTCTGTTCCGTCTGTCCGTCCTGTCGTCTGTCCGTCTGTCCCGTCTGTCTGTCTGTCTGTCTGTCTGTCTGTCTGTCTGTCTGTCGTCTGTCGTCTGTCTGTCTGTTGTTCTGTCTGTCTGTCTGTCTGTCCGTCTGTTTCTGTCCGTCTGTCTTGTTCCGTCTGTCTGTCCGTCTGTCTGTTCCGTCTGTCGTCGTCTGTCTGTCCGTCGTGGTCTGTCCTCTGTCTGTTCTGTCTTCGTCTGTCTTCTGTCTGTCTGTCTGTCCTGTTCTGTCTGTCTGTCTGTCTTCTGTCTGTTCTGTCGTCTTCTGCTGTCCGATCTGTCTGTCGTCTGTCCGTCAGTGAATACCACTAGCGCCTAAACCATATGTAGGATTTTTTCCAAAAAGAATATTCCCCGTTTGTTATGGCTCAACTCGAAGCTTTGCGAGTTTGAAAAACATTTTTTTTTTAATTTGGTGGTACACAGAGCTCCAGGAACATTTTAAAAAGTTTCGCAAAAATTGCTCTTTTTTAATAAAGGGAAAACACTTATAAAAATGTCATAGGTACCATTACAAAATTCAAAATGAAGTTTTTTCCTTCGAGTATTTTTTTCTCTGTAGAGAGTTCTTTCATTAAGGTCAGGCGTATTATTTTGAAAATTGTAGTATTTTCGTGCCATATTGCGTGCAATTCGTGTAATATTAAAGATAACAAAAACAAGATATTTTTTCGAAAACGGCTTCAAATTTTTTCTTTAAACGTTTGATAGGAATAGTGATAAATGTATGCTATATTTCTCTATTTTTTAGTTTTTTCAAAAATTACAAAAATGTGTTTTTTTAACTTGCTTCTCTCGTTGTTTATATTTATATCAGCAGCAATTAGTAGACATTATTGTATTTATGAGTACATATGCTTTCAATATAGTTTTATAAATTTTCTAGAAATCTGAAAGAAATTCTGTAAAAATAAGCTCAAATTTCCGCATTTTTAGAAATATTTAAATGTCATACTTTCAAAAAGGGTTCCAAATTTTAACTTCAAGCTTTTAGAACGTTTAGTGCTAATTATACCGTTTAAGATGACATAAAGTTCATTTTGATATTCTTATGCTTTTTCAGAAAATTTCGCAAATCTAATGTTTAAAATACATCTCATTTCGTTAATTTGCATATTTCCAATGTTTTGTAAACATTACTACATTCGTGAGATGCTATGTGTTTCGAAAAAATGAAAAGATTTTTGTGAAAAGGAGCTTTCAATGTTGCATTTACAATATCTCTTAAACGCCATTTTTAAAATGACGGCTCGAAATTTGCTAACGAAAATTTTCTTATGGGACGATATTTTACTCTATTATACGATTTTTATTGTAATATTTCTATTCTACCATTAAAAAACAGAAATTTTTAGAAAACCTGATAAAATGTAATTTGGGCGGCGATAGATGGCAGCTGATAAGGAGATGGGGCAAAACAGAAAAGCTATGGCGATTGCCATTCTGTAGCACCCCTAGTTTCTTTTTGAACCGGAAGCATAAGTTAGATAGAAAGTTAGTTCTGTGAGAAATGTGTGGTGTTTCATTTGTTTGCTGCTTTTACGTGCTATTTCATTTCTTCTGTTTCCTGTACTCGTGCTAATGAATAATGTCACAATTTTGCTTATTAGAGCAGCATGTTGTATCTTACCTGCAGGTGCGGTAACATTTATACTGATGACAATATACCATTTCAAGGGTAGAGGTTTAGTGATCAGATCGGTTATTATTGGTTCCACTGTTGCGCAAGAACATAATCGAAGATACTTCAGGTATTGCAAAGACTAAAAGGATAGCAGAGGAGAAAATATCGTGGAAGCAACAAAGCTCTTTAGGATCATATTGGATAATTTTGTTATTGTGAGAATAGTTACGTACATCCGACATATGATTCAATTATTGTCATGGAATTACCTCTAATTAATGTGACTCTGTATCAGTAAAATTATTGGAAAACTCGTAGAAAAGTTCATCTATTTTGAGAATCATAATTCAAATAATGTTACATTTTACGGTTTTTTGGGTGATTTCTGTGGGGGTAGAAGTGACAGGAGACGAAGCGACGGTTCGATACATATGGCGAGGCCGCGGAATCACTCCTAACAAACACCAAACCTCAAATGTTCGTTCTAAGGTTGTGCAAGATGAAAATAGACGCAAGCATGACAAGGTTAGCTTTCTCGTATTTCGAGATTTATATTTCAATAATTTGAGGCAAAAATGTTATCAACTTTGAAGAAAACTTAATTATGAACATTTAGTGGATCTTTCCCAGCTGTCATATTGATTCAAATATGCTCTGCGAAGAAGAATGAATGAGAAAGCTCATAAAGGAAAAGCTTCGTAGTAGCTCAGAGATACATTGTTTAATGACCAACTTGCTAAATTCAAACGATATACACTATGTGATCAAAATAATCCGGGCTTGTCCAAAATGGTGTGGTCGCGTTTTTCATGGACGAGGCTTACACCCATTGTTTTGTGTTACACTATCACGGCACAGGCCTACGTTGATGTTTTAAAAACCTTGCTTCGACTGTTGAAGAGCATTTCAGGGATGGCGAGTGCATCTTTCAACAGGATAGAGTACATGTTCATACTGCACGGCCTGTGGTGGAGAAGTTACACCACAATAACATCCCTGTAGTGGACTGACCTGCACAGAGTCCTGACTTGAATGCTATCGAACACCTTTGAAATGTTTTGAAATGCCGACTTCGTGCCAGGCCTCACCGACCATAGATACCTCTCCTCGGTGCAGCACTCCGTGAAGAATGGACTGCCATTCCCCAAGAAATCTTCCAGCACCTCATTGAATGTATGCCTGCGGGAGTGGAAGCTGCAATCAAAGTTAAGGGTGGGCCAACACTACATTGAATTCCTGCATTACCGATTGGGGGCGCCACGAACTGGTGAGTCATTTTCGGCCACGCGTCCTGATACTTTTGATCGCATAGTGTATCATAATGCGTTCCATAGTTCCATGCGTTCGAGAAAGGAGTTGATAAGCTTCGACAAGTGAAAGGAGATGGTTTGAAGATTGCGAAAAATATTTGATGTGTTTCCATTTCGAAAAACTATATTTTTTTAATGACTCAGTGCTTCTCACTGCACCAATAAATGTTTACTGTATTTCCGGAAAATCAAACCTCTATAAGTGTTAATGTTCGATAATTTGGTTTTCTTGTTTCCTTCTTCATATTTGGCAGTTCGAGTTTTCAATATGTAAGAAAAACAATACAACATTGCACTTATAACAGATCTGCCAATATTTGCAAACGTCGGGCAACCAGTCTGAAAGAGAACTTTGTAAACTAGGTAAGTTTTGAGACATTTTAAATAATGAACGTGCATTTCAAAATCATGTAATACTTATATATAATGTTGCTTTTATATCAATGTGCATAATGTGTCACTCATTATGGTGGCTAAGTTAACAACATAGCTTAGAACTCGAGGTTGCCGGAAGATCATGAGAGGACACTGATAAGGAAAGAAAGATACTTTAAACACAGGGAACAAGACGGACCAGTGACTGTTGTGAGTTTCTGTGCGTAACTAGGTTCGCACGAGGAAAAAAACCTCATCAATGTCGGCAAACAACATTCAACAACAATAAACGCAATGAGACCGTGTACTATCTGGAGGAGACTCAGCGTACATTCTAAAGGTACATTGTCGTCTTCCTGTGAAACAAGGGACTCCAAAATTTTTAAGGAAATTCTCATGGAGTATCTTAAGATTAAACATCATATCCAAAACGATTTAATAATATGATATCATCGTAAAAGTATCTGTTTCCAATATCTTCATACGCGTAACTACAACTTTCACAGAAAATTCAACCCTCTATCGGCCTAGAATGAAAAAAATCTACTTATGGAAGTAAGCAATTTTAAGTCTAGTGCGCTAAATGAAATTTCAGAGATAAAACAGAACAATATATTTTATTCCAGCGTATGAAGACTGAGTCGTAGTTCTTAATGGACTACGGACTTGAAGAGACCATTCATTTGAATATTGGTATTGGTGGCCATATTGAAAATACCACGGCGTCTTCAAACATCATTGCATTTTTATTAAAAATAATATTTATCTTAATAAGAGAACCAATATAATATGTTGAAAATAACAGTCGTTGAAGCCAAAAATACAAACATAAGTACTAAAGTTATCACTAATTCTACTACTTGTAATTTATATAAACTGTTCATGTAAATGTATGCACCTATGGCAACAGAGATTGACTACGAAATCAGAGTACAAGTGTAGAACACCATTATGAGTGACACATTATTCACATTGTTATAATAGAAACATTGCATAGAAAAGGCTGAAAAGCATGTATTAGATGA
The DNA here is from genome assembly GCA_017312745.1 of Gryllus bimaculatus. Taxonomy (NCBI): domain Eukaryota; kingdom Metazoa; phylum Arthropoda; class Insecta; order Orthoptera; family Gryllidae; genus Gryllus; species Gryllus bimaculatus. Next base: position 18,553,344 of record BOPP01000003.1, read on the forward strand.
TTTTGAAATGCACGTTATTTATTTAAAGTGTCTCAAAACTTACCTAGTTTACAAAGTTACCAAATTATCGAACATTTACACTTATAGAGGTTTGTTTTTCTGAACTTAGTGGGAAAGGTGAAGAGGAAAATGAAGAAATTCGACGAATATTGAGAAATGGGACTTAGTGAGGAAATGGGCATACAGGGAAAATTGCATGAATTGAGAAATTGGACGTATCGAGGAATTAAACATAACGAGCAGTTCGCCGTATCGAACAATTAGACATATCGAGCAATTGGACATTTCGAGGAATTTAAGAAGAAGAATCGGATACATAAAAGCATTCCTGATATCCGTGAATGTTCCGTGCTGTTGTTCGGGGTATCGTAAAGCGCAACATTTTCCGGACGACCCAGTTGCCAATTACCTCGAATTTTGGGCAACCCCGGCGCAGGCGGAGGCCGTCGCTCGCCGAGGCAGCGCCGCGCGAGCGCCGGGCAGCTGACGCGGCGGCCGTAAACGTGGCGGAAGCGCGGAGGCGAGATGCAGCCGATGCAGCGCGGCACCGCGAGGTGGCAGCGCGCGGGCGCTGGATTTACGAGCGACCGTTGGCCAAGGAGGCAACCGAAGGCTTGGCCGCGGCGCCACCGCGCGCACTTGCCGGGCTTACCGGAGAGAGGGTTTGCATTCGAGATAATAATAATAATAATAATAATAATAATAATAATAATAATAATAATAATAATAATAATAATAGGACGTTACGAAACGATGAGGCAATGGTGGGTATTAATACACGAGTGTGACATCACGGTACGAGCGAGTAGCGTAAACTTCACACGAGCGTATTAATGCCCATTACATCGAGTTTCATAGGTTTTTTTTCTACGATTTACGGTAACTCGAAGTTAAACTTTTACGATTAATTGTTTTGTGGCAGTTGACACGTAGGATTCAGCCAAGGTTATCTAGCGGACAGCTACCCTCTCCCCCCACAGGTTGTTTTGGTTTATCAGTTCGCCTGCGAAAGAGTACTAAAGTTGCAGTAATAAATCCAAGGTCACCATAAACGTGGAATAATTGGTGTCGGTAGTGGGCGGCAGCCACGTGGTGGATTAGATCACAATCGATCTAACTAGAACAGTAATTCGGCATGGACATGATAATGCAAGTTCGTTAAGCTGATATGATGCGAACGTTGTAGTATTCCGATTAAAGCAATTAGGTAGGGGCCTACGTGGCGGTGCTGTTCCTGCATTGCGAGTGGGCCTGGTGAGTGAGGAATGCTCTCCATCCGGAAGGCACCGAACGACCCAAAACAAGAACGAGGAACATCATGGAAATATTATCAGCACCCATAAGAATCTGTGCAATATTATAACGGGGTATCATCCCGTCATTGATAAGAGATTCATAGATGCTAACGATATTGTAGTTATTTTGTGTAATTGAATAATATGTGTTGAACGTTCAAAAGAAAATTCATAACATAGATCAAAATGAGGCGAAGAGAATGAAATATGTAGGACTAATGCTGATATTCAGATTTGTCTTGGTAATGGGAGTCATAAAAGAGAGATTTGTTAACCAAATTGATGTGGAATTGAAATAATTTAAATGAATAATATTGTAAGTGTAAAAGTTTTAGAAATGCGATAAAAAAGGTGATAAAGATAAAAGTAATGGCAAATGAAAATTATGTAGGGTTTCAAGATCATTATCTTGGAACAAATAAGTAAAGGTGATCTCCAAATACGATTATATCAAGTTCTATTGATAATAAATATGCGTTTTGTTTGTTTTTTTAAGAAATATTTTTATTTTGTAGTCGGTACATGTGATCAATGAGGTAACTACCCCTAAATCGATTCCCTGTCCCCATTAATTATTAATGATTTTATCTTAAGATAAGATTAATGTGTGCTTATTTGTTTTCCTGTATGCTTATAAACCCCTCAAAGAGGGTTAAGGGTAAGTACGGTCACAATACAATACTGACTTTACAAAAAAAAATCTTTCCAGTAAATATTAGTTTCTCGCGTGGGATTCGATCGCGGATTCTGAGACTTAACGTGCCTGACACGTTTTCTGTTCGCCAGTAGCTATACGCTTGTCCACCTTCTTTCCTGATAATAAAGAAAAGTTGAAAACTTGAATTTGCAGTTTAGAAAAAAAAATTGTTTCAATTATAATAACTCAAGATCAAGTTTTAAAAACTTATTTTACTATTGGAGAAAAACTCTATCGTCAATATTGTATTTTGACACTTATTTTTTTTCAAATTTTTGAATAAATAAATCGTTCGCCGAAAATTATACCTGCGCCATTTTTATACGCGTTTTGCTCTTTTCAAGGAAAAGATTTAAAGCAAAAATTGGAGCTATTTTTGAGAAAATATTGTCAATATCTTGATGATTGATGTTAAGTTCGTTCAACATTAAAAGATCCGTTTGAAATTCCAGGATTCGTGACTTCACCCAGATCATTCGATGATATTTTAGTGAAAATCCGGTTTTCTCTAGAATTACTTATACGTAAACGGACTTACAAAGAGATCTTTTTTGATAATCACTTTTGCAGGTTAAAGAACACTTAGAACGTAAGCATATTGACAACCCTATGTGTAAAAATCAGTATACGAGCAAGAAACAATCGCCTTTTTTCGAATGAGCGACATACAAAACGCTTTTTTTGTGGAAATTTGGACACTTTCTCCTGCAACATTACATAACTCTCTCTCGACATAGTGCACGTGGAGGTAAAAATTCGCTAGAGTTGCTAGGATTTGAATCCGCGTTCTTTTAATCTGCAGTTTTTGTTCGTCACACTTCGTCGCAAATATTTGCGCTGTGTCCAGGACAACGTATTACGAAAAGATATTCATGTGATATTCATTCCGCTTAGTTACTTATTTGAGAATGTACTCCGTGTGACAAAAATATCAAATTCACGATAAGAATAGAAAGAAATTAAACTACTACGAAAACAACTACGAAGTTCATTTTACGAGTATGTTAGAAATATTTCAATCAGAAGCTCGGTTCTGCAGGCTTGGCTGTGCAGCTAGTGCCAGGCGTTATCTTTCGATGCCTACCATCAAGGTTGAAGCTACGTCATAGATGAGTTGCGATCACACCAGACGGCAAAAAATAGAGTCGGTCTAAAATCCAAAATCGCAATGGCAGAAAATGTACTCGTACATCTGATTCTTAAAGACATTACCACACTGAAGTAAGTAGTAGCGCGTCAAAAGCAAATACTTTCTGTGATATTTATTAAGATTACGAATTATTGTAACTATATAATTAACCACAAAAATGTTTTCTTCCCGCAAAAATATTTGCCACGGATGAAATTCAAACTTAAAGTGACTAAGAATACCCGGCAGTCCTATTACCTATTACACCACAGACACTGATGGCAACCCTCCACCACAAAAGTGTAACGCCACAACAAAATAAAGTTTAAATAATATGTTAAAAATAAAATGTCACGCGCCAATGTTTGTGGGGGAATTTTGCATCAGCAGCTTGTTTGTCTCATATTTTAGTAACTATTATGCTGCGAAGGAGTAAAAACCTCACGCTGAATGTATCATGTTTCAAAAGCAAACATGAAAAACCAAAGTACAGGCACTTCTTTATACTCGATCTTTTTTATACACGATCTTTCTTTGCATTCTTATGATTGTATTCTCTATTGAATGTCAAGATAAGTACGAGATTATACGAGCTTTTTCATGACAACTGTTAATTAATAATTGTGTATTTTATAAGAAGTATGAATAAAATGGATATTCATAGTTATCTTAGTCGTGATAAGAAAATACTTGTGAAGATTGCAGCTTCACTTTCTTTTAATTAAAAAAAATCAATATACTCTACAATAAAACGATTAAATGCCAATTAACATTATTTACTGTTGTAAAGATATTGTCTGAGAACATATTCTAGATCTTTTGTGCAGAGTTGACAGAAGAGCGGAGGATGTGCACTAGTTAGAACTAGCTGGTAAAATTTTATAAGAAGCATTCATTGCATATCTAGCGGCAACATGAACATTTATCTTTATTCCATTTTACATTGAAAGTGAAAATGTATATGAGTATACATTTTTCTGAAAAAGAAGAAAGTTAAATATAAAAATGTAAGATTATTATAGTACGGAATCATTTGATATGATGTGACTTTTATGTTCATATTCTTTCCAGAATATTTGAATAAAAATCACTAAGAGAACAATCGCAAGATTTGGGTATGATAAGGTACGTTTTTTTCTTGTTGGTTAGTATTTGCATGAATATCACAAAGTCCGAAAAAGTGCTCGAATGGAACGGTTGATCTAACTTCCATGGTGCGTGAGTGCGTTGGTTTGGACAGAATGTTGAGATTGGTTCACTTACAATAAAATTTGTTTAACTTCATACCCCGATCAACTACTAACTTGTGTCAGAGCGGATATCAGGAGTGTGTGGATTTCGTTCGTGACAATTTATAGGCGAGTTTATGGCGACGGACATTCGGGTTTAGTCGCACAAATATAGACAGATGACCATTGGTTTATTAGGACAAATTTACCGTATTATTCTAGTTTTCCGGAACGTACTTATATTTCCTGGACAAAGTTTGATATTTCGCAGTATTTAATAAATTTATTATATTAATGAGAGAATTAGGTTGATATTTAAACGCTCATATTGTCTTAACCATTTTCTCCGTTGTATCTCAATGGCCTTGCACCAACGAAGTGTGCAGGGACACAGTTATACCACGACATAAGTGAATTAATACCTCTCGTTACCTATTTGTCAGCTCTCAACTTTATCATGAAAAAGAAAAAAATAATATTTTTCTTAACAAATGAAGTATCCCAAATATAGCAATGTAATAAAGTTATAAGAAGAATTTTATCCAGTTCTGAAACCATCTAAAACTTCCTTGCCAAACCTACTAACTTTTGTCTGCTGTAAATTTCTTCCAAAATTCCCTAATTTTCGCTCACTTTCGTCTTCCTGAGGTATCTCATGCCCCTGCCTTCTTCAGTGGTAGTGCTATGAGAGTCCCCGGTGTCCACTCCGCCAAGCGGTTCGAGTCAGGTTCGAGTCAGGCCCTGAAGGGGCGCATGGTCGCCTGTCGCGCCGCGCCGGACCGTTCGCGGAAGCTGCGACAGGCCGCGGCTCATCTTGCTCATAAACAAGTTTTTACTGGCGACATAAATAAGGACCCTCTCGCGCAAAAAGCGCTGCCTCCTCCATTAATAAGGCGACAACGCAGCTTTGCCGCCGCCGCTGTTTCCGCTTCTCCAACCACCGCCGCCGATGCTTTGCAGTCCTAGCTGGTGGGACAAAGGCGGTCTTTTAGTTGGGACTCGAAAGGCATTTTTGAGGAGAGTGACGTTGTTTTTCTTTCTCTCTGAGCGTTTGTGACACTTCTCGCGCAAAGAAAATATTTATAAAAAAACAAAAAACTTTTTGAAATATTTCTGTTATTTCTGAGGGTAGTTCTAGAGTACGTTAAAAAACAGCAATAAACAAACCATCTGCTGTGGTTTAAGTTATTCTCTAAAAGAAGTTGAAGAATATATAAAATAGTAATTAATAGGATTCACGCATTGTTGGGATATTTTACGTTTGTAGTTATACAAGAGATCTTTAACTTTCACATTCTAATTCCAGGAATATGAAACATTTCTCTTGTATGTTTACGAAAGTTTCAGTCATTAGAAGTTGAATGTAATATAATAGTTTATTTTATTCGTTGCACATTGTAAATTTTTGTTGTGTTTTTTGTTAAATGTGTCGGCTATTTTGAATGTTTTTCATATCTTTTTGTTTGTTTTTATTCTTATCTTTGAAATTATTGATTGATTTCTAAATTCGTAAAAATCTTGGACTTTCAAACTTTTTAATTCAACGTTATATTCTCGATTTGTGTTAAACTACATAAAACAATAATGCGGACGTTCCTTATTTTATTTAACCATTATTTAAGTAGTTATGTTCAGCTCGGAAGTTCATTACATTGCATATAAAAATTAATGATTTTCTGGTGAAGGATTTTCTTTGTGATGATCATTTGTGTTCAGTTTCGCACAAGATATGTTTTGTCACCATAATCCATGCTGTATTCCTAACCTTAATTGCAGAATCACTAACTCTTTCACTGGTTTTGTATTTGCCACCGTCATTAAAATCTCATGTTTTATCTATAGTTTATGTTGTTCCCTCTCAGTCATAATTTATTATGATTTTCAGTACCATCATCTAATTAAATGAACTGGCACATCATCAATGGTACTGCTTCTCATACACGAAGCTAGGAAATGGCGGTGCATCGTTCGCTTAATAGACATGGTGCAGACTAAGATGCCTGGAATATAAACTAAATTAATATACTGACAATAATTACGCTTGCAACTTTATTTTGTAACTTTTAACAGCCTCTCCTAAAGGTGTCGATGGCGAAAATTTTCCAGAATATTGGCTGCTTTTACCTCAATTATGTTGTCACTCTAATTAAATAAAAATGTGGGTAAATAATTATTATTTATAAGAAGGCTGATAATTTCATCATAAATTTCACGTTAAGATGTGTATGTACCCCGTGTCTATATTAGGGGCACATAATATTTTGCTTTCCATCGAGTTTGACTGGTTTCGAACCAATCTATACTCTTGGTTGTGACGTTTAGACCCTACCCTTGAGGAAAGGTTCGTACTTCCAGATCATTTCTGCTATGAGCTTGTGTAATTAACGCCCTTGCAATTCGGTCGTTGCTTTGTAATTTATTTGCTGATTTTCTGGAGTAAATGAGATTTAATTATTAATTTGAAAATTTCTGAATTAGTTAGGGATAAACGTCAAATTTCTTAATATTGAGCACAAAAGTAAACAAGAAATATAGGTATTTAATTTTTTGAGACATTTCTCATACTCATCTAGGGCATACATAGATATTTTTGCACCGAGGCTGACTTCCAAACCCTAGGACCTCTGGCACAAGGAAGTGTCTCCTGAGGGTCAAAACATGAAATAAAGCACTTTGTGCAAACAAAATTTTATACTTTACTGGTTCGTTACTAACTCGAAGAAAATTTGTTGCAAATCGAAGAGTTCGAAATATCTTTAAATTTGGCTTGCATCAAATGTGAAATGGTGCATTGTAATCGTCACATGTCAACCTGGTGTCAGATAAACGAAACAGAGTGCGTAATGTTGCCTCTCGAAATTGGAGAAATTCGTTCATACAAAATGGAATATTGTTAAGTTCCTGCAAAAACTCTCGAAAAAGAAAACTAAGCTACAGATAGTTTGTTTCCAGAAATATTTGAAATGGAGTATGATATCTTGGGAGTGTGGGATGGAACAGCGTGAATTCAATAAATGAATCGATACTTTAGGTTACTTACGTCAATTGTTGAAAGATGTTTAAAACATTCCATTTCATCAAAAAATAAGATTTCGAAGATGTTAGCTGTGTGTGTTTTACATTTAATACTATCAGAAATACTGCAACTCACGAAGCATGTGTTTGTATAAAATAAAAAAATAATACCTCAGAGTAAAACTAGAGCGACTGTTGTAGGAATTTGAAATTCACACGAACATGTCAAGATTCCAATTTTCATATTGATTCAAGATAATATTATTGATGTCCATTTACATTTTTTATTTGAGAAATTTTACATTTATTTATTGTGTTTTATTACATGGTAAGTTAAATAAATGGAATTCATAAAATGAACATTATTTGTTGTGTTGGTAGTGAGGAGAGGAGAGGAATAGAGAGGAGTGGGCTAAAACTATTCAGAATGCTCTTTCGGGCGTAAGGAATCTGAAGACCCCGGGAAATACGTGAACCATTTCATGTTTTATATCAGTCAACAAATAGTAATGAACTAGTAAAGCATAAAATAATGTTTACATATATCATTTGAAAAATTCGTTTTTAAAATTTTTATTCGCATTTTGAATTTTTAAATTAATAATAATAGTAATAATAATTATTATGTTATGTTATGTTATAATTATTATTATGTTATATTATTATTATTATTATTATTATTATTATTATTAAAATGTGTTACGTAAACATCCCTTTTCTGGATGGCTACTTAATCTATCTCGGCTAATAAGATGTTGTTTGAAAGCTGGAAGTCCCCGTTGACTGCATGTGTAACTTACATGCTTGTATAAGCTATATAAATATTAATACTATATATTTTTTGAAATATTCACAACAAGTACATTCACGCAGAAACGTAAGTACTAGTCCTGGCGGTACCATGGAAGCGAAGTCGCAGTGCATTTTTGTTTGTTAGATTGTGCAGGTCAGTGCAGTTTGAAGTTGCATTTGCGTTTTTCAATGTTTGTTTTCACTACACTTCGGAATTGGTATGCAATTTTCAGGACCAAAGTATCGTGATCGTTATGAATAAGGTAGGGCAAGATGGATAGGAGTGGGGTTGGATGAGGCAGCACAGGGCGAGGAGTTTCTAGGAGCAAGGAGGATTTGAGCAAATTGACGTAAGACAACTAGCCAGAGCTGAGATTTACTATAGGCAGAATTCATTCCTTTTCCTGTCTGAACATATGAATAATAATATATGATATTGAATATATGAATATATGATAAATAAATATCCGCGCAAATAAAATTAAATTCGCCGTTAAACATCGCGTCCGATTTACCACTATTAGAACCGAAAGAACCCTCCCAGAAATTCACTGACGCACGTATTATAAGCATTAATGTAACGTTCTCCAGGAAAGTATTTCCAAACTGGGCCAAATCAGGGGTTCTTAATAAAATGTTGGTAGCAACCAGATCACTGAGAAACAAGTGAAGGGAACAACACTTCCAACATTAGTTATGATCATGGTGAGTACACAACGTACGTTTTCATTTATTACAGGCTGCAGTTCCTGTTACCATCATAATTTCGGTTGCTAGCTCTCTCACCAGCAAGGTGCCACTGCAGAGAGATTTAGCTGGCGCACTATACATTGTGACCTTCCACTTAACCGCGTTAGCTGGCGGAGCGACTGATGTACGATTAGACAAAGCTGTTATATGTTTTCAGAAACGACCGCGTATATTCTGTGAGAATTTGATATTATTTAAAAACAAAAGACGTTTCGTGACGTATTTACATTTATTTCAGTATTTTGTCCCTAAAACTCACTGCTCATTTATTGTTTGAAAATGACTTATTAAAAGCATTTACACTGCTTATTTCTGGTTGACGAATGTGATGGTCGATCATCTTATGGGTTTATTTAAAGGACATTGCGGGTCCTGTTTTGTGAACTCGAGTTCACCAGCAGTGTTATACTTCGCACGTTTTCCATGACAGAGGCGGTGAAGAGAACGCCCAAAACTAATAAGGTACAACGGAGCAGTAAAACAACCCAGAACGTGTCTTATGCAATGTTACATTAAGTACATTTGACAGAAGTGTTACCACGGCTCTAAAATCTCGTTTATAAACCGTAACTCTAGCCACATACTGCTCGTACAATCGACCGTTCATACAGCAGTGGCGCTTCAAACATAACAACTGAACATCGCTGAGCGAATGGCAGTTTTAAACTTTGACTGCTGATGCTCATTGAAATTGTGACGGTAGAGAGGCAAACACAGCATTACTAACAAAACTGTTTAAGGCAAAAATACCATTACCTACGTTCAATTTATAGCCATAACTTTATCTTCACTACTAAAAGTGTTTTGATTAACGTTACAGTTTTCTGGTGGTATAAATAAGGAAATAATCATTAAAAAGGCTTTCATGAATTTTTATAAAGAACGATACATTATGTAAATGAAAAGCTACTTAATTTACCTATAATTAATGTAAATAAAAATCTATTTATTGTTGTCAAGTTCCATTGCACTTATCATTAGTTTCTTTCATTTCAATTACTAGTATTGTACCAATCTCGCATCCTATCCTTGCTTCGAGAAAAAAATACATTTTATATTTTACTATTACAACAATTCGACTGTATCAGCAGTGGTCTAATCCTAAATAAGATATTATTTTATCTATATTAAACTTGATTCTCGAAGTGTGGTGTTCAAAAAATTAATAATAACGCGACATGAACTTATCTGAAAATTATTGTTGCTTTCTTGTCTTGGGCCGTGATCTACCCAAATATTTCTTCTGCAATCACAGAAAAATTATGGGCATAAGGAAATTAGGTGCATATATTTTAGTCGTAAAAATATTTATTTAATCACATAGGTACATCCGTTTAATTTCCGATTCATTCTAAAAACGTAGCAACAACTGTGAACAAAATACAAACAGCAACAACTGTGAAAATTACTCTTCTCTCAGAAAAAGAATATCCCCTGAAGGCACTCTGAACCCCCTCTTCTATGACAAGTCATTGGCCATTAAATCAAGCCGTTAAGGAAACTGTTGAGCTAAAATGAAGAAACAGTACCTTCATTAATGCACTTCGTCGAAATATTGTTCATATTCTTCATAGAAATATTGTTATCAAAAATATTGTAATTGAGGGAAGTTATTAATTTTTGAAATTAATTTTCAATTAAAATTTTATTTTCCGGCATCGCTAGCCATGTTGCTTAACTACGCTTCGTGAAGCTACAGAGGTTGAGTAACTCGAGATAACGCGGTTTCCTTGATTGGTGACAAACCCTAAAAAACTCCATGGATTTAAGGCCACCGAGTTCACTGGCTAAGGCTTCAAAGGAAAAACAAGTGACCCGCGGACTGACTATGTTCACGGAGTAATTACTTCTCGCTTTCGAACGGTCAGTCGTGGTTATATAATGTTTTTACGAAAAACGAAAAATTTAATATTGTTACTTAATATTGTCATTACAAACATTCGTGGTAAGTAAGAAATAGGGGTGAAAACAACTGCCATCTGTTAGTGAACGCACTGTAATGTTCCCTCAACAAAATTTCTTAACCTGCCAGCTGCACAACCCTTCAGTGATCAGTTTCAAGCCGTGACCTACGAACTGCGAGCAGTGGAGACGAGGAAGTTAAGCCATTATAGACGCTGTTGAGAGGGACGTCTGCCCTGGAGAGCGGAACCGAACCCCCGCATTACGGTGCGTTATTCTTCGGACGACGCCCAGTAATTCCAGGCGGTTGTGAACGTTCCAACTCCGAACCAACGTACGAGCACGGACTTATCGCCAATGAGATTTGTTCAAAAGAAGCTGGATGACGTCAGGTGCTTTTTGGAGCAGTAACAGGGTAGTCGCATTCGAATTTTAAAACAGGTCGATGTTTAAAGGAGATTTTCATGTTTCATATTTTAGAACAGTAAGAGAGAATGCCAAAATGTTCTTTCTGTGAAAGTACATTAAAGTATAAATAAAAAGCTAGAAGGGCACTAATATGAATTATCTTTTATTTGTTTCTTATTTTTGGCAATAGAACTGTTGCAATGATGCCAATGTTGTTATACTTTTTGTGAACCCTAACAATTGGTAAATAAAATTGCTAGTGTCATGTTCGTAAATAATTTTATCATCTATTATATCTTAAATACTGTAAAATAATTTTTTGACCAATGAACTACGTTGAAATGGGCATGGGATTGGAGTTGTTAGTAAGGAATCTTGTTTGATCATCGAGACTGCAGTGATTTGGACAATAGCATTAAACTATTCACGATTCAGTAACTGATCTCTTTTTTTTGGCACCAAAACCAAATTAGAGAATATCTTCTTTGAACATTCATTATTTTAAACATCAAACTGTCTTCATTGCTCTTTTATCTTTTTTAATACAGTAACATCTGACCAAACCGGACCTTATTCAAACCGGATACATGCCTTAACCGGAAAATGTCTCCGGCTCGTGAAGTTAAGTGACATTTTACACAGAATAAAACGGAATCTGTCCAACGCGGAAACGGATCGGATTTTCATGTCCTACTAAGGAAAAATCGTTTATTTGTATCCGTAAATTGGCTGACAAATGCGCGATATTGTTAATGAAAAGAATGCATCTGCAGGTGTTTTAAATTCTATATTCCAGTAACACACGATTTTGTTGTAGCTGCCGCACAGTGCAGAGGGCTTTAGCTGTCAGCATAGAACTCAATCTTGGGTTTTTTTGTTTCTTATACTTCCCTTAGCATGCATTTGTTTTTGTCCATATCGATTCTGGCTTAGACAGATTGTATTACGATTAGGAATTTGTGAAAATAAAATTTCAATACGTCGTATTGTATTATTTCTTTTTAAGAAGAAATTGACACTGAAATATTCTTTCCCGAACATTTACTTTAATGAGCCCCAAAGTACAGTTCCCCCGGCTGAACCTAGAGGGGGAAACTTGCATGGCGATGTGCAGATCCGAATCAGGCAGGCCAAAGAGGCAATAGTACCTATTAATATCATTAAAGACAGGCTTAGGTTACTTTTAGTTACTACTATGTGTATCGTGAAGGCCTCCGTGTAGCTACTAAAGCCTCAAGGCAGAAGCCCTGTATTACCAGTCAGAAAATAAACTCCCGCAGGTCAGCGCCAGATTTTAGATTCCTACTGGGAAGGAATGTCGCCACCTTTAGGATATATCATACACTACACTTATGGGACGAAATACCTACGTAGTTTGCGTGCTCGGAAACAATAAGTACTTGCTCTAATGCAACTCAAACCCATTGCTCCATCCACATCACTGTCTTTGAAGCAAATGGGTTCACTCGGAGCTACAATGCCGTGACTCTGGCCTAGAGGTTCTGGGGTCAATTTCCGATGGTGGTGGATTTTTGCAGTAGGTAAATAGCCAGATCGAATTCAGCCGTTGTCTCGAGGGAAATTCTAGCAGCCGGCAGGTGCAATCGGTAGTTTTGCATGTTGTTTTTTTTATCCAGCGAATGTCGCAGAAGTACTATTAAAACCGGATCACACTCCGCGCCGATGCTTTTTTCTCTTTGGCCTCTCCTTTCCCCTTACAATCGTACATGTACTACATTTCCACACATTTCGGGAGACCAGAGCTTAACCTGGTCTTGACTGAGACAGGGCCTCTCTGAAGGAAACTACTCGACGTGAAGAATTTCATGTTCCAACGCGCGCTCTCCCTCTCTCCCTCTCTCCCTCTCTATCTCTCTTTATCTCTCTCTATCTCTCTCTATCTATCTCTATCTCTCTCTATCTATCTCTATCACTCTCTATCTCTATCACTCTCTATCACACTCTATCTCTCTATCACTCTCTATCTCTCTATCACTATATCTCTCTGTCACTCTCTATCTCTATCTCTATCTTTATCTCTCTCATCTCTCTCATCTTTTTCGTCTCTCTCATCTCTCTCGTCTCTCTCATCTCTTTCATCTCTCTCTACCTCTCTCATCTCTATCTCTCTCTATCTCTCTTTATCTCTCGATCACTCTCTATCTCTATCTCTCTCCCTCTCTCTCTCTAGTTGCTCCATCCCCACCTGCCTTCTTCCCGGGAGCAGGCCGCCCGCCCGCGCGGCCAGGAGGCCCCCGGCCGGCAGAGGCAGCGCGCGCTAATTCAGCGAAGGGCTGCTTCGCCGCGCTCTCCCGGGGCCCGGCCGCTCGCGGGAGGTGCTGGGCGCGCGTTTAATCAGCGGGCGCCGATTAGCCGCCGACGCGCAGATTGGCCCGAAGCCGCGCGCGCGCGTGGCGGGAGGGGAAAGCGAAGAAGGGGCGGGCACGGGCGGAGAGGGGAGGGGCGCGGGCTCGAGGAGGGGAGGGGCGGCGGCGACGTCTGGCTGAGTGGCAGGACGCCCGCAGGTGAACTAGAGTTGCTGCTCGGAACAGCACGATGTCACAAATCATGAAGGCACCATTCTCTCGGCCGAGTTTGATACGTCTTATACGAGAACTAGACGTTGTTCAGCTTTTGACTGTGAGGGTGCGTAATAGCTAGGGAGCTAGCTTCCCGCCTTTGGGTATCATTTGGATTTCATGCGCTAATCCATGGTTGTCTTTCTGGTGGCCCGCGGACCGTATGCCATTTATAGTGGCCCGAAAAATGTTAATTATTAGTCAAAAGCGAGGGTCCATTGCGTCCCTGTCGGGCGAGAAGACTCTACGCGTAGCGCATGCGCTCGACTGGGGTCAACGCCCCCTTTATGTAAAAATAGGTTGCTTAGATTTAAGGATTTTTTCTAGTAAATTCAGAAATTCTAATCTCTTTCTCAGCTTTATGACTGGTACGGCCTGATATCATACATGGGAGGGAGGGGAATGGAAATGTCCCCTTTCAGAGCAGCCGGGTTAACTGCCGCAATCAACAGTCCGAGGAAGTCAGGTGCGGATCGCCCGAGTAATGAAAGCAAGGCCCGCAATCACATTAAAAGCGCTAGTTGCGGCCATTGAAGCCTGAAAAATTGGAGACCTCTGCGCTAGACTATCAGTCAACTTTGTGGTGGATAATGCGAGTCTACGGCATGTTTATTTCTATGGGTTCTCCCATATCCCCTCCCGGTCACTCTCCGTGTCATATCATCATTATTATAAATCTATTAAATACTGATACTCTAAAATATCCATGAGGTGGAGGCATTCGGCTGTGGGGTGATGGTATCACATGATATGAATTATTAGGAAACAATGACACGCCACAGTCGGAGAACACGGGATGACCCCGAGAATATTTGCGAAATCTCGCGTTTTCCACCAATAATTCCATATGGATCACCCAGGATTTGAACTTCAGAATTCAGCCATGGAAAGCTAGCGTCGTAAACAAAAAGAGAGGGAAGCAAGGAAATAATGACCAAGAACATGGTGGTAGGAATGTTAGGGAAGAAGATGATGAAGAGGAAGGTGAAATGATAGGGCCAAATGTGGCGAAAACGGTGTGTGGTGAGCAAATGGAAAGAATATGTCTTCGAACGGAGCAGGAGCGTTGTCATGTAAGGCGGAAACTCAAGGACTTGAGTCTGAGTCGGGAAGGGAAGACGGTAGACGTAGGGAACACAACAGTGGCAGAATCGGTGATTCTACAGTGGTCACTGAAGGTAGGTAAAAGAGATGTTGTAACCGGAACGTGGATATTTAATCAGAAGTATTGTCTCGGAAGTCGAAAACCCAACGATTTGAGGCGACGGTCGAACTATGAAGACAATGTGTTCAGGGGATTCATGCGCCCATGGTAAACAATCGAATTTGCGCCCCTGTCAAGTTGCTTCATATCAGGGTGGTTATTTGTTTTAGCGGGTACCTAAATAGCGCCCCTTGTGAGCGGCGCCCATGACACGTGCCGTGGCTGTCGTACGTAGATGCGCCTTTGAGCGAGGTGATGTAGCGCTGTTGCTTTGTGGTTTTCTGGGGAGGGGGGTAGCAGCATGGTGATATGGTGATGGTGGCATGGTGAAGGTACCTTCTTGATAGTGGCTTGGTCGTAGTGCATGACGTCACGCCGGGATGACGTGACGAAGTGGAGACGACGTGTCAGCGCGGCGGCGAAAGTCGTCGGGAAAATGAGTGCCGGGCGACAAGAGAAGCAAGGGAAGAGAAAGAGAGAGAGAGAAAGAGAAGAAAAGAGAGAAAAAGAGAAAAAAGAGAGAAAGAAAGAGAGAGAAAGAGAGAGAAAGAAAGAGAGAGAAAGAGAGAGAAAGAAAGAGAGAGAAAGAGAGAGAAAAAGAAAGAGAGAGAGAGAGAGAGAAAGAAAGAGAGACAGAAGAGGGCAGCGGTGAAGCATCCGAGTCTTGACACGGATGTTTCGTCCTGGGGGGCTGAAGATGAGGAGAAGGCGGAAGCCCCAGCGACGTGTCGCCACGCGCACGGGGGTGAGTGATGGCGAAGGCACGGCGTCTCATCCCCTAGATTAGGTCACCCGCACCCCCCTTTCTGCTCGCTATTAATAAACTTGCCCCATTAATTCTACATCAACGGGCTGCCGTCCTGCGTTCCGGTTACGTCGTGTGTCTACAGCGCTAGTAAACGAGAAAGGCGTCGAGATGGGGTTCCGGCCTTTGCTTGCACTTCATATCGGTTTACTCGTGTTCGTCTTTTTTATGGGTCAAATACGAGTAATGTTTTCTTTTCTAGGGAGTTTGTGTATTATATTGCATGAAGGAAAGTATCGTATTTTGGATGGAAAAAATAGATTGCGCTCCCGCTCCATAAAAACTTGTGAAGCTTATTTATTAACAAGAGTAAATAGTATACATTCATTGGTTCATTTCAAATTTTTATTCCAATATACATTACACGAGAATAATGGTTATAAGACAAGTGATCACTTTAATAATTCATTTAATCATTGGCAAATCAGTTCAAGAGAGACAAGAATTTGTATTTAACAGCAAGTTTAACTAATTACTTATATTTTATTTAAAAACTCGTTATTAACATTCTGAAAATGATAGAGTTATGATTTAGATCGTATAAAGATAATACATTATTAATTATATCTAATTATTTCTGCTTAGTTATCTTTCTAAATACATTATACAATTCTGTTTATGTGTTTTTACCATATAATATATACTATAAAATCAATGTTCCTGCATGGTCTTTTGCATAACTAATTTGAAATCTCATATTATTAAACTAACCTTAAAATTATATACATTTGAATTTGAATCTTTTAGTGCCTAATTAATTTAAATTTCTTTTAAGCACGTAGTAAAAATGAG
Source organism: Gryllus bimaculatus (assembly GCA_017312745.1). NCBI lineage: Eukaryota > Metazoa > Arthropoda > Insecta > Orthoptera > Gryllidae > Gryllus > Gryllus bimaculatus. The sequence goes on from BOPP01000003.1 coordinate 18,569,941, forward strand.
CTCTTTATACTTATGATACAACCTCCACAATGTTATTGTGGTGTTCTACCTTCACAAAAAAATTAATCAAGAAATTATGGTGGCTATCTCATTTATTGCTTCTCATTTTGTCGTGTGTTTCTTTGAGCGTAACCATTTATCTTTAAAACCTTTCAAATTATAATATAAATCGCTTGACAATTGCATGCTGTGAGTAACTAATTTCTGTCTGGCCATGAAGATAAATGTCGAGACAATCGTAGAAGGAATTCCCCGATTTAACGGATACGTTTTAGGCCGATTTACCTTGTGACTTCCACATCGGTTTGGCGAGCCAGCGAGTTTCGTGTGTAGAAATTTCCGTGAAATATACTTTGATATACACACTCATTATATGCGATGATAGGACTGGAACAACTTTCAGAGGAATTTCTTCGTAGATTTTATGTTGATGTTGGCGACGTACTTAGACCTGATTTATCGGAAGCATTTAATACAGAATTAACTGCGCGCTGTCGATAGTAAAGTGCCCAATATGCATTTGCCACCCAGCGTTTGGAGGAGTTCCTGCACGGGAATCCGCTGGAAGGAAACTTAAATCTCTCCCCACCACCGCAAGGAACTCATAACTCAGGAAAGTTTAACAAGCCGAGGTTGGTAATTCCTTTCCGCACTGAATTGCTGCTAATTTGAGCGATGACGTTATGTTTCACAAACACCGAGGCGTGTTACGATGTATGAGGTTATTAACAAGGTTCAATTGAAAGAAACGAACAACTGTGTAACCTAATTTAAAACCGTTAATTCAAGCAGTCTGCGTGACGTATTGTGGAACAGTGCCGATTCCACCTTAATGATATGACGAAATCGTTAAGAGTAACCAGGCGCCTGCATAGCGTACGCCGGGGCAGTACAAAGGTGCGTGGGAGAGAGAGGTTAATTAAAGGGACCCTGCGCTCACAGGTTTTCGACTCCCCCGGCGGAACCGGTTCGCGTGGGGCGGTAGCCAGAGCGCGTAATGGCGACGGCGAAGGCGGTGTCGGTGTCGTGGGCAATGACTCGATGGCGATGGCGGTAGATGAGATTACGTGGAGGACGATGCAGCTGGTGATAGAGATGTGTGAGCAGGAGACAACGGAGGTAAAGTGAGGGAGTAGATCTCTTTACATTCCGTCCGAATGCTTTATCAAATGTAACTCTGCCTTCAAAAGAGAATTCTTATTTTGGTGCCCTTCGATCAATTGTATTAATGAACAAGTTTACAGTTAAAAAATAGGTTTATAATGTAGTGAAACTAACGAACGTGTTATGTAAATTATGTTATGAGTTACTGAAATAACATTTAGTTCTTTGTTTCTGCGAACAAGCGACATATCTGTGATGAGTCCTTGTTCAAATTGCCTAAGCTATATTTGCAGAATTTTGAATGACGATATAGTTTCATAGTTGAAGAAGCACGTTTCTTTTTAACGACATTCTTCACATACACCATAGTTTACTCTCAATATTGTGTGGCGCTTTCAAATCTCGGAGTACAAAGTAATCAAAACAAAGCCACACTAACAAATTGAAATAACAGCCTTAAGAAAATGTGTTAGATATAAAAGGATCACAGCAAGGTGAATGCCAGTAACAAAATTTTCATAAATATGCAAGGGCTGAGGCATACGTCGTGGTAACTTATTTTTTGTGAGAATACAAGCACAGGTGGAAAATTTGAAATATACACACAAAAAACCAGGTTTATACTAAGTACTGGGACATTCAATGACAAACCAAAATTGTGTTTATCATATTTATTGAGGTATTTCAATTGACAGCATTGCTCTTATATTTCAAATCATTTACGCATACAAACTCAAAATATTTCAAAAGCATTATGTACCCGTTCTAAAGGGTCCATTAGGCTGATTTAAATTGCCACACGTGCCAAATCGGTCCGCATACTCCGAGGTCGTCACATGCGTTTGCTGATCACTGGTTGCTACGTGCCCTCGCAGCAACTCTTCTGCCCATCTCACGACAGTTCGGTATGGAAAGGCATTATTCCCAAGAGCTTCCACCAATTTCCTGTGACATCCTCGGCAGTTCTCCCATAGAGAACGGCTGTCTTGGAATATGAGCGCTCTCGAACAATGTTACATTCATTTCGCACCGCGGTAGTAGAAGATAACTGATTTCACGTTGCTCTCTCTGTTGAAGAGACACTCATGGAACCATCTGTTGTTGAGAACACGCACTATTTCAACGCTGCTTTGACGCTACAAATAAATTTTTCACATTTATTTTAGAAAAACATAGTTGCCATGACTTCTGCTCCAACCCTCGTATACTCGTATTCACTCCGTTGTGAATCAAAGTGACAAATTAAAATCACGTTTAATAAAGTTCAATGCAGAATGTCACTTTCTGTTAAACCTAAAGAGAAAATTAAAATGTATTAAGAAATGAATAAATAATTGTAAATAACGTAGAATGTTTTGAGCGTTTTCATTTAATTGCTGGTAAACTAATAATAAATGAGTCAATTAGAAAATCAATAAAATACATATTTTGTGTGCATAGCTTAAAAGTACCCAAGCCCCCTGTGAATGCTTTGGAAATGCATTTGACTGAAATAGGAATGCACCACTTTTATTGTTATCAAGATTACTATCGCAATTTATATTAAAATATTACTTTTTACGATTTACAGTAACTTTAAGATTATTTTATCATAATTTTCTCACGTGTCAGTATAATTTGTTTCAAAATATTGCATTATAACTGAAACATGCTTAAGAAGTCATTTTTTTCACGACGCGTTTAAACCATTTTGATTTAAGTTTAGAAACTGATTTGAAGATTAACACAACAGGAAAACGTTATATGCATTATTTTGTGGAAGGTCTGCGTCTCCTCATGTGCCAGTATTTACTTCGGTATTGCGGAACGTTTCTCATTCTTTTCCTAAAAAAATCACATAATTTTTCTTTCCATTGATCGCTACGCTACTACAATATTTACTTCGCTACTATTATATTATACTATACTATTTTATTACGCAAATCGCAAAACGGTGTTGAACAAAAATTGGTATAATTAGCTTAAAGTAAATGGGTAAGCTGAAATAGCATTAAACGAACGAAAATAGTAGGTGTTTGGAGGAACAAACTCATTCCAAACCAACATAGTACGAATTCTTGTTTGTTTCGGAACACGCATTTTCGGAGACATCGTCGTTAGTCTGGAATGACGAAACATTCTCAGAGGGGGTCCGGACTCCACTTCTCGACGAGAGAGGCTGGTATCACTTCGGTTTCGGAACAGGCAGGGGCCACTTCTCCGCTTCATACAACCGGTTCCCTGAACGATTCTCTCCGCTAGTGTTAAGACCTCCTGCGGTGGAAACGGATTCTCTCTACGATGTTGGTTTGGCGGTTTATGGAAGACTGCTGTATGAACAGGTCAGAGAGAACTCTCGGAACCTTGCGTGTTCACACTCCATTTTCGTTTCAAATAATTTTTCCGCTTATTAGAGACTTCGAGCGAAAAACGTGCTTTTGACTACCAGATCTGAAGAAAAGTTATAATTATCGTATGAATCCTGCTCGGTACAAAATTCCTCGTACTCTCTTTTATAATTTCATGATCGCTGCTATAATAATTTTCACATTTGGCGAACTGAGATTATATCTAGAGAATTTATTTGCGCATTTCACGTGTACCTTTATTATTAAAAAGTGAATGTAGTTTTTTAGACATTGATTTAGATAAATCTGTGAACTTCAATTTGAAGAACAGATTAAGAATCGACAAGTAGAAAGAAAAGTGATGGAAAATAAATAAGAAATTTTAGTAGCAGCTGTTTTTCACTTTCAAAATAACTGTCACACAGCGCGTTATTTTAAGAGTGAATGTTGTGTTGATGATTTGCATCTTTTGATGTCTTAATTGCAGTATGTGTATCTCTACATCAGTTTTCCATTTCTTCATTTCATAATTTGATGTGCCATTTCTCTTCCATAAAATCCATTGATTACTTTTTAGTAATTTCATTTTGTAGTTAAATTTTATGCTACAATTTTAGCTTATATTTAAAGACAACAATTATTTTTTACCTTAGTTCAGTAGACCATTTCAGTTTAAAAACTGCGCCAACAACCCTAATAAAATCTTGGAATCTATCCTTGGAGTAACCTTCTGTACTTTTTAACACATTGCAATGATTATAAAAGGAAGCATCAATTATATTTCCCATCGATAATGATACTTCTTATTGATAATGATGAGCCATCGAATTTTCAACTCCTCCATAATTTTTTCGATTTATTATATTAATAATTGTAAATATCGCCTCTAATACTTGAAATACTTTTTCAACTCTTCTGTTTTCTTGTTTGTGGCCATTGATGAAAAAATCGCTCTTGGCCCAATCTGAAATTTGGCTTGAATCTTCCCCTAATTTTTTTGGCTTCAGTCAGCGGCGAACAAACTCGCCACATTTCACAGTGAGCTTCAATCTCCAAGTAGATCAGAAAAGAAGAAATAATAATTTCACATAATTTATTCAATGTCGGGTAATTTTCATTACAACATGAAAGGAATAATAAATATGCCTTTATTCATTTAATTTTTGTAATAAGAGTTTATTTTACATGTATTTGTGAATATGTCACATTGATGCTGTGAGATACAGATGATAATACACAGAGTCTGAGGTATTATGGATGTGTATTACTTATACTGAGTATTAACGGGTTTATTCCTTTTATTTATTTTTTGTTTTGAGCCATTACGCTAAAAATTTAATTATTTTTATTATTTAAAATTTATTTTTTGATTTATTGTTCAGAGTTTCTTGCATTACCACCGGATTCATAAATGTTAGATTAAAAGTCGTACGTTTTGCTTATTGATAGTTTTTATTTATTTCTGTTTGTTTATTTTATTTATATTTTCTTTGACACTCCTGCCTTATCAGACTATGGCTATGCCATGGGCGCCCAGCCGAAAGGCCACAGCCTGGCGTTGGATGCTATCACCTTATCAATCAGTTATATGTCACGTGACAGTAGAAAGTGGCAGTTAATTTTACCACCTTTGTAAATGAAATCCGGGGTTGCGGTATAGACATCTAGCTCGCAAGCCATGAGCCACCCGGATCTTTATTTATCTCTCTACCTATCTATATTTATCTATGTACTAGCAAGCCCGACGCGTGTTGCTGCTATCTCAGGAGAAGGAAATTCAAGGAAACTCATCAACTCTTAAATTACTTTGTGTCATTTTTATTGAAAGTTATTTGATTTATTTCATTCGATTTATTAGTCATAAAACAGTAAAAACTATGTGCAGTGTGGGGGAGAAGCAACATCTGCTCATATTTTCTTGAGTTTCAGTATCTCGTCTCAGCATTTTAACGATGCAACTTATTCATTTTTATATGGAAAACATCCTTTAGCGCTAAAACACTCCTTCCTTAATTATTTTCGTGATGCGCGGGAAGCGGAGAGGGGGGAGAGGAAATAACGTGTATTCTGCGCGCGGTGCGCTCCCAGGCCCCTTTCTCGCTTCGTTCGAGGCAAGAGCAGCAGTGGTGGAAGATGGGAACGTTAGTTTCCTTTATGCTTTTGGTTTTTCAAATATTATAAAGATGTAATTTTCTTGCCTTGTCTCTCACGTTAATATTTACATTAGCAGAAATTTTTTCATATTATTAAATTCATGAGTAATGTGCTTTAAATAATTTTACATAAAGTTTCTCGAAAACTCAACTGTTTTCTGTAAAAATGAGCTCAAAATTTCACATTTCCAGAAACGCTCAAACGCAATTTTCTCAAGAAGTCCTCCATTTTTTTTCTAACATTTAAAACAGATAATGCTAATTTCACTCTTTGGTACGACGTAAAGTTTATTTCGGGGTAGTTTTGTTTATTCAAAAATTACACAAATGTAATTTATTTAAAGTTCTCACACGCCTTTATTATGAAGATTTACAGTAATTTGTAAACACTGTTGTATTTGTGAGTTAATAAACTTCAAATGACTTCTTATAAAGTTTTTTGATAACTCAAAAATTGTATCTTAAATAGTGCTTCAAATTTCGAATTTACTGTTGCGCTTAAACGCCACTTTCTTAAAATGGCTCCATATATTTCAAAGAAAATTGCCATTTAGGACGAAGATTTACTGTTCTGTAATATTCTTAAAATGATATTTCAGTTCTACTATAAGGAAACCAAATATTAACAAAATGTAAAAAAAAAAATATTGTGGGCGGCGATAGATGGCACCAGGCAAGAGAATGTGGCAATTTCAAATAGCTAGCCGAGATCACAGAAAATAGAAAACTAATACGGGAAAGTCTGTGCCGTTCCGCAGCACTACTAGTTTTCACTTTTCTGGCCACACAGACCGGTTATATTAATATGCACGAGAACGTCAGAGACATTTGAACGTTACAAAGATTACCCTCTACATTCTAAGTCATCTTCTGGTATTCATCTTCTGGTCTTTCCATTGCATCATTCTGCGGGAAGAAGACCGTATATGTGACAATCCCATGTGCTCTCCCCAAATGTAAATGAATAAAATGTAAAAAATTAAAACGAAAACAATTAAATAAAATAATTAAAGAAAAGGCTTGAATGGATACTATTCGGCTTAGTGAAGTTGTGAAAATGCGATAAATATTGATTTGGCGAAGTTGATAAAATCAATGAAAGAAACAAAAGACAAATGAAATCAAAGGGTAGTTTTCTGTCTGGTTCGAGAAGGATGCGTGAAGTCTCAGAGTCGACAGATGCGTTAATAGACAAGAATTCGAGATGTTATAGTTTAGAAATTGAGGACGCAGAAGCAAAGATTGCATGTGCCGGATGGACGACAATGCCTGGCGCTGACGCCGAAACTTCACACCCGCCAAACATGCAGAAATTGCTGAAAAAGAAAGTTAAATATGACTTTTGAAAGTAAGTAAAAAATATATACAAACCAAGATACCTAGAGAGGTACCTCAGGGCTTCAACTGGTGCCACTGCAGGGCCTCTGACCGGGAGGGCTTAGGTTCGAGTGCCACCTGTGGCAGGATTTTCGACACTACCTAGATAACTAGATCGAGTTTTAGTGCTGTCTGGTGGAAAATTCCAGCGGCCGGCTGCTTTGGTCGGTAGTATTCCATGTTTTCTCCAATCAACACCAGCCGAATGCTCGAGCAATACCCTAACAAACGGGCGATAGACCGCGCGCGATCTGTCCTTCATCTTCCTTGTCCTATCCTCACCCCTGACACACACAATAACATGCCGAGAGCTTAGAGCTTGTCCTGGCTGAGGAGGTGCCCCGCTGGTGGGAGGTAACTGTTTGGGAAAGTCCCGCTAGCCGACGGTAGGTAGGCGCCAGATCTCACCGTCTAGGAAAACTTACGGGACTAATGACATTAACAGTTACACGCCCAGAATCACTTATCGGTTTTGTTTATTTTTAGGCTTTATTATTTCTATTATTCCTTAATAGCTTTTAATTCTTTCCTTTCTTGTAACCTGACAACACAGCCTCCAAGATACCATTTCTGTTCCTTGGATCCTACCTCTATCACTGGCATTAATTGCCCATAACTCAATCCAATATTTGAATAGACTCTCAACAATTATTTTATACAGAATATTTTTTCTCTCTCGCTGCCGCCACCGCGGTATAGGGAAAGTTATGTAATGCTGGGGGGGAAATGTGAAATTTCGGTAAAAAAACTCTTCTTACAGAGTTCTGGAAACGAAAAGTGGATAAATATAGTTGCTAAGTTAAGAAAAGAATCCTCTATTACGTGGTGTAGCCAGAATTCATGTTCCGTGGGTCCTTGACACTGAAAAATTGATTGACGACAAAACATCTGTCCGTCCGTGCACAACGCTAACGGCTAAACCGCGTTGCCGATTTCCTCCAAAATTCGTACTTCCCAATCGCTCTGGTTGCTGCCACAGCACCTTTAATTTCAAACCGATATTATAATTTTGGGGGGTACTTTACATTAAGTCCCTGAAACATTTTCAAAATTTTCAAAAAATGTCACCATCGATTTTGATTAAATTTTGTTGTTGATAGCCTGAAAGATATTTAAGATAATGGCAAATGTCTCATGTTGATTAAAAACCCTTATTTTTCGAAAATTGAAAAAAATCAAACTTTTTTCCGGGGTTCCACCAACTAAAATATTAAATAGAGATGTAAAAAATATGTTCCTTAAAGAAATTCATAAAATCTGTTCTTTAAAGATAGATTTTTAAATAAGGCCAGTTACAATTTTTCAAAAATGTGAGTATTTTTTGCATACTTTTGTGTGGAATATAGGCAATTTTTAATTTTGTTTAACAATTGTTTCTCAAAAACGGCTGCATAGATTTTAATTAAATTTTGTTGGTGGATAGTCTAAAGAACGTTTAAGAAAATAGTGTAGATCTCATGTTCATTTAAAAAACCCTGATTTTTTGGAAGTTTAAAAAAAAAGAAAATTTGTTCGTCTCTATACAACTAAATTATGAAGGCTTTTCCACTCCATTCCGGAAATTCATCGACAATATCAGAAGAAATCGTCGTATTACCTATGATATTTTTCTCTTATTTGTCAATAATAGATCTTTAAATGCATGCTTATTTAATTTTTCAAAACATGAGTGTTTTTTGTGAAATTTTGTGTGAAGCATAGGAAATTTTTATTTTATTTAAAATACTTTTTCTTAAAAAACGCATAACATGTTGTGATTAATGGGGAACTTAACATAAAGGACACTAATCGTGCAGGTTTCATGTTCATTGAAATGCGTGATTTTATAAACATTCGGGGTGTTCCTTCAACAACAGTTGTGAAGATACATTTTTTTAAATGAAATGTGTTCATAAATAATAGATCTTCAAATGAGGTAATGTTGAAATTTTTGAAAATATGAGTATTTTGTGTGTAAGTTGGCAACAAAATTAAATGACCGCCGCGATACTGGGCTTCCTGAACGATTCCAGACAGTTGGATGCTTCTTAAGTTAGAATTTCAATATTATTTTATATTGATTTGTTTTGACATTCGACCATTTTTATACATTTACACATTAATCTTTTAGAAATTATTTAAAACCTATTTGAAATTATGAAATAAATATTGCAAGCTTTCCGTCGCCCTCTGCCATTTTACGCAGTTGGAGCTACGGAAGATGTATAGATGTACAGAATTTGAATAATATTTTATTTTATAATTTTTATTTATTATATTTATATTGTGTGTAAGTTATTTAATTTTAAATTGCGTTCTTTAATTGTGTTAAATGTGAACATGAATACACAAGCGGTCATTGTTGGTTGTTGCAACCCATTGTCGTAACACCGCTCTGATAATAGAAGGCGGTATTGATTTGTTTCTTACCGTGTTGAAGAACAGAGATTTTACTTTCATTAATAGTATTTTGGGGGTACTTCCTTGTGGCCGATCTAAAGTACATACTACTTTAAAATTTTATTTTCACGCGGTTCGTTTGAGGCGGTGTCAATACTTAAATAAACAGGCGGCAATAAATTAACTTAATATTAAATAGATTAGTAATTTAATTACTTTATTAGTATTAGAGTTATTTATAAACTGTGTATGATGTATTGTGAACAGTGGTGGCTGGAGGGAGTTGACTGCGGTTCTGCAGCCCCTCCAGGCCTTGTCAGAATTATTTTATTTCTCTTTGATATTACAATAAAATATGCGAAATTGTATTCCATTCAATTACATGACCAATATAGTCCACTGCTAGTGCGTGTGTGTCTTTCGAAAAGCTTTCCCTGTGTTCTGCTGCGAAGCCATTTCGCTCCCTGGGCCGCCAGTCCCTGCTGCTTACAGCGAAGTATGTGCATAGCTGATTTCGCTTTCCCAGCTTTTATGTGACTCACTGATGTGACTCGAGGGGCTGTTGGAAAGGCAGTTTCATCCTCAGTTTTTCGCGATGTTTACACGAGTTTTAAAGCTCTGGCATATGACATATGATATAGTTGAGGTGCTGTATATTGTATTTTGCAGTTTTTATACTTTCTTGCTCCGGAGTAGACATAAAAGTATGTAGTGCTGAGCTAAATAACGGTGAATTTTCCTCAGAAAAACGTATTACATGGCCCCGGTAACGAAAAAGTGGATAAATTCAGTTGCTAAATTTTGAAATAAAAACCTCTAACAAGTGGTGTAGCCAGAATCCTTGTTTTGTGAGTTCCTGAAATCAAAAAATCCAATGACGGCAAAATATGTCCATCTGTGTATAACGCTAGCGGCCAAACCGTTCAGCTGATTTTTTCCAAAATTGATATGCCCCATGATCTGGCTCCAACCTTTTTAAAAAAAATGTCTTTATTGAATAGTGCGAAAGGGGGTTTAAGAGAAATGTGCTGGTCTAATTTTCGTTGAAAAGCCTGATTTTTCGACGGTTGCAAAAGTTCAAAATTTTTTGGAGTCTTCCTAAAACTAAAATATTGATGAGAGATTTGTCCTTACCGAAATCTGTTCCTTGAAGATAGATTTTAATATAAGGTCATGTACAATTTTTTGAAAATTTTAGTTTATTCGCGAAAGTACGGGCGAAGAAGTACGTGCTGTTTAGCGCAACTAATTCACCCAGGTAGTTGAATTCCTATGCACATTTACGGTAATTATTCCCCTGAGGGTTAGCAAGTTCTGGCCATTGACTCCGAATATTTTATATATTTTCATATATTTAATTATTTTTCTAGTCATGTTGTGAATATCATTCTCAACCCTGGTAATGATCGCTTCATCCGCGTACATCAAGGTATATTAGAAGTCTGCAACTAGGTATTCCAATGCCCTTACTCTTTCTTTTTCAGGTACTCCACCTGGTATCATTTTTTTCCCTTTTAGATTTTTAACACAACCTGACACAGGTCTGACAGCGTCTGCGTACACAGAAAGCAATTCACGACTGTACCTTCACGTTGTCCAGCTTGCAAGTGTGTTTCCAGTTTAATAGAGATCGTTGCCTCGAAGGGGGAAAAGATAAAATAATGATGAAAAATGTAGAAAGGGCACAAATAAGACAAAAAAGCACAAATAAGGCGAAATTTCAAAACTGAGCGTCAGAAGCTATAAGAGACCAAAAGGCAAAGTGAAATTCTACTGAAGCAACTCCAGAAGTACAATTAAGTGATTTCTGATGTTAAAAGTCACAATATCGTAACAATAATAAAAATGAATTTTGCTAAGCTTCCGGGCTCTAATGATGACACTTTACAAAATTTAAAAAAAAAATTCCTTACTCACCCGTTTGTACGGTAAGTCAATTAAGAAGTTGTAAATGGAGTAAAATTGTCTTCATGCACGCACTTTTATTACTACTAGTATAAAGCACAACTGCAGAAAGTAAGAAATCGTTATCTTCCTATTATAATGTATGTCAATTGTGTTATTATTTCTTTCCATTATTTGAATATTTGATTGATAAGACATTGATTGATTTGATTGATCAGAACGCGCTCGTCCTTCTTTTGTTTTCCGAACATTTAAAGCAGGCAACAGTTTTCTATCACTGTGAACAGTCAATGTCTGTTACCTCGTTTTGAGAATCAACTTGGCTTCCGCATGCTCTTTCCGTTTATTCAGACGAATTATTTGAATTGAGTACATGCTTATTGCAAATCGTCGGTATTATGTGCCTCAATGGTAGCTTCAAGAATACACACGGAATCTCTCATACTTGGCTGACTTCTATCATGCGCTGCTACTAACTTTGAAGTAATGAAATTTTTCCACATGGTTATTTTACTTCTTCCAGGTCATGTGTTCTCGATCAGCGTTACTAAATCTACTTGAAAATACAATATTTGCATTATAATCAGAAGATGAATCGTTTTTAACGGTTCAGAAGACGGCGCGGAAAAATATTTAGCACGCCATAGTAGTCCCAAGTAGTGCCCTTTTGTATTTATCAGTCAGTATTTTGAGGCAAGCTTTGAACAAATTATTTAATATTTCACGTCCCCGACTCTTTATAGCAATTTGCAATGCCGGGGAGGACGAGGCGTTGTGCGAAGGCTGAGACGAAGGCGAAGGCGGGCGGAGGCGGGGCGCGGGAAGCGGGGCGGAAGGCGGGGCGGAGCGGGGGCGGGGCGGAAAGGCGGGGCCGGAGGCAGGGCGGAGGCAGGGCGGAGGAGGCGGGGCGGAGCGGAGGCGGCGAGGCGGGCGGAGGCGGGGCGGAGCGGCGGAGGCGGGCGGAAGCTGGGGCGGAGGCTCCCGGCGGCGGAGGCGCGGGCGGAGGGCAGGGGCGAGCGGGACGGTGAAGGTCGGAAGCTTGCGGCGGAGGGGCGGAGAGGAGGCGAGGGCGGGCAGTTTCTGGGAACAAAAGATTCCCGAGGCGCTGGGTCGAATCCAGATGGGGTCTGCAAAGCGTGTGCGTCTGGAAGAGAGCGGAGTGCTTCCGGGCCTCGGCCAGGAGAGCGTCCGGTCGGCCAGGCAGACTTCTTCTGAGCGCCAGCAAGGTATTCATGGCCTGTTCGCTCAGTTGTAGGTCGCTGTTTACGGTGCGTTCGCTGCAGACGACCGGTGCTCAAAGGCAACGAGGTGGCTTTCAGAGTTTACGTGGGCGCCTAGTGGCGTGGTCTGGGCTCTGTATTCTCCAGAATTTGTTTTTTTTAACTGCGTGTGTTGCGCGTTGCGCCTTCCAATATGTGCCGATGAAAGCAGTGTGTATTACTTTGTTTGACTTTCAACTCTACTCCCTTAGTATTTTTCTCGCCTTTCTGATGCTCTGCATGAAAGTGTTTAGCAATTTTATCTAGTACGAAAACATCAAAAGTTTTATTTCGTGATAAATCAATTTGCCTTGCCTTCTTATTAACGTTTCTATACTTCGTAAAAAATAGATAATGTAGGAACTTTCATATCAAGTGCAGTTATTATACGAACGTATATAAAGCGGAACTGATTCGGAAAATTATGCCAAATGAAAGGAATTTGTCATCTATGCCCCGTATTTAATTCAATATGGAGAGCTACTTTGGAAACGTTTTACTAATTTTCACTTTCAAAGCTCATCTCGCATATCTTAGAATCAATATTTTGTGTAAGAATTTTATTAACCTTAATATACTACTATAAGGAATAATAATAACAATAATAATAATAATAATAATGTATTATTAAAGTTTTATTAATTTATTAACATTACCATTATTAGCGATATACATTTTGTTTCCCAGTTTTTAAACATTTTGAATTTGGAATACATTTATTAAATGGATTTCCAATTATTACTTTACACCATTCTCCAAACTTTGTAGGCAGACATTTTATCAGAATTTAATTTCATCTATCAATATGAGATAATTGGTGTTTCTACTAAAACGTTTGAAATTGACTCGCACTGAATTGGATTCAGTTGATCTAAGTATGAGAGAGATTGTATTCCCACAATACTGTAGATTCAAATATCAATATCACTGTACTATACGTTCTTTATTACAAACCGATATTCATACTAGATGTGGCAATATTCTTGTAAAACACAGACTATCACAAAGTTGATTCAAAATACTTTACTGTGGTGGAAAACGGGTATTATGTAAAGACGGTATATATTTTTTAAGTCCTTCCTTAATATTAATAACGAATGAAATATATTAATAAATTTCTACCATTTTCAATGAGAAGGAAAAAATCATTTACAATTTTAAGAAAAAAGTAAACTTTCTTGAATTTTCTATTAAGGGGACTTAAAACCACCAGTTTTTATAGAACTGAATGACAATTCGCAATTAAAAGATGCTTTTAGAAACCAAGGAAACAGCATCAAGCAATTACAAGTGTTCAACAGCAATATTTCATAAATCTCAAAGCAATACACGAAAATGAGTCTGGCGCTCAAAGTCTGGTATGGAGATAAAACTTATTTATTTTTATATATTTCAGTGCATTTTGAGTTTCGCAGAAGTAACTCGTGGTTAAGAATTTGTCTCTTGATAGACTACTATGCAATAAACAAAAGACCAAAGCTTAAAAAGTATAGTAGTAGAAAAAGTATTTGGGGCAACATTTGAATCATTAATAGCTGCGCTTTATTCCTCCACATTTTGCTGTTAAATTTCAAAGGAAGTCTGTCGCAGATACAGAAACATCTGAATATTGCGGAGTGTAATGTGAAACTATTTATTTATTACACGGATGAGTGAAATGTGGGAGGATATGACTGAACAACCCAGTTTTAGAGTGGATAACCTTACTGAACATTGGAATGTTTTAAAATGTTACGTCACGTAAAACTTCCTCAGATGCAATGACATTTTCTTCATTTTTTTAGTTGCTGCTTACATTTTTAGTCATCATTATTGTTTATCAGAAACGGCATTGCAGAGAAAAAAATATCAGTGGCTTTGTGTTAGAATTTAATTTGATATCGTAACAATATATTGATTTCGCGATATTAGCTACTCCACTATTACTCTTGGTTAATTATATTGCATTATGTTTGCAACCATTGAGTTAATATTTATATGTTTTTAAATTGAGATAATTGATCAGTCAATTTTTAGTATAATAAGAACAATATTAATAATATAGTTATAATATAATTAAAGTAAACTTCAAATTGAGTTCAAACAATGCTCACTACTATTCAAATCACCTTTCAGTACCGTCCGTGCTGAACCACAATAAAAATAACACAACAGGAAAATCCTCCTATATGGGTTTATTTTATCACTAGCGTTGCAGGTTTCCTGAAACCCATTACCCAACTGAGAACAACTGAGCAGCAAACACAACAGCCACGAAGCGCACTTGAGGCGACGTTGGCCAGACAAGGAGGCGGAGCTCGGAAAACGAAGAAAGGAGGAAAAGTCGTCAGTTGGCGTCGGACCGCATCTGCCGAGGAGAAAATACAGGGCAGCGAGCGGGGGGAGGGGGGGGGGTCGGGATGAACGACCGAGGCGCCGCCTGGCGGATGATTTACGAGAGGCGAAGAGGGTTCCCCGCCTACCCCCGCCACCGCTCTCGCGAGGGGGTGGGGGCAGAGAGGATGCAAAACGCAGCAATCGGAGGCGGCCATCAAAACAGCGGCCTCCGCCCCTGCCGCCCCCGTCGCGGCGGCTTCCGTTTCGACAGGGAAGTTCCTCCTTGTACTTTCCTTGGGAGGTTTCCCCGCTGATCGACTTGGCCGAGGAAATAGCGGAGCAGCGAAAAATATGTTTCTGGCAAGAGTTTTCGAAAAGTAAAGAATTGAGTATGGAAATGGCATTCCGAATTTGAAAAGCGCGATTTCCCCATCAGTCATATGCGTAATAAGTTTTCTATATTATTTATTTCCTACGCGCATCAATTGAAAGAAAGTTAGCAGTCAGTGACAATGTGAGTAGTGTGCATGGTTTCATTGGATACAGGAACTCGAAAAAAACACGAAAACCATGAAATAGTGTCAATTTAGAAAAAATAGCAAAAAAATTGATACGTTAGTCCGACCATTCTCGTACTTTGTGTACTGATTAAATTCTCATTTCAGGGCGTGGCTGATAACGACAAAGATGAAGTCATGCGACAACAAGGCTCCAGGGAAGAGATCGCCCACAGTTGAGTTTTGTTGATTAGATACGGCTTTAGGGAGTAGATAAAACTGTTTTATGTTCTTGGTTTCTTATGCTATGATTTTTATATGGGGGAGGGGGGCGATTTGGCCATCTCGGGACCACGCGAACGTGTAACCCACCGGGGCTCAGTCATATTTATCGAGAGTAGGTGCACGTGACTTTTATGGGGGGTGGGAGAATCAGCATTTTTATGCTGAATCAGTTTTTACATCCAGGATTGTTAATCCTTGGGGGATGAGGTAAAATGCTAATGATGAAGAATGGAATGGCTTATCACAAACATACAGAGATACAAACACAACCATGCCAGAGGTGGGACTGGAACCCGCGATCTTTCGGTCCAAGACTGCTACGTCGCTACTGCGTTAGCAATCTCGGCTTGATCGGCTGTGACTATCTTATTATTAATAATATAATTATGCATCTATGAACCTTGTATTTATAGGCATTCGAATTATTTTGTGCAAGAAGTATATAGAGCACTATATATGCATAATTGTATTATATTCTTGGTGTGTAAAGAACTGATTTGAATAAATGTAATATAGTATGCCATCGGAGAGTTATGTAGGAATCTGTGAAGAAATTAGTGATAAAATAACTAATTATAGTATAATACAATTCTTATGTGATCTAGAATTATTTAAAATTTTCCACCCTCACGTATCCATTTTCAACATTCTTTAATAATAGCGATAGAGAGTTCTTTACTTCTTCCAAGTTTTCTTCACTTCTGTACGTATGGAAATAGTCAAGGAGTACTTAAAACATTCATTATTATTTAATTGGTATAATTTAATCTACAATTCACGATAGTACTATTACACAACTCATCGCGACAGCGCGTGAGAGCTGTAATGGAATCTGTAAGTTAATTTCTTTTTGAAATTCTTATTTTTGTGTCCATTATGAGAATCTCCAATGTCTACTGTTTTGTCCAATTTATTATACTTGTTAATTGCCCAGAGTTGAAAATTAATGACTAGTAGACTTTTCTTTATACTATTATTGTATCGTTTCAAATTACTAAAAATAATTATCGAATTAAATGAGCGTCTTCATTCTCTTCTAGGTGTAGTACTTTTCTCTCTCGACTCAAAGTAGCAATGTTGTAATAATGTAAAATATATTCCAATTTCACTAAATCTTTCGTAAATTGCAAATAAAGGTAACTACTAAAAGTCACGATAAGGATAGCACCAGACTGTCCACCTGAAGTGCCTGTCACCAGGATTCGATTCCTGTCCGAGCCACGAAGTTTCCTGGCTCTTCTGCCTCTCAACCTCTCATATTATATATCTCATTGTCTTTACTCACTGAATCACCATCAACAACGTTATATTCCTCCTCCTCTTTCTCATCATCATTATCGTGGCGTGTTCACACAGATGTTTCACCGGTGATACCCGGCGTCTCCCATGAAAAAATACCTAAATTCAAAATTTGGCCAATTTTCCTTCTTCCAGAAAATCGATGACTTACGATAACTAAATATCCTATAGCACACACATGGCAACAGGAACAGAAATTCTTCCAAAATGTTTACTAGAAATAGCGGAAATTAATTAGAAACATATGCACATATTTAAAAAGGAAAGTTTTGAATAGTAAGCCTTCTTTTATTTACATTTATACGAATAAACGACGTTCAATCTTTGAAATCTTCAATTTTTGCAATGTTTCGAAATGGAAGCATGACTAAACTTTATTTTCTCCTTCAGCGAGAGGTGAAAATCTTATGAGGAAGAAACCTTTACTCCAGAGAGATTTCAATTTTCAGCATCCAAATATCCGTTACCAAAATCCTTACTCCCAAATATTACTTTCGGTTGTTTCAACAAAACGAAATTAATACGAATTGGACTGTGGAATGCAAGTTCAGTGTCGCAATATTCAGTGCGATTGTGCGTTGCGTGCGCGCGTGTGTGCGTGTGTGTGCATGTTGTGTCCCACGATTCGAGACTTGTCGTCCAGACCCTCCTGTCCACTTGCGCGCCTAATCGACCTCGTGCCAGCTCTGCCTTTGTGAGTACTAAGGGGCGGCTTCTTGCTCGGAGAGCAGGCTTTGTCTCCCTTTGAGTTCAGGAACTTCTCTTGTAGGAAGAAAAACTTCCGTTTTCCCCAAGGGGTCTTGTGAGTCCCGAAATTATATTGCACGTAGTGCATTCCCGCTATCTCATTTACACATACACTATGTATTCAAAAGTATCAGCACACGTGGCTGAAAATGACTTACCAGTTTCTGGAGCCCTCCATCGGTAATGCTGGAATTCAATAGAGTGTTTCCTTGATTGCAGCTTCCTCACCGGTAGGCATACTTTCAATCAAGTGCTGGAAGGTTTCTTGGGGGAATGGTAGCCCATTCTTCACGGAGTGCTGCACTGAGGAGACAGATATCGATGTAGGTCGGAGAGGCCTGACACGAAGTCGGCGTTCCAAAACCTCCCAAAGATGTTCAATAGGATTCAAGTCAAGACTGTGCAGACCAGTCCACTACAGGGATGTTATTGTCGTCTAACCACTCCGCCACAACCTGTAACAAGTATTGTACTTCAGCATCGGGATCAATTTCAAAAGACTGTGAAGTGCAAACATTGCTTTATTGGGAACAGCCCACATATTCCACAAAGTATTTTAGAGGCACCAAGAGTCACTAGATCTGCCCCTTTTCAAGCTGGTTGCAATCCGGAGTGGACTTTGTAATAATCCGAATCATAATTTCTTTGATCGTGAATTTGAGAAATACTAATAATAATACTAACAATAATAATAGTAATAATAGTATTAAATAGTAATAATAGTAATAATAGTAATAATAGTAATAATAATAATAATAATAATAATAATAATAATAATGGAATATTTATTTCCTGAACTGTTGCTTTTAAAGTGACTCCGTGACCTGCATGCCTTAAGGTATGGACATATTCGTCGAATGACATAATTACTCGATTCCTAAAATCTTTAAAACGTATCTTTCTGCGTCGTCTCTGCTCACTGCTGAATTCGAAAAGGAATGTGGCTTATTCACTGCGTTTAGCGGAGCTTCACTTTCCTCCTCTGTCCGGCGACGCCGGCGATTCGGGCGCCCACGCCTTCGCGCGCGGGTAAAAATAATCTGGACGCCCCCCCCTCCACCGACCACCACCCGCCGCCGACTTCGCAGCCGCCAACGCCGTCTCGCCGCACTTCGCTGTAATCGCATGTTCAGTGACAAATGTTACTCAATGAAAACTGTTTTGTTGTGTGTAGGAAACACTCAGGAATTGCCAAGATGTGTTATTTTCTCGTGAAGGAACCTGTAAGAAATCCAGAGGGAAATGTGTAGATAGATTGATTGATACACTGATAATTTATTATAAGAATGCACATGCAAAATTATCCATTTTAATTTTATAAATTTAAAAATTTTAGAGTGGACATCTTAATTGTGGCACATTGATTCGCATTAGTCGTTTCCTACTGAGAACAGGTTAATACTTTTGTAGCAGCGGTGTTCTAGCCAATTCCGACGTTCGGCGATTACCTTCCTAAAAAATTCACTCCGAGTATTAATCCAGTGTTCGCGTGCTTCTATCCACACTATTTACCATTAATTCAACAACTCTTAGCGAGGAAATTATTCCCACGACAAATGCGCAACCAGTTAGTCTCACAACGCACGTTCCACGCCACGCACGTTCTTCTTTTGCAAAGCATTTTACCTACCTTTCAATTGTTTCTTCGACCGAAAATTCAAAGTTTTCTTTCTTTGCTAGACATGCTGCGTATCATGTTCATTTGTTGTTCACACCGCTTCTTCCGATTGGCTGTCACTCACTACACTTATATTGTTTTTCATTAATAATCTGCCTTTTCTATTTATTACTAAGCACGTGCATTATTCTCTCGCCCCATTAGAAACCTAAACCCCTTCTTCATCTCTCCTCACACTGGCCCGGTCTTATTTTGGTCTCCTTAATTATTTCTTGTTATTAACGTCATTACCTACATTCATTTGTTCGTTTTCACGTAATAACGTCGTATATATCTCGTTCTTGTTGTAATTCTATTCATGTTTTGTGGTGGTTGCAAAATAGGCCAGAATTAAACACTACTATAAAATGACAGTCGTTCAACACAAAAAATAGGTACTAACTATTTAAACATTAGGGAAATTAATATACATAAGGAAAATTCAATTTTTTTGTAGGTTCCATGCGAAGCATTTTCGACTTTTAAATTCATCACAATCACACCAACCCATCACAATCACCAATCAAAAAATGTTAGGTTAATCATTAATAATGTTCATACACATTGTATTTGCTTGCCCACATCTTGATGTACAGGTATTGGGTCAGAGCCAGTTTTCATGGAAATGCTTGCAACGGAGCATACCTGCTGAGGATAAAGTCTGAAATGAGAACGAAGTCCGACTTCAGCCTCACACGTCGCTTTGCGTCTGCGTCATCGCCACCAGTGCAAGCCTTTGAATCGCGTCCGGGGCAGCCTGAGCGACCACGGGGTGGCGGCGACACGGTGGTTGGTGGTGCTGCGACGGACGCGGGGTGTACTCGGCGATAGCGGTGGTGTTTGGCGGTTCACGACTGACTTGCGCGGAGGCGGCGCAAGCTAGCGGTTTTTTAAGCGCAGGCGGAGGCGCAGGCGGAGGCGCAGGCGGAGCGCAGGCGGAGGCGCAGGCGGAGGGCGCAGGCGCGAGGCGCAGGCGAGGCGCAGGCGGAGGCGCAGGCGGTAGGCGACAGGCGGAAGCGCAGGCGAGCGCAGGCGGAGGCGCAGGCGGAGGGCGCAGGCGGACGCAGCGCGGAGGCGCAGGCGGAGGCGCAGGCGGAGCGCGGCAGGCGGAGGCGCAGGCGGAGGCGGCAGGCGGCAGGCGGAGGCGCAGAGCGGAGGCGCAGGCGGAAAGGCGCAGGCGCAAGCGCGAGGCGCAGGCGGAGGCGCAGGCGGAGGCGCAGGCGGAGGCGCAGGCGGAGGCGCAGGCGGAGGCGCGGCGGAGGCGCAGGCGGAGGCGGCAGGCGGAGGAGGCGCAGGGCGGAGGCGCCAGAGCGGAGGCGGCAAGGCGCAGGCGCGGAGGCGCAGGCGGAGGCGCAGGCGGAGGCTGGCATGGCCGGAGCGCAGGCGGAGCGCAGGCGGAGGGCGCAGGCGGAGCGAGGCGCAGGCGGCAGCGCAGGGCGGCAGGCGGAGGCGCAGGCGGCAGGCGCAGGCGGAGGCGCCAGGCGGAGGCGCAGGCGGAGGCGCAGGCGGGAGGCGCAGGCGGAGGCGCAGGCGGAGGCGGCAGGCGGAGGCGCAGGCGGAGCGGCGACGGAGGCGCAGGCGGAGGCCGCAGGCGGAGGCGGCAGGCGGAGGCGCAGGCGGAGGCGCAGGCG
This sequence comes from Gryllus bimaculatus, assembly GCA_017312745.1. Lineage (NCBI taxonomy): Eukaryota > Metazoa > Arthropoda > Insecta > Orthoptera > Gryllidae > Gryllus > Gryllus bimaculatus. The sequence continues at coordinate 18,590,877 of BOPP01000003.1, forward strand.
GGAGTGACGCAGGCGCAGGCGCCAGGCGCAGGCGGAAGCGCAGCGGAAGCGCGCAGGCCGAGGCGCAGCGGAGGCGGAGGCGCAGGCGGAGGCGCAGCGGCAGCGCGCAGGCGAAGGCGCAGCGGAAGGCGCAGGCGGAGGCCGCAGGCGGAGGCGCAGGCGGAGGCGCAGCCGAGCGGCAGGCGGAAGGCGCAGGCGGAGGCGCAGGCGGAGGCGCAGGCGGAGGCGCATTGCGGAGGACGCAGGCGGAGGCGCAGGCGGAGCGCAGGCGGAGGGCGTACCGCGTGCTGGTGTCAGCGCGGACTTGGCGACGGCTGGGGTGGTGCGTGGCGCGTAGCGGGAGTTGTGTGCCGCGGCCGGTGACATTCATGAAACGGACTCTCAGTCGACGCGCGCCCGGCGCGGAGGGGGGAAGGGGCAGGGGCGGGGTGGGGCGACGCAGCGCACGTGTGGACGCCGGCGGGCGTTCGCGCCGCAATGGGCGAAGTTTCGGCGGAGGAGGAAGGAAAAAGCAGACGCGGTGCTCTATCACATTGTGAAAGCAACATTTAAAAGAAAAATAGTAATTATATCCAGGTATTGGCATTGTATTGGCAAAGCAAGTTACCTAAGTAAACAATTGATACTTAAGCATTTTTAACATATTTTATTTTTGCTTCATAATAAACGAGAGTTATTTCTCTTCTTTCCTTATTATATTATATTCTTATTATTATTATTACTATTATTAGCTGATTATTACTATTATTACTAATTATCGTATTAATATTGTAATCTACTTCAAGACTAAAGATATATTGAGTCGAATATACTCCATGTTGCCACCAGCTTCGTAAGGAGCAGATGTAGGGACTATTGGTGCCTCTACAATACTTTGCGAAAAATGTGTGCTGTTCCCAATAAATAAATGTCTTGTATTTGAGTCTTTTGAATGACCGGGGAGTTTAGCCAAATTATTACACAAATTTTGCTGAACAAATCCCAGAGCTCAGAGAACTCTCGGGATGACCTGAGCTTTTACGCACAATATTCGGCTGGGCTGGATTTCCAAACTTTTGTTTTTAAGACTTTTGTATTTATTCTCTGCCACTTTGGTTTGGACGGTTTGATCGCACAGCACAGCCGCGCCTACACTATGTGATCAAAAGTATCCGGACACGTCCAAAATGGTGTGCTTTATCATAATGTCGTGTTTTAAACGCTTGATCTTGGACAGCTATTTCAACTGCTTCCGTTTGCGGTCTCATTCGTTCCCTTTTAAATCAAATAAATAAATTATTTTTATTGATCTGCATCTTGTCTATTGATTTTAAATATTGTCCATGGAGTGTATTGTCTCTCCATGATTTCTTTAACATTTTTTTGGTGTCTCATAGTTCCTGTTAAGAAGCAACTGAAGTTTATTGTTTGTGTTGAAGTTTGTGCAACTTGAAGATATTGCGTGTCTTGCATATTCTTCTTGACAATGTCACTTATAGTACATCTTTTTTCATTCTTCATTTAGATTTAATGACACGCCTCATTATCAGGTCATCTTGATGACTGACTGACTTCTTACATTTCCATCTCGACATTGCATTTGCCAGGAGGCTTCAATTTGTCTGAGGCTTCTTCCTCATTCCTTACGTGACACATAAAGTCTATGTACATCAGCTCGAGGGTGGGCGACATTATGCATTGTAAGCCGTTTTCTGGATTTTCGATCCATGATTTAAATTCATTTTTTTAGTACAGTCCCGTAATTCGAAAATTGCACTCGCCTACCGGCACCGCCAAACTACTCATTACGGATATTTTAACCTGTAGGTCAGAGCGGACTGCAGGACAAAGCACACTCTTCGGTAATATTCCCTGCTGAGTTTTTTTACACACCATACTATTTTAGTACATTATTTGTACTAGTTTAGCACATTAGTTGTTTTAGTATTTAGTACACCATACTATCATACTATTCATACTATCCTAGCAAAACTCAAAAAGGCTAGTATGAAATCGACAGATCTCCAGGGTCTTTAAAATCCAAGCGTGGGGTACACTGCCTTCTGGCAGTCAAGCCAAGCCATTCTTAAATTACGCGATCGTCCCCTTAGATCATTCAAGAATAATTTATTTAGTAAAAAAAAAATCCTTTGAGCTGTAGGATCCTCCACGAAAAAATTTCTGTTCAACTGGCAACAGTTGGTTCTTCTTTGTCTGTACATTTTGTTAGCTATGGCTATTGTTATAACTTTGTATGTTACTAGTAGACAAGTCATGTAATTATTTGCCAAAGAAGTCTCCCGCTTTGAGTAGCAAATACGTGACGCCGCGTGTGAGCCATACCGCGAGTTCCTTTTGGTTTTCTGAAGTTTTATTAACAGTCTTTATTAGATGAGAATGTAATGCTGTTAAATTGTTATTCCAATCAGCGCTAGCTTCTGAATCTTATCAATCGTGAGAGAATTACGTTTCCTAAGTTTTTAATTGCTTGGAAGAATCTTCTTGCGAAACGTGATTATGCTTCACTATTTTCTCTAAGTTCATCGGCATTATTAACTTTAGTTCGAAGCCAAAATGCATCTTTGTAGCAGGATCTGCTTTCCTCCCAGATTCCTGTCCAAAATGTTTTGTCGCCATATTTTAAAGGAATGTCAGGATTGCCACTCGGTTTTTGAGTCAGATTGCGATAGTATTTTTTTGCGTCTGTTTCAAACAAGCGATTCTGTACACTGAAATCTACTCTACAAACAAGAATAAAGCAATATAAAATTGCAAAAAACTTAGCTAATGGTGCGGGAATGATGCTTGGCTGGCT
>BOPP01000003.1:18593695-18636762 GCA_017312745.1 Gryllus bimaculatus
CTGTCGTATTGGGCGACATTATCGTGCGATTGTGGCCGGTGAGGCTGCCACAGAGCTTGTTGAGACGGATCCGGAAGAAAACAATATAAAGTGACGAATCTCGTAGGGATGTTGGTTCTCGGGGGGATGGAGGGGGCCAGATGTTCAAAAGCTGGAACACTGTTGGCCGCGAACGTGGATCAGATGCGTAGAGTGCGACATGTGCGGACGTTGATTTGAGCAAAGTAAGGACTGGGTGTGTTAGACTCGCGGTAAGAAAAGGGTTGGTGCGTGGGCAAAAAAATGTGAGTAAAACCGTCGGAGCAGGGATCGGATGTCTGGCAGGGCCTAGGCGGAAAAGAAATGCACAGCCCGACGCAGTGTGCCGAGTTCACGGGGAAGTCCCATGCATGTCTGTGGGACAGGAGTGTGGGGCCGTGCATTGCGTGGGCACGATGAGAGCGCATGCAGCGCTAATTGCTGATGTTTTACCGCTCCGCTCCCGCTCCCGCCACGCCTCCGGAAGGCCAAAAAAATCCACAGTGACCATCCTGGCTCATGAACAGCTCGCCCGAGTAGAAAAAATTCTCTATAGAATATATGCATCCCTTTACCCTAACCAATACGCTATTTCGAATTCTTAGACCAACGTTTTATGACGACTGTGAGCCGAGTGTGTCCACAATATGGACAATGACACGTGTCCACCGCAATCCGGACCATTAAATCGAGATTAATTATCGTCTGTATTTTTCTTTCTCGCTAGATAACAACATGTAACAAGAAATTTATGAGCTTGTGGTGAAAAACGAATTCCGCCAAAAATGAATTCAATGTATCTATAACTCTCTATAGCGATTACTTCGCATACTAAAACTGAGGTTTCTAATAAAAGACCCGTTGACTAGCTACAACAATTGGACGATGACACGTATAATGAGACGAAAGCGAGTGCGTTCAAGAGGATTGAGATATGTAGTTTTGGATATAGTTACCTGCTATTAAATCCGATAGTCAGTTCATTTCTTCTTATATGTTTATTTCTAACATATTTTACTTATGTTACGATTACTACATACTCACCTTCTCTCGACGTGATATTTTCCATATCGACAACCAATATCAGTGTGACACATATCACACATGGAAACCAATACTTTAAATCACAATTAATAGAGTGCAGAAACTGGAATTCCATTCACCCATGTATTGCATTAAATACAGCATAATTTAGTAGAGCCATCTAAACTTATTTGTATTATCTATGTAATTTAAGATATTAAACCGAAAATTAAATGATAAATAAAAAAAAACTTTTTCGCACTATTCTGTTATATACCCTGGCAATCATAATTACGGTTCAGGTACTTCCGTCTCTTCCGATCTGTAAAATGTAAGAGGACCAGGCATGGTAAGGTTACCATGTTAGCCCGAACACATTCCCATTTTTAGTCTGTTTCTGTTACTTTATTAGAAAAACGGACGCTAAAATTGTGTATATTTATTGTGATCATTACCCCGACAGCATTAAAATTCCCCCAACCAATAATTTTAAGTTCATACATAATTCCGTTTCCTTTGTGTTTGTTCTATCATTTTTGCATAATACATATTTTTCATTGTCGATACAACAACTAGTATTTGCTATCGGTTGGATCTAGCAAAGAAATATTTATCTCCTGACGTCTCAGATTCAAACCTAAGCTACTATCATTTTAATGATTAGATCTATCTAAAAGTTGAAAGTAAATAATTTATTTAATCCTAGTCTTGTATACATGCATGTTCCTTTGCAATTCTAACCTATGGTACTTTACCTCAATAAATTGAGCTTTCAGACATTACATTAAATTTGGGATTGAGTGTGAATGTGCAAATAATTAGAATTTAGTATAGTTCCCATTTACCGTCTCTTTTCTTTATAATGACTCAGAAAATGCACATAAAATATCAACCCGTGTAAAGCTGTTCTTCACAGCATTTTTCTCTGAAACCAAGTCTGAATGGAATAGCTTCAATTTACAATTTATTCCACAGAAATTCTGTTCCCAAAGAGTTCACAACTACAGTGTGTCTTCCTCTAGATTAGCTTCACTTCTGTGTTATTGCCAATTTCCTAATGTTTGAAAAACAAACAATTCTTATTAACTGAGACTTCTGCAATTTCTTCTAGTTAGTCACTTTTGTAGCCAATGCATCTTAATAATAAACCCCGTTTTTAAAATCAAACTTGTAATTCTACTCGGCTCACACCTGTATATGTTGAACAAGTTTAAGTTTATAACGAGACAAGTTGATTACATCACATTCATTTAAAGAATCGTATCTCACACTAAAAAAGCCGGAGATAATCGAGAAACCTTAATAAAGAGTTTATATAATTGCTCTCTTTTGTTAGCATCCACTCACATAGTTTTTTATTCTCTATATCACTTAAAGTTCTTGCAATAATTTACAAATAAGATATCACAAGCCCAACATTTGAAAAATTTTCTAGAAGCTTCTATGCACACTAACTCCGTGTTTTATCTCACACTAGAAACTAAGATTTCCATCTGTATTCCAGCATCGGCGAGCTATTTTCTGCGTGAACACACAAGGAGGTCATAACCTAGGCGCAGCATCTATGATCGTTGGAGTTATTCAACGTGTAATCTAACCGCGAAGTGACGATACTCGCACCACACACACCTCTCGCGCACACTCACGTTACTCAAATACTGCGTAGGATTTTTTTCTTAAAATACAGGAAAAATAATCTTTAAATAATATAAATTTAAACCGTGAAACCAAAAGTTTAAATATTTGCTTTTTAATTTATCCATACCATCTGGGCGGGAGGGCAGTGGCCTCCTCTCGCCACCTCTGATTGTAAGAGGAGTTTGACAACCTTGTCAGAATTTATTTGTTGGAGACCTTTACTCGCAGTTTCAAACCGCGACCCAGATTTCATCCCATTCCGCTTGGCGTCCCCCCCTCACGTGAATGTAAGTTTATTTTATTCTAAAAGAGAGTCGCTGAGTAAGAAATCAAAGCATCTTCCAAGTTTGCGATGCGTTTGCGACCGTATGGCTTTGAAAAAAATTAGAAGAGCGCAATGAATGAATAATTTTTACTCTCCTATATTTTATATTACAGTTATTTTTCGTTAAGTGAAGCCATATGTTTTTCCGATCGGCTAGAATCTGAAGGGACTATTTTATATGCTTATACTTGGTAATGTTAGTGGAGGATAAACTACCCTATTATTCATGGAAGCCGAAAGTTTTCAAAATACCCGTCCTTTTACTAACTTTTCTTCTTTAGTATCCATTATTACAGCAAAAGCACCCACATTAAACCTTCATTCTACCCATTACTCTATAAAAGTTGACCGGAAAGACGCTTTTAGAGACAAGTTTTGGGGAACTTAAGTAGGGTGTAACACAAAAACATTCGTATTAACATAAGATAAATTAATAGATATTTTCACTTAGAATGTTAGTTATGATTTAAAAATAAAATAGACACGAACTTAAGAAATTAAACTTTATGATTACTAAAAATAATCGATATCTTTCGTACATGCCCCTAAACAGGTTTTAGAGTAGGTGAATACGGTAATTTAAATATTAATGAGTAATTCACTGGGGAAAAACCTCGATTAATCTCCTTTATTACAAATAATACAATATATCATTAGAAATACGTCGGTGACTACCTATAAGAGAAACAATTATTCATTTTACGTTACTTATAATGACTTTCTTAGTATCTTATATTTTTCAATGTAAAACGATTCATTTTTCTAACAACGACACGTCTCGCAATAAATGCAAAAGTGTGTGGAGTATACCACCGCGTCGTTTCGTTCGTCCATACGTCATTTTTGGTATATTTGACTTTGACAAATAATTAACACTGGACTTATGGGCAATGTGTCCACTGTCTCTGCGTCATTTTCCTGAGAACTCAGACAGGCGAGTTGCCCAACTCACTGCTACTTACCCAATACGACCGTATCAAAGCATCCTCACAAAGAATATGCTTGATGACGAGAAGCATAAGACAGCAGAAGAGCACCAATATAATAACGGCACCCACCAAGCTACTATATTAAATAATGATATTGATTGAATTTCCTGCAGATTCAAACTATTATTTTTTAATGGAATTAAGTTCAAATAACGAATCTTCAAAACACTTCAGGATCGTTTTACACACTATAGTTTTATTTTGCTTTTAATTACTTATCTTAAAAAACGAAGAAATATATTGAACGTATGGTGAAGCGAAGAATCCCGGTTTAGGTCTGTTATTTGTAATGTTTTTCGTTTAAACTCCTCTAGATGAAAACGATTGTCTCGAATTTGCATCTCAATCATTCCGGAGAAACGGTGCTACAAAAAAGATGCCACAGTCAATTTTAAATGCCAATTATGAATATTTTATCATAGCCCAATCTTAATTTTATAAATATAAAATAATTACGACTGCATATTTTAATAAAATAGTTACAGAAATTGAAGGGGTATTGACGTAGAACCCCACAATATCCTACGATATAATGTCCATATATTACCTGGGGGTCTGCCGAAGCCCAGCTTCACTTATTTAATTTTTTATTTGTAATGTAACCAAATGCATATCATAGAGAGGATATTAATAACAATTTTATTCTTTTAAACGATAAAATCATAAATCAATTTTTCAGTCTGTATTAATAAAAAAAAACAGACACAACAAACATTTGAATATAAATTACTTTTTATTTTTCATAATACAGCAAAACATTATTATGTGTCATATAAAGCCGTATATGTATTTTACATGTACTAGCCTGTATATTGATACAAGTATAGATATAATAAACTTACCAAACTGATCTTCGCAAAACTATATCATCTATTGTCCAGTTATATAATAAAAGTAAGATTATCATAAGTCGTTCTCACCCATATTATCACCTGGTCAACAACTGGAGACTCGATAAACACGCACGAGATACTGCGATAAATTGTCCGATTTTTCGACATGTAACGGAGTTTCCGCTTACTGATTTCAGAAAAAATAGTTCACCTATTTTTGAATGTGAAACAATAGCATAGGAAGATATAATAATTCTGATTGTTTCAAAAATAATTGTTAGCATAAACCATCATAGATATATGATAAGAGAAAAATTTTTGTTCGTATTAATTTAGTAGAAACATCCAAGCTTGACAATTGAAATAATTTGATCAAATTTCTTAAATTATATTAGTTGCTAAGAGCCTCCATTAGAAGAAAATTCTAACCTAATTCATCTTACTATTCCAAGCAACGCGTCTTCTGGCACAATGATCAATTTAAACGGCGTCGCTCCAAACTGCTCTAGCAACAGTTTATAGAATTTCGTTCCTCTTTTCAAATTCTTTTACTCTAATCACAAATCCTGTGAGCCAGTCTCCTGATTGTTACAAAACTTCTGGGTTGCTGCGGTCTTGATTGCCGCAATTTATTTAAAAAGTGTGTTATTTATTGCTGTAACCTAATCCCTTGTGAACGTTGGTCACCACTTAGTCAAAACTTGAATATTTCGCAGCTCATTTAGCCTTATTCCTCCTTTGCTGCTTTTAGCATAAGTATTATTTTGTCATTTTCTTTGAAAATACTTTCTCACTAGCTTCGTTGGACGTCTTCTGTAAAGTTCTACCTCCCTGCTTGTCCTTGACATTTACAAAATAACTTTATATCACCTCCTTGGTCATTTTATATTAGAACAAGCTCATTCCATTGTTTATCAACACTATTTTTTGTATATTTTAAGCTATGCTCTTTTATGCACCATTCAAACAATATGTAAATGAGCAACATTCACGCGACAGGACGTGTCTATTCTATAATGCTATAGGAGGGGAGTTACGAATAGGGAAGGCGAGATATTGTTTCTCGTTATAATTCCATTAAATACTTTAATGCATTTTAAGCAAAAGCTGTAATTAATTACTGACGCATTTTATACACAATTACATGCATTTCTTGAGAAATATGCCGAAATATGAAGTCCGTAATGAAACAAAATATTATTTGACACATGAGATTCCCACCTTCAAAAAAACCTCTTAAACCAGTATTAATTATTTTACGTTCCCGAAAAGAATGACACTGAACATTCTCACACTAATTTAATAGTACATTATAAACGATATGTAATGATGAGTCATTTAACACATAGTATACACTAATGGATATTGCGATGCAGCGAGTATCGTAAAACTTCACACGAGTATATTATATCCATTGCCATCACGTTCATAAGCAATTCTTCTCTGACTTATGGAAACACTTTTTTAAAGTTAAACTTTACATGAACCATTTTCGGTCATGCATTCTAATCATATGTCCCGCCTACGGACAACTGCTACAGGTAGGCTATTGACAATACCAATTACCTGCGAAGTGTCAAAAGTTGCCAGTAATAATTCCAAAGTCACCATATCGCTTTCTGTCTTATTCTGGATATTCATTTTCGCATGATGCAATCAATCTCAACTTTTGATCACATTAGACATTTTTTAACCGAGAATGACGGGCTAGTATATTATAAGTCAATATCATTAGTAAATCACAAATATCAGACAACGAATTAAATGAAACGATGCGTTTCGATCTTAACGCCAGTCAAATGTTCATGTACCACTACGTACCGCGCTAGTTATTTTTTTTAATAAGAAAAGAAGAAATAGAGGATTATTTTTTTTTAAAAAAAAGTTTTTAAAAAAATGATATTCCAATTGTTTTAAATGATATTTCACATAATAATTACAAAATGAAAATAGATTAAAAACGGAAAACTAAATAATTATTACTTGAAATGCCACCTCTAATGTACAAATGAAACGAAACATTTACTAGAATGATTCTCATAATTCATTAATGACCGTCAAATACTAATTTTTCTGTATTTTTGCGTTATCGATATGTCTACACGCAACTATATATTAATGCGAAATCCTCGTGATCATTTTGCAACACTAGGTTATGCAGCCATAAAATAACATAATAATATTCATTCGAAGTGTGACAAGAAAATACTTTCGAATAATCAGTACGTAATTGCCGAATTGAATCACTATAAATAATTAAAAGATACTGAGAATTTACATTTCTGTAAATAATGTGGATATATAATATAAATACTTGACGCAATGACGGAATTTATCATTTTACTATAGGGTGGGTACAGTGAAGTGTGCATTTGGAAAGAAATGAACAGTACACGTTCAACTTGGTACATGTTAGTATACTGGGTGATGTTTCAATTCAATATTGCTTATACGTATTTCCTCAACTATCAAATTTACTATTAAGAACTATTTTATACCACTTTCTTCCTCTTGTTAACACATTCATTTTCTTGGTTTTCAGGGGAAGGATGCCCAGCCGACGGCGGGGCCGGATGGGGCGTGGGCCCATGCAGGGGGCGGGGAGGTGAGTGTGGGCCGTGGCCGCGGGCGAGAAGCGCAGAGGGCGTAATTGGCTGAGATTGACGTTCCACTCTGCTCCGCCCGCCGGGGCGGAGGCCCAAAAACCCACGTGGACATCTGGTTATGAACGCCGCCCGAGGAAAATTGCTCTCATAAGATGAACGCGCCTTCGTACGTCTGAACCAAGCTTTTGAATTTTACCCAACGTTTTGATGATAGAATTCAAATTGCCACATATTTACCGCAATTGGGTCAAAACAAGATAATTATTGTCTTTTGTTCTCTCTTCTTGAAGACAACAGGAGAAATCTTTTGCTTGTAAAACGAATCGCAAAAGATACTGATGTCAAATGAATATAAATGAAACAATTTTTTGTCGGGTTGAAATAAAACTATGGTTAGCTAATAAAAGCCCGTTGATTAGCTACACTTTTGTCTTGACTACAATGGGCGGAAAGCGAGTGGTTCGAGAGGACAGGATGTTTTGATAGATAGTTGCATTAAATCGATATTCACTTCTTTCTTCTTTAGTTCATTTTTAACTATTACTTGTTGATATTTCCTGTACGAAATCCACTCAACCTCGGCCGAAATCCTACACAACCAACTTTAATTCAAAATAAATACCGGTTTCACGTATTCCTGAAAACATTGGCTGAAAATGACAATTAATAGAGGTGTAAATTGGATTCCTCACCCATGTATTAGATTAAGCGCAGCAAGTAAGTTAGTAGGAAGCATCCTAAACATATGTTTTACTTATCTATGTAATAATAAACAAGAAAATAAATGTATAAATGTAAAAATAATTTTTTTTCGGACTATTCTGTTTTATACCCGGCAACATAATCGTTTGGGAATTTCGCCCGTCTCTTCCGTTCGGTACAATGTAAGGGTACCAGGCAATGTAAGGTTACCACGTTAGCCGGCACAGTTCCAATTTTGGTCTGTGTTCGGTACTTTTATTAGAAAAACGGGACGCTAAAATGTGATATTTTTTGTGATCATTACTCGACAGCATAAAATTCCTCCAACACTATTTAATTGACCATACATATTCTGTTTCTTTGCATTTGTTTATAACAGATTTATTGCGACAAAATATTGAGTTCATGTGACACGTAACAACCGTATTTAGAGTCGGTTGTGGTTTCTAGCAAGAGAAAATGTAGCTATGACGTCATTTCAACTTATATATGCTTTATATCGAAATTTGTAATTTAAATAATTTAATCATAATATACATACATGTTCCTTGCAATTCTAAACAATGTGGTACTTTACAATAAAATTTGCTTTCAGACTATTAGATTCAATTTAGGGTATGGCAGGTATGAATGGTGCAAATAATTAGAATTTAGTAGAGTTCCCATTTTGTACGCTCTTTTGCTAATATACACAAATATGCACATAAAATATCAACTGTAAGTTGTTCTTCAGGGTTTTTTTCTAACAAGGTATTTTCAATTTTCAATTATTTCCAAAAATTCTGTCCCAAAATCTACAACTACATTTGATTCTTTCCCTTATTAGCTTTCCACTTCTATGTTTTTGCCCCCTAATTTCTGAAAATACTAAAACACCACAAACGAATTTATATTAACTTTAACTTCTGCAATTTCTATATTAATCTTTTTGTAGACGAATGTATATAAACAGTAAAAACGAATTTTTGTATGTTTCTCTTCGCCACCCTGTGTATGTGAACAAGTTGTTAAGTTTAATAAGAGTAAGTTGTTACACACATTCATATAAAAATCGTTTTTGCACACTTAAAATGGTGACTGAGAAGTCCAACGTAATTAGTTAAATATGCTCTCATTTTGTTGCATTACTTACACATTGAGGTTTTCCGTATTCACTTGAAGTTCTTCAAATTTAAGAAGTTATCAAACCAGATTTTTGGAAATTTATAGAATCTTCTGGTCGGATCCAAAAACAAATTATCAGTTCCCCCACCAGGAGGCCGAGGTGCGTCGAATGCTCGCTGATGCACGGTCTAACCGCGAGTGACGGATACTCGTCCGCACACACGCTGCCGCGCACACTCACTGTTACTCAAATACTGCGTAGGGATTTTTTTTCTCAAAATACAGAAAAAATAAATCTCTTATAGTATAAATTTGAAGATACGTGAAACCAAAAGTTTAAATATTTGTTTTTTAATTTATCCAGACCTTTGGGGGGGGGCAGTGGCCTCCTCCTTGCCACCTCTGATTGTAAGAGAGTTTACAGTACCGTGTCAGAAGTTTATTTGTTGGAGACCTTCTACTGCGCAAGTTTTCAAACTCGGCGACCCAGATTTCCATTCCATTTCGCTGTGCGTCGTGAATGTAAGTTTATTTTATTCTAAAAGTGAGTCGCTGAGTAAGAAATCAAATGCATCTTCAATTTTTCGGATGCGCTTGTGACCGCATGGGTCTTGAAAAAGAATTAGAAAGAGTGCAATTACACTGAATAATTTTTTAACATCCTTATCCTAATATTGTTTATATACAGTTATTTTCGTTAAAGGTGGTAAAGGAATGCCATCAGTTTTGGTTCCGTATTCGCTAGAATCGGTGAAGACTATTTCGATGCTATACTTGGGGTAATGTTAGGTGGAAGATAAACTACTCCTATTTATTTCATGAGCAAAGTTTTCAAATAACCGTCCTTTTACAACACTGTTCTTTAGTATCCAGTAGTTACAGCAAAAGCGCCCCTTAACCTTCTTCCACCCATCTACTTAAAAGTTGTACCGGAAGACTGCTTTAGAGACAAGTTTTGGGGAAGTTGTAGTGTAACAAAAACATTCGAGTACAAAAGAAAATATAATTAGATATTTTCAGCTTGAATTTGTTAATTATGTTTTAAATAAATAGACACCAAATTAAAAATTAAACTTTATGATTACAAAATTCGATATTCTTCGTACATGCGCCTTAACAGGGTTTTTATGACAGTGTAATAGTAATTAAAATTAGAGTAATTCACTGGGAAAACTCATTATTCTCCTTGTATACAAATAATACGAATATTCTTTAGAAATACGTCTGGTGAAACCTGGGAACATATTTGGTCTTTACGTTACTTAAAACGTTCTCGAGTCTTATATTTTTCAATGTAAAACGAGTTTCATTTTTCTAACAACGACACGTCGTTGCAATAAATGCAAAGTGGGGAAGTAGACCACCTGCGTCGTTTCGTTTCTGTCATACCAGTTCATTTTTTGGTTAATTGACTTTGACAGAGTAATTAACACTGACTTGTTATTGGGCAATTGGGTCACTTGTCTCTGCGTCATTGTTCCTGAGAACTCAGACAGGCGTGTGCCCAACTCACTGCTAGGTAACCCAATACGAGCCGTATCAAAGCACTCCATCTACAAAAGAATATGTCTTGATGAGCCGAGAAGCATAAGACAGCAGAAGAGCACAAAGTAATAACGGCACAAGGCTTACTATTAAAAAATGAATTGATTGATTTCTGCAGTATCAAATCTATTATTTTTTAATGGAATAAGTTCAGATATAACGAATCTCAAAAACTTTCAGGTTATCGTTTATACACACTACTATTTTTATTTTGCTTTTAATTTAATAATCTTAAAAAACGAAAAGAAATATATTGACGTATGGGAAGAAGAACGGTTTTAGGTCTGGTTATTTTTAATGTGTTTCGTTTAAACCCCTCTGAGATTGAAGAACGATTGTCTCGAATTTTGCATCTCAATCATTCCGGAGAAAACGTGTGCTACCAAAAGAAGATGCCAGTTCATTTTTTAAATGCCAATTTATGAATATTTTATATGCCAATTTAATTTTATAAATATAAATTAATTTTTACGACTTGCATATTTTAATGAAATAGTTACAGAAATTGGGTATTGCATTACGTAAGTAACCCCAGCAATATCCTACGTATATAATGTGCCATATATTACCTGGGGGGGGGGGTCTGCCGAAGCCCACTTTCACTTTATTAATGTTTTGATAATGTAACAAATTTATATAAGTATTAATATACATTTTTATTCATTTAAACGAAAATCAAATCAATTTTCAGGTCTGTAAATAAAAAACAACAACAAATTCGCATATAAATATTTTTATTTAAAGACATAACACATTACATTTTTGGGTCATATAAAGGCCGATGTATTTTCAATGTACTGAGCTGTATAATATACAGTAATAAAATACTACAAATGTTTCCAAACTATATTCTCAATGTTCAGTTTTATAATAAATAGATCATAAGTGTTCGACCACAGCCATATACACTGTAACAACTGAAACTATAACACGCACGAGATAAATTGCGTCATATTTTGATGAAAAAGCACATCATGAAGAATATATAAAAATTCTGATTGTTCAAAAATTAATTGTAGCATGAAACAGTCATAGAGTTATATTGATAAGAGAAAATGTTTATGTTCGTATTTAATTTTATGTAGAACAATCCAAGCTGACAATTGAAATGATTTGATCAAATGTTTCTAAATTATTTATTAGTTGCTAAGAGGCTCCATTAGAAGAAATTCCTACCCGCAATTCTACTTACTATTCCAAGCAACGCGTGCTTCTGGCACAATGATCAATTTAACGGGTCCCGCTCCAACTGCTCTAGGCAACAGTTGATAGATTTCGTTCCTCTTTCAAATTGCTTCCTAATCAAGATCCTGTGAGCCAGTCTCTGATTGTTACACAACTTCTGGTGTTGCTGCGGTCTTGATTGCCGCAATTTATTTAAAAGTGTTATTTATTGCTGGTAACCTAATCCCTTGTGAAACTTGGTACCACTTTATCAAACTGAATATTTCGCAGGCCTTCATTTCGCCTTATCCTCTTTGCTGACTTTATAGCAAAGTAATTTATTTGTCATTTTCATTTGAAAATTACTTTTTCACTAGCTTCTTGGACGTCTTCCTGTAAGGTTTCTACCTCCCTGCTTTCGTTCTTGTACATTTACAAAATACATGTTATATTCACGCTGCTTGGGTCATTTTATATTAGAACTAGCTCATTCCATTGTTTATCAACACTATTTTTTTGTATATTTTTAGTTCATGGGTTCTTTATGGCACCATCAAACAATACTGTTAAATTGCAGCAAAAGTTCACGCGAAATGGGCGTGTCTTTCTCATATTATAGGGGGAGGGGAGTTACGAGATAGGGGAAGGCGAGATGTTGTTTCTCGTATAATTCCAGTAAATAGTTTATGCATTTTTAAGCAAAAGCTTTAATTAATACTGTACGCATTTCATACACAATTACATGCATTTCTTTGAGAAATATGCGAAAATATGAAGTCCTGTAATGGAAACAAAATATTTGTGACAATGAGATCCCAACCTTCAAAAAAACTAACCAGTTTTACATTACGTTCCCGAAAAAGAATGACAGTTGCATCGACTATTTAATAGTACATTATGAAACGATAATGTAATGATGAGTATTAACAACATAGTATACACTAGTGTGATATTGCGATGCGAACGAGTATCGTAAACTTCACACGAGTATATTAATATCCATTGCATCACGTTTCATAAGGCAATTCTTCTCGACTTATGGAAACTTTTTTAAGTTAAACTTTTACATTGAACCATTTCGTGTCATGCAGGATTCATTCAAGGTCCCGCCTAGCGGACAACTGCTACAGGTGGCTTTGATATACCAGTTCACCTGCGAGAGTGTGCAAAAGTTGCAGTAATAATTCCAAAGTCACCATTTTCGCTTTTTGTCTTATTTCTGGAGGGATCAACTCAACTTTTGATTCACTAGACATTTTAACCTAAAGAACTGGCCAGTTTTAAAGGGCAATCACATTAGAGCAACATATAACACAAAATGACTTGCGTTCTGATCTTAACGCCAGTCAAATGTTCATCTACCACTACTACCGCGCTAGTAAAATAGGATCAAAGTGAAATTATGATCCAATTTGTTTTAAATAATATTTCACATAATAATTACAAAAAATGAAATAGATTAAAACGGACAAACGTAATATAATATTAAATGCAATGTTAATGTACACAATTGAACGAAACATTTACTAGAATGATTCTCAATGATTAATGAAGCGTCAATACTATATTTTGTATTTTTCTGTGATTGGTCAAGAACTTATATCATAATGAAATCCGTATCATTTTGCAACAGGTTGCAGCCATCAAATAACAGAATTATACAATGGTCGAAGAGAAAAGAAAATATATTTCAATAATCAGTACGTAATTGCCTAAATGTGATCACTATAAATAATTAAAAGACTACTGGAGAATTACATTTCTGTAAATAATTGTGGATATATAATTGTATAAAATACTTGACGCAATGAACGGAATTGTATCATTTTTACTATAGGGTGGAGTACAGTTGAAGTGTGCATTTGGGAAAGAGAATGAAGACACGTTCACTTTGTTACATGTAGTACATACGTGGGTTGATGGTTTTCATTATATAGTGTTCGAAAGCTATCAAATTTACTTTAAAATGTTTGATACACTTTCTTCCTCTTGTTAACACATTGCATTTCTTGTTTTCAGGTAAGTACGAGTACACGCTGGTTAATGACTGTTAAGAAATCATTCTCATTACAATTCCGTAAGTAACCGCACTGTAATTGACTGAAGTTTGATGGAGTTGCCTCTGAAGATCGATGTGCTACTGCTCTATTATTTCCTTTCTGAAATATGCTAGGTAATCCTCGCAAGCCCTTGAATTGAAATTCACATCGTCTGAATGTTGCATGTGAAGAATGGCTTGTACAAATAGAGATATATTTTTGCATTTCTTCACCAGTGATAGTTTTTAAAATTACATCTTAGGATTTGCATTCTCTGCTCAAGAAAATCCTAACATGTGTATAAGAAGAAATAAAATGTAGTATGATGTGTAGAATGTATTAGTAGTATATTATGTGTTATAAATGTAATGTAATGTGACTGACCAAAACTAATGGACCAATAAATTGGTTCCTGAATTTTGGATTATCTCCCACGTTTCCACCCTTTATTGAGATCTTTAGGCAGATTTTTGGTTAGTTCACAAGGCAATAGTAAGATTCCCTCATCGTAAGAAATAAATTGAATGAAAAACTATAGTAGTTCTAATCGTGTATAGCAAGTTTATTTCTAGTTATTAGCATGTGATATTTTGTCAGTATTTAACACATTACAGTGAATTGCTTAATCCTAAAACCGACCTTAATCATAACGTAAAAGCCAGCATGCGTTGAACCATTTTCGCTGCACACACCTTCTCTGGTGCGCGTGAAACGAGCCCTAACAGGAGGCCGTGGTTCGATCGCTGCAGCGTAATCCGATTAAGCTCGCACTTCAGCCTCCCCCTCCGCGAAGCTGAGCTCGATGACTGACAAGTGGCAGCCTCCGGCGTGCGCTACACCCTGCTCGAACGTTGGTACGCTTGTTTAGTCGCTTTCGGAATCACCTACCACTAGGAATGCGACATCGATGTCGATGTTTTAAAATATCGATGCTTTTGCGTAAACGTCGAAGTATTAAAGCCGATGATTTTTAACGTCGACGTTTTGCGATCGAATTTTTTCCCTGTTTCGATGTTTTGTTTTTGAATGAAAAATTTCCATGATCAAAAATAATACTTAATCACACTTGTAAGATATCATTATACTTAAAAGTTAAAATATGAAATAATAATTGATGGTATCGCAGCTAGTTCGTGCATTGGAACCAAAATTACGCTCTTTGCACTACTTCTATCGTTCTAACTCTCTCGCCCGAGATGACATTGAATTTCGTTTTTCTTCATATTCGTTTCGTACATTCAGATGTGGTCAACAAATAATGTGGGCATAGGGTCTGCTCCTTCTTCTCGTACTCTTATCCGGCGAATTGATAAACACGAGCACTGTCAAATTACTGTCTTTGCACACTGTCTTAGACACGATTACTGTTTTTATTTCATCGTCCAGTTCCTAAGACGTTTCTGGTTTAATTTGTTTCGCTTCTTCTGTCTGAAAGAAATACATATCGCAACAATTTACACTTTGGTATATCAGTACTATACGCTCGTATCGGGCAGTAAAACATCAAAAGCAAATATAAATAATGGATGTCACTGCCCTCCGAGCATTTTAAGACTACACCAATATGCCCAAACTGAATAAAGGGCGAATCCAGACTGTTCGAACAGGAAAAACTTCCAGAAAGGCTATAAATAAGATTTCCTTCCCGCAGAAGGAGAATCACTGCAGCTGAAATATGTTGTTTTGGAGACGTCGCCCTGGAGAATTACTTTGGGACGAGGTCGCTGGTCCGTTTACCTAAGAGACGCCTCCCCCTTCTTTTGGAGCGAATGTGCCTTGTCAGATGTCGGCCATCTTGTCGTAGGAAAAGCTAAAAAATGGGCGCAATGCATTGCGAGTGGGTAGAAAATCTGCTTCATGGTTCGGAATTTATCTAAACTGTGATGAATAAACTTAGCAGGAAGTGTTCGTGGACGCTGTGGAGGAAGTTGTGACAGCGAGAACATAAATGCGACTCTCCCACAGTCACGACGCGCGAAAAATGGGGAACATTTTGGTCTAAATCAGAGTCTCTGCTTAAGTCTATCTCCCGATGCGAGATCTAAGAGATCTGGTAAAATTTTGAAGAATGATGTAGCGATTTAAACCGTTAAAAGGGGGTTGTTTTTATGAAAGTACTCTTCAGAAATGTGGAAATTTGGGGAGGGGGAGGGGGAAGGGGATGAAGAAAAGAGGACTTCAAGCTTTTGTGGAGACGATGAAAAATATTCATCGTCTATGAACAGGAGTGGGCAGAGAGAAATGAATGAAAGGCATAGCGCGAGAATCCAAAGAAATACTACTCGCCCTTCTCCGCAGGGGAGATATATTTCCCGGCTCTGGAGAAGGCTCGGGGTGTTAGCTACTTTTCCGGGGCATTGAGCTTCGCAGGAGAGAGAGAAAAAAGCCGCGAAGGCGAGGAAAGGAAGCGGAGATTTCTTGTGTATATTTGCTTTTCTCGTCCACCCTTCCAAAGAACGTCCATTTCCCGCGTCCTTTCTCGCGCGACGGCTGCGCCTGCAGACCTTCCGGCGAGGGCGCGCTCGCCGCGCTCGGGGTGGACGGGGCGAGGACGTCAGCGAGGAAACAAAGGAGCGTCGCGGGGATCAGTCGTCATAAGGCAACCGCCACTTCACCGCCGGCGGAGCGCTGGGAGGCTCGGGCTTTGTCCTGGCCATGGGGGCCTATAGAGGTTGGGAGGACTACGCACTGCTTTGAACCGTCTTTATTCCATATGCAATACATGTCTACTTCCAACGCGCACGTAATTCTTTTTATACTTATTGTATTATGTTCTAGGTTTTTCGTAATTTTATACTATTACATCGTTGTAACTTAAACAATCAGAGAAGGAGTACACTCTCAACGCCCGGCGTCCGTTAATTATTTCTACACCCCGTTGTTCGTGAAGAATAATTAAAATAAATATGTTGTAACTAAAAATGTGCATAAACAATCCTTTTTTAAGAAGTATTAGTAAGTTTTTATAATTTTAAAGAATTCTTTGTAAAAGTTTTGAATCTCACAAAAAAATATTCGTAATATGTTCTGTAAAGCCAATGGAGTGCATTGTAGGTATTAGTCAATTTAATGGGTATAATAAAATACCTTTCATGTTCTTGTTTTCGAAGAAAGTCATGATAGAAATTAATTTTACGTCGAGTAATAATTGTAATTAATTAGTATGTATGTTGATAAATATGTCTTCTCAAATAATTTGTGATTATTACCAATATTAAAGAAAGTATTAGAAGGTCTGATCGATTTGAATAAAAATTTCATTGATGAATTCACTAATAAATAATACTACAATGTACTTTATGATTTTATCGCCCGCCTTTACAATAACTATGTACATCAAATTTTGCACAGATTGTAAATTATTCCATTCAAGAATGGATTTAGATTTGATTGAAATTGAGTTATTTTTTAATTGATTAGTGGGGTAAAATCTCTTGATGTGGAATACGTTCCTAATGTGAAATACTGAATTATCGGACATGCAATGAGCTGACATATGGGGACAGAATTTGTGAATTACGTAGAAGGGGCCCCTGATCGAGCGTAGAAAATTTATTTTGAGTTGAACCTCTGAGTGTATTGGCAGAGCATGTTTTCTTAGGGAGTTAAAAAAAATGGAGCAGTATACAAATAATTGCTGTCACTTGTGTGCCGTATAAATTACATTAATTCTCTATACAGAATTTTGTTAATTGAATATTTAAGAAAATATCATAGACATATAAAATATATATATATATATATATATATATATTATATATATATATATAATTATAATATATATATATATATAGTATATTGACTGGTCTCTGAACCGCGAACTGCTTGAAAAAAAGATGGTCGCGTCTGCAAAGTTGGCAGAAGATGATAAATATGTAAGTGTGTGTCTATGCCCTATTGTGTGGTTTCTATGCCTATATATGTTCTATTATATTGCATTTTCTTACTTATTATTATTATTGAAATCTACACGTATTGTGGAGGTGTATTCGGTCCAAGAGCAAAATGTGTCATATGTTGAACTCTGTGTATAAAAGTAAGTTCAGGGCTCAAGTCCTGTGCAGGTAATGAAAAATCATTGTGTGTAATTATGTGTAAATTAAACAAACATGTATTCTCGTGTAAATATATGTTGTTCTGGACGTTAATGCGTTTACATTACTAAAAACAAAAATCATCCCCACTCGACGACACGGTACGCCTAATGTGGAATATAGGTGATCTTTTTTTAACTTACGAAATTTTGAATTTCTAAATGGTGTAACACCGGGAGGAGAGAGCTAAGAGATCAGCATGTGTCACTGCAGTCCTTCTGGCCTGGAGGTCTTAGGTTCGAGTCCCCGACGATGGCAGGATTTTCGACACTAGCTGTCTGCAAGGTCGAATTCAGTCGCTGTCTAGAGAAGAATTCAGCGGCCAGCTGCCTGATCGGTAGTTTTCCATGGTTTCTCTGATCAACACCAGGCGAGTTTGAGGCATTCCTGTACCAAACGCAGCCACTGACTGCGTGCATCCTTCGTACTCTTCCTTGTCCTATCCTCTACCTTTACACACTCACTCACTGCACAAGAACACTTGCCGGGAGACCGGTTCGGGAGCTAGAGCTGGTACCGAAAGGGCACAGTCCCGCTGGTGGGAGAACCCTGGTTGGGGAAAAAACCCGCTAACCGACGGTAGGACGGTGCTGGCTCTTGCCCTACACGAGGCAGAATCACCACCACCACTACCAAACATGCACTACACTTACGAGGAGCAACGACCCTGTTAGGTAACGTGCCGCAAATCACTAAAACAATCAATCTGAAATATTTAAGTGAATAATATTAGCATAACAGTACATAAAGTTAAAATTAATAAAATATACATTAAAGTAATGTAAATACTATCTATATGGTTTTCACATTTGCTTTTATTGTGAAGTTATATTCGAAAGTGTAAAAAGTTTTCGCGCATTCGCGCACTTCATTCTATTATCGTGATTCATGATTGCACAAACAATGTTTCCTCAAATTAATTATACAAACATTAAGTTACGTAACAACGGCGAATCACATCGCTACTATTCCTTCACAATACCTAACTATTTTTTAACACGCCATGGATAAAACACATTCTGAGCTATTTACAAAATGAAATGCATTAAAGGTAATAACGTATCTCAATTAGGTGTAAATAATACACAATGAAGACGTGACGCCGAAAGCTAATCGCGAAACATAACAACGCTTTGAGATGTTTCGTTCACATTTTGTAATGTTTGACTCAATATAATTGAAAATAAAACTAGTGATGCTACAGAGTGGCACATACTTTGTTGTAGTAGTTAGTTTTCACATTTGTTGGTCTAGGCACGATTTTTGATTCCCCCCCCTCTTCCCAACTGCTAACTACTGTGGCCCAAAGTACATTTATTTCACATTTTCTCATTTTTTCGGCCCCCTAATGATAGAATTGAAATATGACTAAAGGAATTTTATAGAAGAGTAAAACCTCCTCCTGAATAGTACTCAATCGTACAGAACAAATATGAGCAAGTATGCCATTTATTAATTACTTGACTATCTGGAGTTGAGTGAAAAGTTTTTATAATTTTTAATTTTTTTTCTTGTTGAAGTGCGTATCTCAGTAAATATAACTATACTACAATACTTTCTAAGTATATTTAAATGTAAACTTACATACTATTACACGGAGGAGAAATTCCCGGTAAGGTGTCCTTAGTCAGGATCTAAAACTTCAATTTTTTGAGGAATATGTGGTATGGATATTTGTTTTTTATTCGTGTTTCGAACATGGAGTTTTAGCCCAGTTTGAAGGGTGAAAGTGCTGGGATTTGAGGTAGGTTAAAATAAAAGTTGGAAGCTAGATACGTGATGTGTAGTTCTATAGGTTCCAGGTTAAATTCATTGTGGTTGTTGGTTATATGCCACGGGGCATGGGCAACTATTCTTAATAATTTATTTTGCAGGACGTGTAGTTTGTGTATGTTAGTATTGGCACATTGGGTTCGCATATCGCATTAGCGGTCTTAAGATTATTTTGTAAATTGCTATGGCTAATTTGTAGTATATTGGACTGTTTGTGTTGATAAAAGGTCGTAGCTGTGACAGTTATATCTCGGCTTGGATCGCCTTGCTATTTATATGTTTTCCCCAATTTAACTTGGTATCTAGGTATAAATCTAGGCATTTAATGGGTTTATTCAGGCGGTACCAGTCTATTGTTTTGTTATTTAGCGTGAGGAGGAAAGCAAGGTTTTAATGCACATATTTTTGCAGCCGTTTTGATAAAGTTCAATTGAAGAATGAAAAGTAATCATTATTTCATTAATTGCTCCACTCTGGCAGTTCGTTATTTCAATTTGATTCAGATCTTCCGTGACGATTGCTTAATTTCTGTTTTCATTTTTATTTTTTCTATTAATTATTTATTTTATATTAATCCATTATTTTTATTCATTTTTTTTGTTTCTGAAACGGACTGTTCATTCATTATTTTTTAGATCATTCTCCATTCTTTTTCTCTCTTTCTTCGAGTGCTTCTCCCTTTCCAAAACCTCCTGGGTGCCGGGTACGCTTTTCCGCCGCCGCGCCGCTGGCATCGTGTCGCCGGCGTCGCCGTCAACCCTCGACAGCCACCGCTTCCTCCTCGGCGTCCGCCCGCCAGTGTAAACAGGTCGATGGCGCCACTGACTCGCGCCCAATTCCACCTCGGGCGCCGATGCTGGGGGGGCGGCGGAGGCGGAAGGGGGGCTGGTTGGTTCCTTGGTTGTTAGCGCTTCCGAGCGCGTTGACTTGCGAGGTCATTAGTCCCGTAAGTCTAGTACATGCATTGAGGGGAGAGGGATGGCGCTGGATGGCTTCCCTCGCTGGATGGCGAGATCCGGCGCCGACCTAACGGCCGCTTGCGGGGTTTCCAAAACCAGGTATCTCCCACCAGCGGGGCATCACACCAGCAATCTCCAAGCACCCGACCGTTCTCCTGGCATGTGTTGTAGTGAAGTACATGTTAGTGTGTGTAAGGGGAGAGGATAGGACAAGAAAGAAGAAGGAAAGATCGCGCGCGGTCCGTGGCCCGTTTGTTAGGACACTTCTCCGACATTCTCTTGGTGTGAATAGGAGAAACCAGGGAAAACTACTGATGAGAGCATCCTGCCACTAAAATTCTCCCCAGACAGCAGCCAAAGACGACCTGCCTAAATGACTGGCGTCGAAAATCCTGCCACCATCGAGACACGAACCCGGTCAGAGACACTGCAGTGACATCTGTTGATGTAGTTGGGAGTGGGTGAGGGTTCAGCAGTGGGGGACGCGGGGTAGAGGCGATGACTGTAGCGGAAATGTCGTGGCGGGGACAAGAAGGGGCGAAGATGTGGGTGTCCAGGCAGAGTGAGGTTGCCCTCACCCTGGTGGCGTCAGCGGTGCTGAGGCGGTGGTGATGGTCGCGGTGGCGGTGGAAGAAGCGCTGGTGTGGTCGGGGGTCAGTTTTGCGGTGGAGGATACGGCTGTGGCGATGGCGGTAGCGTTGGCGGCGAGAGTGTCGGAACAGGAGCGTTGGTAAGGGCGTGATGGTAGCGATGGCGGGGGCCGGGTTGTCGGCGACAGGGACGGTGGTGGAAGCAGGTCCAGTAGTGGTGGCGGTGGCGGTGACGCGCCTAAAGAAAGGAGTGAGGAGAGCGGGTGGGAGGGAAAGGACTGAAACGAGGGCCGCGAACTGCATTAATGAATATCTGTACGCCGACGACGTGACCCTTACAGCTTAAGACAGTTTTACAAGAGGCATCAGCAGCATTCAGAAAGCAACAAATTTATAACCTGGTGCAAGAAAAAGGATATCATGTTAAATCCCACAACGTTCCAAACAATTCTTTTTACATGACGCAATGACCTACCACTCCCACTACAATTTGACGGAGACAATATTGCTTGAAAAAAATTACGTATTTAGAAATTAAATTCAATGACAAACTTACATAGCGTGAGCAATGTGCTGTTACAGATAAAAAGATCGGGTCACGTATCCCACGACGTGCCTCACTCCTAAGAGTGCCAAAACTGCAATATCGAAAACTAAAAAAATTCTTCACTGTCACTTGAGAAAGTAAAACAATTAACATAAGAATAATTTTAAGAGTATATTTACTTCCTTCAACAAGTATTCCGCTATCGACAGTTAGTTCATCAAACTCCATACTTCGAAAACCATTCTACACCCGATCTTCTGAGAACCTACATTCTTCAGCTTCTCTGCTACATGGCCGAAATCAAGTACTGGAAGTATCAATGTCCAACGATCAACAACAACTAAATCGATGTATGGAAGCACCGCTGCAACCTTCTCAAGGTAATGGAAGAAACAAAATGGTTGAAAAACCTACAAGCATAAACATAAGTGACAAAAATATTAAACGCAAGAAATGGCAAGTGAATCAGAACAAGCTACGATGCGTTAGCTGACATGCAAGGCATTGGGGAAGAAAATGAAACTGTTTCGGACATAAGAATTCCCTCAATTTTTATTCATGAAACAAATTATTCACAAGTGATAGAAGGCATCAAGAAAAACACTTCCGCAAGTGTTCACAGAACTTCCGTAAGTGTTGTGAAAACAAAAATATTGAATTTGATTCCTTTAAAGTCCTGTCAAAGAAGAATTTGCATGAAGGAATAAAAGCTTTGTCAATTAATTATTCTGAAAATAATATTCTTAAAGAACTACAGGAATTATATTTCCCAAATTTGAAGGTTTGTAGGCTCGTTAACAAAGACAGAAATACAAACCGGGTTTGTACAATACATGAAGAGGACAATTACTAAAGCAGAAGAATTTTTAATCTAGGTTGATTATTTAGTGAAAGTTTTAAAACATATTGCTTCAAATGTTATACAATGCAAATGATGTCAGGGCATATTATGAGGCAAATTATACCAATATGGGTAAAATGTACTGGTAATCATCATTTCTCTCTGTGTAGTCTGTAAATCTAAAAATTCGTTACCAGAATGCGTAAATTGCAAAGAGAACCATACTCTTATCTATAGGGGCTGCCCAAATTTCTAAAAGGCCTTAGAATCATGTCTAAAATTGAAACTACTTCTAAACTCAAACAATGCCCACTGCCCTATTTCTAAATGAACAGTTGTCAAATCAACCGCTACCAAGAAGCCCCATTTATTTTCTTCCACTCTCGAAACGACTTCCAGCATCCCAGCGTTCACAATTTCAACCTCAAGACTGATCAAACCTAATGGCTAATATTATTTCTCAAGCAATTGATGCGATTTTCCCCCAAATTCAAAATATAATTCATAACGTCTTAGAAACCTAAGCTATGGGAAGGAATTGCCGAGAACTTAAATTTATCAACTGTAAGGCAAATGGAACATGAGTCAGAAAAATGAATTCATATTTTGCATAAAGAATTATAAAATTATAATAGCAGCTATCTCGAAAACCCATCTATCACCGGGAGTAATATTCGATATTCCTGCTACAAAACGTAAAGAAACGACAGAATATCACAAACTGCGCCAGGAGATATAACAATTTTGATACAAACAGTATTAAACAAGATACCCTGACGCCTGGGGCACGTGGCGGGGCGACTTTTCCGCCCCGAGGTGCCTGCTATGAAGAGAAAGCCGCAGGGGGAGATGCGATGCGCGAGCGACACTGCCTTATGAATTTTTCTATTGCCGCTTATTCACGGTCGTTTGGTCGAGCAAAGTGTGATTGCGTTTCTGAAAGAGCTCGCCCTTTTATGGTTGCTCTTCAAATGGCTTATTTACTTATTTATTTGTTTTTATATTAATTTTATTTAATTTTTATTTTATTTTTTATTTATTTTTTCTTATTTACTTCTACCTCATGCTTGTGTTCCCACATTATCTAGGATGGAACACAATATGATAAATATATTATTGACTTCTTTTTATTTAGTACCTTCTGTTCGACAGTACTCCCTTTGTTTTTATCTGACATGTATTTCATTAGTGGAGAAAATAGTTTTGTTTCTATAATGTATTGTCACCTACTGAATTTCATGAAGTGACATTGTAATTAATTTACAAGAAGTAAATACCATTATCCTAATTTTTTTGAAATATTCCTCTTTAGATCAATTTCAGTGCTAGTCTTGCCATCAGGCATCTTGAAGTTTAACATGTTGGCGAAATGGGGTCATGGCCCACTTCAAAACAAAACTTAAATTGGCATCCGGCCGAAACTAAGTGACGTGATTCCATTTCTACAAGTTTCTACAGTTTGCTAAAGGTTCATTTAGTCATATTTAAATTCCCGCCAAGTATTCATTTTGAATTCAAGTGTTGTACCATTTTTTATACAAGTAGTACGCATTATTGCTAGGCTCTATATTCAAAACATATTAAGTATATTTTAATGTGATATAGTGTCTTGTGTCCTTTTTCAGTTAAATGGTTCGTAAAATATTACCAACAATATGTTGAAACTAGTAATCTGCAACATCCAAACTTCTGCTGAACATAACTTCACAACACTGTTTTCCAAAAAGTAGCACACCCTCTTCTGAAGAAACACAAATAAAACACTCTTGTAGAGCACTGCAACAAATTAAATAATTTAACAAAACAACCTTCACAAATACTGCAATAACATGGTATAGTGTATTCAGATTCACAGTGCGGCTGCACTTTACATTCGAAGTGTACTAAAACGTAGCTTAACAGCAAAATAAATATTTACTGGCGAGAGGTCTCTTCCTTGGAGTTTTGCTGTCGCATGATGTCAGCATGTTGTAAACAGAAACCTACTAAATATGAGAATTCAGTGGGTGCGCGCAGATTAAGATTGGGCAGAAACACGCGATAAAATATTTGCAGTTTTCAGTCAAAATCGTTATTTTTTAGTTTTGAGAATTTTCACGGGGGTTTTGCACAAAATCATAGCTTTTACGTGGTCAGATTCTGCGTAATTTTCTTTCAATTTGTGCGCACTGTGCAATTCAATAATATAGATTTCAGAGGATTGCGAGTTCGAATACACTTTTTTTACACCTGTCGGGAGTGTAAACTCTATATTGGGTGGTATATGCGGTTGCACTATTGGCTTATATATTCAAATAATATACGAGGTAATAAATAAAGAGGAGTATGCATATTTTAAAAAGATGTAATAAAAGAGTGATAGGTGATTGCTGAACGAGAAAAGGGACATTCTACCGGATTCCATGAAATTTTAATGTAATGAATTAACCTCAATTTTAAGAAATCTCGATAAAGAATAATATTCAGAAATATAAGGTCGGATAAATCCACTTTAAATTCTTATTTTATACAAATATAATTTTAATTAATTTAATTTTACGATCAACGTTTCTCAAGCAAATGCCATTCAGTAACATTTTAGTTCACAATCTAGCCGAATTATTGAACACTGCTTTGGGATTTTGATCCGAGAGATACAACGAATCACAAACAACTTTTGTACGTTTAGAATCTGAGGGTTAACAATATCAGAGTAGACAACGCACGGCAGGGTAAACTAACATTAACGTATCATCAACGCATTTTTACATCAACGCATTTTTAGTTAATCATAGAGATTCAAATCTTGTAAATTATACGTCAAACAGAAGTACTAGGAGGTTAGAATTAAAAATGTAAGGAAAAGTCACTCAAATGAGTCTTGGTGGCCACTTTGGTACTGATAGTACATCTTTGACCTCAGTGAATAAGCCGATAAGTCAACATTTTGCTGAAAATGTGACAATTATATTCCTGAAATCTCTGAAAGGTTATCTACATTTGTGAATAATCAGACAAATTTAATTCCTTCTGGTTGATGTGCAATAGACATGTTTATTTTTAAACATCATATGAATTACTTTAAATTAGAAACCCTAACAAGATAAGTCGAGTTGTCTGGTTATTCACGCCGGTTATTTTAGACCACCGACCTAAATCAAATGAGTAAAGTATTCTCATTTTCACGTTGAAATATTGTCTGAAATAACCACAGAAGAGAAAAATATTAGTATAGTTAGCCTATGAACATAAACATTTTTGTTGAAGAGCTCATGACTAACCCAGAACATGCTTAACTTGACCAACTCTTTCTTGAATACAAGCGGAGTATGTTTATCTGTGCGGATATTTTAACCTTTTGACATTAAAGGGCCAACAGTGAGAAGCCATATATAGTGTTAGGCCGTGGGTGTATATTACAACTAAGGGAAAGGAGATTCGCGAGAGATTCAATTCTGCGAATTGATTAGACAAGGATGAAAGCGCCCATCATGACACCGGAAAATGAACATAACCTCTTGTGCGACACGGGAAATCAGATATTCGGAGAGCATCTACTTAAGAAAATTGTGCCATCAAAGGTTCAAAGTATGCGGCCTTTTCAAATACGGGGCCATAGGCAGCTGCCAATCTCATTTAAAGGCAATTAAATTTCCTACGAACCCAGGTGGATTCGCATGATTGCCATCGTGTTGGCGCGGAAATACTTTGGTTGTTGAAACTTCCAGAAATCAGTGGCGGCTGCTGCTTCAACAAACTGGTCAGTAACAACAAACAGCTTTAATGAATGACAGAACTATAATTTGCAAAATTATGAACACTAAAATATACGTTGCCAATTCATGACAATTAGTTAAAACTATGTTCAATAAAAGTCTATATTGAAACATTACTTTCATAATTGTACGCGTAGTGTCCATATCAATAATATTCACATCGCGGTTTTCGCTTGTTCACCACGCTGTTCTTGCTTTGTTATCCAAAGAGCATGCGAGTTTTTGTATTAGTTATGCATTGAGGGAATTGATGTTACGATAATTCAGTTAAACAGAAAAGAACTTCGTTTCAAAAATACGGTGATTGCACTCCAGCATTTTGCATCAAGTACAATTGCTTTGATACGTTGTTTGCAAATAATATTTAATATTTTGAAAATTTCACTATCCTGGTATATATATCGTAATATGGAAAGATTTTCCACGCACTCTTATTCACAAAATGCACACATCTTTAGAGGCATAGGAGTCCTTCCAGAACGGCCAACTTAACAGAAAGAACTCACTAAACCCGATCATTTTGAATCAACAAACTTCAGATGAAATAAAAATAAATACTTCAAATGTTATAAACAGTACATTCAGTACCGTCCGTAATTGACTGACCTTTTGCTTTTTCGACAACACGTGAAATTCATAAAATTAAGTTGTAGCACTTGTCAGACAAAGACAGAAAATTGGTATTCCCTTCGGACGCCGCGACGCGCTATGCACATACTCCTCCCCCCCGCAACAGTCCACACCCATACAAGAAGTTTAGTTGCCGCACCGAAGGCCGTATATTAAAGTTAAAAGTTTGCTCGTGTTCAGTTTTTTTCTTATTTATGAAACAATTTATGCCTTAATTATTAATTATTTTAACGGAATGTTGAAAACACCATATACAGTTAAAGGAATGTGTCATACTTCATGTTCTGTTCTATGTTAATAACGGGATATCGAAATTGCATTTTCGAAATTCTGCGTGAATAACCGAATAACTCTAATTAAAAAGTAAAAATGCTTAACTCTCCATTTCAAAATATACTAACTGAAAGAGGTGTAAACTATAATGTGTGTTGATTTCATTTGAATATCATTAATTCCTGATTTACGGCTTTAGTTGAAAGTTGTTTTTTGCTCTCCTGTAAAATTAAGTTTCCATGACTTATCAGCTTATTCACCGGGGTCAAAGATATAGTCATGGAGGGAAAATACTAAAAGCTGTTCTTCATCACCAATTCAAACGTGCATCACTTCTGAACAGAGAAGTGCTCACTTGATTTCAACATTGCTGTCGCAGTTCTTCATTCTTGTATTTTTGTTCTCTGTTCTTGTTCACCGAAAATGCAGGAACCTTGGAACTTCGTCGTTGTACAACATGGCACATTTTTACAAGCGCAATAAAATGTACGATGTTTCTTCCAACTTTCTTTTGCATGAAGATATTTCTTTCACTTTATCAAGACGACCAAATGCAGAAGTTGCAGGCTATAAACGTAACTTTCTGTGCGCGGCGTCGACAGCTGGAAAACGCCAGGGCTTCGCGTGCAAAAGGAGTCGCAGACAGCGTTGGCCAGACACTCCAGCTCTCGCTTGGACGATCCGAGCTGGTTCTCACTTTTAGGCCCTCGCGGGGAGGTCTTTATCATTTCTTCAATGAATACGTATTGTTACGTGCGAAAACTGCGGAGAGGATTAGTACCCGAAGTATAAAGGATGTTATGCTTGCTCTTGAAATGGACTACTGGCGCAGAAGTTGCTGTTATAGCAGAATCAGGAACGACGACATAAGAAAGAAAATGGATGTAAAGAAATCTATCCTTGACGAAATAGAGAAAACCAAATCGTCTGGTACGGTTACGTTATGCGAATGACAGACGAAGGATGGCCAAAACGAGTCCTGAAATTGGTACCGACAGAAAGACAGAAGAGAGGACGACGCAGACTTGCATGGCAGCAGGGAGTGCAAGACTCTATGACGGCAAGAGAAATGCCAGATGATCTATGGCCCAATAGAGAGGCATGGAGACTGAGAGCGAGATACGGCGACAGCTGTAGAGCCATATATATATTAATCTATATATATATATAATATAACTGCATGTAAAAGATCCTCCAACCTAAATGACGCCTCTAACTAAATCAAAATCGTCTCGTTCTCGCCTCAAAATATCACCTCCTTTCTCTGCTAGTTTTGGTGACCAGGAGCGTAGCGAAATAGTTGCGTGGTCAGACGGAAGAGCGGACCTGATGGACCGAGTTCTTCGCCACGTAAATTAAGGCATTAATCAATTCAATTCAATTCAATATATCCCTGATGTTTTGGGGTACTTGCCCCTGGAACATGAGACTTCGGCGCCGACCTAGCACGTCGGCTTGCGGAGAGTTCCTGCACACGTCAGGTATCTCCCCTCATTCCCAGGGATATTTTCCGGGGGGCCCCCAAGTAAAGACAAGCTCTAACCTAGCCGGCAGTTGTGTAGTGTAGAGGATTCAAGCGTGTGTGTGTGTGTGTGCTTGTGTGTTGTGTGTCTGCATGTGGTTTGCTGGTAAAAGATAGTGTGAAGAAGAGATTAAATAAATGAAAAGTCGCTCGTTGTCCCAGGGCCCAACCTCTAAGGATACTGCTCCAGCACTCTCCTTGGATGGAAACGATGGAAAACCATCCTTTAGATATTCTCCTCAAGAGAGTGAGTGAATAGGTCCCAGCTATATAGCTAGTGTGAAAAATCCGCTACCGTCGGGCCTCGAAACCTTGGACCTTTCGGTGACAATGCTGCACAAGCAGCCAGAACATAGCGTGTATTATATGAGATAAATACCTTATCTTTAAAATGCAACTCTTACATTCCTTTTTATACTAATCTGTATATTTGTGACATGAGGTTAGGCGGAAGAGCGAGCCTGATGGCCCGAGCCTCGCCATGTCAATAAATACATTATTATTATTATTATTATTATTATTATTATTATTATTATTATTAACTCTTAGGAGATTCACATGTATTTCATCTGATGTACTTATTTTTCAGATTTTTGTAACAATTTTAGAGGTTGTTATGTGTTAGAGGTTATTAGCTACCACTATCGGATCTTTTCTATGTATGTTTGGGTGAGGCTGCCAATGACTAATTTCTTTTTATTTACTAAAACACAATCCAGAATAGTCATACTACATAGTTATGGTAAAAAATTCGAAGCAATTATTATACATCATTCCTTTAGTTTTATTTTTTGTTGCTTTATGAAAGGTGAAATTCTGATATTGTTGCTGCAACGGTACGATAGTCGTGCAGTTGAATACGGAAAATAAATCATCGAAATAATCCCCCTGCAGTAGAGGTGGTTTTAAAACTCTCAATCAGAGATCAAATTAGCGACAAATGTTACCGTGGTTCAATCGGGACTTTTCCCCCAAAGAGAGCACAACACAAAGACAGCGTCATGTCCGCTGGGGTAGGAGGGTGGGAGGATGAAGTGGTAGGCTTCCGCGGCCAGTCATGTGCGTGATCATGGCTGTCGGGTGACGCCGCGTCGAACGTCCTGTGTTACCGACATTTCGACCTTCTTGTCGTGGTCTTCCTCAGGGCCTACTAGCCCTGGTACTTCCTATGGTATGGGCATACCAGCCCTGAGGAAGACCACGACAACAGGGTCGAAACGTCGGCAACACAGCCTTCGACGCGGCGTCACCCGTAGAGCCAAGATCACGCCCAGGGTAGGAGGAGGTAGGATCTCGGAGGCGACGGCGTCCCAGGAGGCCTTGGCTCAACAATACGTCAGACGCTATCTCGCTGCCACAATAACAACGGAAGCGGAAGACGCGGCGGAGGCGGCGGCGTGGCGGGCAGGGGAAGGAGAGGCCGGTGGGGGAGGGCAATGGCGGCTCCGGCGAGGGCTGCATTCAAATGAGCAGCGTTAAAAAAAGCCCTGGATAAATGCAAAAGATAGTTTTGCATAAAATAAATGTTGAGAATGCATTTATATCGTTTTTTGTGAAAATCTTGAAATTTTTAATTCTTAAAGCTTAACTTTTCTATAGAATTGGTCGAGATTTGACAAAATCCGATATGATGCAAGAGAACAAAAGATGTCTAAACGATGTATAACGAACATTGAATTTGTTAGGCATTCATTGTGTTTTGAGAAAACGCTCCTCAATTGATGACGAGGTGGACGGCTGGAGCGATGTTAGTGTTGCAGAAAGGGGGCTGGCTGGAATGACGAATGGGCTACGGGAGGGCTGGTGGAGAATGCGGAAGTGCGAATGGAGGGGCAGAGCAGGATGTAAAGCGAATTGGAGAGGGGGCCGGAACGACGGTAGGCGAGCAGGCTCTACGGGGACGGGAGTGGTGACGTCTCCGCAATCGATGGACCCGGCGCGGCAGCGGCAGAGGTGAATGTTGAGGAAGCGGAGAGGGGCGGTGGAGTTACGACGGCGAAGCGGGGCGGAGCCGTGGAGAAGCGAGGGATCGGTACGCAAGCCCCTAAGTTCGTGCCCCCCACGAAGTCCCGCTCTTGGTACTTGTGCTGCCAGTCTTCCTGCGTCTCTTCCCCTATGCCTGTAGCTCTCACGGCTACATTTTGTGTTCGACACCCGGCAATACGTATCCTCAACGCCGATTCTTTGCATGGCCAGTGTAAATTCAATCGCTTCTGCTCTGTTCAATTGTAAACATTCTGAACTCGCTAGTTCGTTTGACAGTCACACAATACCCACTCCTTAGGACTTTTCAAATATTTTTGTGCCCGTATTTATATTTTGGTAACATCACTGTAAATTACATTCTTTGTCACAGTTTTTCACTTCACTCATACCACCGGTCCCATCATTTCAAATATCATATCTTCATAGTCGGTTTATCCCAAAACCTCTCTTCCGCGTTTCTTCAAACGTCGTTCTTAATGTTAACGTCGTAAGCGCACTTCCTCCGGGTATTAAGACTTCAACGGTAATTATTCAGTATGATTATGAGGATGGAATTTTGATACTAGTTACGTAACTAGTTTGAATTCGACCACTGTGAATTATCATTTTAGCGTCTGGCTACTCTGAGTGATAGTTTTCCATTGATTCTCCAGTCGCAATAAAGCGAATGCTGCAGCAGTACATTAACAAACAGAGGGACTTATTTTTTTTCAATTTCTCATCCTTGGACCCAGTTCTCCCCTTGTCTACTGCTACACACACACACACACACTCACAGACATACACAAACACTCATTTGCGCTCCACTACCACAATGTCAAGGTATTCCGCAAGAATACGTGTACGTCGGCGTCGGACCTGACGTTCCAGCGGAGGAAGCACACAGCCAGCTCACTGAGCCAAGTGTCCTACACCTGCGGAACTAATGATCAGAGGTACAGAGATCAGAGTGGACGCGTTCCGAAACCCTAAGCAATCAGGTAATTCAGTATGATAGGTATTAATGTTTCCCATCTTCCACTACCTTATGCGCTGTTTTCTTTGTCCACATTCATTACCACTTTCAAGTATTTATCTTTGATACTTGAATTCACTGAGTCCCCACCATCTTTTCTCACCACCGATTCTCCTAGTATATAGTGTCATTGCACTTCATTTTTTCACCACCAACCGCAATCACCGCCACCGCCAAAGCCACCGCCCACCGCCGCCTCCACCCCCACCCTCACCGCCACCCTCACCCCACCGCCACCGCCACCGCCTACCCTGCCCGCACCCGCCGCACCCACCGCCACCGCTGCAGCCACCATCCGCCACCGCACCGCCACCGCCACCGCCACCGCCACCCCGACCACCCCACCCAACCTGCACCGCACCGCCACCGCCACCGCCACCGCCACCGCCACCGCCCCGCCCACCGCCACCCGCCACCCGACCCGCCACCGCCCCGCCGCCCGCCGCCGCCGCCGCCACCTCGCAGCCACCTCCCCGCCACCCTCGCCGCACCTCGCGCGCCACCTCGCCGCCACGCCACCCACCGCCTCCACCGCCACCAGCCACCACCCCCACCGCCACCGCCACCGCCTCCGCCTCCTCGCCGCCGCCACCAACCTGTTGCCCACCCACGCGTCGCTCAAGTATCGTCTCTGAGACGACGGTAGTTAGAGTCGCTGTGGCGTCGGCGGAAGCGACGATGGCGGAGTCGAGCGGACTCAGAGGGCCGTCGCACCATCGACGAGCGCCCTCGAAGCCCGACTTATTTTTAGCGCCTTCTCGCAGAAATTAGATTTCATTGTCTGGTTGCCCTGTTGTATATAATTTGATTTCATTTCTCGGTTGTCATACTAGCGTTGGAGGAGGTGCTTAAAGCGCTCGAGAGGATTTTTCAACTCTGAAGGGAGAGAGCGAAATGCGTCTTCTTTAATGGTCTTCAGGTTTTGTATTTTCCGCTTTCTTTAGTTCTCAAGTTGTAGAAGTTTGTTTCATCTTTTCGCTATTGTTCTCTGCATCAACTCGTTTATATTTCGAAAATAATGCCCTGTGGAGCAGATTCATAATTGACATTTCAAGTATACATTTGTTTTGATTATAATGAGGAAGTAAATTTTACTGCTGATTCAAAAATAGATATTTAGAGGTGAATAAGGTGTATTGGCTGTTATAATTCAGAAAAGTCTACATTTCTATTATTCACAAAAGAGTCTATATTACTACCCTCGATATTAATAGAATAAAGTTGTTATGAAGCCCTGACAAACAAAATCAGAAATACGAGTTTGTGGAGTTCTTGGCGTCCTTTGCAAAGATACTTGACTATTGTAAAGACGTTGATGAAATGATCGTACAGAAGAAGTAATATATTATATGAAATATAATTTTACAATTTGAACCTTGAAAATCTTGTGACCATTCGTAAATATTCTTGAATTTAAAACGCAATTAAAAGTTGTGGTAGTGTAATGCAGTTTGCAAGATGATTTTTCAAAG
This sequence comes from Gryllus bimaculatus, assembly GCA_017312745.1. Classification (NCBI taxonomy): domain Eukaryota; kingdom Metazoa; phylum Arthropoda; class Insecta; order Orthoptera; family Gryllidae; genus Gryllus; species Gryllus bimaculatus. The sequence continues at coordinate 18,627,139 of BOPP01000003.1, forward strand.
TATAAATTCCATTGTAATATTAGTATCTCAAATTTAGATGTTATATACACCAAAAATGAAATATTGCATTTTCCTGTAAAATGCTTTAGTCTTTCATTCTCAAAGCCTGAGATATCAGTAGTATTATGTAGTCTTGCATTGTTAAAAGATAACATTTTTGCACTCTGAAAAACTATCATTACTTTTATTAGTCTTATAGCCATGACGGTACTATTGTGTATTTAGAAAATGTGGCTAAATAAAATATTTTTCAGAGATTGTATGCATGTACAGATCTCATTATCGTTCAGTGTTTGTGATAATGAAATAGCTTCAGCAACCCCAAAACCCTATAATTATTTTATGAAACAATATTGTCTTGATAAATAACAGATTATACTGTTATCCCTTAATAACTCTGAGGAGTAGTCTCGAATCTGCTACCTGTAATTCAGTTTTATGTCAACATCACCATAATTCCCAAACTCACAAACATTCGCACTCACGCTCATACACGATTAAATATAAACTATAAAACGCATTGCGAGATTATTTTTTAAAGCATAAATTCCATTCCAACGTCCTTCGTTCTGAAAACCCGTTTGGAAACAAGATACGACTGAGATTACAAACTCAACGTGCGATAAAGGAGAGAATTCCTTCGAGTACCTCTCTCGTTGCGGCACCAATATCCATATCTTCTCTCTCAACACCACAATCCTCCCAGTCCCGCCGGCCTTAAGACGGCGATTTGCTGGCTTCTTCGGGCCATATTGCCCGGGACGGCTGTCGGACAACGATAGCATACCCGACGCTCGCAACCGCGCTCCGCCCCGTCGCGACAACAGCACCCCTCTGTCAGGCGAATACGCTTGCAAACATCCCCGACATGGAGCAGCCGCTCGTTTCTATGTAGGCAAAGTTGCTCAGGGAAGCACTTCTCGCTGTCTGGATCAATGCGCTCTGTTGTTTGCTAAAAATATTGCGAAGTGTAGGAACTTTACACTAACCTGTAAACAGGGGTGATTTAATACATGAAGTAATTAAACTCGTGCTTAGGGTTTTAACTAAATCGTCGAACCCAATGATTTTTGAAATAAATAATAAAATATGTTAATTAAGAGGCGCAACAAGGAGTGTTTTATGGGGGACTGCCTCGTATAAGTGTAGTGTCCAACGGACAATTTTTTATAAAGAATTTCACATTGATGCTGAATTATAAATGTATTATATTATGATTTATTTATTATATTTATTTTTATTATTAATGATTATGATTTATTGTTAATTATTATATAATTTATTGTTATTATATATTATATTATATTTTATCATAACTATCACTACTATTATTATATTTATTATTAATAATATATTCAATTAACGTATTCAACAGCATTCATCACTAAAAACTAGTAAAAACATATTTTTACTCAGACATTAGTAATACAAGTTAATTTTAGGACAAGTACAGTGTACTAAAAGTTCATTTTTTAACAATAATGCTAAAACTGAGGCAATGATCAAATGTTCACATAAAATTGTGATTGCAAAAAAGAAAAAAATTATTACGTGACCCGGAGAACAAAAAAGGGGATAAATTCAGCTGCTAATTTTGGGAGAAAATCCTCTATCACGTAGGGTATATATGTATCTATCGTTCAGCCGATTTTCTCTAAAGTTGATATTCCCGTATCGATGTGACGGTTGACGTGATTTCTTGAATTTGATACTGTTATATTAATTTTGAGGGCTACTTTACAGGAAGACCTTGGAACATTTTTGAAATTTTCAAAAAATGGCACTATCGTTTTTGATTAAATGTTGTTGTTGGATAGTGAGAAGAGCGTTTCAGAGAATGATGAAGGTTTTCATGTTCGTTCAAAAACCTGATTTTTAGAAAATTCAATTTTTTTTCGGAGGCTTCGTGCAACTAAAAGATAGAGATTTCCCCATAAGGAAATTTGTACCTGAAATATTTTGAAAATATTTTGAAATATGTTCATGTACTATTTTTCGAAAATTTGAGTTCTTTTTGCGTAATTTTGCGTGAAAGTACGTGTTGTTTTTACACCACTAGTTTATTTAATGCAAAGGGTCTCGTTTAAGTTGCATGATAATTGTACATTACATTCTCTTTGGTCTGCTGCGTCACTAAGTAAACAATTTTAAAGTTTTTAATACAAAATCACAGTAAATTTTAGGCATTGAGAATAACGCCCCATGAGCTCAACGAGTAACGAAAACAAAAACAAAAAACAGCTGCCATTTTCCGCTAAGGCGACGTCTTTTCTGGTGTCTAGAGTTCGTGTACCGCGCTGCTTTTATTAGGAATGAAATGGTAGGGAGGAAAAGTTGCTAACTTCTTGGAACTCTAGATAAGATCTGGTCGGAGGTGCGTGGTAGTTGTAGGAAAGAATAAAATCCTTTTGTTGTCTTCGGTCCAGCACCATCCCAGAAGTAGCCACGTTCCCGGAAAACTGAGGACACCGTCCTCCTGAATCTGAGGAAGAGCACTGGAGCAGCATTAAGAGTGTTCTGAAGTTGGTCGCAAAGAGGTCACAACACGGCGACGGAGTTCAAGGGATAGAAGTCTGTACTCGTAAACCTCAAAGATGTAGTGTAATGAGCTTGACACTCCAGTTTCAAGATTTGTATTCAAAGTGTCATTACCAAAAATATAACGCGAAGGCTGGTGCTAAAATTAAATATTTGGGAAATCACTGAGACAAAATGTTTTTAATTTACTGTTCAATCCCTGAGGGAGGCAAACGAATGCACGAGGCCGCTCTCTCGCAGACGCGGAGTGGGATGGGAGCCCCCAGGCGCTGGGAGATTATCATTGTCCTAATAAAAAAATATTATTTTTATATTATTATATATTACACTATATAATATGTGTTATTGCATTATAAATTACAGTCCGCATGAAAATTCGCATGGCACTTTTCTATTTATTACACTAGATTTTAATAATAATAATAATAATAATAATAACAATAGTTTATGCAATCAGTTTATAATGTTAAGCTTTATTTCATGAGTACATGTTTTGAAAACGAGCGACGTTAGAAGCTAGTTTTCAAATTTGTACGAATGCAATAATGCAATATTATAAATGAGTTGCATACGCTATTTTTAATACAACAGTATTATAAATTTATAAGAGAATTAGACTTAATTTGGCGAAACAACTTTCTTGTGACGTCTCGAGTATTTTACATCTGTGAAAGAAAACGATGGTCAGCTGTTCACCGCTACCTCCCCTCAATCATCTGCCTACGATTGGCTGAACGTGTTATGACGCACTCATCCGTTCCATAAAATATATTTCGTCATTTTGACGTAAAATGCTTGTTTACGTTACGAAATTTATTGCAACAAAATGTTGTTTATAATGCGGTTCACAAAAAATATCATATATTGTATGTATTTCTTATAATGAAATGTATTAAACGTTATTTTTCTTAATATTTTTCCAATAATGTAGTTAGCGTTATCTTTAAAATTAATAAGTATTTAAAGTAAATATTTAATATTAAAACTTTTTGTATTATTCCATACCTAAAAATGTAAATACACAAAAGCAATTATATCTTACTAGTCTTGAACGTCAAAACAAAATTAAGTTGTAAAAAAGTTACAAAACAACCTGAAAAGGTTCTAGCTCTAAAATCAGTAGTGCCAAAATTACCACTGTATTATGCCAATCAAAAAAATGTATACCATACAGAAATTTTCTCGTTGAAAAATCGCCACTGAAAAATAAATAGGCACATTAACGTGACGATGGCAGATTTAGGCATGGCATAGTTGGGGATGAACCGCACTTTTAGGAATATCATTCCTAATGAATTGGTAGATTTCAAATGCGAGTATAAGCTGGTCAGCAGAGCAGAGGCACCCGCCGTTACTACAGGGCGAATGCAGAGAGAATGCAGAGACAAGAGAGCGCGCGTTTGCCTGTGCGGGGCGATAATTTACAATAGGCGACCATGCCGTCAGGTACCCTTCTGGAATATTCCTGGGAGAGCCCACGTGTCGCCTAGACGCGCCTAGATTCCGCCTGTTATTACAGGACGAGCAAAGCGAATAACAGGATATGGCGCATCCCTGCGGGGGCGGTGCAATAGCGTCCTAATATTTCAAATCTGAAGAATACGTAATTAAACAAACAATTTATATTTTATTGTTTTGTGAATCATCACAGACAGTTAGGATGGAGGTGGGGCCACTTAGTCGTTGGCGCTGAACATAGTAGTATGTCGAAGTTAATTTGCTACGCATTGAAACGGGCACACACGACTTAGTTTCAGCCTGCGTCTTTACACTTGTAAATTTAAATAATTTACTATGGAGTTTTGCAGTATCTTACATATTTTGGCAGTACTCGTTTATATCTTTGTAGTGAGACACTTTCTGAAACCAAAATGTAATAATTAATTGATCCTTAAGAAATTCAAAAGGCTTATTTTTTTCTGGAAACGCCGAAGCAGATAAATATTATCCCAAAGCTGAATAGTTTCATCATTGATAGGATATTGCAATCTTTCTTTGTAACAAATAGCCAAACTTCCAGTTTCAATGGAGACATCAGGACCATAAGATATCGATACAGATTACAAATTCTAACTAATCATTGGACATTTAGCAAGTTATTTTTGTAGAAATGCAAAGAGTAAAAATTTCATGACTTTTCGCTTTCAGAAACTAGCCCTTGACTTTCACACCAATATATAGGCTTATCGGTGCTGCGCTGCAGAGAAAAGAACAAATTTTTATCCCCTCATCCCAGGACTCCAGAAACACACTCGTTCTCGGCGCAGTGAGGAAACTGCCTACATGAATCTGACGACGACCGCCCGGGCACATAAAGACTGTTCGGGGCCGTTTTCCGGTCTCCGGGCCGACCGTATGGAGAACGGGCCTGGAAATCGTCCTCAGTGGCGTGGAGGGAGAGAAGAGGAGGGGGGTCATAGCTTAGGCGCGCTGTTGTTCTCAATCGATCTCGCATATCAATAGGGATCGTGGCGGCGGTGAGGGCGGTCGCCTCTTGTGTGCTTGCCAAGACGCCGCCGCGCCGAGCGGACAACACAACAGACTGACGCCACGGCGGCGCCGCGAAGCTCCGCGGGGAAGCGGCACTGCGGAGACTATAGGTAGGGGGAGCTTCACTCCGATTTAAATAGAGCGACGTCTGACAGATCATGATTTGTGATGCGGTTATCAAATCGGGACCTTCTATACCTAAAATGTAAGTCGTAACCAAGCACCCGATAGGGTAACCGGGTCCAGCTAATGATCTGTCAAAAGTCGCTCTATTTAAGTCGAAGTACAGAGAAAGATCCATGTATGAAAAACTCTGTAACAATGACATCGATCACAAATTACATTCCACTCTGTTGGAGTTAAGGGTCACGGCATCCACTGAGGTCATTGGTCTCGTAAGTGGTGTGGTATATTGCAGGAGTTGGCGGTCTTTCTCCCTCTCTGGAACGTGAGATCCTGCACCGACCTTCACGTCAGATTGCGGGATTTACCCCTCTACATATCTCCCTCAGTGAACTATGGCACCTACCGCGACGAACTGTATTCTTCTGACTTGTAGAAAATACGGTCCATTCTGCTGGAAAGTCAAAAGCTTCACTTATTTTAGAGATGATGACAATGATGATGATCAGAGCGAGAGCCACAATCTCTCGCTGGCGAGGAGACTTAACGGTGTTTTGCCATCTGCTTTTCTGGAAAGAAGAAGCAGTGATAGTAACATTGCCTTATTCTGATAGGGTGATAGTAAGAGCGATTATGAGAAGAGAATTGTACTGAAATATGAATGATATGAGTGGAACGATAGTTCAAGGGTGATGTTTGATCAAATGAGGCAATTTCACCATACTCACGTAGTGAAATACTTTGTGTGTCTTGGACTTGTACCCTCAGGGTTCAGCTTTTCCAAGTTTCTTGCCATCGAAGTAGGCCTCATATTGCTGATAATTACTAAAATCAAACATATATGAGTTCCAAATGCTCTTGAATGCAGCGGAGTTATCTCCAACCTACTTGAAATGATGCAAAATGTGCCAGAACATCCAACTCGTCAGTTAGAGATGTCATCTCGAGAGAGTATAATGGATGTTCTGTAAAGAATAATAGTTGGAGATTAGTTGTAGAACATCTATAAAATTTTAGCTAGTATTACGAATTTGTAAATTGCCGAGAACTCAATTTCTGTTTCTTGTAATTTTCTGCCAATCATAATCTTTATTTGTATTCTAAAAATAAAGTCACCGAGTCTGCGCATAAAGCATTGTTATTCTTTCTTTTACCCCATTTTTACAGAGTAAACACTCGCTAAAGGTAATTGCATAGCCAGTTACGTTGGAACCAACATTGGTTAATTCATTTTTCTCGGTGCAGTATTGAAAACCAAAAACCGGCTTCCTACAACCGTATCTCGTGCGACAATTCAATTTAAACTTTAATGAATACATTTCTCCTGTCACCTTTGCCATTTCTAATATTGCGCTTTTGGTAACCAGCCCTCGTCTCTCATCCGCAACTACGCGCTCTATCATTACTTCATTACTCTTCTATCCAAAACAAATATCTTTATTAAACGTTCATTGATTGATGTTTCCGGCTGTATCAATTGCTATGATCATTAGTCCCATTAGTGTTGTGACTGTTGTATTCCGGAAGGTGGCGATGTGGCCTTACCCGCTGGTGGCTCCGTCCCAGCCTGTTTCCGCCCCCAGTCGGCACAAGCCTTTCGTTCACGTCTGTTCTTTAGACATGTACGGTGTTGTAGTGCATGTGTGTGTGTGTGTGTGTAAATATACTTCGATTAAACTATTGCGTTGTCCCTGCCATGCAATCGGGAACTCAAACGTCATTATAGTGACGACGCTGTCGACATTTTCTCAAAAATGACACCAAATTGTTTGTTCAAACTTGGTTTTCGAATAGCGTAAACTACTACTGCTACTGTTACTGCTGATGCCGCCGCCGCTGCCGCCGCTCCACCTAGCAAATTAGCAACTAGTAAACTACTACTAGCAAAGTACTACTAGTAAATCTACTGCATATAATGTCTAACTGATCTTCATTCTTCTGACTTGTTATGGTGAATGAAACAGTAAAGTCTTTAGTCACATACCATACCAACCGTTGTTGTCTCACTTGAACACCGCAGGGAGCGCCGTCGTCGCCGCCGCCGCCGCGGCGCGAATCTCGATGGGCGACATCGACAAAGCATACCTCTCGCAGGCGCCGCGCCACCGTCGCCCCGCTCCGTCTGTCCGTTCGCCCTATCGCACCGGCGGCGCCGCGACAGCGCTATCGGCGGGTGCCTTTGACGTAATGAATGGCCGTGCCTTTAATCACCGTGGACGAGGAAATTGACGCACTTAACGCAAAGTGTTTCCTTAACGCGTCCGCCACAATACGCGCGCGCTCGTTCATCCTTTCATGGGCGGTGGGGGGGAGGGGGGTGACTGCGAGGGGTGTGATGCCCCGACACTTGCCGATGCAGTGATAGGTGGGCTTGTGGGGAGCTTTAGGATGTTTATTTTTCTTTGCGGAAATTCTCGTGTGATTGGTCAGTAGGTAATACCAATATTGATTTTATTTTGATTTTCTCATTACGATGTCTCTTTTACGTATTGTATTCTTAAACCCTTCTTATCTGTATAATTTAATTTCTTTGTCTTTCTCCTACTTGACCCGTGCCGTTCCTCAGTTCTCTTGTTATCTAGAATTTTTTAAAAGTTAGTTTTGAGTTTACTCTAAAAGTCTAATATTGTCCTTACAATTAGCCAATGACTACGAGTCTCGATTGTATATTTCTGTTATACATATTATAATTCAAATAATTTAAAGTGTTTTTTTAAATTATTTTTCACGTTTGAGGCTTACTTTCAGGTTTTGAAGTGTGCTGTTTAGAACATCAAATACTTCTACCTTTACGTTCGTGTTATTAATTTTTTTTATATCGAAGCCATTATTAACTTAAAAGAAAAACACATTATTCGATTATTATTTACACAAAAATGTACATTTTAAAGAACTCGTTTCCTCTTAGTAGATAATCAACATGTCACTTACAGATACTCACGTATAAAAATAACACATATGTTCAGTATTTTATAAAGTTAATTTTGCATTATAGATTAATAACGAGATGAAGTTATGAGCACGTACGGGCAAAAAGGAGCATAACGCAAATAAGGAAGTTATTTCATGGAATGTTTATTTATGAGAGGTAGAAAGCTTACTGAAGAGCATTGCACTATTCACTCCGACTAGACATATTTCAGATGTTCTCGTAGAGATAATATTGAAGGGACGTGCAATTCTATTACCTTTTCTCGCGCACACACAGAAGATACATCGCATCTAAAGGTTCGACCCATCACCTCCGAGATCAGTACACAACGCTTCGGAATCTCTATGACTTCACACCTCACGTGCAATCTCGTGCCCCCCTATTGGCTCTCGATTTGCCTTTGTCCGGCTAAGAGTCTCGGCATCCCGTTTGGAGAGATCTACCGGTGATAACTTGAAATTGCTTGACCGCAAGGCTCCGTGCATTCACACCTTCTGTATGGGGCAGTTGCGGGCTGATGGCAGCGGCACGGCATCTTAAAAGCGGTGTGGAGAGGCGGAGAGACTCGACAGAGCGGGTGAGAGGAGGGGGGGAGGGGGTAATTCAACGAGGCAAAAGTCGCGAGGAAGGTTGTCAATAAGGTGGCGAAGCAGCACGTCGGTTGGCGTCAGATAAGCGAGTCAGTTTGACTGATTGATTGATCAATCAATGATAATTGATGATCAGTGATTTGTCAGCGACAGATGTGACACACGGACAGGTGCGGAAATTGGCGGACGGCAGGTCATAAAGGCGGTAGAGTGAAACCATACAGTCGCATGGGAGCAGGGAAGTAAGGAGCGTAGATTTGTAACCAGATTTGGTTGCCAGGAGTACGAGATGAGGGAGAAACAAGACCGAGGTTGGTTGCTGAGTAAAGCCTTGGAGCGGTTAAATATCGTTGGTGACTAGGTAGCAGGTCAAAGAGAATGGCTGTAGAAGAGGCAACACATGCAATCCAAAGATGGTATTTAAGTGTATTTGGTGAGTTACATGAGGGGAACGAGGCGACGACGTGAGCTATTTAACGAAAACTCGTCATGGGACGGCTGTGGGGATGTGATGCAGCATCTGGTCGCTGTGATGGAAGGAATCGAGAGGTGGGCAGCGGTTGAACAATAAGAAATGGAACTTCGAATGTCGGGGAGCTGGGTTGATTTCAACCGTATCTGGAGAAATATTCCTGCGGCTGGATTGTCTCTCTCCACTAAACTATCAGTGATTGTCTCTCACACATGTCGGGAGACCAATCGCAAGAACAGAACCGGGAGACCAACCGTAATTTTTCTCCAGACAGCGTCTGAATTCGATCTAGCTGACAAGCTAGTGTTGAAAGTCCTTCCACTGGCGGATCTCACATCTAGGACCTCCCAGTCAGAGGCACTTCAGTGACTTCATTTGTTGCCCTGAGCCACCTCTCCTGGTCTTAACTCAGCCGGCGAGGGCTTGGGAGCTACGGGGTGTCCGAGCAGCGGGGACGACTTCGAGCGGCGGCGGTGACG
>BOPP01000003.1:18640145-18654620 GCA_017312745.1 Gryllus bimaculatus
TGGGAACCTTTCGAGTTTTGTTGGACATTGGCTCTGAGTTTGATAATCATAATGATATAGTCACGATCGGTAGGCAGTGATTTGGTCATGGACAGGATTTTTGAAGGTCGGACCGGTCAGATCATGACATCCAGCAATCACATAATAGTAGCAAGTGGAGACGTGACAGAGGGCGAATTTTGCGGAAATTTGCACCAGCCGCAGGAATCGGGGGTGTCATCGGGGCAGCGGATTCCAGTATCAGCGCTATGATAATTAAAAGAACGGGGCGGGTAGGAATAAAGGGTGAAACATACAGTTCCATGGGATAGCAGCGGAGATGTACGGGTTTTAGCGACCCGGTAGATTTGGTAACCAGATTTGTGGGCAGGAGTACGGAGATGAGGGAGAAACCAAGACCGAGTTGGTTGCTAGTACAGCCTTGGAGCGGTTAAATATCGTTGGTGACTATGTAGCAGGTCAAAGAGAATGGCTTAGACGAGGCAACCATTGCAATTCCAAGATGGTTATTATGTATTGGAGCTGTATGAGGGGAACGGGCGAGACGTGAACTCTTTAACGAAACTCGTCCTGGAAGCGGATGGGGATTGATGCAGCATTGGTCGCTTGATGGAAGGAATCGAGAGGGGGCAAGCGTTGACCAATAAGGATGGAACTGCGAGCGTCGGGGAGCTGGTTAATTCAACCGTCGCTGGGAGAAAGATTCTGCGGCTGGATTGTCACTCTCCACTGTACATAGTGATTGCTGGATGTCAATGTCTGACGCGACTAACGTCGGGCTGCGGGGTTTCTCAACCAGGTATCTCCACCAGTAGGACCCGCCCCAACGGCCACCTGAGTTATTCTTCCCGACCGGTTCCCGGCATGTTACGTGTTATATTAGTGTAAGTGTATGTTAGTGTTAGTGTAAATCACGTGTGGTCCACCGTTTTTTTGGGTGCTGTCCGGCATTCGCTCTGGTGTTGAATCGAAGAAACCCAGGATAACTTATACGATAGAGTAGAGCTGAAGACAGCGGTTCGAATTCGATCCTAGCTGACAGCTAGTGTTTGAAAAGTTTTCACTGGCGGTCTCACATAGTGCTCGGTAGAGCACTGCAGTGACTTCATTTCATGAGCTCTGAGCACTGTCTTAAACTCAGCCGCCGACGGTTGGGGACTGCGGGTGTCGAGCAGGGCGGGGGGCGGTGGGGGCGGCGGGGGGAGCGGCGGGGGCGGCGGGGGCGGGCGGTGGCGGGCGGCGGTGGCGGCGGCGGGCGGCGGATGGGCGGCATCGGGGGGGCGGCGGGGCGGGGGCGGCGCGAGGCGGCGGCGGTGGGGCGGCGGGCGGTGGGCGGCGGCATCATGCGAGGCTCGGTGGCGGGGGCGTCGTGTGCTGCGGGGAGATACTCCGCAAATCGTATTAATACAGCAAGATCCTTTGAGGCCGGCGGGCGGGCAGTGCGGCGCGGGCTATTTGGAGCGTTCATTTGCCGCGGGCGCAGATAGCGGTACATCTGATTTCTAATAACACTACTTAAAGGGCGGTCGGCGCCGCAGAGGCGTGAGTCAGGTGTTCCTCTGCGGCCCCTCGCCGGAACCTATCCGCCAACGCCGTCTTTGGTGCTTCTCTGGTCTCAACCATAGGACGCAAACGCGGGCCTCCAGATCTAACGTTCATTATTTCGCTTTTCCACTCTGACCAGATGCATTCTAGAGGCTTGCCTTCGTGTAATGTTCTTCTTCTTACTACATTCATTTTAGTCATTGTCAAAGGAAAAATTTCACAAGTTTTATAGGTACATTCTGACAATTTTGTTTATTACCTCAATGCAGATGAGGATTTTATCTCTATTAATGGCTATTTAAAGCTCTATTAATAGTTATATTATGATAAATACTTATCTTGTTTAACATTTAAAGGTTGGCTTTTATTCAAATTATAAAAAATCATGTTATTAAGAAATAAATTAATGTGGCATTTTTTCAAGAGAGTATGTTCGCGGGGCCTCGGTGGCCCTGCTTATCAATTCGTGTCTTTCCCGAGTCCATGCGTCTAGGTTAACAGTTTACTGCACTATAGATTGTAGCGAGTTCGGTTAAGTGTTCTTATACAGCTTCGGTTTATCCTATGTATTGGTGTTCATGTAATGTCAGTTCTTTTGGAATGTGTGATGCGATGTGGAAATCGCTGCAGGTATTTCAGTTCTGGTGGGTCCTCGCGCCTGCCTCTCATTTACCATTGATCCATATTCAATATTGTGTCAACATATTATCATGTCACTGATCATTAAAAAATTGTCATTCTAGGGTGATAGTCAAAGACTTAAATATTGGGTAATTCTCACCCTAACATTTACTTTTTTCATTTCGTTTAAAATGTTCTAATATGAATGCTCTCTGACAGAAGCGGAGTTCATATCCGATCTGGACGTTCCGGTCCATTTGTGGTAGAGAATGGGTTCCTTGAAGGCCTTCGGTTTTTTACAAAGATAAATTATTTATTTATATTACGCGGACTTCTCTCTTCTTCTCTGCATATTTTCCACGGCTCATTTCTGGTTATATCATTCGAATAATTTATCATATTCTCAACACTAACGGGATCACGCCTAGACGGCACGTCTGAGAAACGGCCGTGGCGAGATTCTGATGAGTGTTCTCCAGCCTTGCACGGTCCTCTCGCTAACTGACTCAACGCCATTCAAGGAACAAAAATTGTCGTTTTTTTTTCCCCGTTTTCTCCTCGTAATTTTCTTTATACTGGTGAGTTACTTACCCGCTATACTTAGTCTTAGATACCTGTCTTTTGTCGCAGCTTTTAACCTCTTTGCATATCATTAGTCCCGTACAGAATACCATAAATCGATGGAGTTGGTCGGATTTTGACTAGCACATTTTTCGAAAAAATAAAGTTCTTCTTATCTTCGTGCTCTCATCCTTTACATTTCTACCTGAAGGTAGTAATGCAATACTGCGTTCACGGATCTATATTTTAGGGCGGCATGAAGCGAGATCTATATTTTCAATTGGTCCTGTTTTTGTACATTGTTTTAACGATTTAGGATTGCACAAGAGGATCGTTATTTCCGATCTGGAGAGCTTAGGGTAATTAAGATTGTTCCAGTAAACATGTCCTCAGAGGTTAGTTGTTCAAAATCCGAGGAATAAAGTATGAAATGTGCTGTATATAGATAATACGATTTATCAAAAATAATAATGAAATGTGTTTCAGTTGTGCACCTACTTACTATATTTAAGTCAGTTTAGTAATTTTCTTTAGACAAATGCTACTTCGCGTTTTCTTTTCTTTTTTTTTTTTTTTTTTTTTTTTTTGCTCGTTCCATAATGCACCAGAAACTCAAATTACTATGAGTGAGAAGGTGAAAGTCAATATACATATGAAATACATGTCAATACAGTTTGGTTTCAAGTTATTGTCTTGTTTATTGTACGTGCGTTTGTCACCAGATCTAATAAGTTATGAGAGGCGTTGATTCTGATAGAAGACCAATACATGCCTTTATGGCACTATACAAGAGGGCTAGATGATTTAAATGCTGACACATGGTGCGCAAACTGTTGTAGGATTCTCACATCGAGAATGTAAAGCCTCTAAAACCACTGCCACATTAACTAAAACTGTAAAATTCATTGAGCACGAATACGACGTAATTTCAAACCGCGCTAGGACATTTTAACCTTTTCAAAGCCTCGGCGGCAACTTGCTTTAAAAGTTATGGTGCAAGCCTTTTCTTATGGCAAGCACGCACAGGGTCGGATTCGCCGCCATGATTCCTCAGGAGCCGTAGAGGAAGACAGCTCTCATTCCGGCAGTCGTTTCAAATAATATGGCTCACAATACGACCCAGATAGGGCAACACTGGCTTCTCGTAAAACAACCAATTAGGAGTCTGTGGACGCCAGTGGAGATGTACGCGAGGGGGCTACGATGGAGGCCGAATCACCGCAGGGATTTACTAACACGAATAATCCTCGGAAGGAACTAAGGAAAACTTATTACAGACGAAATGGAGTCGTAATATTCTATTTTGGAATTCGGCTGAATTACAAAAGAATAAAAAGAAATTCGAGTATTCCAGCTGTTCTGCAAAGTTCATGAAAATGACACTGCTCTTCAAATTCACAGAATTCCTTCCTTGTTTTCAAGTTTAAATACATTAACTTTTCAATTAAGATTTTTCTTCGGGTTTAATGTTCCCCGTGTTATATATCTGGATCAAATATTTTTCATGCTTGCATTTATCCCTTGTCATCTGAAGCATCTTTTATTCACCTCCATCCGTATTCCATAACATACTAAGGTCTATTCAAACTATTTCCGTATTGTCACTTTTATCACGTGAATAATTACATAATCTTTAGCTGTCTGAATGCAGTTTGAAGAACATTTCTTCCATCGTCACAGCTCACATACATTAAAAGAGTTGCCAATATTTTGTTTGAAGATAATGCATGCGATCTGAAAATTTTTTCGTCGCGATGCTGAACACATTCTTTGGGCAATAATTAATCGTTCAGCATAAATAATTTTCTCTAAGTGTTACAAATTGACAATAAATAATATTTTTAATACTTTTACATGTAGTGGTAAAAATTGTCTTTTCAGTATTTATCATTTTATTAAAAATAAACTTGACAATAACACGAAAACGTAATTGGCGTTTAGACGAAGAAAATATTGAATTACCGAGTATTATCTGTCGGATATGGCCATATTATTAAAAAAAAATTATTATGCGTTTCTCACAGGCATAGTAGAAAATAACCTTAATTTCTTATTATATTCGATAAGAGATTATTTTACTTGTGCCTGGAAGTAAATAGGCAAAACCATTAAAATATTAACATAATGTTTTCATTTTATTATTTACTTAATATTTCTCCACGTCCAAGATATTTAATATCTCCTTCACATCATTTACCCTCTATTCACATTCTCCCTCTCTCACTCAAATTCAAGACGAAAATAAACCAGTAAAATTCTAACAGAAAGGTCAGCAAAAGGAACCTAGAACGACGTCAGAGTGTCTTGAATCTTGTTTCCATGGCAAAATGAAGAGTAAGTCGCAAATTATTTGGCAGGGTTGCACACTCAGAACTCCTGAGCGAGCACGCTACAGTGCACAAGGCAAACTCCGCTCGCACGGAGCAGATAAGTAGGGCATTAAAATGTCGCTCCTTTGTCGACGAGGTAGGACGGAGAACTTAGAAGCGCTTCGGCGCATTTCTAATACTATTGGTGACAATTTAAGCAATTACCGTGTTTTTTGGAAGCAAATTTGTAGAAGAAATCTTTGGTAATATGTATGTACACATATCTATTTTCACTTTATAAATTAGTACTCATGTGTATATTTGTACCTATACAATATACGTTCAGAGAAATTTGCTCAGTTTAAATATGATCGCTTGTGTGAAACAAACCATTAACGGGAAGTATATGTAAGAAATAATTCAAGGCGAAAATCATATTTTCTTTGGAAACTTGTAGACACATAAGAAAAGTGTGAAATTATGGAAATCCAGTCTGAAAGCTGCGTTTCCGAGACACAATTCTCTATCGAACCACTGGTACTGAAGACGACGAAAGGAACGAGGCACAGAAGCAGTGCTGCCTGCGTCGCAGAAGCGCACCCGCGGAGAGTGGCCCTTCTGGGAGAGAACACGAGGGCCCCCAGGCGACACAGACACAACGACGGTGGAGCTGCAGTTGCAGGTGGCAGAGGCTGCGGCTGCATTCCGAGTGGGATGATTTATGTTATAATTTAGGAGATGACGAAAAATATGTAATAATATATTCTAAATGGGAAACATTATTGTTAAAATGTCACATGAGAGCGAATAATAATTGAAAATTAAATTTTGAAGACATCCCTCCACCGTATATACTGATCTTCTTAACTTTAGGGCGAGCTTTCTCATCGTCATACAGCAATAGACGCTGGGATATTTGCAAGAAAAGAGCACAGTTATAATTTTGCTCCGACCGGGAATCGAACTCGGGTTGTGTCGTGGAAAGCTACCCAAGGAATCACCGAGGACACACTTGTGATGCAGTAAGCGCAGGTAAATCATAATGAACTATCTTATGGTATCATTCCAATCATGAATTTTTTGTAAATGTCTGGAATTGGAAGTAAATAGTTGGCATCCAATATTCCATGTCACCACAAGGACAAACTACGTATTGTTCATTTTGTATTTTTTGTTGTTGTCCACTTCATTCATTTTCAATTCATTTTATTAAAATTAACTTGCATTTAATCACATTAAACAAGTCAAAATTACAAAAGTTTTTTTACAAGATCTAAGATATTCCGAAACTCCAAAAGAATGCCATTTTTTAACACTACATTTGAAAAATAGGACCAAGAGGCAACCTTGTAGATGCTTTAACATTAAATGAATCGTACTTATTAATTGTACCGTTAAAATTGTTATTCAATTCTCCATTTATTTTTTGTACAATATATCTTACGCGGCCCCGGGTTCGATACTCGGAGAGGCAAGTTTATAGTGTGCGTTTTCCTTGCAATGTCCCAGTGTATATTGCTGTGTGGCGGTGAGAAAAATCACTTCTCACGTTGAGAAGACCGGAATACGTCGTGGGGATGTCTGCGTGCTAACCACACGAACCCCCTTAACCCATAGCAGGGACATCGCCGGTAGGCCTGAGGCTGCTCACGGACAGTCGCGCCAAGTACATGCATATATCTTACAATATATCTTAAGCATTCTTTTTAAGTGTAGTAGAAAGGCGGCCCAGAGGAGCCCAGATAATGATGTTCGGCCCCCTGTTTGTTTTAGACTGCGAACGATTATGAGCATAACATTAGGAACCTCAGAAATTAATTCCATTTTCCTTTTTACGGTGGAACGACAATCACGGAGTGGCGTGCGCCTCCGGGCACAGCGCGGCGCGGGCTGTGCGCCGGAGAGGGAGGGTGGGCTGCGCGAACCGGCCTCTTGATTGCGCTGTTGCCATTTGCGATGCGTCCCTGTCTGCATACTGATGGACTCGGCGACGCGGCGGGCGGCCGCGCCCCTCCCCATTGAATTTGGGATGTGCAGCATGAGGCCGCGCTTAGAAATCGGTTTGCATCTAAAAAAGTTCTTTCTTTTCATCAAATTTAATTTGCTTCAATGTGGTGAGCTAAGGTGAGAATATTTTGTGTTGTCTTCCAAAACTGTAAAATATTTAGTGTTGTAGGTCTAATCGTCTGGAGCTATTACCAAAACGTCTAATTCAACTTCAGACCTGTAATGATATGAAAGAAATCATCGTATAAGTGCAATTCATTGGAGGCAATGAAATGGATAATAATAGTTAACACAAATCAGTTAGTATAAAAAGAAGTGAAATAAACATGTAAAAATGTTTCAAATATATTTAGTAAACAAAATTTAATCGAGTTTCAAATACAATTTCAAAATTTTCTTCATAGTGCTGCAGTTTTTCAATTAATTTCGTGATCGAATAA
This sequence comes from Gryllus bimaculatus, assembly GCA_017312745.1. Lineage (NCBI taxonomy): Eukaryota > Metazoa > Arthropoda > Insecta > Orthoptera > Gryllidae > Gryllus > Gryllus bimaculatus. The sequence goes on from BOPP01000003.1 coordinate 18,647,629, forward strand.
AGCAAAGTGCGCTTTTAAATATGGTAAAAGTCCAATTTTTATTAAAACCTCCTCATTTTCGAAATTTGACAATTCCTCGAAAATTATAGATTCGAATATCCTGTACTTGTCCTGATGAAAGTTTTTTAAGAGATGACCGAAGAACTAATATGATACTGATGGTAATATTTTACGTAACCGTTATAAATAACATGAGGAAGGATGTGTTATTATAGCGCCACTTGTTGTAGATTTAATTCCTCATTATTATTCAGAGGATGTGAACTGTGAATCTGTCCGCATCCATAAACATAAATTAAAAAAAAAAATCATGAATTCACTTTATAAATTTTTAAAATGTACCATATATTCGCGTACATTGTCGGACATGAAAAAGTACGAACATGCCCGTTGCCATTTGTCGTGAGACAACTGTAACCATCACCTACGAACACAGGCGCGCCCTCAGTGCAGCCACTTTAAACGAATCCAATTCAAAGACAATTTCATCGTGAAGAAGACGAACCGCAGGGAAAAAGCCCCTGAACTAGCTCCAACGGCTCGCAGCGCACTTGCCCAGCAGTGGGCGTCGCATCACACGTTGCTTCGTTCATGCGCCGCGACAACCCCTGCTTCTGCTGCCTCTCGCGCCTCACGTGACTTATGCGTGTGGGCAGGGCCACTTCGTCTTCGTTGCGCTTATCACCAGTCCATTTAATTACAGCGCGCGCGTTGGCCGCATAGATTGCGCGTCGAGCGCCACGCTTGACTCCTGCTCGCGCCCGCGTGGATTGCGCTAAACCGCCGATAGAGGCGCTGATGTTTCTGCGCCGACCGCGATTCACTGCCTAATTAGTATTTCCTATGGTTCAGGTGCGTTCGTTTGGCAGTTATATAAAATTCAATTATTACTTCAATAAGTACGTCTTATACAATTCATTCATTACTTCAATAAGTACGTCTTATTTTCAGGGATAAACAATAGTACTGAATCAATCAAAGGAATGAGTGCCTCTTTATTTATTCCGGGCGCGACAACTACTTGGATGATTAGTTTCGAAAGAATAGTGCATGGTATATTTCGGAAGATGGCGATGGTTCTTCTCCTCGAGACCACGAGATCTGATGCCTACCTTCCCGTCGGTTAACGGGCTTCCTCATTCAAGTACCTCTCTCAGGGGAGCACCGCCCCGAACGGGGGCAGTGATGAAGATGCCCACTCGTCTCCAGACATTTGTAAAGAGGCTCCAATCATCATTAAAACGCTCCAGCCCATTCAGCCCTCACAACTTGTTGACGTTTTTGCTAAACACACGATCACTGTTCTTCCTCACCTTCCCTACTCACCCTCAACCTTTTCTTTGTGACTTTGTCTTATTCCCCAAACTACCCCCAAGAACTGAGGACATTACAAAAAGCGAACGAGACTTTTCAACAATAGCAAACACACAGTTGGATTAGCGTGATGCGTTAGGGTACACTGAAGGTAATCCAGACCTCTAACTGGTAGTAAAGTTACATTTTGTTATGACGTAGTCCCGTATTTTTTGAAACAGCTCTCGCAGTATTTCCTTTATGTTAGGCATTGTGTTTTCGCTCACGGCGTGTTTAAAAAAAATCGTATGCTACCAGCGCGGGTGGTGGGGCTCCTTCCGTATCGTAGCTGACATGCTGAACTATCTCGAAGCTAATGAGCTTCAAACACCAGTTCGCCGTGACATATAAGCGGGAATTTTAATTTCACCAGATTCCAAAATATCACCTCGTTACACGGACATTAAAAACAGGTTTATGGAGCATTCTTTTAAATATAACGTTTTATTTTTAGTTTTATCGTTTAAAAATTGTCACTTTGTACACTTCAAAATGTTTCTCAACACTTCTCGCCTTCCAATTGCCAACATGGCGGGCCACGGTTGGTCTGGCTTCTCAAATGCAGGACCCGTGCTTGGTCAACGTGGTTCCGTGTGCGCAAAATGTGTTTGCTCTAGAACCAGCAGAAATCGTGCACCGGAGGAACTCACCCATGTATTTCCAACCAGAACGCAACACGGGCGCGGGGTAATTCCCCCACTCGTCTCTTCGTGCCGCCCTAACGCTCGACGACAACTCAACTCGTGCGTGACTCATGTCTCTCGCCCTCGTTACGGTAACTACTATTTACCACTATTAACTACTATTTCAGTATTTGACGGAGAGTACAAGAAAGCACATCCTGCTTTACTGCATACCACACTCGCAAAAGTAATGCTCAACAAAACGTATCGCATAAACTAAGCTTCCATTTAGGCATATAAGTCTCTAAGGCCAATGGAAAATTTCAACACTTCTTAATAAGTCAGGGTAACTGGGCAAAAAGCTTATCGAAAATGGGGGCGGGAGAAGGAAGATCATTGCGCAGAAGCTTGAAGTAGATGGTTTGATTGGCGACAAATCAATGTCTTGTACCAATTATTTTCTTGCGTAGAGACTTTTCCTAGCATAATTATCATTTTTCGAATAATGTAAAACAATTTCCAATATAAGATTTTTGCTAATTCGTTCGAATACTTGTCAGTCAGTGGAAATACAAAAGAAACTATTATCCTTTTGTAATTTATTCAAGAAATTAAAAAAATTTTGATAGCGTTTATCAATATCTTAATATATTTTAGACAATAAAAAACGGCAATTTATAATCTATATTTAAAAGACCATTTACATGTGACATTGTTTACTGCTCTAAGGGACACACCAATTGAAGTCAGAAGTTGAGTAACTCTCATCTGAAATAAGTAACTTTGTACGGACGTTTATTAATCTTAAACCACATTTAGATTTACATTTTGAAAACCTGGGAACCAACGATTTAATATTCTGTGCTTAATGCTTACTGGTTACAAAAAAAAGAAATTACTGTCGAACGAGACTGAAATAAAACACAACTCGTAGAGAACTCCAAAGAGAGATCGAACACACTGATAAACACGATTATCTGGAGCATACGGATGTATTTAATAAACACGTTATACTATTTTTTTAATTGCGCACGTATTCCCTTCAATAACTTGCATGGAGAGAGAATCGATACAGAGGATTATAACTCAACTGTACAATTAAACCACCAATAGAATAACCTATGTCACGAACTCTTCCCCTCGTCTCATACATAACTGCGAAACCGGCAATACCTTGTATTAGGAAACGATCAGTTATTGCTCCATTGTGCCGTGCAATATGAACAACTAACTAGAAGAACGAGTTTTATTCGAAAAGACTCATCACCAATTTTATGGACTTTCTGTGCAACCTACGATTCATGAGCAAAAATAGGGTAGGGAATTAGGATTTTCGAAGGTAGCCACATTTATTTCGGTGCCTTATTCGTTCTGAAGCCAGACGAATAAATTTTTTGCCTAGCATTCAATATTTATCTTCAGTTTTCTTTGCCAAACACTTCTTTTGACAATGTCAGGGTAAACAGCATTGAGCTATATAATTGCCCAAAGATTACCAAGACAATTAATGACTGAATTTACTGATGTTATATTTTACAAATTAGTTTTTCTTCAATTTATCAAAATTGAAATATCAGTATTTTGTGAAAGATAATCTTTTTTTTAAATCACATTAACCTATTGATTATTAGTTACCACATTACAATATTTCATTAAATATAATTTACAGAATATACTCACATCATATAGTAGTTAAATCACATAATATAGGTTGGAATCCATTTAACAAAACTGATGGCATTAAATTTTTGAAAAATATTATATTACATCGAATATTAGAAGATATTAATAAATCTCAGTAAATCAAAAATGAAACCATTTTTCTTAGAAAGTACTATATTCGAAGATTAATATATTCATTAAATTTACTGCTTCAAATTTAAATATATTTTAAAGGCAAAACTTGAAATTACGATATATTGAATTATATTAACAACAAATCTCTGAAGTTATCAACTTACATGTCGTAAGTAAGGGAAAAATGAATTGAAAAACAATTTTAATTACTCACTCAACATATTTACATACCAAAAAATCATTCGACTGTCTCTTAAGAGGAAGTGGACTGGAGTGTTCAAAAAATTGAAAAACACAGCGACTGCGACTATCGACGAGTCCCGCTTTTGCAAAGAAAACTTTTCTCTCACGTTACAACGAAAATAACAACTCGCTAGTAAATCTGTAATCACAAAACGAACATATTTCACTACTTCGAATTAATCTCTTTTAATTCCAATATGATTGCCATTTTTTGAAGAAATAAAGAGGTTCAGTTGCTTCAGACTAGTGAAAACGCGAGTTCATTACTTAAACAATCTTTCGTATAGTACCAAACTTAACCGGAGTAATGCTGAATGCTTGATTTCCAGCAACACTTTAGTTTCACTTTGAGCTCTATCCTTCTAATTAGAACAACTAAACACAGAAGTATACGGCTTTAATAATAATTTACTAACAATCAAAGTTCAGTTTCTTCATGTTTTTTTTTCCTTTAAGCATGTGTGTTATTTATACTCACAGACATCATTAACAAGCTGCCATTTTATGGAAACTGAACCGAAGTAGACTGTTCATCTTGACCAAAAAAACAAGTAAGAATTGCAAGTACTTTCATAGTATGATATCTAACAATATACTACAATAAAAATAAAAATACAACATCAACTATTTATATTTTTGGAAGTCTTTCTTTTATTATTTTTTCACTTCAATACACATTGATGCCATTACACATGCGCTCAATGCTCTCGATTCATTTAATTACTTTTACTATAATGTAAAAAGAAATTTCATTTCATTTTCTTTTGTTAATGTTTATGTCGATATCTCATTCCCGCTTTTTTATATCTTTTAACTGAATATAAATGTACATTTCCATTCAGATTAGCCTTGATAATGAGATATGAACACTGTCTCGTTGATTAAACAAACTTCTTATAAAAATATTCTTGGAAAGGAAAAAAGTGACTGCCTTTATCAAAGTCTTTCTCGCTTTAATCAAAGTCCTTTCTTCAATAATTGAAATATTGGTCGGGGGCACCCTCCAAAAATCTACCATAGTGACTCATGTAAATAAATTCGCATTGAGCCTCGGTGTCTGATGCTACAAACAATTTCGATAACAAATATTTGCCTTAACGAGTTGCCAGTACATTCAAGCGTTTATTGTTTTGGGAATCCTGCCACTAGCGCGTTTAACGCTTGTTGTTACTATGATGCTAAAGCGAAGGTTCTTTACAAGTTCTGCGTCAAATAATTTTGTAATAATGGCCAAGTGCTCCGTTGAAACTTTTCGTAATTTTCAACCTAAATCTTTAGTAATATTTTAAATTATTGTGAGAAAAAATCGTTGAGATTAAGACGAATATGCTTTTCGGAGCTAAGACTGTATCACCTACAGTTCCTGTATCTCTCAATACAACTCATTTTATTTCCTGTCTCAGCGTTGACGTGCTATCTGTAATTATTAATTATATTAAACGGTGACCTTGGCGGTTAAATATGAGGCTTTTCTTGTGGTTTGTTTGTATTAAATCAATTTAATAGCTTACAGGTATTATGAAAAGATGAACTTTGTTTTGGTATACAGCCGTTTGTGAAATGACGGGCGTCAGGCAACGCGATGTGCTGGGCGAGTATTGTAGCGGCGAGGGGTCAAGTAATCTGCAATCACGTCCTAAGTCATCACACTTGACCCACAACTCGTTGGCGCGGTAGCGCGCTCCGCTGGAAGCAATAAGCCGGCTCGCTCACACAATATCAAAGCCCTGCTAATGCTGCTTTAGCCAACCGTAGGGCGGCGAGCGTGCGCGCTTCGAGGCGAGTCTCGGTGTTCGGCCCACAGCGCCGTGCACGCGCGGCCAGCGCCGTGGCTTCCTGTTTTGCGGCTCGGCCCGCGCCGGCTCCGCCCGCCCCGCCCGGCCCGCCGGCCCCCGGCGCCGCCGCCCGCCCGGCCGCCCGCTCCCGGGCCCGCCGGCCCGTCGTCGGCCCCTTTGCCCGGTCCCCGCCCGGCCCGCCCCGCCCGCGCCCGGCCTCCTGCTCCGGCCCCGCCGGCCCCGCCCGGCCCCGCCCGGCCCCGCCCGGGGCCCCGCCCGTTCCGCCCCCGGCCCCGCCCGGCCCGCCTCGGCTCCCGCCGCGCGCGCCGCCGGCCGGCCCCGCCCGGCGCCCCCGCCCCGCCCGGCCCGCCGGGCCCCGCCCCGGCCCCGTCCCGCCCGCCGCCCGTCCCGCCCGCGCCCCCCGCCCCGGCCCCGCCCGGCCCCGCCCGGCCGCGCCCGCCGCCCTGGCCCCGCCCGGCCCCCCCGCCCCGTGCGCCCCGCTCCGCCCCGCCGCCCGTGACCAACTTATTAGCGGTTGAACGCGATATGCTACTCGAATGGGACTTCTGCGGTGTACTCTACGGTATATGAATTTAAAGTCGAATGATACACGCCCCAGCAATTCGCAGTTCGACTAAAATTACTTCGTAGAAATTTGTTAAACAAAGCTCTAATGTAAGAAGCTGAAACTTCGAGCTGAAGCTTTTCTAAACATAGCATTTTGGATTGCATTGTGATTATTTACCACCTTAGCATTATTGATGGAATGTGGGATACAAAGTTATATATTGTTATCGAAATGATATTATTATAAATCTTTCAAAAAATTCACACCTCCACATTTGTCCTTTCCTGTGAGATACATAATCAGGTCCTATTGATATTTCATTAAAATTTAAAACCTACAATCCATGTTGCTTTTGCTGCATTGTTGTATCCGGGGGGTCCTAGGGTTCTTGAATCGCACATCAATTGGCGCCATGCCCCCCCCCTACGTCTGTAGCTTGTAGAATTTGAGAAAACTACCAGGCCAAATTCTTAGGGTCGCGCTGCTCCTGAATCATGTTCAGTTCTAAAAATCCCGGAAAAATAGTCAGTTACCCGTAAACGATTGTGCACAGCTTGTTGCGCGAATTTTCCTTTAACGCCTCACCCCGATCAACACACAGCACAGAACAGTTACACTACTTTTATACTCATA
>BOPP01000003.1:18655086-18665794 GCA_017312745.1 Gryllus bimaculatus
TTTCTGCAAAGTCTAATGAAATGACACTGCCTCCTTAATTCCAACTCATCAAACAAACAAAGAATTTGCCTCCTTGTTTTCAGTTTAAATACATCTGAAACATTTCATTAAAGATTTTATCTTCGGGTTTAATGTTCCAGCTGTTATATATCTGGATAATATTTTCATGCTTAATTATCCTTGTCATTGAAGCTCTTTTATTACCTCCATCTTTCCACATACACATCTAAGGTCTATTCAAACTATCTTCCGTATTGCCACTTTTATCCAGTGAATATTACTTATCTTTAGCCTGTCTGAATGCAGTTTGAAGAACTTTTCATCGTTAAGCTCACAACATTAAAAGAGTTGCATATTTTGCTCTTGACAAGACTACATGATCGCGACGACAAATTTTTTCGTCGCGATGCTGAACACATTCTTTGGGCAATAATAATCGTTCAGCATAAATAAATTTTCTCTAAGTGTTACAAATTGACAATAAACTAATATTTTTAATACTTTTACATGTAGTGGTAAAAATTGTATTTTCAGTCATTTATATTTTATGTAAAAATAAACTTGACAAATAACAGCGAAAACGTAATTGGCGTTTAGACGAAGAAAATATTGAATTACGAGTATTATCTGTCGGATATGGCCATATATTAAAAAAAAATTATTATGCGTTTCTCACAGGCATAGTAAAATAACTTAATTTCTTATTATAATTGATAAGAGATAATTTTACTTGTGGGCCTGGCAAGTAAATAGGCAAAAAATTAAAATATTACATGTCTTAATGTTTTCATTTATTATACTTAATATTTCTCCCATCCAAGAATATTTAATATCTCTTCACATCATTTACCCTCTACTCACATTCTTCCCTCTTTCACTGCAATTCAAGACGAAATAAACAGTAAAATTCAACAGAAGGTAGCAAAAGGAACCTAGAACGACGCAGGGTCAGAGTAGTCCTTGAATCTTGTTTCTATGGGGCAAAATGAAGAGTAACTTCGCAAATATTGGCAGGGTTGCAACACCAGAACTCCTGAGGAGCACGCTACAGTGGCACAAGGCAAACTCCGCTCGAAAGGACAGCATAAGTAGGGCATTAAAGATGTCGCTTCCTTTGTGACGAGGTGGACGGAGACTGAAAGCGCTTCGGCAATTTCTAATAAATTGGTGACAATTTTAAAAGCAATTTTTACTGTGTTTTTTGCGAACAAATTTGTAGAAAGAAATCTTTGGTAATATGTAATGTACTACAATATCTATGTTTCACTTTATAAAATTAGTACTCATGTGTATATTTTGTACTATACAATATAGTGAGATATTTTGCTTCATTAAATATTGAGCGCTTGTGTGAAACAAACCATAACGGAAGTAATATGTAAAGAAAAATAATTCAAGGCTGAAAATCATATTTTTTTTGAAACTTGTAGAGACTAAGAAAAGTGTGAAGATTATGGATGAATAGTCTGAAAGTGCGTTCGAGACCAATTCTCTATCGAACCACTGGTACTGAAGACGGAAGAAAGAACGAGGCACAGAAGCAGTGGCTGCCTGCGTCGCATTGAAGCGACGCCGCGGAGAGTGGCCCTTTTCTGGAGGAACACGAGGGCCCAGGCGACAGCAGACACAACGACGGTTGGAGCTGCAGGTGCAGGTGGGCAGAGGCTGCGTTGGCATTGGCTGAGTGGGATGATTTATGTTATAGATTTAGGAGATGAGAAAAATATGTAATTAAATATATTCTAAATGGGAAACAGTATGTCTAAAATGTCACATGCGAGCGAATAATAATTGAAAACTTATTTTCGAAGATCCCTCACGTATATACTGATTTCTTACTTGTAGGGCGAGCTTCTCATCGTCATACGCAATAGACGCTGGGATAATTTGCAAGAAAAGAGCACAGTCTTTAATTTGCTCCGACCGGGAAATCGAACTCGGGTTTTGTGTCGTGGAAAGCTACCAAGAATCACCGAGGACACACTTGTGATGCAGAAGCGCAGGTAATCATAACTAACTATCTTATGGGTATCAATTCGCAATCATGAATTTTTTGTAAATGTTTGCATTGAAGTAAATAGTTGGCATCCAATATTCATGCTCACCACAAGGACAAACTACGTATTGTTCATTTTGTATTTTTTTTGTTGTTGTCCACTTCCATTCATTTTTCAATTTCATTTTAATTAAAATTAACTTGCATTTAATACATTAAAAATCATATATTAAAAAGTTTTTTTTAACAAGATCTAGAATATTCGAACCTCCAAAAGAATGCCCTTTTTTTAACACTAATTTGAAAAATAGGACACGGGGGAGAGGAACCGGTAGATGCTTTAAGCATTAAATGAATCCGTACTTATTAATTGTAACCGTTACAAATTGTTTTCATTCTCCATTTATTTTTGTACAATAATATCTTAAGCGGCCCCCGGGTTGATACTCGGAGAGGCAAGTTTTATAGTGTGGCGTTTTCGCTTGCAAGTCAGAGTGTATATTTGCTGTGTGGCGGGAGAAAAATCACTCTCTCAGTTGAGAAGACGCGAATACGGTCGGGGGATGTCTGGTGCCTAACCACACGAACGCCCTTAACGCCATTAGCAGGGACTCGCGGCTAAAGGCTGAGGGCTGCTTCACTGACAGTCGCGCCAAGTCATGCATATATCTTACAATATATTTAAGCATTCTTTTTAAGTTGGTAGTAGAACGGCGGCCAGAGGAGCCCGATAATGATGTTGGCCTGTTTGTTTGTAAGACTGGCGACGATTATTGAGGATAACATTAGGACCTCAGAAATTTAATTTCCCATTTTCCTTTTTAGGTGGAACACAATCAGGGAGTGGCGTGCGCCTCGGGAACAGCGCGGCGCGGGCTGTGCGCCGGAGAGGGAGGGTGGTGCGCGAACCGGCCCTTGATTGCGCTGTGCCATTTGCGAGCGTCCTGTCTGCATACTGATGGACTCGGGACGCGGCGGGCGGTCGCGCCCCTCCATTGAATTTGGATGTGCAGCATGAGGCCCGCGCTTCGAAAATGCGGTTGATCTAAAAAGTTCTTTCTTTTCATCAAATTTAATTTGCTTCAATGTGGTGAGCTAAGGTGAGAATATTTTGTGTTGTCTTCGCAATGGTAAAATTTTAGTGTTGTTAGGTATAATCGTCTGGAGCTAATTACAAAGACGTCTAATTTCTACTTCAGAGCTGTTAATGATTATGAAAGAATCAATCGTATAAGTGCAATTCATTGGAGGCAATGAAATGGATAATATAGTTAAACACAAATAGTTTAGTTAAATAAAAAGAAGTGAAAATAAACATGTAAAAATTGTTTCAAAAATATATTTAGTAAACAAAATTTAATCGAGTTTCAAATACAATTTCAAAAATTTTCTTATAGTGCTGGCGTTTTTCAATTTAATTTCGTGCTCGAATAAAGCAAAGTGCGCTTTTTTAAATATGTAAAAGTCCAATTTTTATTTAAAACTCCTCATTTTCGGGAAATTTGAGACAATTTCCTCGAATTATACGATTCGAATATCTGTACTTCTCCCTGATGAAAGTTTTTGAAGAGATGACGAAGAACTAAATATGAAACTGATGGTAATATTTACGTAACCGGTTATAAATAACATGAGGAATGGATGTGTTAACTTATGCGCCACTTGTTGTGATTTTAATTCTCATTAATTATTCAGAGGATGTGAATGTGAATCATGTTCCGCATCCATAAACATAAATTAAAAAAAAAAATCATTGACTTCACTTATAAAATTTTTAAAAGCTGTACCATATATTTGCGGTACTGGTCGAACATGAAAAACGTACCGACATGCCCGATTGCCACCTTTGTCGTCGAGGACAATGTTAACCATCACTAACGAACACAGGCAGGCCCTCAAGTGCAGCCATTTAAACGATCCAATTCAAAGACATTTCATCGTGGAAGAAGACGAACCGCAGCGGAAAAAGCCCTAAACTAGCTCCAACGGCTGCGCAGCTCACTCTCCCAGCAGTGGGCCGTGCATCACACTTTCTTCGTTCATGCGCCGCGACACCCTGTCTTTCTGCTGACCTCTCGCGGCCCATCGTGACTTATGTCGTGTGGGGCAAGGGCACTTCGTCTTCGTTCGCGCTCATCATCCAGTCCATTTAATTATACAGCGCGCCGACGTTAGGCCGAAGAATTGCGCGTCGAGCGCACGCTTGAATCCTGCTCGCGCCGGTGGAATTGCGTTAAACCGCCGAATAGAGGCAGCTGATGTTTGCCACGACCAGCGATTACTGCCATATTAGTATATTCCTAATGGTATCAGGTATGCGTTACGTTTGGCAGTTATATCAAATTCAATTATTACTCAATAAAGTACGTCTATATACAATTCATTCCATACTTCCATAATACGTCGTATATTTTCAGGGATACAACAATAGTAAACTGAATCAACAAACGGAATGAGTGCCTCTTTATTATTCCGAGCGCGTCAACTACTTGTTTGATATTAGTCCAAAAAGAATAGTGCATGGATATTTCGGAAGATGCGATGGTTCTTCTCCTCGAGACCACGAGATTGATGCGCTTACCTTCCCGTCGGTTAACGGGCTTCCTCATTCAAGTACCTCTCTCAGGGGAGACCCGCCCGAACGGGGGCTGATGAAGACTGCCCGCACTCGTCTCAGACAGTATTGTAATATGAGTATAAAAGTAGTGTAACTGTTCTGTGCTGTGTGTGTGATCGGGGTGAGGCGTAAAGAAAATTCGCGCAACAAAGGTGAATCGATTTACGGTACTGATATTTTTCCGGGACTTTTATAGACCTGGACATCGATATCAGAGCAAAGCGACCCTAGAACTTTGCGCGCTGGTAGTTTTCTCAAGATTCTACATAGCTACAGACGTAGGGGGGGGGACATGGCGCGATTGGTGTGGATTCAAGAACCTAGGACCCCCGGTCAACAATGCACAAGAAGCAACATGGTTGTAGTTTAATATTTAATGAAAATCAAATAGGACCTGATTAAAATTCTCAAAGGAAGACAAATGTGAGAGAGTGTGAATTTTTTGAACAGATTTAAATAATTCATTTCGATAATATATTACCTTATTAATCCCACTTCCAGTTCAACTACATGCTAAGGTGTAAATAATCACATGCATCAAAATGCTATAGTAGAAAAGCTTCAGCTCGAAGTTGTCAGTTTTAATTAGGCTTTGTTTAACAATTTTTACGAAGTCAATTTTAGTCGAACTGCGAGTGGGCGTGTCCCTATTGACATTTAAATTCATATACCGTCAAGAAGTCACGCTAAAGTCCTTGCGAGTAGCATATCGCTTCAACCGCTATAAGTTGTCACGGGGCGGCTTGGGGGGCGGGGCAGGCGGGGCCCGGGCGGGGCCGGGCGGGGCGCGGGCGGGGCGGGCGGGGGGCGGGCCGGGCGGGGCCGGCGGGCCGCCGGGCGGCGGGCGGGGGCCCGGGCGGGGCCGGCGCGGGGCCGGGGGGCGCGGCGGGAGACCGAGCGGGCCGCGGGCCGGGGCCGGGGCGGGGCCCCGGGCGGGGCCGGGCGGGCGGAGCGGGGCCGGGCGGTGGCCGCGAGGGAGGCCGGGCGCGGGCCGGGGCGGGGCCGGGCGGGGCCGGGCAAAAGGGGCACGAGACCGGGGCCGGCGGGGGACGGCGGGGCCGGGCGGGGCCCGGGCGGGCCGCCGGCGGCGCCGGCGGGGCCGGGCGGGGCCGGGCGGGGCGGGCGGGGCGGGCGGGGCGGGCGGGGGCGGGCGGGGCCGGGCGGGGCGGGCCGGGGCGGCGGGCGGGCGGGGCGGGCGGGGCCGGGCAGGCAAAACAGGAAACGGCGCTGGCGCGCGTGCCGGTGTGGGCTTCGACCCGAGCTCGCTCTCTCTCGGAAGCGCGCACGCTCGCCGCCCACGGTGCTAACAGCAGCATTAGCAGGGCCTTTGATGTGTGAGCCAGCCGGCTTATCTTTCCCGGGGCGCCGCCACCGACGCCCACGACGTATGTGGGTCAAGTGTGTGTAAACTTAGTCGTGTTTGCAGATTCTTGACCCCTCGCCCCTACGATACTCGCCCCGCCACATCGCGTTGCCTGACGCGTCTTCACAACGGCTGTTAAAAACACGTTAATCTTTTCATAATACTGTACTATTATATTGATTTCATACAAACAAACCAAAGAAAGAAGAGCCATTCTTAACAGCCAAGGCCCGTTTAATATTTTATCAATCAGCCGTCCGTGAGAAGGAAATAAATGAGTTATATAAAGACTGTAGGTGAATACTCTTAGCTCCGAAAACATATTTCTTATTCAAACGATTTTTTCTTACAATAATTTAAAATATTACTAAATTTGGTGAAATTACGAAAAGTATTCAACGGCACATGGCCAATTATTACAAATTATTTGACTTGTAACAACCTTCGCTCTTGCATCAATGTACAAACTTAAACAGCATCTAGTGGCAAGATCCAAACAATGAGACGGTTGAATGTAACTTGAACTGTACAGGCAATTTTTTATATATTATTTGTTTTTTTGGTCAAAGAAAAAGTCTACTTCGTTCAGTTCAATAAAAAATGCAGGCTTGTTAATTGATGTCTGTGAAGTATAAATAACACCACATGCTTAAAGGAAAAAAAAACATGAAAAAATTGAATTTGATTGTCTAGTAAAAATTATTAACTTAAAAGCCGTATACTTCTGTGTTTAGTTGTCTTAATTAGAAGGATAGAGCTCCAAAGTTGAAACATAAAGTGTTGCTGATCAAGCATTCTAGCATTACCCCGGTTAAGGTTTGTACTAATACGAAAGATTGTTTAAGTAATGAACTGCGTTTTCACTAGTCTGAAGCAACCTGAACCTCTTTATTTCTTCAAAAAATGGCAATCATATTGAATTAAAATGAGGTTAATTAGCAAGTAGTGAAATATGTTTCGTTTGTATCTACAGATTTACTAGCGAGTTGTTATTTTCGTTGTAACGTGAGAGAAAAGTTTCTTTGCAAAGCGGGACCTGTCGATACGCCGTCGCTGTGTTTTCAATTTTTGAAACACATCCACGTCCACTTCCTCTTAAAGAGACAGTAATGATTTTCTGGTATGTAATATTTGAGTGATAACTTAAAACTTGTTTTTCATTCCATTTTCCCTTACTTACCGACATGTAAGTTGAATAACTTTCAGAGATTTTGTTGTTAAATAACTTCAATATAGTACTTTCAAGTTTTGCCTTTAAAATACTATTTAAATTTGAAGCAGTAAATTTAATGAATATATTAATCTTCGAATATAGTACCTTTCTAAGAAAAATGTTAATTTTTGAATTTAACTGAGATTTATTACATATATTCTAATATTCGATTGTAATATAATATTTTTCAAAATTTAATGCCCATCAGTTTTGTTAAATGGATTCAAACCTTTATTATGTGATTTAACCTATATGATGTGAGTATATTCTGTAAATCATCTTAATGAAATATTGTAATGTGGTAACTAATAATCAAATAGGTTAATGTGATTTAAAAAAAAAGATTATTTTCACACAAATAACGATATTTCAATTTCTGATAAATTGAAGAAAACTAATTGTAAATATAAAATCAGTAATTCAGTCAATTAATTGTCTTGGTAATCTTTGGCAATTAATAGCTCAATGCTGTTTCCTGACATCTGGTCAAAGAAGTGTTTGGCAAAGAAAACTGACGATAATATTGAATGCTAGCAGAAAATTTATTCCGTCTGACTTCAGAACGAAATATGGCACCGAATAAATGTGGCTACTCTTCGAAAATCCTAACTTCCCCTACCCCTATTATTTGCCTCATGAATCGTAGGTTGCACAGAACGTCCATAAAATTGGGTTGATGAGTCTTTCGATAAAACATCGTTCTTCTAGTTAGTTGTTCAATATTGCACGGCACAATGGAGCACATACTGATCGTTGTCCTAATACAAGGTATTGCCGGTTTCGCAGTTATGTATGAGACGAGGGGGAGAGGTTCGTGATCATAGGTACTTCTACTTGGGTGGTTTATTGTACACGTTGAGTTCATAACCTCTGTATCAAAGATTCTATCTCCATGCAAGTTATTGGAAGGCAATACGGCGCAAATAAAAAAAATAGTATACGTGTTTTATTACAATACAATCACGTATGCCTCCAGCATATCGTGTTTATCAGTGTGTTCGTCTCTTGGAGTTGCTCCTACGAGTGTGTTTATTCAGTCTCGTTCGACCAGTAATTTCTTTTTTGTAACCAGTAAGCATTAAGCACAGAATATAAATTCGTTGGTCCCAGGTTTTCAAAATGTAAATCTAAGTGGTTTTAAAGATAATAAACGTCCAGTAAAAAGTTACTTATTTCAGTGAGAGTTACTCAACTTCTGACTTCAATTGTGTGTCCCTTAGAGCAGTAAACAATGTCACAGTAATGGTCTTTTAAATATAGATTATAAATTGCGTTTTTTATTGCTCTAAAATATATTAAAATATTGATAAACGCTATCAAATATTTTTTAATTTCTTGGAAATAACTTACCAAAGGATAATAGTTTCTTTATGTATTTCCATGACTGACAAGTATTCGAACGAATTAGCAAAAATCTTTATATTGAATTGTTTTACATTTTATTCCGAAAAATGATATTTTGCTAGGAAAAGTCTCTACGCAAGAGAAAATAATTGGTACAGACATTGATTTGTCGACAATCAACCATCTACTTCAGCTTCTGCGCCAATGATCTTCCTTCTCCCCGCCCCCCATTTCGATCAAGCTTTTTGCCCAGTTACCCTGACTTATTAAGAAAGTGTTGAAATTTTCCCTTGCCTTGCTTATATGCATAAATGGAGCTTAGTTATGCGAACGTTTTGTTGAGCATTACTTTTGCGAGGTGTGGTAGCAGTAAAGCCAGGAATGTGATTTCTTGTACTCTCCGTCAAATACTGAAATAGTAGTTAATAGTAGTAAATAGTAGTTAACGTAACGAGGGCGAGAGACATGAGTCACGCACGAGTTGAGTTTGTCGTCCGAGCGTAGGGCGCACGAAGAGACGAGTGGGGGAATTACCCCGCGCCCGTGTTGCGTTCCTGGTGGAAATACATGGGTGAGTTCCTCCGGTGCACCGATTTCTGCTGGTTCTAAGCAACACCATTTTGCGCCACGAACCACGTGACCACAGCACGGGTCCTGCATTTGAGAAGCCAGACCAACCGCTGGCCGCCATGTTGCATGGAAGGCGAGAAGTGTTGAGAAACATTTTGAAAGTGGTACAAAGTGACAATTTTTAACGATAACCAACTAAAAATAAAACGTTATATTTAAAAGAAATGCTCCATAAACCTGTTTCAATGTCGTGTAACGAGGTGATAATTTTGGAATCTGGCTGCAATTAAAATTCCCGCTTATATTGTCACGCGAACTGGTGTTTGAAGCTCATTAGCTTCGAGATAGTTCAGATGTCAGATACGATACGCAAGAGCCCCCCACCCCCACCCCCGCTGGTAGCATACGATTTTTTAACACGCCGTGAGCGAAACACAATGCCTACATAAAGGAATATGCGAGAGCTGTTCAAAAAATACGCGGACTGACGTCATAAAACAAAATGTACTTTACTTACCAGTTAGAGGTCTGGATTCCCTTCAATGTACCCTAACGCACACGCTAATCCCAACTGTGTTTCTACTTGTTGAAACAGTCCTCGTTCGCTTCTTTTGTAATGTCCCTCAGTTCCTTGGGGTAGTTTGGGGAATAAGACAAAGTCACAAAGAACAAGGTTAGGTGAGTAGGGAAGGTGAGGAAGAACAGTGATCGTGTGTTTAGCCAAAAACGCACAAGTTGTGAGGGCTGAATGGGCTGGAGCGTTTTAATGATGATGGAGCCTCCCTCAAACGTTTTGGAACTTCAACATAGTAGTTTTGGTTCAGGGTGAAGCCTTCTAGGAAATACTCGTGGTGAATAATTCCCTTATAATAAAAAAAGCCTGTCAGCAGCACCTTGATCTTGGACCGAACATGGCAAGCTTTCCTGGGGGAACGTTTGGGGGACGTTTCATCCATCTGTAACTATTGGGCCTTTGTTTCAATATCATAACCATAAACCCATGGTCCATCACTGGTTATGATCTTTGTATTTACCTTCTTTTAAACGATCAAGCAGTTTCGGACAAAGCTGGACACGAGAGTTTTGTTCCTCCGTCGTCAGGCGTGGCACAAATTTCGAAGCAAGTTGGTGTATCTCAATTTCTCATTCAAAACCTCGTGACTAGATCCAGCTGATATTCTACTCTCTTCAGAAAGCTACCTTTTGTCAACCTGTGTGTCGTCAGTTGACATGGAAGGGCAGCCAGGACGCTCATCATTGTCAATGGACTGTCGACCATTGCGCGCTATTTAAACATTACGCATATTTTTTGAATGGACTATGTAAATTAAATATCAAATAACTAATAATGCCTGCGAATAATAGAGACAATTACGAATCGTTACAGATATATCTCACAGGCTTCGCGATGTTTCGCGTACTGTGAAAAAATTAGCTGTTTCACACACGGAAAACAAGCACGAGAAACAGCGCGCACGGCGTATTAAAAAACTCACATCTGTAATTCTTTAACCGTTGCAAATAAGTTTTCTTTAATTCGTAAGGGAAAATGTCGTTTTCAGATGCAGTAACCTTTCTTGGTACTATTTTTCACCATTCAACTAT
>BOPP01000003.1:18675451-18693250 GCA_017312745.1 Gryllus bimaculatus
GGCGGGGGCGGGAGGGGAGGCTGGTTTCACGGCGCCGCGCCGTCGACAGGCGCTGGCTCAGGGCGCGGCCCGTGACGAGGGGCTCTCTCCGCGAGGCGCTTCTCTGGGAGGACTGCTTACTCCGTCTCCTCCCCCGCTTCCTCCGTTCGCTGCGTCTTTTTCTCCCTGCCTCCTTCACTGCCGCTCTTGCTTATTAGTATTCTATTTTGCTCACATTTTTAAAAATATAGCTCTTTCTTTGGCTTTGTCCTTTCTGGGTTTCTACTTCATTACTATTAGCTTTGTTCTTTTCCTTAGTGCTCTCGTTTTTCTATTCTGTTTTCCATGCCCCCTTCCTTTACCTTTCCTCTTTCCCTGTTTCTTTTATTTTGACATACGTCTTTAATTTCGCTCTCTCTCTCTCTACCTCTCTTTCTCTCTCTCTCTCTCTCTCTCTCCTTCTTATTGGTATTAATTATTTCCATTTCCTTTTCTTATTTTAGCCTCCTGAATTTTCGTTTTCCTTCTTCTTGACTGTTTTGTGCCTTATCTCAAATGTTTTGTAATGAAATTTAAAATTTTTGACAGCACTATTACGGATTGCTTTCTTATTTCTGAAGATTTGTGACCGTTTTCCAAGTTCTTCTAGTTTTATTTCTGCACGTGACATGTACTTTTGAAAAGATCCTGTTTATGAAGGGAAAATGAATAAACTCGATCATTTTAACGCAACGTCTTCGTACCCATTTCTCCTTCTAAACCATAGCTCCGCCATAAAATTTGTTCATTTTAAGAGGTTTATGCGAAACTCTGTGCGGCATTTCAATGGCCAGTTTAAACAATTAATCCGAACTTTTCTCCCGAAATATAAAGAACTTGATAAAATGTTATTGATCTTAAGATCGTTTCAAAGTGCTCAACCCATTATATCTCTTTTTCGATCATTAATTCTTAAAATAACATTCAACGAAACAAGTTACTTTCACTCTTTAGAAAAACATGTTGAAAATGAGATATTTAGCACCTTTCTTTTATTCTTATCATGTTATAATTTTTAATTTTGTTTGATGTCATATTAATCTAATCTTAAAATGAAGTCTGTATATAAATCATTTACATAATGAAAAGAACAAAATTGCATAAGGGCAAATATATACTATTCCTGTACACTGGATCAGCAGTATTTAATGTTTATGAGTTTCTCCAAATTCAATTATTTCACGATAATTGGAATGCAAATTTGTGTGTCCACTTACTTAAATTTATGCTATATAATGCGCCGTAAAATTATTCTAAACAAATTGCTTTCGGCTAGAACTTCAAATTGCCCACGTAAAACTGTCAAGTTAGTTGGCTAGAACATTAGGTACCGAATATCGTAGAATATCAGTAGTTGAGAAGCAGAACAAAAGTAATGATCTTGAGAATTAATTGTTAGTTGCTTTGATTTCGTGAGTATACTATTGTCTTTCTGCACCAGGTCTATTTCTCGGAGGACTCATATTTTCACACGTTGGAGTAGCTATTCATGAACTCTGCGCTAACTAAATCGCCATTAAAGGGAATACATATGACCCATTTATTAAAAAATTATTTCCAAACTGGCTCGTGCTATATTGATTTCCCCAGTACCAGACAGATAAGACAAGAGTTTTAAATCAAAATCATGACATGAACTCCTTCGTGACTTATGACGTCCTTTGCGAGGTAATCTGGTGTCTATTCTATTAGTGGGACACATTGTGTGCTTGTTAAAAAGTTATGGAAATAGGGAGTCACTGGCTTCCCTCGCGCGTCCACGTGAGTCGCTTAAAGAGATTTGCACGCATTTATCGGCTACCGCCGAGGTTTGCGAGAAGACTGATGCTTTGGGGCGAAACTTTATCTGAATGAATAATGCATTAAAGCCCCGTGATTGAGGATGCGTGGCAACGAACCCGCCAGGTCATAAAATGATCCTCCAATTATTCCGATAATTTAAATTGCCTATAATAACCGCATGCGATCAAGCGAAGCGGTTCACTGCCTCCGTGGCATGGACGCGATTTAAGAGAGAAGGGTGAGCGACCTAGTGTTGCCTGAAGTATGCAGGCGATCCTGCAAGGCTGGCAAAAAGTAAACAAACGGGAGAAGAGAGTGATAAGAGTACAGTGTGCATAAAGATTTTTCTGTGGAAATTATAAACCACTAGATGAGGATCCAGAGTTTTGATTTCTTCAAAATACTAATGATATTTTTTTGGATTTAAATATATTTTGTTTATTAATCGAAATATGATCAATGATATTATTATTTTTAACAATTTGATGAAGTATTTTTATTAATATTTTATCTACACGATTTGAGGTGAAGTACCAAAGGTCAGCTCTGGTACTCCTTTTATTTAATTCGGAACTTCGCCTCAAATCTTACCAAGACAATAATGGATTCATCAAAATCAACGAGAAAAGTTAAAAAAAAACTTACAATGGGCAAACATTTGATATTGGGCGCCGAGGATACAACTCAGAAAAGAATACTACCGCGAAAAGATGTAGCTCAAATAGCGACAGCATTCTATAGTAATCTCTATTTTAGATCTATTAGTAATTTATAGATACAAAAGGGAAAATACTTAAGTCTCGAAGTTGAAGTTCCCCTATTCTACATTCTGAGGTTCTAAGAGATTTACAAGAACTGAAACGAGGAAAACTTTCAGCAGAAGAAAGAATCAGTAATGAATGTCTGAAAAGCACTGAGGACATAATAATTGAACCAATGACGTGTGTATTCAAAGCCGTACGAAGGAATGAAGAAATACCACACCAAATGACCAGCACAGTACTATTATTGCACAATAAAGGATACAAAACTGACTTTAATAAGTGCTTTCCCATCAGCCTCTCATCACACAATTATTAATTTATTTTCACGATCATAACTCGGAGATTATCCGCGTCTGTAGGTGAAAACCAAACACCTGAGCAAGCAGATCTTAGATCAGGTTATTCCATCATCTATTCATTACAAATAATGCACGAAATATTTGAAAAATCACTGGAATTCAATTTAAAAATTTGTTACCATTGTAGACTTTGCAAACGTATTCGACTCAGTATATCACCTGTACATTATTCAAGCAATGAAGAAACAAGGAATTGAAAATAAATATATCAGACTACTATCAAAACTGTATACACAACTACGCACGAATCAAAACAAAGAAGGAGGATATAACAAGGAAGAAGAAGAAAAGATTGCGCGCGGTCTGTGCCCCGTTTGTTAGGGTACTGCTCCGGCTTGACCCGGCGTTAATCGGAGTAATCACGAAAAGCTACAGATAAGACCAGCCGGCCTCTAGAATTCTTCTGCAGACAGCGACTGATATCAACCTAGCTGACAGGCTAGTGTTGAAAATCTCTCGCCACCGTGGGAACTGGAACCTAGACCCGCCGGGGCAGACGCACTGCTGTGACATCAGTTGATGTACTGAGCTAACTCTCCCGGTGACAAGGAAGAGGAAGGAAAGATCGCGAGCTCTCTACGTTATCATGGTGCGTAGCAACTCACTCCAGCTCACGGAACTTTCTGCGCTTCCTGAGGCATCTGCTTCTCCAGGGACCTCCTGGAGGCGTCTGCGGGAATTCGCAGGTGGTAGGCTCGACCCACATTGCCTTCCCTTCCTCTTGCATGCGTTTGCATTTTAATCGCGCGCCCTTCCTTGCAAAGGCGTCGGACGAGGCCGCCGAGCCGATTCCCCGAGTTTCGCCTGGCGCCTCCCAGATAAATTATCCGTTTCGAACGGCAAAGACGAACTCCCGCCGCGGCCGGGAATTAAATTTTGCGTTAAATTTCGGGTCGTATTTTATTAATCCAGGCGAACGTCACAAGAAGATAAACTTGAAGTCCGCTATAAATTTAATTTCGCGTGGGAGGAAGGAGTCTGCAGGCCAGATTTTGCCTCGAATGCTAGGCGAACGGCGTGGGGGGAAGTTCTTTTCCCATTTCGTCTCGAGTCCTCGATTCCCGTTTGGATCGCTTCTTTAAAACGTCAGTCGTAAATTTAAGAAGTACATTATATAGCATTTAAAGAGCGAATATCCCTGGAAGTTTTCGTACACTGTTTTGTGGGCTGCAAGGCAGCTACCAATCATTATCTATATTAGAGAGTAATGTGTAAACTTCTGTAAAGAAATCTGTAAGTTCTGCCAACTTATGATTATTAGTACAGTAGATCGTTATTCTGATTACTTCTAAATAGCAAATTCACACTTCTTTGAACAAGCAACTCAAACAACAGCTCGCTAAACATCAATGCCACACAGCGCTAATTTTACTTGAAGAATACTTATTAAAAGTATAAATTATATGCGTAAAAAATCGCAACTGTAGTTAAAGGTTAAGTTTGTAATGTGAAAATATGCAAATTTGTATACAGTATTAATTTCTATGAAACATAATAAATATCTTAAACAGTTTGTAAACTCATTAAGTATTATGCTGTTTTGCTGCCGGATCGAACTACTGAACTAATAATCATAAGTTAGCAGAACTTACAGATTTCTATGCAGAAGTTTACAC
The DNA here is from genome assembly GCA_017312745.1 of Gryllus bimaculatus. Lineage (NCBI taxonomy): Eukaryota > Metazoa > Arthropoda > Insecta > Orthoptera > Gryllidae > Gryllus > Gryllus bimaculatus. Next base: position 18,679,991 of record BOPP01000003.1, read on the forward strand.
ATTATCCTCTAATACAGATAATGATTGGTAGCTGCCATGCAGCCCACAAAACAGTGAACGAAAACTTCCCGGGACATTTGCTCTTTAATACTGTTTAATCAAGATTTTATCTCTAATTTGTTACATGTTAAATGACATTAAGGAAGACCGAAAATATCTAAACTTTGCGAACATGACGGTCAAATCAGTATACACAGTGTAAACAGTGTTTAAAGATAATTTTCTGGAGCAAAATAGTAAGTCGTTAGTATTTGTTGCTAGTAATGCAGTAGAAGTATTGATCAGCGTCTTAATTTTTGTTACTCATTTGAACTATATAATTCTCAAAAAGTGCTCTTTGTATTTCTTTCATTGACATCACACTTTTTGTGCACCATATTATAAATTACTCCGCCATTTTGCGTAAACCGCGAACCCGCTTCTTCATCAAACGCCATTGAAGCATCCTTCCCCTTGCAGCGTCTAAGCTTTTTCGTCAGTTCATTAATATCCGCAGCCGAGCCACCGGCCCGAGTCCTACCGGACGGGTTGAGGGCCTGCAAGACTACGGGCTGGGGGGGGGGTGATTGACGCGAGCGGCCGTGACGTCACGGGCGAGATGGATGGTCCACGTCGTTCCTGTGCACCTGTGCGCCGGCCGACGGACAACGGGAGAGTTCGGCGAGGCCGGAAAATATCTCACTGCCTTCGCCTGCCCGCCGACTCAAGGCTATGCACGGAACTCTTCCTGCCGCTGGAAGGTTATTGGTAGACGCAGGTGTCAGGTGGATATGTAGCGAATTCAAAAAGATGGGAAAAAAGATACCTTTAAATTTTAAAAGATAAGTGAAAAATGATGTCTGAAGATGTACTCAGTTGTGAGTGTTCAAGAACTCCCCGATCATAAGATGGATCACACTAATTTAGTGTTCAAAATATAATACTGATAAATATACATACATTGTTTTAGTAACATAAATAGTAAATCAGATTCGCCACAGTTTTATAAAGAAATGAATAGGATGATACGACAGTTTCAAATTAACATTTTCAAATCTGTTAAAGTTATATTGCAAAAATAATCATATAATAATTAGTTGTCTCTAGGATCTTCGGTGCATTACAAACAATGAAACAAAAGAGAAAAGTTACTGCTAAAATAACTATTGATTTCTAATATTTTTTTAACTAATAATTTTTGTTTCGTAGATCCTATTGGGGATGTTTTTTGACAAAATCCTCATGCATCATTGTAAGTTTCACGTCAATAGGAAAGATTTAATTTTCGGTGCATTTTCATGTCGGTAATGACATACCGTTGGATGGAAAGATTCAATGAGTCTGTAGACTACATATCCATTTATTTTGAATTTTGGAGAATGACACACTCTCATATATTCGTCAGGAAAAATGGATCCTTGTTTTGATTTGTGAAGAATATTGAAAATTACTTTATTATTCTTTTTATTGTAGCCTATAATGTCATACATAACAAGCACGTCTTGTTATTGATATAGTCTTATTGAAATCCATTTAGTTTTAAAACACACTGAAAGCAATTCACATTTTACACCGTGATTCCTCACAAAATGATTGAGAAGTAGCAATTCTGCTCTCTTACATGTTAAGCAGTATTACATAGTACAGCAGTGCATGGTTGCTTATCTGTCATTGAAGAGTTGTAGCGAGGGATGAATGTCCTGCGTTAATTGGTATTACTTTTGCAGATTCTGCTTTCTACATTACAGTCCCTACTTACTGCCTTGTGCTACTTAGAAGACGAAAAAATTGTAAATACAATAACTGATTTTCGTTTACATTTTGTACAAAAATATTGCCTTTTAAGGATATGTATTATATGCAGAACACCCAAACGAGTTCAACGCAACCAAATACTCCGTATTCTTTATTTCTGCAGTTACTGCCTTTCTCCTTGGCAGTGCAGAGAAACTATTATGCTCTCAAGAAGAGAACCCAAAATAAAAATATATTATATTTTTTTAAATCTATCATCTGAAATTATTTGAATTTCATTCTGATATTATACAAATAACAAGTTTATGTTATTTGTAGTGAAGACTATCTTGTTTCTGGACTGTGCGAAGAATATTCATTCATTGTGTACATCCAGTACATAGGTGAACTAGTGGAGCTAAAACAAGCACATAGTTCCGCGCATTATTTTCAATTTTTTCAAATTCAGCGAGTTCAACGACAATTATACTTACAGTATTGTTTTAAGCATCTATTCTCCTATTCGTGAGAAAACACTTAAAGAAAAAAATTGGAAAGGTGTTTGAAAATTTTTTAAAGAAATTGCATAACTTTCAAGCGCAAATTACGCGAATACTACTTGTTTTTTTTTAACAAATTGTACTGACCTTTGTTAAAGAGTTAATTGTTTACAACAGAAATTTTTGTTTCAGACAGTCTATTTTCAATTTTGTAGTTTTGAATGTTAACCTTTTGCAATTTTTGAGGAAAAAAAACACGGAAAAATAAGCGAAAATGGAAGTGGCATCATCGTTTTTACCGTCTGTAATTTATCGTGTTACTGATAAGAAGATAATTATAAGACAGAATATATAACGTTTTTTGAGACAAAAATTCGTTAATTATTTAAAAATTGCCTGTATTTTGCGTAATATTACACGAAAACGATTCATATTTTGGAAAAATTGTTCATCTTATTGGAAGATCTGTCTTTAGGGGAGATTACACTAAGGAGTAAATCTCTCTCTTTAATATTATAGCAGTTTATTTGTTGCAGGAAGGGGAAAAAGTATACTTTTACAATTTTCAAAGCATCTGAGAACTTATCGAACAAAATAACTGCACCATTATCTTAAGCACTCTTTACGTTATCCGAGAACAAAGTTTGATAAATAAATTAGAAAAAGGTTATGAGGTTTCCTGTATGGTGCACTCCAAACTCGAAATATCCGTTTAAAATTCCCTTTGAATATACCCGTAGACTCAGGTTTATTCAGATCGAAGTCAGTTTTGAAGAAAATCAGTTGAACAGTTTAGACGCTAGAGTTGACCCAAAACAGACGGACGCATGGACGAACAGACAGACAGATAGACAGACCTTTTCTAAACTTTAGAATATTTCGCTATCAAGGACCCGCAAAATATAGATTGACTACGTGTAGAATGATTTTTTTTCTGAATTTTCAAACAGAATTGTTCCACTTTTTTGCCATCTTTTCCATCGCACGATTACATAACTTTCTCGTATAAAGTACCATTGTAAGGGCGAGATTGTAAAAAATGAGGTAAATAAGATAGTTCAGGAGATTCTTGTATTAAAATAGTTACATTTGCATACGTTTGGCAGAATGGTTTTCAACCCAAAAGTGTAGAAAATTAGAAGAAAATATTATTAAAATACAAATGTTAGTTCTTTGGAACATACAAACAAGCTTATAGAAGAGTCAATAGAGGTTTAGTTAAAACTGGTTGAAATGTCTGAATTTGTCGTGTCCCTTGATACGTTAATATGAAGCGCAGGTGTTTACTACATTTGTCTTAGAGAAAGCTTTCATTTTGGCCTCCCTCTCCCACAGCATCGATTGCTTTGCCCGCCCTCGAAAAGTTACTTGGGAGTTAATCCCCAGAAAATCGTTGTTTGTTGTCGCACCAGCGTGGTGGAGTTGGCGGTAGCGCTTTGCGAACTGCTCGGACTCGCAACTCCAACAGAGCTCCTGCGGCCGCGCGCCGGCTCCTGCTCAACGAGAGCTGTGTGCCCAGCGGATCGCGCACGTCCTCGCCCAACCTCTGCCTTGCAGGCAGCCTGCGGACAGCAGCGCGGCGCGGCGCGGCGCCCGCCGGAGAATGGAGCTGGGTGGCGCTCTGTGGCCGCTGCGCGAGACGTCACCGCCCCGACACGCGCCGATTCTGCCCACGCCCGCCCCCACCGCCAGGCTTCCACTAATGCGTACCCGCCCCCTATTCGCACTTCCTACGCACTCATCCATCTGGCCGTTCGCCCGTCCATCTCAGCCACCCACCTACCAAGCCAGCTAGCAACCCATATACCCACCTACACATCTACCCAGCCACCCACCCACTTAAATAGCCACCCAACTGCAGAGCCTCCCAGCCAGCCAGCCATTCATTTACACAGCCACCCAACCACCTATCTAGCCATCCATTCATTCACACAGCCATTCTCCCACTTACACAGCCACCTAATTACACAGCCACCGAACCACCTACTCAGCCATCTATTCATTTACACAGTCGCCCTCCCACTTACACAGCCACCCATTTACATGGCCACCCAACCACCTATATAGCCATCCATTCATTTACAAAGTCATTCTCCCACTTACTCAGCCACCTATTTACACAGCCACCCAACCACCTACCCATCTATTCATTTACACAGCCGCCCTCCCACTTACACAGCCACTCATTTACAGAGCCACCCACCTACCCGGCCACCCACTTACACAGCCACTCAATAACTTACACAGCCACCCATCCAATTACATAACTTCCCCACCTGCACAATTACCCACTCACTTGCACAGCCACCCAACAGCCCACACAGTAACTCACCTATTTGGGAAATTTAAAATAATAGTTCCCTTGGCCCTCGTCATAACCCACAGTGTTGAAAATTTATTTGGCACCGATCTATGGGCTAGAAACTAATTCTGCTTTAATATTTGCATCTAATTTTTTGTTAGTAATGAATTAATCGCTTTCTTTTTCTTTAAATATTAGATTAAACAGTAATAGTAATTATGCGAACTGTTTTGAGAAAAGTGTATTACTTGCTTTCATGGCTGTACTAGGCACGACGCCGTGTCAACAATGCGAATTGACATCTTTTGAAGAAGTCAACGTAGCGGCGTGCTCACCGAAAATGGAAAGACGTGATTCTTCCCTCAGAATTGAATGTAGTGCGAATAATTGAAGTTATTTCCTTTCAAGCGGTCTCGGGTGCAATATGTTTAAATATTACCATAATATATTTCAATAAACGTCTCGGCCACTGTTCGCTAGTAGTGTTCTAATATTGTATTCACATGGAAACCTTTGTACAATCTCCCTCCGAGTAGAAAACCGAGTACTCAGAACGAATACTTACTAGAACGGATTAGACGCCATTATGCAAATTCGCAACAGGTACCTTCCCTATTAGGATCAGAAAGGGCGTGCAAAGCCAAAGGACGTCTCAGAGGTTTAAAATGTCGCCTCATTTTATTCCGCGTATCGTGATGCAGAGCACGTTGTCATAACATGGTTAGCGACGATCCAACGCCATTCATCTTTGTCTGAAGACAATTCTATTTCGTACATAAGAGGACGAAGTCCTTCTAGCGCAATGCTTTATTTCTGTATTTATCTAGTCCTTCTTTGGCACCTCTGACGCACAGGGAGCCATGTTCAGTTCCGTTTTTTTTCTGTCCGGTGGCAACCTTGCTTTGTCCGGTGGCTCAGAGGACGAGCCCCGCCATGCACGCTCGGAGCGGCGGGCCATCGCCCATTGAGACTTCACGGAGACCACCTGTGCAGCTAAGTCAGTAGGGGGCTTTGCGAGTTGTGCGATGGCGGCAGTGTCTGGCGAGCGGGCAGTTGCAGAGGCTCCATCAGCAGGTGAAGCTTGTAGCATAATGATAGTCATTGAAGGGAGGATAGTGTACCGTAGTGGAATAAGAATAATTTCAAATAACAACAAAATAAGAAGTATATTAATAAATTACAAAAAATTACAATAGATGCTTAAACTGAACCCTCCGGCATCCTTTTCTTCCCCAGTACTCTGCTTTACCGCAGAAAAAACCACGCGTGATGCTCTGTGTCGGACTTCCGTCCCGTGACTACCACCGTCACATGGTCTGACGCCAAAATTAAGACCGGTCGCCGTCCGGCGGACCGCGTGCCTACAGCACCCGAGATAGTCTGGCTCTTACACTCCAGACATCTCACCCATACTCCAACTCTCCCCGTACCTACTCGTCCTCCGCTCTCCGATTCAAACTGAATGAGAACGCGGGCGCAGATGGCGCCGCGTTAAATAGTTGGAGCCTGCATCCCACCACACAAGTTTCATAGGTAGGCTCGCCTGCTGTCGGCAAGCGAGGGCTCGCAAGCTAGCTTCCTAGGACCTTACTGCCTTCAAGACTCGCACTATAGCAATCCCTAAGGGTATTTTTGGCTCTGCCACGCTGTCTGCGTCAGCTTCTAGAGCGCAAAACCAGGAAGGACAGGGCTCCGCCTTTCTTCCCCTGTAATGTGCTTTCACCAACCTAACGGTTCGGGCTCTCGTGTTAACAACGCCACAATAGGCTTTGGGTACAGCAGAATTATTTACGTATCACATGTGATATGTTAATGAATAAAACAATAGCGAGTAATGATATTTTGAAGGCAGAATTTCTGGATGATTACTTTATGGCAGAACTCGTAAGCGAAGAATATGTTGCTATTCCGATCATACATTATATAGTGATTGAAATGCAGATGATTATCATTGTGCGGAAAACCACCCACTAATAGCAGGGTTTCAACTTCTTGCAGTAATAATTGAAAAAGTTAATAATATTGTAATAGTAATAACTAATTAGGTATGGATATTATCATAGGTAAAATCAAGAGTGCTTTGTCGATAAATTCCCGACTGGTGAAGCGAAGAAGGGGATTTATCTGAGAATTTCGAAAGCACGAATTTAATAGGTCTATTCCACGTGGGAAATTATGTCCAACAGAGTTCCAAAACGCGCTAAGTATTGAAAATAACTGAAAGCGCATGTGAAAATCAGATGTCATGTTATAGTACATGCGCTTTGAGAAAATGACGTTTAAGTGTATTTCGAAATGTCGAGCTGGTTTTCACCGAAAAACGAGAAACTTTATACGACAACATTTAGAGCACATGCACTCACAAAGGTAATAATGGGAACAAATTGACGCGCATATAAAATTTAAAGAATAAGAGACAAAGCAAAAATTACATTTTGTAATTTTTGAAAAAAAATAAAGGAATTGAACAAAATGGCGTTTGTCATCTTATACCGCACGTTTATTACTAACTACACCCAAATTTAAAGAAAAAAAATGGGGCCGGTTTTTAGAAATACTTGTTTTTTTTTATTTTTTATTATTGCGCATGTTTTGCGCAATAGTGCGCAAAAACAACTGAAATAAAAAAGTGTACATGACCTTAATGAAAGGCCTCATTATTGAGAAAGAATTTTACTTGAAGAAAAATCTCTATCTTCAATTTCGTAGTTGTAGAAATCCGCTGAACTCGTATACCCACATAAATGTTGTGAGTAGGTATGCATTTGGCATTTAGGAGCGATTGTTCGACTTTGCGGGCTAGCTAAAGGAGTCCCCCGTGCCTGGGCCAATTCCCACGCTTCGGGAATAAATATATGTTTTAGTAATTTCAAATTGTGTTGCAGACTACCACGCAGAAAACGCATAAAATACTGTTTCTACCTCAAATATCGAGACTATGTGCTACTACATTAATTCTGGGATACCGTTATCTGCCCTGTACTAATTCGCAATGTTTAGTTTGTAATTGTATGTATCCTAAAAAATGTATGTTTTGAAAATTTTTCAGCGATACCTTACAGTTTACCTATTCACGTTTTCTGGACAGAGAACATTCGTCGACAAACTGTTGCGCAGTAACCACGGATCTTCAGCAAAAGAAACAAGCAATATTTTTTCATCTTACCGCGAATATCCCGATGATGTTTCTTTTTTCCATCCATAATGTTTTGTTTGATTATCTTGTTTGTTTGTTTTCAAGCAAACTGTCTCAGCCTGCACTTTTGTTCATTCGCAATAGCGTCATTTTTACACAGTGCAACGTGTCCCTCGCAAGTTGACCGATGTCTTGTTCAAAGAGAATCCATTCAAGAGTGATCGATGGGTTCGGTGCATTTCCGAGCGCTCGAGTGCCTGAACCGAAGCCGAAGGCCGAGGGCCGAAGAGATGAGCTGAGCTGAGCGAAGCTGCATTATTAGAAGTACTTTGCGGTCTCAGAATTGCTCCAGGCCTCATTTTTATTGATTATTCCCCACGAAAAGACTCAACCCTTGACGGATTGCGTAGCAACGTCACATCTGAAAGACTGTCGCCCGCCTGGTATGCAAATGGCAGTCAATTCAATTTGTTGGCCTCCTTCCGGCTCGAGCGGGTACACTTTTATTTGCGTAAAATGCCATCTGAAAGGCAGATTAAGCTGTGGCGTTTCTTGTCTTGTTGCTTATTTAATATTTTACTCTAATTTTAATCTTTACATTATTTTGAAGCTGTTTTTTATTTTCCCCAGGAATATGTACATATTTTTTAAGGCCTAAGGTTATGTCAAAACAAGTAAGCAGTTGTCACGCTACTGTATATTCTTTAAGATAAAATCGTTTAAAATATTTTTAAGTATTGTTCACGATAGAATACTCGTATCTTGTGCTTTAAAAAAGAGTGGATTTCGTTTCTCCTCCAAACATTTCAATAAATTTATTTATGAAGTCAACTAATTTAACAAGTTATTTTATTACTTTTTTTATCAAAAACGCTCAGTATTAAATTACGACAAATAACCTTCTTGACGGGTAGTACGCAGCTTATAAATTATGTCATATATTCAGATGGAAAAGTAATTATTCAAATTAAAATATTCACAAATAAATCATTAACTGAATAGTTATCAATTTCGTTGTAACATACCTTTACTATAATCTTATAAACCTCCATGAAAATGTCTTGTTTGGTCAGTGCCGTTTGCCAGCTCAAGGTGGCGAACTCAATTTAAGACTGACCTTTTTCTACCTCTTGTCGACATTTTGAGGTGGAGTTCACTTACTGGTAAGACGTGTATCACTACGAAAAAAATGTCTCTCCTCCGTACGACACCGACGACTAACAAGCCAGTCAGACAGGTGCATCATGCAGTAATGGCCACCATAAGCTTCTATGTGTTGTTGTCGTGTCAACAAAGCTTTTAAATCAAAGTCGCCATTTCCGAACGCCTGTGTTCTCGCTTTAAAAAACCTGCGCTGTGCGGCCATAAATTCCTCCATTAGCTTATACAGCAGAGACATCCTACAATAAATCCTCATAATGAGTGCCTTTCAAAAGAGTTGTGATGTTGTCCACGCAGGGCAGAGTGTATCATTGCGAGAAAAAACGGGGGCAAGGAAGATGTGATTCCAATGCAAACGTAAACAAAATTGTTCTCGGTTACATCGATGAGACATATGTTAAAATTCTGTGCTCGCCAACTTATTTGTTGTCCGGCTAACGAACGCTTTGCATTGTAGTGGGGGACTAAGGGCAAATATTCATATTTAAGGAGTAATATTTCTATAATCAGCTCTTTATTTCCGAAGTTTCGAATATTTCTGAAATTTTCAGAACAAAATTTACTCAATATTTGAATGTCTTGCATCATTAACAGTAGCTTACATCTTACAAAGATTATGTCCTTCCAAAACTGTCAATCCTCATTTACACTGGAATGAAATCAAATAGAAATAAAAGTCACGATCAGTAAGTAAGGCGTTTTTAAGGTTCTGCTTTGATATGTGCTTTGCTTATGAACAGAAGAAATGACAAAGATTGTCTGCTTTCAATAGTTTCTCGCTATTTCTTGCCTTGTGCATAGTTTTGCCTGCAACTGCTACGTCATCTCCCACATGTTGTGAAAGATCTTCCAAGGCAACTTCAACACGGAGTGCGGTTCTTGATTGCTCCATTTCCCTGAGGTGTGACCACAGAGAATATTCAAGAAAAACATGTTTAATTAATTATTTAATTTGTAGTTCTGCTTATCGTGGACTCCACGGTCGAAAGATTGTAAGACCCGCTCTCCCTGTATTATTTAAAGTGTTTTCTAACAAATGAAATCGGACAGCGCTTCTGCTCTAGACTGCATAACCATCAGACACACTGATAGAGACAAAATCTCTCAATCGAGTGCCGTTTGGCATAGAAAAAACTAAATATAACATGATGCGGAACCATTAACGTAAACATTAACCACTACGTACATCGTTCATTATTTCCTTAATAAATATTCACGCCCGATTCTTAGGAAATCTAACAATGTGTTTGGTCGTCTAGAACCTGGTCTTAATAAATGACTTTCCAACTAGAATTAAGAGCAAATTCTCTTTCGATGCCTTCTTGATTTGTTTTTCATTAATTGTTTGTAGTAGGTGTTTCGAAGTTTCCTACAACATGAGTAATGTAGTTAAATGTATATAGGTGTAGTGTAATAAGTTTTAATGTAAGCCATCACAACACATGAAAAGTACTGTGAGTCTGAAAGGGCCCTCGCGGTTTAGCTCATTGGCCAGCGTGATCGCTTTCGATGACGCGACCCAGGGTTCGATTACCGGTCGGGTAAAATAGTGTGCGTTTTCCATGCAATGTCGCAACATATTTTGTTGTATGGCGATGAGAAAACTCACTTGCCAGGTTGAGAAGATCACATACTGGGGAGAGATGTCTTCGTGCAAACCACACGTACTGCTTAAATCCATGGCCGAGAGACCGCGACGCTGCTGGTAGGCCCTGGCCCGTTCGTCGGCTGTCGCGCCGAGTACAGAAAGTGTAATAATCTAACTTTAAATACTAAATAAAATAATAACCCTAAATAATCTCCAATGAGTCTCCTCATTGATGTTAAAAGCTCATAATTATGGAAAAATTATTATTAATTACTGTGGCATCGATATATAAGAATACGTAAATAAATAAATTAAATTAAATAAATAAATAAATAAATAAAATTAAATAAATAAATAAATTAAATTAAATTAAATTAAATTAAATTAAATTAAATTAATAAATAAATAAAATTAAATTAAATAAATAAATAATGTTTGGTCATGATTACGTAACAAACTTGCAGACAGATAAAATGCCGAATGTGTGGTCGAACTTAAACAATTTCTTTCTCTCTTCGATCGGTTACTAACTTAATAAATGAAATAAATAAACAAAAATTAGAACAAGAAGATGCATATTTGTGTATATGTTTGTGGTCTGGGCTTCCAAAACGCCGGAGTGCCGGCTGAGCCACAACTAGGCAGGCCGATTCTAAGGCTTTCGCTTCTAACAAACCCGCTAGGTCGCTTGAAAGTCGCATGCTTAGTTCATTTCTTTTAATTTAACTAGGAGTATATTTATCTAAATAACAGTAAGCTACATCCTAAATCTGCTTTGGTCTGTCGGGACTCCCATCTCTTTCTTTCTCTGTGCCGTACCGCCCACAAGAAGCCCAAATACATACAAGATATGGCAAGGTGATCTGTCGCACATCGTATACGACTTTATCGAAAGAGCTTCACCCATCATTTTGCATCATATAATTAGCGAGAATTTTAAATGCAAACAGATATAAAAATGATCAGCATACAAGTCATTGAAACACATATATGAAGCATTTAAATATTGCATTTTTATTTCAATTACACCTTCACCCTGTTATTTTTCGTTGAAAAGTGTGACTTGAAGCCACTTTCAAAATGTTTCTAAACACTTCTCGCTCTCCATGCAACATGGCGACCGGCGTCTGAGCTGGCTTTCAAAGCGAAGTGTCCGTGTTGTGGTCACGTGGTTCGTGACGTATACTGGTGTTGCGCAGAACAAGCAAAAATCGGTTGGCCGGACTTCGTCTCCCATGTCTTTGCATCATGGGTTCCGCCATGATGCAAAGACACGGGAGTGTTCCAGTGACGCAGAACTGCCGAGCCGCTGGACAACGTCCAAGAGCCGGAGAAAGCAGCGCATTGTCGCCCGAGCAATAGCCCAACGTGTCGAGCGAGTCACGGTCGCCGCGTGCATTTTGACGATGTTATTAACACTATTTTGTCCGCGGGAACTCACCACACCAAGTTATCGAGGAAGACAATACAAAGATGGCGGCCACTTAATGTAACGCAGAGGTAAGTGTTTCGTGGAGACGTCACGAGATTGAAATCTTTAGAATGCTTTTGTACGGAGGAATGTTTTATTTTTAGTGTAAAAGTAGAGTTAATAATTTCAGCTGTCAAAAAATGTTTGCTTAATTGGAACTTTGTAGGATATTGAATACTTTTAAGGTCAAATATGGTTACTCTACAAACGTTTCAGAATCGTAAATCTATTCAGAAAATCATAAAAAAACTCCTCTGTAATGATACACGATTGAAAACCAGAAGTGTTGAAGAGTTGTTGCTTCTGTGTACAAAAACCGATTAATAGTATCTAAAAACAATTATAGCGTATCTGGACTTATTTTAAAGATGTTGAAATATTGTAATCATAAATAATGAGGGGTTTCATTACTAGTAGAAGTATTCAGATTACCATAAACGGTTTACAGGAACTCAAAGTATCGAACGCAATAAGACCTGGGTGTAATATTCTTAAATATCTGGTGTTGTGCGTAGTATGTGATATTATGTGATAAAGAGGCTTGTGGTTTTCAAAGTGAGTATTTCTAAGGAGACTTAAGGTGTGTAAGATGCGGCAACGTCAAGTGTTGAAGTTTCGTGTTCCACTGTGGGTAGTACTTTTATATTTACACGATACCACCTTCCCAAAGTCGCTGTACCTCAGTTAAGGCTTCGCTCCGCATTTCCAACGCTCCGGCTTTTGCCGGGCGCAACTTGCATAAGACAACCTTGAGTATGTGTAAGGCATAATGTCCAATCTATTTCATAATAAAATACTTCTTGAGAACAGAAGACGCTTCCTTTTCGCAGAATTATTTTACTTTATCCAACGCCTAATGGCTAATGATCAACCGGATAAATCTTAATGAACTTCTCCCTTTCGGACTAATTCCAAAATGATGCATTCATCGTTTCTATTAAAGCTGTCTGATCAATATGCTAACTAACCGCATATTTCCAATATTTGCGATATTTAGAAGTAACACATACCTTGCAACGCAATATAGTACTATTTTTCGAGTCATTCCTGATATGAATAGGTTGATCTTGAAGATCCACAAACATATTCTTAAGTCCCGATTACATGTTACTTCTCATGGTCTCCTGCATTAGAAGAATCTATACATAAATAAAAGAAAATATGCGTATGTCCATCGCATTCTGACGTGAAACTACCAGATTTTCTAACTTTATTCTTATTAGTATCTCGTCGGAGTATTTAAAGAGTGGTATAAATTCAATCGGACATGCGGGAGCGTTACTTTTGCAAAGTTAATCGACAACGTGGGCTCTATACCCTTCCCAGAGGGTCTTACTTGACGTGTGATCTATGGATGGATCTGTGGATATCTTTTTGAACTACAGGACT
>BOPP01000003.1:18705533-18779381 GCA_017312745.1 Gryllus bimaculatus
TATATATATATATATATATATATATAGAGAGAGAGAGAGAGAGAGAGAGATAATGGCATGTCATCCCACCATCTGTCGACAACCGCGCCGCCATCTTCACGCCAATTAACAATCTTCACACCGCGCTGATTAATCTCTAGGCGGCCGCCGCCTGCGAATAGCTCGCACGCGAACAGAGGGCCGAAATCTCACCGGAAGCGCCCAGTGCTTGTTTATGACAATGCCTCTTCATGGCAGACGGTCCAGACGGGGAAAATGACTGTAATACATCATATCACACAGTTTCTGTTAGCATGTGAGGTAATAATGTGAATCGGTTATATTTAGATATACTGAAGAAAAGTAGAATAAAACTAATAATTTAATTACCTCTACCGACTTTGATGAGTAACGAGTTTTACCCAATTAATTTTTTTTCTTGTAATATTGCAACTTGTATTTTGTTGATTTTCAACTGCCCGGTCATATAGCGATCACTCTAACTTTTAACTTCTGGGCAACGGGGGAACACATACCAACGACATTCACAAACATCCATGTCCGGGTCGGGAATCGAAGCCTCGGCTCTTTCAGTCAAGGCAGCTACGAGGAGGAGTCCTCAGTCTTAGCGACCTTGGCTATCTCGTCCTGCTAATAATATTTTTATTGCAAGATTTGTGTAGGAAAGCTCATTGAAATTTGAAATGACAAGTTTTCTGCATTGAATTGTTATTTCTTGGGTTGCACCTTGAAATTTTACCGGCTGCGATAGAAAAGCGGCAACACCTTTGCCCGGGTGGTTTTTGCGGTCGTGTCCCGACTAACGGGGTTTTCGACACTAGCTGTGTAGAATTCAACCACTATTTGGAGGAGAGCTCTAGCGTCTGACTGCTGTTGGTTGTTCTCTAAGTTTTTTTCCGGTCAATACCAGCTGAATGCCAAAGTAAGCGCCGAATCACGTATTTCAGACATCTTGGAGGGTATTAAAGGAGGAATACCGCCAGCTTTCGGTATTCAACCTGCACAACACTAACAGGAATTATGACGTAAAGAGTGGAGGCAGTGGCTGCTGTCCGAGACGGAGGAATATTTTGGCGTCCCTGATTTAGGTATTTCAATTTAAAAGACTAAAATATAAAATCTTGAACAATGTAGCAGTTAATCAAACACACAATTACATAACTAAAAATCTACGAATGGAGATGTTCAAGAGCAATACAGTTTTTCAACAAATTTCAATAATTTTACAATCACTGCACGTACTGATGAGCACTAAAATCACAGTTTGGAAAGTGTGTACATATATATGATTAAATTAATGTTAATTTGACTACTGAGGATACATCAATTAAACTTTAAGTTGGCAAAGTGTCACTCATGCACGTTTCAAAAGGGAAGTATCCGCCGTGTGTGAAGGCGTTTTTATCTAATTTTGAGTACTGTTCTTTATACGATAGAAGTCATACTCACTGAATATAAACCATAAACAATCCAAGAACAAAAGAGAATACGCGTAATCCCTACAAGTCAGTACAGACGGTGTAGCCAGTCAGTTCAATGAGCAAGTTGTCATTATTACACATTCTTTTACAAAATCACAGAATAAGAAATGAAAGATTTCCTCATTTCAACCGGTCCGAACCGTAAGAGCGAGAAAAGTTGAAAAGAAATGGTTCAAATTTTGACAATATTATTATTTAATTTAAAATTTATTTTGTTAAATTTCTATTAATATTTATAATTATTTATTGTGAATTTTCCCCGCCCCCTAAAAGTGTCGCCCCATTCGGGTCGCCCCCACAACGCCACGCCACTCATTTGAGCCAATTGGAGGCGCAGAGTTGGGGCGGGCGAGTGGGCTGTTGGGGCCCAGTGCGCGGCGTGAGCGCCGGGACCACCTCGCACTGCGCGGGCGGGCGCCGCCTCATTTGCATGGAACAACCGCACGGCGGCGCGGGCGGAGGGGGGGGGGCGAAGCGACAGCCGCGCCTTTGGCCGGCAACTGGCGGGCGCCTCGATCTTGCCTCGGCCTCAATTAGGGGGATTTGCAGAGGGAGTGATAACGTGGATCAGCCGAAGGCTTCGGACCCGATTCATGTTGGTTTCGCAAGTTGGTGACTGTTTTTTGTTGTTGTTGTTGTTTTGTTTTTTTGTTTTTTGGTAAGATGAGAGAATTTGATGTTCATAAAGGATTTTTCAAGTTATCCTGAGCTATGTCATGTACAGAGCAAGTATTGGGTTCCGTCAACAATCTGTGACCTACCCTCACACAAACACATATTCTGCGCACGGTATGTTTTATATGGAGCAATTAGTGGGGAAATAAATTATACGTTTTAAATGAAATGTCTCGAAAATTGTAAACATTCTTCAGTTTTATCTAACATACGTCAGCTGAGAGGCTAGAGAGATCGGCTTGGGTAGGAGGGGTGATGATAACAATGGAACACGCCCCTCGGGATGCCATTGGAACCTACTACAATGCCACTTCACATAGATACCTTTTTAAGATACGGACAGTCGTGAAACCTTAAAGTACTAATATTTAATGACCAAAAGCATTTAATAGTCACATTTCATTCAAAAAATTTCAAAACACAAATTTTGCATTTTACAAGACTAAGATGAAAAAATTTCGATATACCAAACATCTCGTTTTCCTATGAGTTACAATGCTTGGGCTGTTTCAGGTGGCTAAAGGACTTAGAGCATGCAGGTGCTAAATAACTGTAACCTGTAGTAAATCTGTTGCTGCCACATTGCTTCCGTTGTGCAAACATTGAAGATTGAAGAAGATTGATTGAAGAAGAAACATTGAAGAAGATTTTAAATGGCTGGAGGCAGACTCAAGGAAAGACTGCCCGTGGATACCAAGATTTAATACTTTTATTGGTTATAAATCTATGACTCATGAAGCAACTCACCAGCGGCGTAGACATAATTACAACTGTCTCGGGGCATGCTCGTCAAGTAAAGCTTACCCGTGGATAACTAACTTTACTGATGTATTGTAGAATCACAATGGGTGTGCAGGTCTCTCGCCGTGTGTGTTGGGTTGCAAAGCCTCTCGTGTTGTGTTGACAAACAGGCTGAGTAACGGATTAGAGATACATTTCTTTGAGTGTGACGAGAATCCTATTCACGTCGAACGAAACCCCAACAAGAAGTCGATTAAGGAAGATTTCTGTCGTAATGATTTCGTAGAGCCTCTTTGCAAAGAACTTAAATCTCTTTTCCTGATGCTTCATCAGGCAACTCACTTTGAAGGTCATCCAACATTCCTAAGTATTAAATGAAGTGATGGTTCTTTGGGAGTTATTTTTCGCTAGCCTATTAATAAAAAAGTGATGAAAAAATGAACTAACATGACATTAAGAACTTCTCATTCCTTTAAAATCATAAATAATAGAATTTGCGAAACGTTTTTCGTCAACTTTTTAACGTTAAACTATTTACAAAGCAAACAAAATAGAAAATCAAAAACTACACCACCATCGGTTCTCGACATCTTCTTTCCGTACGCCCAGCCTCAGGCTCGGGCGCGCATGGTGGTGTAGCCGTGGCGCCCTATGAACGCTGGTGCCCGCCGACGTCTGAACCGAAGGCGCGTCGTGATAACGCGAAGCAAGGCGCATGCGCCGGGTCACTGGGCGAGGTACGTGGCGGCCGCGTGGAAGGCGCGGCAGCGTAGTGTCGCCTCAAGGGCGCGGCGGAGCCTCGAATGTCTGATCGACGGTCGATGCGACAACCCGCTAGGCCAACTTGCTGCATCACCAGGGCCGGCCGGGCGCACGGCGGTCGACGGGTATCTTGGCAAAGCGGCGCACCAACTATGCACTTACTTCCCGGCCGGCTTTCAGTCGTCTACTCAACTTTCTAGCTACTATTTTTGCACGACATCAACTCCCTGCCTTCAACTCACTGACTCGACTCGCTGACTCACTGACGCGACCGCCTGTCAGTTGCAAGAGTTCTGTAAATAATAATAATAATAATAATAATAATAATAATAATAATAATAATAATAATAATAATAATATTTTTATAAAGTATGCTAATCTTTATTATACATTGCCTTCCTGTGTGATATTGTATTTTGAGGTTTATGCGGTAATATTACATTAAACTAGCGTGATATACGCCGTATTTGATACATTCCATTACGAGTATAAACGTCCGTAAGTGATGTAGAATTTCTTTAACAAATTGAAGAATTCTATTGTCCTATTTAAAAAATAATATTGTAGGAGCTGTACTGGAGCGTTTCAAAATGGTTCCCGCGAGGCGGAGTAGAGACCACTTTATTTCCACAAATTTAATTCGGAACCACCTGGGGTTGAGCCTAGGCACCAGCGGTGGAAGACGTGTAGTGTGACCACTACGCAACTGTTGGCCCAATAAATTAAGTATTAATTGTTTTGTTTTAAATTGTTTCAGATGTCAATTTTCATGTCTATTACAAGCTCTGTAACTGCCCAATATTTCACCCTTGAAGGAAATTTAAATGTTTGGGTGCATTTATTTAATATCGTTTGGAACTTCGTGAATGGGGCTATTCAGAACTTTGTTTGTGTGCAAAAAGGGCTCTCAATGAAATTCAAAAATGAAAATATAACAACATAAGTTGATCTTTTGATTGTCTTTCAAAGAGCAGATGATGTACACCAATAATGTACAGTATGTTCTTTATTTAATGCAGGGTTTAAAATAGGCAAATTGTTCCTAACACTTACGTCGCCTGCAAGATAGTCTCATGTTTGAACTCGCAACCACTAGATTTATTTTATAGCAATTTTGTTGTATGTATTCAACTTCTTTATTATTTTCTGAGTGATATTAAAAGTGATATTCGATCATTCGTGAGATGGACGACGATTTGTTTAAAACAGTTCCGTGTCCAAAAATATTTTGAAACCGCTGTTTGGGCGAAAGCTGCGTAGACTATTTTCAACAGTGCCCTGTCGTTTTTCCGGCTGCCGGCTAACGACATGGCTGTCAACAGAGATTTATTCCCAATCGCGTCGCCGTGCAATTGTTTTCCGCGAGCCCTCGTTAGTTGGCGGAGAGGACGCCAGAGTGCGATACCGGCGACACAAATGGGCGCTGCGCAGCGATAGTAGCGCCCCCTCTTGTAACGGGCCGCGTCCGGAGCGAGGGCCCGCGACGCAGCGGTTCCTTTGTCAGCGTGATGTAGTTGCCACCGCCCCCGATAAGTGCGCGGCTTAGTTGCAAAGGAACTTCCTAGATGCGAGATACTCCTCGCGTGGCAAAAAAAATTACAACCGAGCAACTGAGGAGAGCTTCTTTTTTGTAGCCAAAGTTTGCCAACGAGGCCAACTATGGCGTCGTTCCGCGTTTAATGGGCAAATAGTTTGGAGGAGGAACTCGGAGATTGGAAGGGTGCAGTGCCGAGGCAAACGCGGCGAGGGACTGCGACGAGGAGACGGACGTGGACGCAATGGAGACGAGGGACGAGGGCGCTGCACGTAGCGAGCATTTTGCCCCGCGCGGTGTATTCCTCTTGCGGACAGATCCCGCTTTGTTTTCTAGGCTTTTTTTCTTTTCTCGTTGCAAACGATTTCTCTCTCTTGTGTCCTTTGTGGTGTTTCGTTGGTGGTGTGGGTAACGTGGCGCGATAAATCTTTCGGGGTAGTCCCGAACAAGTCATTCGCGTGACTCGTTCTAGTGGAAACACATTGTTTTGAATATTTCTTTGCTGACATATTCATTCCATTAAGTATTAAGAACATATCATATACATTACAGACGGGGCCATAAAATTGTTTTGCCAAACATTATCAGCTGTAAATATTAATATTGTGAACTTTTCACCACATTCATTGCAATTTCCTAATTTCTTACCATATCCAATTTCAAACACTTTTGAATTGTTTTCTCAAGATATAAATTTTACAGCATTCTTTCCAATAAGTAAACTTTTTAGGGTATCTATTATTGGGATTAAGTTTTTACAGACCCTAATCAGGTACATATTTATTTCCTAAAATGCTTTAAATGCATACGTAAACATAAAAAATTATAACTCAAAACGATCATGAATTTAGTGAAAAGTGATGACTCAGTCGAGTGTATTGTATAATTTAGTCTTCGAGGTGTAAATTGTCGGTATGTGCTTCTATCACTTTGGTTTCGAAGTTGTTTGATTTCGGTTAGAAGCATGAAACAATAGCGAGATTTGCTACAGTAAAATAAATTTTATTTGGTATTTTGAATATAATAATTAAAATTATGTAATAAAAATTAAATATTTATTTCTTTATACCTTTCCAAGTACTTTTTACAATTACGTAGCAATGAACTGAATTATTATTTTCATGTGGTAATTCATTCAGTAGAAAATATTTTGAACATCAAGCAATTGAAAATGCGTTTAACATACATGTTCGAGTAAACGCATTCAAAATTAAGAAGATGTACACAAATCATTACTTATATTATTTCCTTTTTCTTGTTTGAATTCAGAGACTGACAGCGGGTGTGATATTCCAATCACAACAAATCTAAAAGTTAAAATTATAAAGTTAATTATCCCTTTCATAATAAATAAAATATTTTAGTTGGTGTACAGTATGTTTAAATACATATTTATTAGCTACAGAACAAGATTTTTTCAGACAAGTTTAAAATAACTTATGTTAGATGTATTAATGTAAATAAAAAAATCGCGTCGTGAGATAAAATAAGGTTAAACCATTAAAATGGTAAAATCACGGCCCTTTACATTCAAATAAAGAAACACAAAGAATTGTTGAACTTTTAATATAATTTTCAGAACCCGAATATAATTTTCTCTCTGCAATGACTCACATTGGAAACTGTATATAGAGAGTATTTTATTAGTAAGAGTACAATAGTATTATCCAAGAGGCTTTATTGCATTTTACGATCGGGATGTCATCCATTGTAACATCCAGTTGCGTGCATTGTGACATCTCCTTCTGATGTATTCGAATAATAAATAGTGCTACCTTCACGCACGTCCTCTTGGGTGGCTCGTTGGGTAGCTTTCACGGTGCAAACCCGGGTTCGATTCCTGGCCAACGCAAATTATAACTGTGTGCTTTTCATACAAATGTCCCAGTAAGTATTGCTGTGTGACGATGCGCAAGCCCACCGTAAAGTTAAGAATAGCAGTACATAGTCTTCGTGTTAACCACACGAACCCCTTATCCCATGGTCGACAGGCTGGTCACCACTGGTCGTCCAACGTCTGTTTGGAGCTGTCGAGCCGAGAACAGTTACCTTCACATCCCTTTCACCGACGTAGGTGGCTCAGGGCATCAATTGATATCAGGGCAGTGCCTCTGACCGGGGAGGTCCTCAGGTTTGAGTCTCGAAAGCAGGAATTTTGACACTAACTAGATTGCTAGTTCGAGGTCAGCTGCTGTCGAGAGAAGAATTCTAGCGGCCTGCTACTCTCGGCAGTTTTCAATGGTTTCTCCGATCACCTAATGCCGGGCAGAACCCTAACAAACGGTCCACAAGCCACGTGCGATGTTTCCTTCCCTCTCCTTCAACTATCCTCACCCTTCACTTGCAGCCACGTACACTTCACATGCACTACACAATCACACTTGTCGGGAGCTTAGTTTTTTTTCTGGCTGGGGCGGTGGGAGATACTTGGTTGGTGAAACCCCGGTAGCAGACGGAAGGTCGGCGCCTGATCTCGCCGTACAGCTGGGGAGGGCAACCGCCATCTGCCGTGAAAAAAAAACATGCACTACACATAGAGGACTGATGACATTAGCAGTTGACACGGCCGAAAACACGCGTCAATCGATCCCCATACCCCTGTCGCTGATAGAAAAAAGGTCCTAAGCCTCCTTGTTCTGTGGGAGGATTGTAAGTGGCGTGGCGAGGGCTGGGGGAGGAGGGACTTTCCCAATCCGCGTGCCCCCGTTCACGGAAGGCGCCGCGCAGTGGAGGCGAGCTGTCAGGCGCGCCCGCCTGTCACAAGCCGTCTTGCCGCCGCCTTCGGCCCGCCAACGCCTACGCCGTGGCGCCAGCCGCTGTTGTCCCCGGCATTGCACACGACGTCTGCCTGCTCCGAGATACGCCGCCCTCACCCCGCACCGGAAAGTTCTTGAGAGAGAAGTGATGCAGTTTATTGTACTATGTATATTCATGTTGTACAATTTTCATGCTAAGATTTAGTTTGGCATGATTGTTGATGATTGTTACGTATTTCGTTGAAATGATTCGCATTTAGTTCACAATCTTTGGTTAATTTGTACTGGGTCTGTAAAACTCTGTGTTATTATCATATTTCCGCCATGGAAATGCGTGCTCAAACACAGTGCAACGTGTTAAAAGAGTTAGACGCGTAAATTTGTCGTGAATTGAGAGGAAGTTTAATTTTTGTTGTAATACCTATATTTTTTTATTTTGTGAAATATACATTAACTGCATCGCCCATTATTTTCGCATCGCCCTTTGAATTGATATTTGTGGCTTGTAACAATTTATATGATTTCTGTGTCTTTTTTTGCTGTTAACATATTTTGCACATTATACTTCTTCGTTATTTTTACACATTGCATTACATTATTTTGCATATTTTCCTTTTTTAATTGCATGTATTACCAAATATATTTACATATATACGCGCATATTTCTCTCTTTTTATTGCTTATAAATCATAGCCCTAGTGATGAACAATGAGCTAAACCGCGAGGGCCTTCGGCACCGCTCGGCCGACAAAAAATCGTCTACCGGCCGCAACAAAGCATACAAGTGACGATTTCCTTTCTGGCATGTTGTTGGTGTGCCATGCTTTTCAGAATTCTGAGGCAGTGCGATCTCTCTTCCTGTTTATCCTGACACCACCCCCACTCAGATGCGGTTTTGGATTTCTCGAGACCGCCAAGTGTTTGCATGTTAATCGAAGTTTAGATAGTTATGTGTCAATGCAGGTGCAGATTATTACTATTACCATGCTCCAAATGGTCTGTCGTTGAGACAGAGCGTTGTCACTGACACAAATTTCTATCTCTAAACGAAAACCTCCCACCATCATATCGCATTCTCACTACAATTATTTACGACCGTGCATGAATATGATCTATGAATGCGACGACGACAACAAAACGACGAGGTTTCAAAACTTCTGTATTGAAAATTAAAACGTCCATATTTATAATGTGTTGCCCAAACCCATCGTTTCAATCTACGACCTCCTTCTACTGCACATGCGTTCACAGCCTCTCAGAGTTCCAATACCAAGAGAGATTTAGAGAATACCAGAACATTAAGGTCATCTCACGATGGGCAAATACTCCGCTCCATGAAGGTTGAATAAACAGGGTGCGCTTCGTTCGAAAACATGAAATGACGATGTATCATCAGTTACTATTTCATATTTTAACTTTTACAAAATTGTGATTATGGAACTTTTTCATAGACGAGGAGGTCGAAAATACTAATGGGGCTAATTACTTGGAAAGTAATTGGTCTGCATTAAATGTGGGAACTATATTAATGGAAAAAGGAGGAAAGGGGAAAAGGAAACTTCTACATGAAAACGTTATTTGTATATGACTCGGTATTAAAGTAGAAACTGAACAAAACATTCTTTAAGAAGAATGAAATTATAACTTGAACTATACAACTAAAATACACGATCTACTTGTATTTACCTCTGTACCATTTGCAGGGTTACCAGATGGCTTGGAGCGCCTCTTCCCCAAATGCATAACATAACTTAAGAATAAAGTAATTTGAATAAAATTAATTATTTTTACACAAACGACTAATTATAATAATAATAATAATAATAATAGTAATAATAATAATAATAATAATAATAATAACAACGACTTTGAAATGACCGTTCATATTCGTGGCAACAACGGCACCGAGTTGACGGACGCCTGTGAGCCCGCCGCGCCGCCCGACCGGCTGGAAGCCGCGGGGGCGCCGATGGCTGTCGCGATAGCGCGCGCCGTCATGCGTCGCTGGGGGCGGGGGATTAAGAGATCGGCGCCGCGCTCTGTCTCGGCGTTCGCCTGGCTCCCGCCATCACCAGTGTTAAAAGCTCATGGAAAATTCATTATATTCATCACGTAAAGTTAATGAATGTTCCAAAAAGGTTTTGTTTATTTTTGTTATAAAGCAATTTAAAAATTCAGATAGTGAATGTTCTTTGTTGGTGTTCGCAATTCAGTATATGGCTACTATCTATTGCAGACTAGATATATTGTGATTTAATTAAAAATGAAGAATATTTACGCATTAAAAGCAATATTTTTGAGACTGGATTTTGGAAATTTCAAAATGATCGAATGTTTTAAAGATCAATTTAGATAATGCGATCCGTACATCAACCACCTTTTTGGAAAACTACTATAATATGTGATGTTACTCAATGGCCAGATTGGCCTCAAACAACGCCCAGTTCCCGTTACTTATTCCCTCTCCCTCAACACCCTCATAACGGCCTCTGTCGCCGGCTGCACTTATCAGAAGATGCTAATGAAGCGCGCCGATAAACTGCAAAGTTGAGCCGCGGCGCAACGCAGATGCTGCGAAGGCGGAGCGGAATCCGACGGAAGTCTCCCGCGCGGTTGCGGCGCCCCTCAACTTCCTCAACCCAACACGCCGCGCGAAGTTGAGGTTCTCCAGACGGCATCAGGGCCGGGGAGACGGGACTCGAGGCTTGCGCGCCCCTTGGTTCCGTCGCTGCCGCCCGATACACAATGGGTCAAATGGAATCCCTGCTCAACACATGAACATGAAAAAATAACGAACATCGTATTTATAATGTATTCTTGTTATTATACTCGTATTATTAATATTAGTAATGTGGGGTGTTTAAAACAAAGCTATGTCTGCACTTCCAGGCCTTTTGAATCACTTGGGAGTTTAGCCAAGTTCTTACACATTATTATTATTATTATTATTATTATTATTATTATTATTATTATAGAGTATAAGTCCATAAAATGATTTCTTGTGAAGTTCCTTGAAACCTTAATGTTTTCTGTGAAAATGGGCCAAAATTGAGCATTTCCAGAAATACTTAAATGACATTTTCTCAATAATGACTCCAATTTTTTCAATGAAAATGTAGAAAGGTATTACTATACTATAAAATTATTAGATTTATATTTTAATTATATTATTGTTGGACTGAAACAATGGAAAATGTGAAAAATAATATTTAAGACGCCGATAGATAGATGGGAAGAGGGTGGGGCAAAACCAAAAACCTATCCTAGACGAAGATAGGAAGACATAGGTAGCTATCTAGTACGGTAAAGTCAGTACCGTCCTGAAGTACCACTAAATTTTTTTTTGTTTTATGCGTTTATTTATTTTCTACCATGACTGACATTTCTGACTGTTTCATTTTAGGAGTATTTTCCATTCAAAAATTACATTCTTTCATCTATTCCTTACTACTATTTTATCTTGTACAACATTATTGTATTTATCTTCTGGCTTCAAAAGCATTCATCAGTTGTTTTTATATTTTATATTTATGATATACAGACACTTGTACTGTCATAAGAACATTAAAATTTGATATTTTGAAAAAAAAACATTTTGAAGTTTATAACGACGATCAACTTCTTTAACTTCCGATTCTTCGTATATGTCTATTCCTTCACCGTTTCGTTTGTCTTGACGCTAGTAACTGAGCATTCTCAAAATTCAGCTCAGTCTCAAAATTCATATTCTGCTATCGACGAGTATCATTATGGTTTCCTATGGATATGTGTGTGAACTCTCCATTTCAAAAGAGTCTTGCAAAGAACTTTTGATAACTGATTCTTTAGGACTGCTTCTCTTTTGGCTACACGCGTCTTGGCGTTCATTGCATGCCGTGTACGGCGCTGCCCAGTCTCCGCCGAAGACTGCAGCAGCGAGATTTCCATCTGAGCAGCCTACGAAGAAACGTTTCTTGTCGGTGCAGTCTCGTTGGAGTTGGCTGTTGGACGGGGAATTTTGTTAGTTTGCCGTCGAGTTGCTCTTACGTCAACCGCTGTTATGTGTGTACGTGTCCCCCAGCTACAGCTGCGACAAAACATGCGTCGCCCTTCTGTTTCTAGAATTCTTTGACGGAAGGTTATCTGATGTAGAATAATTAGTGGATATTACATGTAAAATTATCACATTATCATTAAGATTATCACAATAATGATAATAATAATAATAATAATAATAATAATAATTGATTGATAATTAATAATTAATAATTAATAATTAATAATTAATAATTAATAATTAATAATTAACAATGCCGATTCGATTGCCGAGATCGCGATGGCAGTAGTGCCGTAATGGTCTAGGATCAGAAATCAGGCGGGTTCGAGTCTGCCTCGGGTATATTTGTTTTTTCATTTCATTTTGTTTTTATTGACATTGCAAGTCACTTTGATCAGTACTATTGTACTTTTACATAAGTATTTTGTGGCGACTTAAATTAACCTAAAAGTAACTTAGTTCTAAAACTAACTACTCGGGTTAAAGAAGCTCTTGAAGCGCCTTACTTATTCTCAAACTGTCTGTATATTGGGAACCTGTTTTTATTCTTGTTTGGGAATCTGTAATTTGAGCGAAGTTGAAATGGGATAGATGGTCGGCTTGGTTGATGTATGAGTAGAATTAGCTAGAGCGAGGATACAATATGGTTTATTTCACGAATATTGGATATTATGAATTATCTCTATTATTTTGTAATACTTTGCGACCTTAAAAACGTCGGAAACTGCAATAATGTGTAAGAAGTATGTAGAGATTATTTGAGGGATTTTCTTTTCTCCGAAAATAATGGAGAAATATTAATCAGGTTCAAAATATCACGACATATATCATAAATTTTATTGTTGTCTACAATTCTTTTTCCTGTTCTTCTTTATTATTATTATTATTATTATTATTATTATTATTATTATTATTATTATTGCTGTTGAGTTCATTTGTGCGCAGGCCACTAAACATGTGACTTACAAATTCTGATTGCGTTTTCTTTTCTTTTTTTAGGTGAGTGCTGTTTTCTTTATTAAGGTTTTCCAAGGCGAGCCAAAGTAAAGGTATTTGACGGTTACTTTATACATATTGTTTAATTATTTATATAAAGCTAGTTTTGACTAAACAAGTCATTGAAAACTCTGCATTTGTAATTCAAACAAAACTCAAAAACTATTCCTGCTTGATTTCAAAAGTTTCGTTCGGTGACCATTTTCATTTTTATTACTATTATTAATTTTATTATTATTATTATTATTATTATTATTATTATTATTATTATTATTATTATTATTATTATTATACTCTAAGAGTCTCTTTTTAGACAAAGGCCTCCTCCCCTCCTTTGCAAAGACGGCACACACTCTACCAAGCGCCCAGTCCAGATCGGAATGGATAATGGGATGAAGTTAATAACTGATACTTCCTAAAAACATTTTCTTAACAATTGTTAAGAAAAGTTGATGAGTTGTTTAGCAATTGTATAACTGTGTTCATAGTAAAACAAGCAATGATATTTTTGGACACAAAATGTTTTTGACCTAGTTGCAATTAAATATAGTGTGATAGGATAAAAATTTACTCGAATGCAGTAATGAAAAACAAAACAGCGGAATGACTAATACAGCCCTACGGAAAAGATTGTTATTAACTGTATTTTCTGAGGGATCGGAAAGCTTACGTGCGTGCTTTGCTGGACGAATCGTGACGGCCTGCACTGCTCACAGGTCTCAGCCACGTCGCTTCTCTTCATTAGAGCTGCCACCTTTCGACGGACAAATGAAGGTTCGTGTTCACGAACTCGGCTCGACCGCGCGGCTCCACAATAAATATAATAAATATTTCTCTCTCATCGCCATTATGATGTGATTTATAATCAACTCCACAGACATGTTTATTGTATTTTCGTGCTCGGAGTTAAATTACTTTCTGAATGGAAATTTTATCTGATTGAGCTTTTATGGGTTCTGTCTCCACAATCACGCTCGCTCAAGTAATTTGTATTATTTTATTAGTATTATAGACTCGATACTAGGATGTGTTAATTTGGAACACATGAAACTGCATTAATCATTTCCTGTTAAAATGGACCGTTGTATTGTAATATACATAGTTTCTCATTTTCAATCCAACACGATTTCATTGTATGTACTGTACAGAAGTACTTTTCTTTGATTAATGGTGAAAAGATTACCAGAAAGGAGAGTGCTTTAAAGAAGATGAAAATAGTTGTGATAGATAGAATGTGCCAATTCGAGTTCAATTAATCTATCAATTGAAGTGTCACTAAACATACTACTTTTTATGAATACATGTTTCTTGCAGACAAGGAGATGTTACCTTTTGAAAAGCATGGATACTACGGTAAGGTGCAAAACATGGACGGTAAGGTGCAAAATATGTAGTAAGAAGTAAAGCCAGAATGTCATTACGGGCAGAGAGGCAATCTGTTTCTCATTTGAACAACTGAAATACCATTATTTTTCACAACCAGTGTCGAACATTTCAATCATATGCAAAATTGATAACATCTTGCAAACGGTACCGAATAAATTTAACATACAAATTAAAGAACTAGATTTCCCGCGTCAGAAGCACCCCGTCAGTGGTCCACAAGAATTCCACTTCGCGAGTGAACTGAAACAATATCTATAAAATGATGAGCCGGGTCAAACTCCACGAGAAAACAAAATGTTTTCGGCATAGAGCACCCAACGAAATTAAGACGCATACTCAAGTGCTAAAATACACTTCGAGGGCGGCACCGAATGAAACAGTAAACTCATTTCGAGGATGAACTCAATCACTTTTTATAGTCATGAGCACCGTAAAACTCCTGGTGGAGTTAACTTATTTTGGAATAGAAGACGAATCGAAATTAAGAGTCGAACTTGTGTTCTAAAACACCCGTAGGTGGCGCTGTGTGCGGGCTGGAATCTCATTTCGCAAAAGCTTTGAAACAATATTAAAAATTTTGAATATTAAAATTTATTTTTTGTAGTCATGAATACCGTCAAACTCGATACTTCTCGATACAAACTCGTGCACTTTTTTCGCCATAGAGCACGAAACGAAATTGAGGTATAAATTCGCGTTCGACGATTTCCTTGCGTGAGTAGCGTGAAATCGTGTTGGTAAATTCGACAACCCAGTAAAGTTGGCATTACTGCTCAGTACTCACACTTCCTCTTATTATTGCGGTTTGAATAGTTTTTTATGGCAATTCAAAATTAATATTGATTTTGATAAAATGAAATTACTGCATTATATAATTTTTAAAAGTAAATAAAAATAATTGTAATTGAAATGACTGAAATTACATTATTTCTCTTAAAAATACATTTTAAATATCAAAAAATGCAGCGATTGATATTTGAGTGTTACAATATTTTCTAAGATCAATTAAATGGCATATTGAGCAGTAAATATATATATATATATATATATATATATATATATATATATATATATATACAGACATTGTAAAGTAATGATATCGCAGTTTCGAGTAAATTTAGATGTACTGGATTGTATTTAGTTCTCGATGTTCAATTGATTTGTGAAATTATCCATTCTTGTCCGTATGATGTATCTGTTTGTTGTTCTGTTGTTTATAATAGTATTCGTTAATTTAATATTTCTATTTGTGAATGAAAACTTTCCAACATGTGTTCTCTGTGTTCTGAACTGAATTTTGTGCATGTGATCCGCTCTACTAAAGTAAGTGGGTCTATTGAGTCGAATGAAAATCTTTCCCAACTGGATAACCTGCATACGCTTTGTACATGGCACAGATTCTTGCCTTAAGCTTCCTAATTTCTAGAGACTCCCATTCTACTTTCTTCCTTATGAGATCTATTATGAAAACACGATGATGCAAACTGAAATACAGTTCCATTAATGGCAAGAATTGTTAAGAAAATATGTTCTCATTATTGGCAACGTACATGGATGGCTTCATGGGAGCATTGTTGTCCGCGCTCTTTGACGACGATGAATTGTAAGAGACAGAAATTGCAGTAAAATAATATTGCATAACCGCTACTAAAGGCGAGAAAGTATGTGCTGTTTTAGCACTCGTTTAACTTTATTTACAGTTGAATTTTAATTATAAATTAATGTACACAGCTACTGTCAAATTAAATTTTATTGCGCACTATTTTAACGGTAAAGGTTACTAAACCAGCTTTAAAACATTAATATTTAAAAACATCGATGTATTATTAACAATTCTTACCTATTTTCTATAAATTGTTATTGCAGAATTAAGTGATCATACACCTCTTAGCCATACGGCTTTTCTGTTATTAGGTGCGAGCATTTTCAGCGGAAAAAGAAGCGAATGGTGGGGGGTTACGGCGCCCTCCCATTAAACATTACAATGAAGCAATGCGAGTGTTAAAGTCGGGGAATTATTAACATCGATGTTGTGAATTTTGAACATCGATGTGTTGTTTTTCGTTGTCGAATCACCAGCAACAACTATTGCAGACTATTGCAGTGGCGGTCGCTGCGTGATCGTCAGAGGGGCTCGCGACGCAATAGACAGCGGCGGCGATTTGAACATGACAGGACATGGACGGCGCTTGCTGACGGCCAGACGTCTGATAGGTTGAGGTTTTATCGTGGACGGTTGGGGGGGGGGCGGTCGGAAAGAAGAGGAGAAACTGGGTAATGGAACATGTAGCGTCGGTATTTCAATTTTGTTGTGTGTTCAGGCTTTCGGTGGCTTTATCATAGAGTTCTCAGAACAAAACTATTACAATTAATTGAATAATGAACAATACAGCAGAAACATTTTCATCGTATTTTCGTCCTATTGCTTAAATAAAGATTATTATTATTATTATTATTATTATTATTATTATTATTATTATTACTTAACTTTATGTATTTTATAATAGCATATGTTACTTATAACATATACATTTAAGTAAATTCAATTGAATAATCAATTGTTAAGAAGCAATATGAATTAAAATGTTATTGCAAGATACAGTTTTCGGATCAGCTGCTCTTTCGGAAACTTTAGAAACAATATTTTTGGTGTGATCAATGAGCAGTGCCATTGATAAGTTACGATAGTATAGTAACTCCGTTACTACAATGACTACTATTATATGTAGTTATGTGGGTGGGGGTGCTAACCTAGATCTTAAACCTAAACTTATACTAATCTTACAATCTACTATTTACATTTTTACATTTCTTATTATTGTTACTAGAATTTCCTTCTGTTAATAAAAGGGATTCCTTTATAACAAATTTTATAAACCTTGTACAAAGAATACACCAAGGGGTAAGCGCATCAATTTCAGCAAGAACAAACAGCGCATTTAGTTTAGAGAGGAAAACTTGTGAGAGCAAGGTAATAAACAAAACAGTAATTTAACGTACTTTTAATAATTTACACACATTTGTAATTATAATCTAAACTTACATGCTAACGCTTACATACTTGCAAACTAAAATTACAGGTGACTACTTATATATAATATTTACACGCTTTTGCTTACAATCTTAACGTACATACTAACCGTGAGGTTTTTATAGTTTGCCAATTGAGCTTGCCACACCGTCCCAGGGGTGTGGGTGGCGTGTCTGTGGGCGGCGGTACGCCAGGCCTGGCGCGGTCGCGGAGGGCCGCCCTGAGGCGTCCATTTTGTGGACGAAGCGACGCCAGTGGCTGTGGTGGCGGCCGCTGCTTGACGGCCGCGGCGCGGGCAGCGGGTGTCGAGGCGTCGCGAAGGGCCCGTGATAGGATCGGGCGGTGGCTGCGGGGCTACCGTGCGTGCCGTGAAGAATAGTTCACGGCGTCGCCGCCGACACCGTTCTATCTGATGGTGCCACCGCCGCCGCGACGCGGAATGAGTGGGCGCGTTCGCGAACAGCCCAATTACGTCGCGTTCTCTGGAGCGGGAAGTGTGACCTCGTAAGAGGATTGCGGCCACACCCAGCGGTTGCTCGTTGTACTCTGAATTAGACGTCGCGTACGCATGTTAGGGATTGACAGTTCTAATCCAGAAGAATATGCCAATCCAATTTAGATCATTTAACCATGTGGGTAACATAAATATTTAATCAATTCATCATAGAGTTTCTTTATACATTGTCACCGTCATTTCTCTAACGAGGAAAAACCATATGATTGAAATAAATGCTACTGTTACTAGTATTTCCTTCTGTTAATAAAAGGGATTCCTTTATAACAAATTTTATAAGCCTTGGACAAAGGAGACACCAAGGGGTATGCGCATCAATTTCAGCAAGAACAAACAGCGCATTTATTTTAGGGAAGAAAACGTGTAAGAGCAAGTTAACAAACGAAACTGTAATTTAACGTACTTCTTTCCACAGCACAGAATTTGGTGAATATTTACCCCCTTTTACCTAATCATTACAACAGAATTATAACATCAACATGCAGAGGTTTTTTGTAACACATTGAAAGTCAAGTCGCTTCATGTACATGAAACCTGTGCAGTGGTTTCAATATCACAGCCATTGGCACGAGATATTCATGCACCACTTTAAACATGTTCTGTGAAACACACAAATGAACTCGCTCAATCTTAACTACATTGCACTCTCACTTTGGCATTCAATGCATAGGATTATTTCCAAAAGTGACGGTTTGAAAAAGCACAAAGCTCTCAGCCACCTCTCCACCATCTTGGCCACATCAGTAAGCATTCCCCTCATTCCTGCGCACTCGGCGTCCGCCACTCGCCCCCTCGTCTGCGCGCACCTCAACGGGGGGGGGGAGGAAGGCAGCGTGGGGTGGGTGGCGCAGAGAGCGGAGAGGAAGCCAGCCAGCGCGGTGGCAGCCAGCGCTCTTCTTTGTTCCAACCCAGCGCACGCGGGGGGGGGGGGGGGGCGCTCCTCAGCGGTAAGACGCTGCTTTATTTGAGGCAGCCAGCGGTGCAAGTAGGGCGCGCGAATTCGAAATATGTTCCATAAGTACTTCGCTGCTAACGTCGTGAGGCGCGCAACTAGGCGGGGAGCTAATTGAGTTATGTAGCCGGTGCCGGAAAAAAGTGTTAACACCTTCTGTATTCGCTGTGCCTTCTTGAGACATATTACAAATAAGATTATGGAATCACAATTGAAATCAATTTTTAATATTAAGTCTATTTTAACCACACATTTTATATTGCATCATGTTGGAAAACGGTTTGGAGTAAAACTCTTTTAAACTTATCATCCTATGATTAATTATTGCTCTTAGTGTTAAATTCAAATGTGTTCCTCAATTGACGCTATTGACCGACCAGTGTGTGGCAAATGTATGTGTACAACAATTGAATAAATTTTGTCTGTTTCACTGTCATAAATTTTATTTACGATTGATTTATTTGTGGTTGAATATTTAGTTTTTTACTATGTATTTATTTATATCTCATATGGCTAAATAATAGTTTTCGTATCAACATATACTTTTTATGAATACAAATTAATTTATGCATCCCACTTTTCTCTTGTTAACTAAAAATTCGCAAATCTAGCCTAGTTCAATTTCCCGTTACTGTTTCTTCTCAAAAAAGGAAATTGTTTAATCATTTTTCTTTCCTCTGCGTTAACATGCTAGCGATGTCTGATTCAGAGAAGAAATAGTTCTCCTGAGCAAGAGTCAAATATCTATATTAATAATATAAATAATAATATGTGTATTTCGTGTAGAGAAAGAAAGAAGTCTCAGTTGTCATGTGTGCCGCTTCAAAATATTTAATTTTCGATGCAGCAGAACCTCATTTTTCACAATTGACGGCAGCATTTTTTGTCGCAACAGTAATAATAGTAATATCAATTATAATTATAAACATTTTACGTAATTTTTTACCCGAAGATTAAAATACACGTCATACCCCCCAGTGTTGTTTTAAGGTGACATCAACTTATATTATCACAACATGTATAGATTGTAGACGCATTCTTCTTTAAACCTTTTTGAGAAAAGAGGGAAAATCCCAGTATAGAAGTCTCTTCACTCAGCTCCTCCCGCTGTTGCTGCTCTCGCACAGGGTAGCTCTGTTTCCAGTGCAACGGCGCGACATCTGGGCCTTTTCGTCTGCCATCCTTTAGCGCTAAAACACTCCTTCCTTAATTATTTTCGTGCTGCGCGGGAAGTGCGGGGGGAGATGAAATAACGTGTTTTCTGCGCTTGGTGCGCTCCCAGCGCCATTTCTCGCTTCGTTCGAGGCAGGAGGCAGCAGCGGCGGAAGATGGGAACGGTCCGTGGTGGTGACTGGCGGGATGCTCTGCGGAGATGACGTAGCTGGTAAATGTTATGGTATGAATATTGCGATTGCGGGATGGAAGAAACCGACATGTGGGTGCGACGTGAAATGTTTGATGCGAAATGTGAAGAGAGAAACGAAAAAAAAGTGAAAGGAACAAAACAGCACCACTAGGGGGAGGGTGAAACCATAAAGAAAACAAAAATGATACAGATATTTAGAGTATATAGGCTGTGGGGTGAAGTCAGTCGAAGCGATGAAGCTTCTGAGAGAGAAAACTAAGAAATGTGTTTTTATTGAATGAGGTAGGATGTTGTCTGGTGGTAAATGTAGTCTAAACGGACTGGAATAAAGAGAAGGAATTATAAGTGAAAATAGAAAAATAGCCGATTGTTGTCATTTGACACAAGACGAGTACAATACATAAGATATTAGGATATATTGCAACATGAAAAATATTACTAGCTAGCGAGTATGTAAAAATAATGAAAGTACAATCATCTAATTGTATTTTGGGTCACTTCAGGAATGTTTTCATAATACGGTTGTACATAAGTCGAAAGGAACTGAGAAGGTACGAAGATGACTGAAGCTTGGTCGCCAGCAGATGAGGTGACGGAGCCGGAGGCCCCGAAGAGTTCGCTCCGAGGAAAGCACAAAGGAGCAAGCCACACCCACAAGAAAAGTGTGGCTTTCCCAGCTGGGTCGCCAGCTACTCCTTGTCATTTCGACACCGCCGCCATGTTAGAACCGCCACTCCGTCCGAATGCTGACCCTTCTTTAGCTCCCCTCCCCAATCATTCCCGATTTTGCACCTCCCGCCATCACAGCCCTCACCCTCCCTCCCTTTTCCTCTCACCCATCACCTAACTGATAATCCGCAATTTGTCCCCGCCCCACTCGCTCCTCTGCTTGACCCCGAATGTGCTTTCTGCATTGCCACGCCCACCTTGTCGCATCCTCACAGCTGCTCCTTACCCTGACTGTCAGACTTGGACTCTTGGGAGAGGTGTCACAATGCAGCAACTGATATCACTGCAGTGCCTCTGAGCTAGAGGTCCTAGGTTCGAGTCCCAACTGTGCTAAGATTTTCAACACTAGCTTGTGAACTAAGTGGAATTCAGCCGCTGTCTGGAGGAGAATTCTAGAGGCCGGCTGCTCTGATTGGTAGTTTTCCGTATTTTTTTTTCGAATCAGTACCAGGAGAATGCCACAGCAGTACCCTGATAAACGTGCCAATGACCGCGTGCAATCTTTCCTTCCGATTCCCTGTCATATCTTCAGCCTTTACTTACATATACGTAAACTAACATGCACTACCCTACCATACACGCCGACAAACCGGCAGAGAGCTTTGAGCTTGCCCCGGCTGGGGCGGTGCCCCATTGTCGGGAGATACCTGATTGGGAGAAACCTTGCTAGCCAACGGTAGGCCGGCGACGGATCTCGCCATCATGCAGAGGAAGATCACAGCCACCCCTTGAGGAAACAACATGCCACTTATAGGACTAATAACCTCAGTAATTGGCGCGCTCGAAATCACTAACAACAAAACAACCAACAAAATCCTTTGAAGGGCTTGAACTGAAAATGGAGGGGCACACGTGGCATTCAATCGGGAGCTTCAGTACCAAACATTTTAATCGTAAAGAAGCTCGCGATTCGATGACAGTGTTCCTTCTCCTACCAGCTCGTGACCTTGAATGGATTTCCTGTTGTAATTGGAGTACACTTCGCCGCCACAGCTTCGTTTTCTGTGCTCTGCTGCCCCCGTTTGGATACCCGCGCTTCCTTTCGCCACGGTTCCTGGTTGCCACCGCTCTTCGGCACACTCGCCACACGGTACTCGTCAATTCACTCTCTCATCCCTACGATCTCCTCGCGTTCTCCCTGAAGATGGCATCGTTTGACCTCTGCCATTCCACCACCTTCCCGGCTTCCCCGCCGGTCTAACTCTTCAAGTCATTGTCACAGACGCTCTTCCGTGCTCTCACTTGTTCCTTCTCGCCGCTTCTCCCTTCCCTGAGTCCTCTCCCCGTCGCACCCGCCTTAATCGTTTGAACGCAACCCTCTTCCCTCCTCATCCTCATCCCTTTCCTTTTTCCTCGCCACACTCGCACATCGACCTCTTTCGGGACCCGCCGGCCTCGCTATTTCTCTCTCTCTAAGCCACACTCGTCCTTCCTCATTCTAAGACAACCCTCTCCCGCGCAACCCATCACCTTCTTCGCTCACTCGCTCTACGTATTGACCCTCTGCCCGCCCCTCTCTTCCCAAACCCTCTCCCCACCACCCTCACCCTTTAAACCTTTCTCCGCCCCTTTCCACCCCCTTTCGTGCCAACTCACCTCCTTTCCCTGTCTCACGCACACACACACACACACACACACACATTTTATTTCTTTCAAAGAAACCCTCTTCCCGCCACCCGACATCCCGAATCCCTCGCACAATACTCCGTCCACTCGTTACTCCACCCTGCATCCCGACAGTCCCGCAATGCGCCTGGCCGTCGCCGCCGCCCGCATTCAGCCTAGTGGCTCCATTCCACCCACGCTCTTTCCCTCGCCGTCACCTCGCGCCGCCCTCGCCCCGCCCTCGCGCCGCCCTCGCCGTCGCCCTCGCCGTCGGCCCTCGGTCGCCCTCGCCGTCGCCCTCGCCGTCTCCCTCGCCGTCGCCGCTCGCCTCGCCTCGCCGTGCCCGCCGTCGCCCCCCGTCGGCCCTCGCGTCGCCTCGCCGTCGCCCTCGCCGTCGCCCTTCGCCGTCGCGCTCGCCGTCGCCTCGCCGTCGCCCTCGCCGCCCCTCGCGTTCGCCCTCGGCGCGTCCCTCGCCGTCGCCTCGCCGTCGCCTCGGCCGTCGCCTCTCCGTCGCCCTCGCCGCGCTCCCGCCCTCGCCGTCGCCCTCTCCGTCGCCTCGCCGTCGCCCTGCCGTTCGCCCCCCTCGCCGTCGCCTCGCCGTCCCGCCGTTCCTCGGCCCTCGACCGCGTCGCCCCTCGCCGTCGGCCCTCGCCGTCGCCTGGTCGCCCTCGCGTCGCCCCGCCGTCAGCCCTCGCCGTCGCCCTCGCCGCGCCCTCGCCGTCGCCCTCGCCGCTCGCCCCGCGTCGCCTCGCCGTCGCCCTCGCGTCGCCTCGCCGTCGCCCTCGCCGTCGCCTCGCCGTCGCCCTCGCCGTCGCCCTCGCCGTCGCCTCGCGTCGCCTCGCCGTCGCCCTCCCGTCGCCGTCGCCCTCTGCCTCGCCCTCGCCGTCGCCTCGCCGTCCGCGTCGCTCGCGTCGCCTCGCGTCGCCTTCGCGTCGCCTCTGCCGTCGCCTCCGTTCCTCGCGCCGCACGCCACACCCGGCGCCGCGGGCAGCGGAACATTCCCAACGCGCGCTTTACGAGTGCGCCGCCCGTAAATATGGCTTTGCCGCCTCTTGGCCACCTTCGCCGCCCGCCGTATTCTTGATGCGATGCGATAGTCCGGGGTTCGTGTCCTTTTGTGTGGGACGTCGCGTTCTGGCTATGAAAGTAACGAATTTGTTTTGAGAGCCGACTCAGAGATACTGTAGATGTGCGGCAATGTAGCAGTAATGTTCCTCTTGAGCTTTGCTATTTTTCATTTTTGCTTGAAATTTCGTTTCATTATTTCTGTGGAGTTTGGGCTCACAGGTCGTGTATGCAGTTTGATGGCACGTGTGATTTGAATTTTTGACGTCGTGATAAATATTTTTCGTAGGTCGTGTAACGTATTCAATTACATTAATGACATAATGAATGTTAATTCTTTCAAAACGTTGTGAATGCCATAAGGGAGGCTTTTCTCTTTTCAAGCAGAAACCATTTAGTGAAAATTAGACTTTCACCATTTTTGAAGAACATGGCACCACAGTCTATTGAAATGGCAGCCAGAACAATTGCATGGCATTTGTTCTTAAATTTTAACAGCCGTTTCAAGAATCACTCTTTGCAACAATGTAGCCTATGTATAACGACACTTTCGAAGTAATATCACTGACAGAAACATAATTTCATGTTCTATTTATCATTTGGTGCATGAGGATTGGAATGTTTTATGGTACAAAAGTGGCAAACAGGAGAAAGCTAGGACAATTTTAAGGGGCTGGTTATGCAATGTGCTAAGCTCGTATGGCGGGACAGTATTCCTAAGAAAACTGTGCTTTGTCTCTTCTGTACTCATATATCATTAATGTATAATTTTTACTCATTTCCAAGAATGTTTTACTTGCGTAACAATAAAATTTGAATGAAATATGTTGCAACAATTTCTTAATATAAGTCCATATAATAATAATATATATGCACAACATTTCTGTTCTCCTTGAGTTTTAATGCTTAAGGTTTCTTACATTTAGAACAGTTTAAATTGGTTTTTGTATTTCGTCTTTCATTCTCTCCAAAACCTTTGAACTCGTGTATTTTATTAATATTACATAATTGTTAAATATAAAGCGTATTGTAATTTATGTGAAATAGACGAGGG
This sequence comes from Gryllus bimaculatus, assembly GCA_017312745.1. Lineage (NCBI taxonomy): Eukaryota > Metazoa > Arthropoda > Insecta > Orthoptera > Gryllidae > Gryllus > Gryllus bimaculatus. The sequence goes on from BOPP01000003.1 coordinate 18,730,217, forward strand.
TTAGAATATCCTGGGAGGCGCATGCCATTCGCACTCCGACCAAAAGGATGTGCCAAATTCTCAAGAGCGGTTTTGACAACAGAATAAGCATCATAATATCCATACTGCTGCTTTATACGCCAGACCCCTAAACGAGCGTCTTTTTCTGAAAGCAATATATCTCGTGAAACACGCCCCCCGCTGCGCCGGCGCTCTCGCTTTCTTCCATTCGCTTGTAGGCAGCGTCGTTGAGCCAGGCATTTAAATTCCGCTCACCCGCGGGGCCTTCGACTCCCCACACAGTGGGCGAGTGGGTACAGACGGCCAACGCCCTCGCATCCACGTGAAGAAAGTCCGCTACCGAAAGAATGCAGAGGTTTTGTGAAAAAAGATTACCACAACCGCTATGCAGTTATAAAGTTGAACAACGGTTTATGTAGACAGATCGTGTAAGTAAATGCAGCATGATCTGAAGTTCTTTTTGGGCAGTGGGCAAGGTTGAAGACGGGCATCGCCCTCACATTCGTGTTAAGAAATTCTGCTACCGAAAAAATGCCGAGGTTTCGTGTGACTATTTACGGTATGCGTTATGATAGGCAATGATTGCATAGTGGTTGTAGTAATAATTTTTTCACAAACAACTCAACTAAATATCCATCGTAGTTATTAATAGAAAATCATATTTAAAAAAATGTAAATCATGAGTTTTATTTCCAAGCGTAAAAACAAAAGAATCGGATGTGAGAGAAAACGACACTAAAAGCTGCTCTCTTGTACTCCGTTGTACCGCTAACAACTACGCACGTGTGGTTCAACTTCATTAAGCATCTCGAGATGTCTAGCCACTTGTACATTCAACACCTTACGGCACTATAAAATAGGTCTAAATGAAGATGAACTGAAAGTTGATGTTTGCCCCGTTGTTCGGCCGCTTCCTCTTCGGTTTTTGCTTGGGAATCACGCAGTGTGTGCTAGTAGAAGCCCTTTTGGCACAGTTCGGACCCAGTGCGCCGCGCGGCGCGGCGCTGCGCGGGTGGCCCTGTGTTTTCTTCTCCCCCCGATGGGCGGGGCTGGTATTGACACAGCGGAGGTTCCTGACCCGGCGCGCGGGCGAGTCGTGCGAGAGGGCAGGGCTGGCGGCGCAGGCGGAAGCGGCGGCGGCGGCGGCGGCGGAGGCAACGGAGGCGGAAAAGCCCCCCGAGCGGCGGACACGTGATGAATAGGCGGCGGATACGACGTCGATGACGACATGCCCGCCGCTGCCCGGAGGCTGCGACAAAGGAAGTGCCATGTTGCGCCCTTTTCTTTCGGCGGTGAAAGGACCGCGTCGTCTGCTCTGTGTGAAGGCCGTCGCGTTGGCGTGACGTCGTTCCTGAGTCGCCTGCGGCGCAGGTCGAGTTGGGAACTGTTTCATCCGTGGCCTTTGTCATGTCGATTTGTGGTTTGGAGGAGACATCACTACTTTAACCTTGTACTGTATTGTTGGGATTTGTGGGGGGTTGTATAATAACTAAACGTCCATTTATATTCATGTTACACTTTGAATGCTAAAGTACTACTCTCGTCATTTTCTATCCTTAACCTTTCTCGATCTCCTTAGCGGCGCAGGCCAAGTTGGGAACCGTTTCATTCGTGGCTTTTGTCATGTCGATTTGTGTTTTGGAGGAGACATCACTACTTTCACCTTGTACTGTATTGGGGGTTGTATAATAACTAAACGTACATTTATATTCCTCATGTAAGCTACACTTTGAATGCTAAGGTACTACTCTCGTCATTTTCTATCCTTAACCTTTCTCTATCTCCTTAGATTCTTAAACTAATGCAAGCGAGCATGCCACCTCGAAGGGCATCTCCGCCCTTTCTTCTCCATTCGTCTAGCCCTTCGGCAAATGAGCTACCCGCGTCCGGCGCGCGCGCTTACCTTTTGTCTGCGCAAGTTCTGGGAACGGCAGGAGCAGGTGCCGGCGAGGAGAGAAACTTCCCCCCGGTAGGGTGGGGGTGGGGTGGGGGTGAGGTGGCGCGGTGAGGCTGCGCGCGGCGGTGGCGAAAATTCCAAGGATTCACACGCCTTTCTCGTCGTATTGTCGAGCGCTCACTTCTTTTGTATGGGGAATTCGAAGACCCTTTTATGTTCCTGAACTCTGTTTTACGGCGTTACGTAAAAAGTGCTGGTACGGATTTGAAAGAGTGACAGCATGACTTACCTAACTTATTCTTAATGAAATTTCTGTATGAAATTTTCAATTTTTGATTAGAGCTTACAATTAATATGCAAATGAGTATGCCTTTGAGAAAGATTACGTGCTTGTTCGTAATAATTATCATTGATCGTTACTTTAAGGAATATCTTTTATTACTTTTTTTGTATACCAGCACTATAAACGACCTTTTCTGTTGTAAGAAATCGTTCATAAAAGAGCATTTTCACGGCACAAATGATGGCATATTCTACAGCATGACTGATTGCGTTATCACACATTCAGCGAATCGCAGCGATAGAATCGCGGGCGGTAGTGGCAGACGACCACAGTTTTCTCGCACAAATGTCAAATACCCGTGACATCATAATTTCGCAAAGTTGTTTGATTCACTTACGAATTTATAACGCTGTTAAAAAAATTTCGTATGCAACACGTTTATAATGTTGCTTTACTGCAATTCGGGTAAATTTAAAAACTGACTCCTAACGTCGCTACTTTTTAGTACATGTACTCATGCAATAAATCGAATTTTTTAATAAACTTTATGCTTTTTGCATAAACTACTATTTACTATCAATAAAACTAAAGTGATTTCCAAACATTTTAAATTTATTCCAAAGATACGTATGGACAAATCATCGACTTAATTGAATATTCCTTCTGACTGTGATGAATAAGGATGTTTAATAAGTTACTAAGAAATGGTTTACACATCGTCCGCGTTCAATAACGAATAGTTGCCAACTTCGAAGTATTCATACAAACGGTCTCCAGGAGCACATAACGAAAATTCAAAAATTCTGCAACCCCGGAATACTACAATTTCAATGAAAGGGCGCAAGAGAAATGCTCGTTCAAGTTCGCGGGCGGGTCGGCTGTTTGATTGCACGGGACAATGCGAGGTGGCCCCGGGCCGACGCCCTCTGACGGCGCTTCAGCTGCAGCCCCAGTTGTAGGCGGAATATTAAACATTCCTCTGGTCCTCCGCCTCTCTCTTCCCTAAAAACGCCTTGGAGAATATTCGTCACATGCACCTCTTTCATACGGATTCATCTTGAGAAAAACTAAATGTGCGAAAGAAATTATGCAGGAAGATAAAAAAAATGTTTGGTGGATTCCTACTTTATTCTCAGCTCAGCAGGCGGTTACCCGTTACTCAGACATCAACTTTCAATACGAAGCGTTGCTTCGTACAAGTGCAGTTGCTGTCGCTGTCTTTTCTCCACGTTTTCATCTCTCGAGTGACATTTCAGAGGCAAAGTTGCTGTGCTTCCCAACGCATCACGAATCGTCCATTGAAGTGTTTAACTTGAAAAGTATGTATTTTTTTATAAATGATTCATGGCACTACCAATTAAAAATTTTGTTGAAAATTATTGAAAAAATAGTTTTTAGTCGTCTTAATGAAAGTAAAGTGATACTAGCGAGGAAAAAACGACATGGTAGAAAGAGATATATGTAAGAAAGTAATTTGTCATATCGCATCCAACATCCTTTTTTGCTTACGTTCACTAACTGATAATATAAAAATAAACGAGTTTGTTTTGTTGTCTATTTTCTGTAAATAGCACTACAAACCTTCAAACTGCAACTTACGCAAAATTTTCGTCGTTTATTGAAATATCACTTCAAATAAAAATTTGAACAAAAATCTAACTTGTTCTATATTTCTATAGTGGCCGATGACATTAGGGCATTGTTACACCTCCTGCTATAGAAAATGAATATTTTTAATTAATTCGCAAACGACCTTTGCAATGGGGCTTGTGGCCTCAGAAATGTGCCTTCTACTATTCAAAATATTCATTTTATAAGACAGTAGGTGTCACAATGCGATGACATTATCCATCGGTCACTACAGAAAAATCAAATCATACATTTTGTTTTTAATTAAACTTAAAAATAGAATAACTTAATTCAGTATTTGCATCTTAATTATTCTCACCAATGTTAAAGGATCTCACGATAAATTTTTTCTTCAACTTTTAATTTCAACACAACTGTGATTCTTCAACGCAACACGAAAGTGATGCTTCAACGGGCATCTTTAGCAAAGCATTCTGTCTGCACGAGAGGCAAGAGAAACTTTTTCGCATATTTTAATTATCTCTGCTTTTCAATGTTTACATAATAATTCTTTGTAATAACTAAATTTCATATGGTAATAGATATTGGAAAATATTTTACAAAACCACAATGCATATGAATTCAATTCTCTGCAAGAAGTGTGACAACAAGATTCCATACATCAGAAGTATTTTCCTAAATAACACATTCTCGTTACACAATCAGTATGTTTGTGCAGATATAGAAGGTACGTGATAAAATGGATTGTGTTAAAACTTATTCGAAGCATAAACGTAATACAACGCACGGAAGTAAGAAAAAAAATTTCTTCGTATAACGCAATTAAATATTTAGTTTTTCAGCCCTCTTGAAAACATCCTGGAAGTCGAAGGAGAACGCTGGATCTGGCAGCTTAATGATTATTATTTTACATAATATTTGATATATTTTTGACATGTTAACCTTTACTACTCATTAGAGGGTAGATGTAATGGACTAATTCTTTCATGCTTTCTTATTTATTATCCATTCAATATTCATATTAAAAGAAATAATACATGTTTAGTTCATGATTGGATTGACCGGCGATTTAGCATGTTATATACATAGAAATATGTCAACGGTATACTGTACCAGTATTCTAAATCACATGTTTGCTCATCGCCAAAGTCCACCCCAGCGTTCAGAGAGGCACAGTAGGCAGCGCCGGGCGACGCGTGCTACTTGTGTTGGGGCGGGGGGCGGCGGGGCGCGGGCGAAGGCGACGGCGCGGGCAGTGGTGCGGGCGGGGTAGCGGCGGCGGTGGTGGTGGCAGCGGCAGCGGCCTTGAGCTCGCGCAGAACGCGGCACTGCCGCTTGGGCGTGTTGCGGCCCGGAGACGCCGAGCGAAACTTGCGCTTGCGCTTCTCGGCCACCTGGAAACGGCAACACGTTAATGCACGAGAAAGGCAATGCAATAAGGTTCAAATTGTGATGTGACCACTCGGCAAGATTGATTGATTGATTGGTTGAATGATTCATTGATTGATTAATTGGTATTTCTGGGCGCTAAGTCTTCCTGCTAAGATAGTTGATCCCGTAAGTGTAGGCCATGTGTTTCCCTCGAGAAGTGGTTGTGATCTTCACCCGCTGAATTGTGAGATAAGGCGCTGACGTACCGTCGGCGTACGGGGTTTCCCTCAACCAGGTATCTCCCACCAGCGGGGCACCGCCCCAGCCGGAACAAGATGTAAGCTCCCGACCGGTCTCCCGGCATCTGTGCTGGTGTACTGCGTGTGAAAGGCGGCGATGGTGTAATGGTTAGCGTATCGGATTGGCGGGTGCACCCGATCGACGCCGTGCGTTTTTAAGGGCGAAAATTCCTTCATACGCCTTCTTTCGGAGGGGATGTAAAGCCGGCTGTCCCATGTTAGTAGATTTACTTGCATGTAAAAAATCTTCAAGCCTAAATGACGCCTCTGAGATAAATTTAAATCCCCTGTTTCTTCGCTCGAGAAATACCTCCTTTCTCCGCTAGTTGGTGAAAGGAGTCTAGCGAAACGCCTGGTCAGACGGAAGGGCCCGAGTCTCGCCACGTAAAATTAGCCATCAATTCAATGTAAGTGTGTATAAGAAAGGGATGAGGAAAGATAGATCGCGTGCGCTCAGAGGTCCGTTTGTTACGGTACTGCTCCAGCATTCTCCTGGAATCGGATAAAACACGAAAAACTACCGATCAGATCAGCCGCTAGAATTCTCCACACAGCGACTGAATTCAACCTAGCCAGTCAATGTCGCAAATCTTGCCACCATTGGGACTCGAAGCTAGGACCTACCGGTCAGAGGCACTGCAGTGACATTAAAAAGCAGAACCATCTCACTCGGTAAGTCAATGCAAATCGTGACCAATTTTTTTTTTTGACAGGAGAGGTAGAATAGTGTGGAAGTGTCACGTTTAGAACTGTTCCTCCTCCTACAACAGATTTTGCTCCGCGTTAAGCACTGTATCGTATTACATGAATCCACTTTTGAACTTCCCCGCATGCAGCTCCAACTTCGTTTTGTGTTGGGAAAAGATACTTCGCAAGAATAGCGAATGTAATTAGGTGGTTTGTATCGTATGCGATATTAGATTAAATGGAGTTTTTCCCACTTTGACGGCTTGTGTGCTGCTAAATCTATATTCCCATATTCCAAGGTTGTTGGTGGGTTTCTTTAGTTGAAAAAATGCGAATCGAAAGGTTGTTCTACTTTAATGGCTAAATTTTAGTACAAGTATCCGCAAAAAAAACGACTTTTCACAAGAGAAAAAAACGTTTCAAAAATTTTATTAAAAGCTAATAAAAATGTGGCAATTCCCGTCATTTTAACAAAGGTTACTTGCAGATAAGATGGTAAAAATTCTTCTGAACAAATGACATGTGAGCAATCACGTTATGACTCTTACATAATATTATTTAAAGATATTTTTAGCCTCCGACTGACCTCCCAATCCCTCTACAGCTAAAAATGTGTTATTTTTTATTTTCATTTCTTCAACAACTTAACAAAGTGATAATAATTCATACTAACGAACAAGTTTATATGAATTATTTTCTTATTTTTCGTATCTTTTCAATCCGATCGGATAAAAGTGTTAAGTTAGAAGAAAAATGAAATTAAAAACACGTTTTTGCCTGTAGAGGGGTGTAGTCGGTCGGCTAAAAATTAGGCTAAAAATCCTGCAAAAATATTATTATTATTATATTAGAGTTATAGTGTAACTACTCATATGTCATTTAGTTCAGGGCAACTTTTTACCATCTTATCAGGAAGTTCCCGTTTCAGTTAATGTCTACGATACTTATCGTGATAAAATTCTAAAGATCTTATCTTTTGTGACAATTCTCTCATAATGACCACATTTTGTGATGTATGTTAAAATTTAGTCATCGATTTGGAAATTTAGCATGAGCAGCACACTGCCGTCAGTTTTGATTTACTTCCATTTATCGTAATCTTAGAACGTAATCTTGTACAATTTATATTTCACATGATATGGATAACGTGGTTGTCTTTCAACGTCTTACCTTACGTTTTGCAGAAACTCCCCGAATGTATGAATTTTGCATATATGGTGGGTGCTAATAGCGTTTACGCTAATCATTTGATATTGCCTCCGCCTATTGCGCGAGATTTGGATGTGCGCTGCTCGGAAGTATATGAAAAGTAACCAAGTACTCAGAAGTACTTGGTAACACCAAAAACGTTTCCAGGCGTCTCACAGTTTTCTGCGTTAGTAATAAATCAAATGCTAACAGTGCTGTGCAAATATTTTGTCTAAATGTATTAATGTCTTCCTATAAAACCAAACAGATAGGCGAATATTGTTGTTCATTTGGTATCATGATATTTGGATCGATTTTCGTTTGTGTTTGCGTGTACAATAAGATCAATTTTACTCCTTACATTATTTCAATGGTTATTTCTTTTACATATTGTCCTTGCTGTATCAATTTGAAAAGGTAATACAATGCAACGAAATACGCAGTTTGTGTATATCACTGATGCATTTATTCTGACGCAATCTAGAGAAACATTTCCCACCCATTTACTCTCTATAAATCGTAGAGAGGTGTATATTCCATAGTAATATGTATTGTAAAGGCTGATGAATCGTTTCATTATTTAAAGTCCAAATTAACTAATGTAAATTATTCTAAAATGATAGCGTAATAAATACTACAAATGAAACAATGAACGAATACGTTGACTATTATGGTTTAAGACGAAATGAAGATATCTGCCAGAGAAATGAATTAAACATAAGAATGTATACGGTACCTGTTTCACTGAACACACATCCTCTCGGGAGGATTCTTTGACTTCAGTTCCACTGGAACTGACAGCTATATCAGGCACTTCTGGTGAAACGAAGTCACATTCATATTCATTGCCTTCATTAACACTTTTCGTGATTGACTTCTCATCGGAGATAACGTCCACTTCACTCTCAGGTTCTGATTGAATATGAGAGTCCTCGAGCACATCATGTCGTGATGAAGCGCAAGGCAAGTCTGGGGAAAAATCCAGTATCCTGCTGGTTGTTGCTCTAGTGCTAGTTTCTATCTTATCCTCGATATTTGGTGAGCTTTCTGTTTGAGTACTGCACGTCGAAATATTTGATATTTCTGCGGGAGAACTATTACTTTCACCTGAGTCACCTCCTGCCCGGAAAACGTTCGAGCATATGCTGACGCGTTTCCTCTTCGGATGTGGCGTGCCTTTTCTGAACACACCCACAATTTCCGTGTCCTTGCCGGAACCGACCCCTGGCTCTGAAGATTGGTTTGCAATAACAACGCGACGCTTGCTGATCACTCCCCGCCCAACTGCCACGTTGCTGTGCCCTGCACCGCCTCTAGACTGAGGTCGCGGAGTTCCGGCTGGGAGTTTGTAGGTTTTAGTGGTGCATCTAAAACTCCATCCTGGGGCACTTTTCACTTTTCTTGCGGAATTCCTTCCGAGAGAGCCTGGATGTTGCGGTGTTCGTATTGTATTTATCTTGGAAGCATCAGCGTTTTGAACTCCTGCTTGTTTGAGCGACTTGGCTGTCTGCAAATTGGTTTGGACTTTCCGCCCATGTTCGTTGCGCTTGAGTGATGACTGCAGATTTTCCACAGGTTCTGTTGCCGAAGACGACTGTTGAAAAGAAATACACTATTAATACTCTTTTATTTGTAAATTATTAAAGAATGTAAGATTTGATCTCAGGGATGAGACATATAAATAAAAAATGTATGTGAAATGATATAATCTAGAATCTGAATGACATGTTCGAGGAATAACACTTCTGCTATACTGGCATTACTGAAGGACAGAAGTATTACCTTTAACATTACAAAGCTAATAATACTAGTGATTTAGAACTCGTTAATAAATCATTATTGTTGTTATAAATCGTTATAAAAAACATTTCTGAAAAATATTACAAAATGTGGTAATATGGTATTGACTGCCTATTGCCTTAGATAAAGTTAATTTTAAAAAACTGAAGACATTTTTGTCCATGATTTAACAAAATATAGGAATTTAAATTCTATTTTTCAGTACCAATAAGTAAATGAAACTATTTCTAGTTTTATAAATTACTACTGTTTATAGTTCATATTATAACTCAATACTATTCATTCAGAAACTGTACATCATTCTATCAAAAAGATGGTACGAAAACTTCTTACCCAAAAACTTCCCATATTTTCTTTCTCCGCTGATTTACTGAGGAAACATGCGTGAACTCGGGTTCTCGCAGCCATAACAACTCGATACGTTTCCTAGGAAACATGAGAAAATTCTTTAGTGATTCTAAAATGTTTTAAAGCGAGTTTTGGGTATCATAGAATTAATTAATTCGACCAATTAGCGTCTTGTTCTGAAATTTGAAGACTTAGAGATTTATGCTTTGAAAAATAATTTGCACACAGGGTATTATATCCTAGTGTAAAATTTCATTTATTTTGTAAAACGTTGGTAATTCATATATTTTGTTTAATGTACTGTAATTAGTTTAAGGATAGTGCTACAGAATGATGTCCTTTCTTATATTGTTTAAAATTTATCTTCTACGAATATATTATTATTGTTATTATTATTATTATTATTATTATTATTATTATTATTACATTAAAAACACTATATTCTTTCACAATAAACGGAGTGCCTTCCTTTACCCACTGGTTTAACCCCATAAATTTGCACCACTCATCTGCGGAGAAATACAAGAAATTACCAGGCCACGATGCTTATAATGCAAACCATTTCAAACTCGGATGCCCTACCGCCCCCACATGCAATCCTTTATCTGGTGATTGAAGGGATCGGGACAACCCTCTTTTTATAAACTTGAGATAAACACAGTTTGAATACAATAGAATATATTGTACGAAAGGAATTAAAAGGACATTCTTACTAAATGTTAGACTTGTACTAAATGTTAATAGCTATTAGAATTGATTTGTAAGTCTATTATTCTTTCAACTATTTATTACGGGCAATTCAGTGGTCACATTCAAAAAACACAATATACTCTCGTTTACCGCTGCCACGTTCCTGCGATCCTTCTTTCAATGAAACAATTTACCTTATACCAATGCCCAGAACGCTATTAAACTTCACAATCTGTTCTTGAAAATTCGTATCGCTCTGAACCTCAAGTATTCACTAATAAATAAAATACAATAATGTTTAATAATGTCGATGTTCTAATTTATTCTTAATTATATTAACATTTTTGTATCAGTTTCCTTTCTCGATTATCTTCTGCAAAGGCAAAATAAAAATTAATCAAATAAGATAACTATATCCGTAATCGTAATGCATGTTACAATAGCACATTTCAAGGTTCGTTTAAAATGTTCAGATTTTCCGATAGTACTTCAGAGTAATTTCAATTGAATATCTGTAGGGTTGACACATACTCCTTCTGTAGTTTTATGAACTAGTAACATTTTTCTGTAGCAGTTCCCTTTTTCAGCGTCTTCCAATTACATCTAGGACCCACTACCTTACATTGAACGAGAAATCAAGAAAATTACTAGAGTGGTAAGCTCAAATTTCTTTCTAAACGAAACCCATTTGTATGTGTGTTTGTGTGAAATGCATACCGCTAATAAAATGCAATAACACATGTCTTTATAAAAGTATACACAACTTTTAGACGAAATAATTTCTATGTAGTATCTTCCAAAGTATAATATATTAAATTACTTTTAATGGATGTTTAAATTTATTTTTGTCAAAACCAGTAAAAACTGAATGTAAAGAAGGGAAAGTAGTATACAACTTGCGAGAAGAAATGTTTCATTGTCATACAATCCCACAATCATGTAGCTCAATTGTGGGCCTTCAAATTAATATTCTATCCTCCATCTTGAAAATGCATTTGTTCTCTATGGGATTCACCTGGGTCTATTATTGTTGTTATTATTATTGTTATTATTAATTTATTGTCATTATTATTATTAATTTATTGTCATTATTATTATTATTATTATTATTATTATTATATAAATCATGTTTTATTACTTCGCTTTGTTTCCGAAGGCATTCCTTCTTTCGGAAAGTAACAATATGAAGAAGTCGCTTTCAGCGATGGTCGCTCGCAGTCGGGTGCATCCTGGCTTGAACTTCCGACATACGAGCTCTTCCATCCGACTTGGCTCGCCTTCAAAGCCTGCCACTGCGGACATGCCCTCCGCTGCCACCACTAGCGCCACCACGCCAGCTTATTGCCAATTTGCTCGCCAGAAGCGGCTGGATTTGGCGACTACAAGCGCGGAGGGCAAATATTTGTTTTACATTACCCGTCACCTCCACGAGAAGCCAGGCAAATTTAATTTATAATAAATTTAATTTTTATGCATTACTTCCACCGCATTACGTTAACGAAGCCGCTGGCACTGTACTAATGCCTTCTTTGAGATTTATCCGTTGAGGGAGCGTTGGAAAGAGGAATGTACGAGGGCATTGGGGCCCATATTGTTGCGTCAGAGGCAATTTTCGTCCTCCACGATTTATGATTGTTCGTTTCCTCTTGTAGCTGGTCCGCCAAAGCGTTTTGTTTTTGCCTTCCTCTTATTAAGAGGAAAATTATGATGCAGATTCTGGAACAAATATGGAGATGTGAGCCATGTTGCTTGTAAACGTCTAGTGTGGCTCAGGGTAGTAAATAATTATTGTAATTGCAGCTATTGTTCAAACGGAATATTTTGAAAAATTAATTTTCAGTATAATTCCACTTATTGAAATTTGAATGTAAATTGGTGGCAAATTTTTAGTTTATTTCAAGCCTTATTAAAATAATAATAATTATTATTATGTCTATAATTATTATTATTAATGTCTTGCATTTCTCAGTCCTTTGAATGATCAGGAAGTGCAGCCAGGTTCTTAAATGTTGTAGTACTTTAAAAGTGGATATTTTGCATTCTCATATTTTCGAACTCACGTCTAACCTAAATTGAAAGCTCAGATCGTGCCGGAAGATACATTTAAAAGCTTTCTCGTCGCGTCCAAGGCGAATAAAATTGTGCGAGAGCAAAAATTCATTCTAAACCTTCGGGAAAATTAAAAACCCGAAGAGCTTAGTGTGGAACCTCTGGAAGCCGTGCAAGTACGAATCCGGTCTAAGTTACTTCCGTCACGTTTTGAAGTATACTCTGGCCAGCGTATTGGTCTGGACCACGTTCAGGACTGAACTACCTTTTATATACTACTACAGATGATAAGAGTTAATTTCGTATTCTTGCTCTTTTCTTTATTTTTGAATACGCGTGTCTCAAAGATTGGAGGCTCGGAACGTGTCATAAAATAAATTTTAAAGCTTCTCAGAATCCAAGGCTAGGTATATTGACCGAGGTTCTGCATTTATGCCGAACGGAAATTCTGAAACTATGCAAAGATTTTAAGAGCATCAAATCATTATATTTCATGTCTACAATCACGAACGAAGCTGTTGAAGGTTTGGGGCAATGTAGGCCTTTTAAAAGTTGCATAAGAAGGATAATGAAATCAGTGTTGCGGGTCACGCATCGTAGATTTAAGCTGATGTCTGAAATACTTTTCGTAATTTATGCAACTCACAGCTTTTGTACATAATCTTTAATTGTAAATTAAGACAACAAATTAAAGAGAAACTGACAGATAAAGAAAATACTGGATTCAGAACAAAATGTGTTTTGGGGCTTCGGTGAAAAGCATTGAAATAAAGCGTTTCTTCAAAATAACATATAAAGTTCACTGAATTCATCGATAAAGAGGCAATTTTACAATGTGACAATCGATTGAAAGTATTGGAATTATATATGAAATTTCACAAAGATAATATAACTTAGCATACGAATTTCATTTTGTTTAGTTTAGAGTTGTTGTTTTCAGTTATAAAGTGAATGAAACTTGGAGACAGGAACCCCAATAACTAAAAATATTTATTTTTTGTAAGTAGGGAAGACCAGGTACTTCCAGATGGCAGCAAGGCAGATTGGGGTGGGGTAGGGCGGAGGGGAGATACATTGGAATATATAGAAGTCTCCGCCAGAGCGGGATTAGATAGATTTTTTCCCTGTCTAATAAATTAGTACGACTATTTCACACGTGAAATTAAAGGAATATTGTTTAACTATATATACAAAATGCACCAATCAGGGCGGTGTATCTCAAAAACTTTATTGCTTTTTCTATCCGATTTTTTTGCCGCTTCTACCTACTGGCCAATCATAAAATGTGATTTATATATTTTAGGAGACAGTATACACCTATTGCTGTGTCGATGTCCAATAAACAGTGTATGTGATATAACGTAACCTCTGCTTTTAACGTACAATTTCAGTTATTTTCAATATTGGCGCATTTTGGAACTCTTTGGACATAACTACACTCGTGGAATAGTCCTATTAAGTACCACTCGGGCTTTGGAAATTCGCAGATAAATCCACTCCCCGATACGCTAGTTGGGAATTTATCGACGATTTCCAAACCACTCGTGGTAATACCTATGATAAATACCCGGGCAACGTGGGGTTCTTCAGCTACTTATCAAATGTTTACGCTCAGAGACCTGAGCAGCGTAAAATATGGGGAGAGGGCAGATGGCCGTACCGTCATGAAAATTTTCGAAAGTGTCGCCATAGTCCTAAGTATTAAAACATTTTATTTCTGTAAATATGATAAAATCCTTATTTTCCTCTTTTTTTAATCTGCCAATTTGGGAAAGTAATGCAAATTTGGAGAAGAGGTGCTCTGTACCACTTGGCAACGCTGCAAATGTTTCAACATCAAATTAATTATATTTATTAATTGAAGTTTTCAAGTTACGATACAAATTCCACAAGTTACTCTCCTTGTTGATTGCTTTATTTCCTGGTGAAATATGTCATATTTAAATGTATAGTGGAAACGGAGTTCAAGGAGAATCAGGAACGTAGTTGCTCCCTGTTGTTTTACGCTGCTCTCGTCACTGAGCGTAAGCATTTGACAAATTGATTTCCCGCAGGGGCCCGCATCAAGCTGCACCCCCTCGCTCCGCCTGTCATTACATCTACTCTCTATCATCCGTATCAGTCTTGGGAAGGACGTCCCTCACTCCCTCACCCACTTCCCGTTTCTCTTGTTCTCTAAGTCGGAACCGTACCTATTGAAAACCCGATGTGTAGCCGCGAACCTTCTCAGCTAGTTCCTCTGTTATCGCCTAGACGCCGCTGTGATTCCAAGATTCTTGGCGGAATAACGGTTAAAGATACGGAATGATTAAGAGGAGGCAGTGTGCTGGGCAGTCTTTGCTTAAATGTGCATTTGCAAAGACAAGTCATCTTCAAGCAAGATGTCTGCATTACGGACGGCTGCAGAGGAAAATCTCTCGAAAGAAGTCCGAGAGAATTTACGGGCTTTAATTGGCATTATAACGCACGGCCTCAGCGTCGTTATCCTTCTCTTGCACTCGGAGACTCGAAGCTGTGCTCCTGAAGCACGTAACATCGTTCGGGATTCAGCGATGAAGCTTCGACCGTCGCTCCTTCGAACGCATTACCCCCCTTCCCCCCGTTGGGAGGAGTTCTGGCGCAGAGCGCCTTCCAGTTCCCAGAAAGAGCAACAGTGAATTGCTGGCACTTCAGCAGAACAGCGAGAAAACGATCACACCAACGGGCTAGAAACATTCCCGGAAACCTTGCGTTACACCCCCTGCTATACACTATAAATTGTGAAACTGGTTTAGTGTTTTCCCACCTTATTTTCTTTGGAGCGCACGTCTTTGAACAATGTGTAATTAAAGTTTGTTACTTTTATTGTATTTGAAATTGAATCTTCAAATTCTGATTTTTACTTTTGTTAAACAGTGTTCATGTTTGTGAATGCTGTAATTGTCGGGAAAATTTTCTAATAAAACAGTTGTCCTTATTATGCTAGTTTCACAAACACTCAACATAAAAGTAGAATAAATAGTAATTACGGTCTTAACAAAACTTTATCCACCGATATTAAAATAAAAAGCAATTCAATAGTCACAGTGTTTAATTCCTGAAAAATATTTTGGCCCTCTTATTGACAGACTCGTACGATGGAGGAGTCATACCAAAACTATAGCGAATCAAACTTCAAAACTGTTAAAATGATATTAATTAATAAACGTTCTGATAATGGTACATAAACATCTATTAACATATTCAAATAGTATAAAAACAATCTTATTTTGCATATGCCCAATGTTCGGAGATGTATCATCTACTTACCTTAAAAAAAAAGAAATTATGCAAAATAAATTCTTGCGGTGGACTGTAAAAGCTCCGTGATTTATCTCAAATCCAAAAAGAATTTTCAATAAATCCATAACCATCCTGGATTAATGATGTTTCATCTCGCTTCTATTCTATCCTCTATTCATGTCCAGCAACTACTACTTTTTACTATGAAAACCAGCCTATCGATATTCTTCATTTAAATCAAAATTGTAGTAAATGTGGTTAAGTATTAGGCTAATCAACATGCCTCATTTTACAGATTACACGTCGTTTGTAAATGATAATTTTGTTGTCATTAATTATTGGCATTTGATTTGTTTAATAAAGGATACATTTCAGATAGGTACTTTCTAAACAGTTGAATAATCATGCCGAAAAGTGAGTTACTCTTAATTATAACATTCATTCACACGATGACTGTGAGCGGTCAATAAGAGTTCATACCAGGTGAGAGAAGCTTTTGAAGCCGATCATATCGCCTTCAACTACATGATGCTTGCGCAACGATTAGACACTAACATCGCGACGTCACATTTATTGAGATTTCGCACGCCCTGCTTCTGCCGAAGCCATCAATCTGATGCAGCTGTTCCTTATCCCCTTCCTTCTCTCTATTCACAACTGCCTCTATCTACTCGTACGCTTTTAATAGACTATAGGAAGAATAATAGATTCATGTTGTGCAAGAAAGGCCGACGTTTCACGAGAGACGGAGTAAAGACAAATATGGTCATTTAGGAAAATAACATTCAAATATACTCTTATAATGGAGAAGCCCATCTGAACTAAAAGAGTCTGTAAACATATGACGTGATCACTTTTACATTCACACGAGATTATGAAATATATTTACATTGTAGTCCTCATACATTGAAACAAATATCAATGTAACGGGCAGACAAACGAAGCTAGAACGATAGCTAAAAGGAGATCCTTTGAATTCGTTGCCGGACGTCTGGACCGTAGCAGCGTGTCCTCCCTGAGATGTAGGTTCATTCTCTCCGTACCCAAACGCAATCCCTATTATGGCCTCTTTTCACCGTCTCCTTGCGTCTCCAGTCACTCTCTTTTTCACCTTCTGACTCACTCCTCTGTCTGTCTGTCTGTCTCTCTCTCTCTCTCTCTTTCTCCTCATATATACATTATATATATATATTGCTGCTGTGTGGAATTTTACAGTATGTTTTTGATTTGTAGGAGTCATATTAGTAATATACCTGACAAAAAAATGCGTTGGTCAACATTGTTTTGGTCAATAATAATAGTAGAAATCTATCTTTTTCCGTTTCTCTCACTCTTTTTTGGCCTTCCTTCTTGCTCTCTTTTTCTCTCTTCTTTTTTCCTTAATTTTTCCTTTCTCCCTTTATCTTCTTCTTTAATTATTTCTCTTTTTTTATTTATTCCTTTTCGCTTTTCCTTTTATCTCTCCGTATTACCCTCCCTTTCTCCCTTTTACACTTCATTTCCCTTGTCTCCCTCCCCCTCTGTCTTTCTGCCCTGCAGGTGTGCGCGCACCCGCCTGCAGCCGCGAGCCGCAAAGCCTGACTCGAGCATTCCGGTGAGGCCACGTGCGTCCATTCGCTCCGGCCGCAGGGATAATTGCGCTTCGCTTGTTATTCCGGCCTCTCCTCGAGGTGCGAACGCGACGCGCGCCTGGTTACGCGAAATCGATAGCTGCGGTGGCGCCCACTTGCGATCCGCCGTTCACCTGTCGACCTGCCGGCTCTGGGTGCCCGTGAGGGCTTCTAGTACTTTGAAATGAATGGCCTCGCGGCCTCCGGAGACACTTGGCTGCCACCAACGAGCAAAAGTTTGTAGTCATCGTGACAGTGAAAAAAAAAAATATAAATAATTGAATTTACGACACGATTAGCTTCAGATTAATAGCTACTTATTTGCTGCTGTGTGGAATTTTACTGTGTGGGTCTGATTTGTAGGTGTCATATTTGTAATATACCTGACAAAAGAATGCGTTGGTCAACATTGTTTTGATCAATAATAATAGTAGAATAAATTTCATTTAAATTGCGATTTGTTTCATTAAGCTGAATACAACATATTTTTAAAATATTTCTCACCTTTAGAAACACTTTGATATGAAATAACTTATTGTTTACTAGATGGCATCTGTTTATTCGTAGTATATAACAGCTGTAATCAATTTAATTTACAGCACCGTTAGCTAATTGACGCGTTTCTTTATTTTCTGTCATCTATAGTCTTCTGCTGAAATATGTGTTGTATGATGCTTTATTTCATTTTCATTGGCTACATCGTACCTTCTTTTAAAACTCGCTCCCATCAGTCTTAAATGAAGGGTGCTTATGATTCCATAAGATAACATTTAATGGTGTTTTTTAATTTTTAAGTTTTCTTCATTGTCTTTTTTCATTTGTCTTTCTTTCTTCATTTCTTTTTCTTCTTTCTTCATTACGTAAAAAATATTTTTACTATATAAACAATAAATAAAATTAATATCCAGCAGATTAAACTTCACATTTAGTCTCATTTCTTCACATTTATTTATGAAACCTCTATCAATTATAAGAAAAAAATCCTTACACTGTTAGGAAGTATATAATTTGATACACTGTAGCTTCTTTAGGATCCAGTGTCATATGAAATGTGTAAAGTCAATGTAATAGCGAGTACAATGCCTTAGCTTACTATTAGATTTAGGGTTAAGTTTCTAATACAATTTGTGATGTAGCTACAGTCCAAAGAAATATTCAAGTGGAACTGTTAAAATTAGTTGTTCAAAGTTAATAACTTTATTTCTCATCGTGTGATGATTTTATTTGAGGTATTTTGTAAGCGTCTCATTAACGTACAGACGACATACGAATAATAATGTTAATTACATGCTTTTCAAATGTATATTGTTCTTAGCAGCTACTGGTAGTTTTGTAAGTCAAAGTGAAATTCCGGTAACGATCGAAGGTACACCTGCAGTTAGTTGTACTGGAGTACCTCTAACCTGCTTCGCAGTTCCGCTACAACCACACCGCTGTGGAGCACCGCCAACTTCATTAGCCGCACAACGGTGATAGAAGCCCTCGCAACAAATTCGCTCCGTACAATTCGCCAGACCACTGTTACGGTTACAGCCGCAGTTTAAGGTTACAACCGCGCTGCAAGCCCGCGCGGTTAGCCGTTTCGACGCGGCCGGCGCGGCCCCGCGGTGCACAGTGGCACTAAACGACTCGTAAGCTGTGGTGCACAAAGCTGAAAGTACGAAACCTTTTTCCAAGGTTTGTAAGTAATTTGAAGTTTTTTTATGGTAGGTAGAAATGTTTGAAATCCAAAAGTACGTCATCCCCTAGGGCGGCCCTGCGATCTCACCTAGCGTGTCGCTGCGGGCGGACTTGTCGCCCGGGGTGGGGATGGACAATTAATTAATAATAATTGATTAATACCTAATGGATTTAATTTTTTGTGTAGATGAATATGCATCGATTAATCGTTCCAAATTAATCGATTAATCTTATATAATATAGTTTCATTTCTTTACACTTATTTATGAAACCTCTATCAATTATAGAAAAATATTAGTTTTTAACATGTTTTAAATAATGCATTTTGCAAATTTTAATGGTTCCTAATTTTAGTTTATAAATTCATTAATCAATTGGTACATTTTGAGCGCTTTGATTGAGCATTTAGTAGTTCTAGAAGCGCTACACGATTTAATTAATAATATTTATTTAGTCTCTATTTAAATAATATTCATTCCAAACAAGTACTTATGAGAAAACACTATAACTCAGTTTAAAATTAAAATGCTCGTAGAATTTCTTGAAACAATAACATCAAAAATTGCAATTTAACGATGACTTGATTGAGGACAATTCTAGGAAAACTGGTAATTCTCTCTTTCTTATTTCTTACTGAATATTGTACCATCACTAAAATGTTAAAACATTGTTGCGTTTGGTACATGGACCAAACACCCTAGCCACCCACGCAGCTATGGCGCCGCCAAACACGTCCCCGGAACGTATTCACGCAGTGTTAGTTATGAACTCAGGAGATTTATAAGGAAATGAGTGCGAGGCGAAATATTGGCCGCGAGGTGATTAATTAAGTTGCTGTGAAACTGCAGGAGAACTGATATATTTAGCCTCGTGTGTGAAAGTGTATCGTAGACGACTCTGGGAACCGAAGTACGCCGTTTATCATATACGCGTAAGGACTGAGTAATACGCGTCGACGTGCCTCATGCGAAGAGCGTCGGGAGAGAGAAGAAGAAGCTGGTATTTGTCCAGGTGCTGGGCGTATCATGAAAGCATTCGGGAGCAAATTCGGCTGGGATCTGGTGGAGGGCGACAAAAGACCGCACTTGGGGCGGCACCGCAAAACAGCCAATTTTGCAGAGAAGCTAGGAGACGGTGGGCCCCCAGAGTAGGCCAAGGTCGTAAGCCCACGGCGCGGAGGTCCACGGGCGGAGGAAGGCGGAGTCGACCGACGTGCGAGCGAAGAACCAGGTAAAGAACACGCCGTAACGGGACGTGAGAGGCAGGCAATGAGACGAGCGCGCGACCGCTGCTATCATTAGATAAGGTCACGCACGTGGCTTATGCAAATTTTCTACGTAGACAGATAGCGGGAAATAAGCCGTATGTTAAAGCAGGAAATGTAGTGAATTGATTCAGCAATCAGAATACCTTGAATGCCTTGTAAACTATTTAACACTTTTCATCCCCTAATGCTTCATTGAAAAAGTTAAGTGTAAATATTTCAAATATTAGACATGGTGATTGTAGCGAGTTGTTGACCATTATGTTAAGCGTGGTAATGTTCAATTTCATTGTACATTTTTTCGAAGTGCAAATTTAATTTGAATTATGTTTTGTTTGAAGAAAAGTGGGTGAAGGAAATTCCAACTTGGTAGTTCGCGAATGTTTGCTAGCTTAATATCGGGTAGCGACCGTGCGCGGTGCTGGGAACATCGCCGATTTGGTCAGTTCAGGGTGCTTCAGTTTCACTGAGTATTGTGATTTACTGTTTCTTAAGAGTGTATTTTGGGAGTTGTTCTGTGTTGCTTTTTTGTTGTTTTTGGATTTTGAGTGCGTCACATGGTTATTATTTCAGTGCGGTTGTGATGTGTTCAATGTCAAGAATATACGCACAGTTTTTAACCTAACCTCTGTGTCTTGAGTATACTTTCTTAACCCCGAAGATCCTCATACCTGAGATTATAAAATATCGTTACGAGCATTCATTCTGCATCCCCTCTGAGCTGCTTTAGTGGGTGGTAGGTGCTTAGCTGAGTGCGTCAGAACATACATAGTGACTTTTTATTTCATTACTTTTACTGACATGACATTAATCACATATGTTTGTCTCTATTATGTTTTGCAGTTGGAGGGAGATGAACAGAGGAGAAAATCCGTTGCAAAAGTTCAAAAGTAGAGATGTATTTTCTTATTTTGCTTGACTTGAAAATTAATATTTGGATTTAAAATAAGCGAGATAATAATCGGAAAAATTATTCGATGTGTACTTTAATCAATGTAAAAATAACAGACTTAAATTTTTCAATTAATCGTGTAAAATAATTGATTGCTGTACTACTCGCTATTAAATCGCCCATTCCTACTACGGGGCGCCTACGAATCTTAGGGCGGAGGATTTGTATTTGAGTAGAGATCATGATCATCTATTCCCTCTAAATTTGGATCAGAGGGACCAAATATAGGCAGTTTTTATGCATTTATTCGTGTAATATTTAATTACCTTCTTCTTTTGAATTTCCGTTGTATTTTTCACTTGTATTTGAGCGTATAGCTTACATGTTTCCATAATAATTTTTCGCACAGTTACACTATATTTCCAACAAACTAAGTTTAAAGTTTACGGGATTCGATAGAATTTGCAATAAACATTACTCTCATGGAAGTTATTTAGAGTTGGAACGACAGTTTATAAGTGTTTTCTTGTAAGAAACGACTCAACAAATTTCAACATGGCTGAGTTTCGTTACTACCAACCTCACCAAAATGTAGTGACCTTCAAAACTGCAGATTTGGTAAAATTATTTTACTTGTGTTATTTTATGACGAATAAATCGCAACACGTATACAGTCATATAATTTAATTTATAATTTACAGATGAAAATAAAATTTTCGCAATTAATACAAACTCATTGAAGCTGAAGAATAAATAACATAGTAGCATGTTTTTAAAATAAAACTAACATATGACGTAATCAAAGTATTTATGAAATAAAGATGAAATTAAATTCAAGTCTCAAAACAATTTTAATTTTCAATAAGTACACAGTGTATTGAAATAAAATTATACTTAACTGAACGAGACGTATGTCGATCATAATGTTTTTTTTACCTACAATACCAGCACATGACAATAATCAGAATATATCGAAGGTATATAATTCATGTTGCAAAGTCAGAAATTGAGCATTAATGGTTCCTAATATTATAGTTGCAAAGATCACCATGAATGATTGTATGCCAAAGCAATCTGTAGATTTCGGACGCCAGTTCAAGCGTCACCTAGACGAAGTAAGAGGGTCTGCGGAACAGCTACTCCTCTCCACTCATGTGGTTAAGGAGAAACAACGTTCCCGACATAAACTATGGAATTGGAATGTGTTGTGTTTTCGGAAATGAATGTGTGGGTGAAGTATATTTATGGGATCGTACTTTTTACGTGTTTGGAATTCCATTCCATATATTGTTTCATTTTCCTTTCTGTTTTGCGATTGTAACTTTTATTGTGGCATTTAATTTGGGTAGACTGCTCTCCGACGTGAATTCAGGATATCGTAAAGGTATCATTCGAGATTAAAAACTCATGACACGTTGGCCATGTTACTTTGCACTACTTTATTGAATAATGGCTGTCAAGCAAAACGACAATTATACGATCAATATTACAATTGCAAAAAACAATTTTTGGGATTTTATGTGGGTTTTGTACAGTGAAGTTCATATTCTCCGAAACTGAGATGCACGATAAACTCGCGTATATGTGTCACAAATCAATACAATTTCTCAATTAAATGCGTGTAGAATGTTTTTTTTCTGATATTAAAGACTGCTCAAATGATAAAGGAATTTAACACAAAATACAGTCACGTCGAAACAGGGATTATCTCGAAAAAGCACAGAATTTAAATCATTGTTTCGCTCCGTTTGAAATTTTAGAAAAATGAGAAATCGGTGTTGACGGAAAAGAGTTGAAACTAACTTCAAAATGACTTTTTTAGTAAAAACAATTATCAACTGTTTTATGTGACAATTTTGTATATCTCTTCATTATTAAATTGACTTTATTTCCAGAGTGCAGATGTGTGTATGAATGTTTTTTATTTCCTTGACTTATCTCAAAACAAACTTAACAAAATAAGATCTGCTTTCAGAACAGCTTTAGAGCACAAGTGTTCTGACAACCAATGTCTCACTAACAACAATTATCAATTTCATAATTGGGAGTTTTACAATTAATACAGTGACTCACATAACTACATCAGAAAGTCACCTTTTTCAGAACGAATTGTCAACTGTAAATAAAAATCCAAGTTCATTAGAATTTTAGCTAATACATAAAACGTTTTAGGATATTCGTATCTTAACTTCTAAAATTAATACTCGATTGCTTATCAAGATCGGCAGAACATCTTTGTTTGATAGTTCTTTAGTCGCGTATTGTAATTGGGTGGCTTAAGATCCTTATTTCAGATATAACTACAAATAATACTACTAACAATTATGTAAGTACAATTAGACAACATGTATTTGATCTAATTATGTTTTGTTATGTATTTGTTTCTTCATAATAACTCGAGCATTTCTTTAGTGTGATTTAAAATTAATTTTTACAAAAATAAAATGTTAAAACTGACATTTTGATATTTTCTCTACGCTATTCAAATCACTTTTTAAAAAGCACAGCCTTTATGTTTTTGGGTAACGGATAACTATTATTATTTTACTCATTAGCAAACTTTTTTCCGTGCTCCTGTAATTGTGATATGACATGTCATGAACTCACATATGTCGGTGTACGTGATGTCTTGTGAGTATTGAGTTATTTTATCCAAAATTCTAAATTGAAATGGGATCTATTATCAGAAAAGAACAACGTAAGTATAAAGACAATAATTTTACACCTTAAATGATTTAAAGTAGTGAAGAACTCTTATAAGCGAATACGCGGCGGCTACCACATGCTTCAGTCAATTCTGCCTTCAAATATCCCTCCGGCCGTGATTTCGAGTCATTTGCTCACATCCGGTCCTGTACATCACCACATGTGATAGTGAATCTGTATTTGTGTCACGTTTACTTTCCCACCGCGGAAAATGTCATAGACCATTTTTATGGCTAATAATCAGAGGACTATTTCAATCACCGATGGGAGTTTTACAACAGAATGCGTTGGGCACATACCTCTCCGATATGATGGTGGACAGGAGCTCCAAAAACACGGTTATCTGAAGTCACACCGAAGACCAGATGTCACACATTAGGAAAATAAATATGGCCACTGCAGTGCATCTGAGCGGGAGATTCTAGGATTCGAGTCCCGACGGAGGCAGGATTTTCGACACTAGCTAGAATTCCAGGTCGAGTTCAGCCGCTGTCTGCAGGAAAATTCTAGTGATGGCTGTTGTAATGGATAGCTTTCCGATCAAAACCAGGCGAATGCAGGAGCACTACTCTAACAGGGCCACGGATGGATCGCAATTTTATTATCTCTTGTCCCCTCCGCTCTCTTCACATAACAGGGATTATCGCTAGCTTCGTCTGCGAGGTGTGGCTGTTCGACACGGGACGCGAGGCCAGGAGCGGCGCAAAGGTTAGTCGCAGGGGTTTGTGTCAGGCTGAGGCGGATATGCCTCAGGGAAGTGCAGTGCTGGGAGTGCGGCGCTAGTTTCTCACGAGTGTAATTATTGTGTAGAAACATTGGAAATAAATCTGTACATAACAACTGCGTGTCTGTGTTTCACTCGCACCCCGACACTACAGACGAGGAAACATTAAATGGTGGCAGCGGTTTAAACGAACTTTTACGCAGTGGTGACCATCGCGAGTGCACAGGGAAGAGTCCCCTTCGTACCGCCCAACTGGAGGACTCTGGGCAAGTGTTACGAAAGTTTTTTCAAAGTGGAGTATACGTTTTTGTTGTCGGGAGTACACTTACTATTTCACAGGAATAGAGCGACACACACGACTTATCACGTCGTATTGTAACTGAATATGAGGGAATATAATAGATATCTATCAATTTTGAATTAACATAAATAACAAATTTCCTGAAGAGTGGAATTTCCGTGTTCATTCACACTACGCCTTTGATTTTTACTGTGTGTTCACAAAGATTCCACAGCGACGTATTTAACGGCGGGCTCCAGACGATGGATCCCCGATCTCCGTTCCGTTCCTTGCAGCCGTGCTTCTCTCGAGAGCCCAGCCTGGGAAGAGAAGAGAGGGTTTGGGCGGAGGGGACGCGGGATCATAACCCTGGAGAGCAACGATCGGAGGCCATCCCCGTCGGCTAAAGCCCCCCCGGGGCAGCCGCCCATAAAAGTGGAGGCCGGGCCCCAAATTGCGTCGCGCAGGCGCGGTGGCGCCTTGCTCCCTGGGGGCCCCGCGCCGAGTCGGAGCTCGCCCCTCCCCCGCCACGGACGTCTGCAAGCGCCGTCGCGACGCCCCGAGGCCGCCATTCCACGCTGCTCGCAAGCAGCGAGCTTTATTCAGATTTTGGGAATGGAATATGTCCAGCCCTTTTTTTTTCTTTATTAAGTTCCTAACAAAATGTGTGTGACTCCCCCAAGCTACGATAAAAGCATACTGAACTTAGTCTTCTTTCTTCTTCTTCTTTCTTCTTCTTCTTCTTCTTCTTCTTCTTCTTCTTCTTCTTCTTCTTATTATTATTATTATTATTATTATTATTATTATTACTATTATTATTGATATTGATATTGTTCGTAATTTTATTATTAAATAAAAAATAACAGCACAATGGAACACATTATATACTAACATATTAATATAACGTTAATGATAACTGTTACGAATCTGTTGGACACAATGTTCCCGCAACAGAGTATGCACTCGTGAGTACTCGCGATAGTTTGTACCGCCAACCCATTCAGTGGCAGCTGTATTGCACTCACAATATGTCGCTGTCTGTTGGCCTCTCTTTTAAGGTAATTTAAATAATGACAATTAAAATTTGAACCCAAGCAAATATTATTCGTGAAATCATGTATCCAGAATCAATGTGCAATTGTTAGGTTCTTCACTTCAGTGGATATCTTGTTCCTCTCGTAAGAGTCACCGTTCATCTTGCTGAAGTAACATCCCCATGATTCGCCAAACTTACAATATCTTGAAGTCGCTAGTAATTGGGTTTTGAAATCAGAATATTACTTTAATATTTACGGTCCTACAACTCTCACGTCAATAATTTCGCCAACTCCATCTCAAATCCTTGCATCAATGGAAACCGATGCTACATTCCTCAATTGTTCTTACTACGAGTTCATACAACGCGTAAAACATTTATATTTTTATATCGCATCAATAACGTTATTTAAGAAATGTGTTTTGATAATAGAGTGCAATAGTGTTTTGATAATAAAGTATTGTATTTTAATAATATATTTTGATTAAGTTCAATTTTATTCCCTGGCGTCGAGATTGGCAAAGGAATAGTTTTCATTTTTGATATCATGTTAATGTCACTAGCTGACATAATGATTCTTTATCATTTTATTTCCTCCCAGGAATTCAATATAAATTCAATAAAATATCTCTTAATTACAATTCAATATATCTCAGGAATTCAATTTAATTTCTCTTTTTCTACTGAATTTTGTTGATTAATATGAATACTAAAAAACATAGCATTGAGGTATTAATATGTCATACAATTCTGCATCATCTTCTGTTACGTATTGACACGCAAACGGTGTATCCATAAATCATTGTGAACAAATGTATTCTTAACGAAATATTCACGTCCTTCAATTTTTTTTGTCGTTCTGTCGAGAGGAACGGTCAAGGAACGCTCAAGAGGGGCAGATTCTATTGTGAAATGTTTTTCTACTCGATTACAATTGTTTGGAAAAGTACTTTTTTTATATCTCAAACATTTTAAAAAGCAACAACATTTTTCTTCTGAGAATTAAAGATGTTTGGTTTAGAATTTCGTTCATCTTGCCTATTGAGTTAACACATAAGGTAACCACTTTTTCATTGCGCGTCTGCTTTGCATTTATTACGCGTTTGCTGAAATATGCACAATTGCTGTGTTTTGATTCTCGGTATTGACGTTAAGTTTTATAATTGTGAACACTTGTCGACAGTTTCAAGTCTTTCGTGAAAGCACATCTTCAAAGTTAACGAGCCTGCACTCAAAGTTAATGACACTGTTTATCCAAACTCTGACAACGTGATCATAAAGGTCAATGACACTCAGAAGTAAGCTTTATTCGATTTAAGCCATCTCCCATAAATTGCCAGAGACTTAACATTTTTGTTTTCTACTCTGTGCCTTGTATAAAAGCGCAGAGTTCGGTGTCAATAGTTCCATAATCTCATTCCGGAGGTACATTATTCAAGCAAAGCAAAGGAATAAAACCATTTCTTTTTGAAAAGAGGTCGCGTCAGTCGTTGAGTTTTGTTACCAATAAGAAAATCGGTATGTTTTCTTTGAATTTGTATAATGCTTCTTCCAGCTACTCGTCATGGACAGTGATGAAAACTACTTTATTGTTCCACCGATTAACAGAGACGCTCGGATATTATGAGGATATCATGCTCCGGAGGAATACAATTTTAGAGTTTAAATGTGTTGCTCTGACGTGTTGCTTTTCGCCCGTGTGAATGCTATCTAGCATGTTGCTTTGGCCCCAGTGTCGATGCCCGAAATCGCTCTGCCCAAAGCTGATGATTAAAGAGCAACCTACAGCAGACAGAGCAAATTGCATTGGCACTTATACAGATGCCGGAGACCGGCGACATGGCCAGGAGTTCAAAGAGAAAGGCACACGTCTGCTTGTTTGGCATCGAAAGAAAAATATTGTTTTGACAAAAACAGTGAATCGTTAGTTAATTATTTGAATGTGAAATAATCTTGCCGTGGAAATCATACATTCCGGTAGATTTAATAACAAACTTTGTTTTAGTTTCACAGCAAATATGTTCAAGAAATGTATACATGTTTTAAACTTGCTACTTTAAATATGTATTAATAAATTATTATTTCCAGATCCGCAGAACAAATGTATATTATTATAATAACATAATAATAACAATTGCGTATCGGCCATTTCTGAGCACGCTAAACGTTTTCTTCCTAGGCCCAATCATATTCTATCCTGGAGAGATTAACGTGAGTCGTTATGGGGATAAGCTTTTCGGCTGTATCCCGTGGTAAGATAAGGCTGTTAAGCTTCTAATTATGAATAATGAGCTGATAGAATGATGATGAGAGGTGAAGGGACAATCGCAAATACAATTGTGCCTAAACCAGTCTCGAACCTGCAGCCCCCTCACAAAAAACGAAGGGTGCGCAACCACCTGAGTCAGGGGGCTGGCTGATTATTATTATTATTATTATTATTATTATTGTTGTTGTTGTTGTTGTTGTTGTTGTTATTGTTGTGCTAATTTGAGCTCAGGCGTCTCAATATATTTTTTACACATTCTGATCGCGTTTTTTTTTCTTTTTTTCCAGGTGAGTCCTGTTTTCTCTATAACTTTCTTCTATATACCATGGCGAGCCAAAGTAAAGGTATTTGGCGATAACTCCATACATATTGTTTAATCCTTTATATATCTTTTGTTTTTACTTGATACTGAAACGATATTCATTGAATAGTCTGCGTTTGTACATCTCAAAGATTTTTCATGCTCGGTTTTAGATTAGTTTCGTGAGTAGACCATTATTATTTATATTCCTCTAAGTTAATACTTACGTTGTGATGAGCCGGTTGAATATATAATGTACTCCCAGCTGCCAAAACGGCAGGTGTAGGTTCTGTCGGTGCGGTGCGGGCAGAGCGGGAGACAGAACGGGCTCAGTAGTCAAAGCATAATAATCACTGGATGAGATGCAAACCCTTCCTCGATGTTTCTTCGGAGCTCTTAGAGATTAGCAGGTTTGTTTGCATAAAGCTTATTTTTCATTACTTACCAAATATAAAAATGTGGTGTCAACAAATCCAGCGGACGAGGGGAGGGGCACTAACCTCGTGAAATTCCCAAAAATCTCTTCCAGAAATTGCATTGTCGACTTGGCAAGTTTGTGATATCGCCCCATCCTGCTGAAAGCAACAGTCTCATCCGTTTCAAGAAGGGATACAAAACTTCTTAATATATTCTGGCATTTATACGTCGTTCCTGTTTCTCTGTCAAAAATGGCGTACCATGCAGGCAAGCAACGCGTGAAGCGACATCTTGCGAGTAAATTCTTAAATGAGGCATATATAAAGATTTTTATGACGTGAAAACATTTTTATGTGAGAAAGAAATTGAAAGAAAAAACTAGAGTAGTTTTTGAGAATATTGCATTAATTTCATTTATAAATTGCATTAATTTCAAGCAAAAATTATGCGAAAATTACTTATTTTTTAATTAATATGCGCGACCTTTTTAAAAGAGTTAAATGTATAGAATAGGTTTTATTTACATCAAAACTCTCTATTTTCAGTTTTGCAGTTATCAAATATTAAAATTTTATTAAAAATAGGGAGAGGTGGCCGCAAATAAAGACACGTCATTTTTTACCGTTCTTTGATACTCGTGAAAATGTCTCCCTGATCAGATCTTTACCCTGAACTCTCAAAACGTTTTGTACGGGATTTTATTCTGTGGAACCAACTGCTGGCAATTATTCGAATGAAACGAACGATTGTTGCGGCATATTAATGATGCAAACCGTGCGATTTAACTCTATTTCGAGCCCTTGGTTTTCAATTACACTGGTACTTAAGCAGAAAAAGTCACTTTGCTTGTGCACTTTTTTGCAGTGAACTTTATTTTAAAAGTCTTTAATATTACATATCAGAACGTCATAGTGAATTTTGTTTATTTCGAGATCACACTATTTTTTTATTTTTTCATTTGCCTGATTTTCTCTCAGCCTTTCTTCTCGGTTGTGGAACATTTTCTTTCTGGATTTACCTCGCTACTTATCATACGATCTTCCAAAGGATATGTAAAATAACATTAACATTTGCACAATTTTAAAGTACGTCAATTCGACACCGTAACACGTGGAAAAATTCATTGGATTCGAGAACCATTGCGATACTTCTCCAATTGGACTTCAGCAGGTTGATTCCAAATCATTGGTTGATCTGATTTGGAACAAGCATTTTTCATATTCATAAAAATATACAAACTGCAGCTGTATATTTGCAGTATCCTTTGCCATCTTTGCAAGAAGAATCACTATCTTTTTGCAATTGAAGCCAACCTATAACAAATTAAACTTATACATAAAAATTGTTTTATACGTGCAATGCTAAATATATATTTTATTAGTAATAATTTAAATTTTTCTAAGTTAAATTTATTATCGGAAAGACGTGAAAGTACGAATTAGCAACTAGATGGCTTGTAGTAATACTGACATTGTGTGGATTTTACGAACTGAATAGTCGAAAATGAATTAACGGGTAAAAGTCACGTCGTATAGAAATAGAGACAAATGACATTCGGATGATAAAGCCACTAGAATTATGGGTGTGGACGTCTGAAAAATTGAATTTGGGAATGAAGTAGCAGCCGTGGAAACGCCCAAGGCGGAGTTTCGATGCAATGCCATGTGAACTGTTCTCACCGAAAGGGAAGTACACAAAACTTTGAGAATTATTTTTGAAGACAGTGTAGTAACGGTATACAAGACCAATAATGTTAATATAAGAATAAATTAAGTTTAAACTAATGAGAAGTGAAGTAACGTTGGCCTTCTGATTTAAAAGTAAGTATTCTTGTTTATTGGCATTCAAAGATTAATACTCATTATTTTTATCTAAAAAGAGAGAGATTTAATTTACTAAATACTCACTTACAGTAGATCACAACAAACACTTACTATGATGTAACTTCAGTAAAAATCAATCGTTATTCTTTATTAGTATGTTTGAATGGTAGAAAACAACTCCTGTGGTTTCCAAAAATTATTATCAGCCATGAACTCGTATGTGCGGTTATTTTCAGGCCCAAGAAGAATATCTGTTATATTCAGGCGCTGAGGAGTAAGGAATATTCCGCCTTAGATTAAAACCTGAGATAGCAAAATTTATACTTAAATAGAGACTTATTGAGAATATCAATAGAAGAAGTAATAAATTAATGAATTAGAGGGGAAAATATAGAGAGGTGTATACATAATATTAGTACATAAATCTACTGCAGTTATTACGCGCCAAGAAACTCTACAACTCTATTGTAATTATTTTTAATTAAACTGGGAAAGTTTGCAAATTCGCGATGGTTCCTGACCGCAACTACTGGCGTTGCTCGGGGTGAAAACGGCCCGGGCTGGTCCGGGTGGTTGCATACTCTCGGCGCCTGTCGGGGCAAAGAGGCCCCACGCCCATCCAGGGGGCTCTGGAACGGACATCCAACGGCCACTCGACGCCCGCTCTAACTCGCCACGCCCCCTCCTGCCCCCGCCCGCACCGTCCTCACCAGCCTCACCCGGTGGCGTCCGCCGTCGTGCCTTAATCGCCAGCGCCTTGTCCTCGCTCGTTTTATGCAAATCCCACGGCCAGTTAGATCTCGTCCGAGGACACTGCCAAATTCGCTCGGCCAGCTCCCTTTAAACCTACCCCACCGATTGCGTGCGTGTGGGGGGAGGGCGTCGGTCGCAGGGCCCTGACCCGCTCCTGGCGATCGGGGTGGCCGTGGGCTAAGCCCCAAGATCCCACCCAGGGGAAATGTAGGCGGTGCGGTGGGGGAAGGGGGAGGGATAAAGGAAGACGTTTCGATGTTCTTCCCGTCTACCCAGGCTTCGTTCGCCCTTTGCTGCCCTCACAGACCTCTTGTGCCCTGTACGTTGCTTTGCAGTTAGTCGCTTCTTGGCCCTTCACCGCTGGGCCCTATGGAATACACGCGAGTTTCGCACGGCTGCACAGTTTTCGTGGATGACGTTCTGCCACTTCGGCGCTCCATTAACGAGCATCAACACTGCCCGCACTCTAGACTCTCATGAGCGTAACTTCCGCCATCTCTGATGCTTTTATCCCTCAAGTTTCATCGCACACTTCCCTTGCCTTTTTGTAATTGACATTTTCCTCTTTTTAATTTCAGTATCATCTTCTTTTATTATTTTCTTTTTACAGCTCTCTGTATTTATTTTTCACTCTCTTGTTCTCTCATAAGAATTTACTAAGTTCTAATTTGATGTAAATAAATGGCATCTTTAGTAAGATTTTCTCCAAGATTTCGACCGATACGTTAAATATTTTTCTAAACAATATTGTATTCTTAATCGTCTGTTTTCAAGGAAGAACACTGAAATTTGTCATAGTTCTCCTCATTCTTTTTACGCTCTTATCTCTTCTCCGTACGTACTCATAAACAGTGCACTATCTTTTTTAAGCCTGATGTATATCAGCGATTTTGAAACTGACTGGTGCATGAAACACTCTTTATTTATATTTTTTTTCATTCATAATTTTAAAATAAAAAACTCATGTAACGATCGTCTACTTATTCGTACAACCTCGATAGAAAGAAGAACATGGACACAAAAATTACCTGGTGTTTCAAAGTCAGAATGAACGAACTCATCGTGACCGTACTCACAACCGACCACATTATTACTGTCCTCTTCACAATACTCATCCTCTCCGCTAGTGAAGGTCTTTTCACCGCGAGAGGTGTCTCACTGCATCACTGTAGTGCCTCTGCGGGAAGGTCCTAGGTTCTTGTCCCGACAGCGGAAGGATTTTCGACTACCTTCTTAGCTATGTCGAATTGAATTGCTGCCTGGAGGAGAACTCTAGTGGCCGGCTGCTCTGATAGGTAGTTCTACGTGTTAAACTGACCAACATCAGACAAATGCAGTACCCCAACAAATGAGCCACGGACTGTACGCGATCTTTCCTTCCCCTTCTTTGTCTTACCTTGATATCTTGATTACACACTCTTACACTAGCATGCACTACACTACCACACATGTCGGGAGACCAGACGAGACCTTAGAGCTTGTCACGGCACGGGTGCTGCCCCTCTGGTGGGAGATACCCCGCTGGCCGACGATAGGTCGGCGCCGCAAATCGCCACCAGCGGAGGATGATCACAACACCCTCTCGAGGAAAAAGCATGCACTGCACTTACGGGAATAATGACCTCGGTAGTTGATTACTTTACGCGCCCGAAATCACTAACAACCAAGCGACCAATACAGCCTGTCCATCCGGGTGGCTCCTTAGCTGCCGTTCCGTCCGCAGCCGCTAATGTGTTTGCTTCATGACCGTAAAGTTACCATACCCACTTATCACAAAACTGAAAAACAGTATACCAGAATTTTGTTCTAATTAAGGAATAACCTTTAGTGTTGAATATTTTGATGTTGTGCATCGATATAAAATGTTCAAATTTGGGTATAAATTAGTTCAAAATTAGAACAGAGTTCTGGGATATTGTTTTTCAAATTTGTGATAAGTGGGTTTGCTAACTTTACGGTCATGTTTGGCCGGCGCCGCCGCGGAGGCGCAAAGCACCTGTGCACGCGGGGGGAGGGGCGCACAGGGCGCCCACGGGGCGCGCGGGCCCACCGCGCGGAGCCCCGCAATTTCATCGACTGCGTCCGCCACTGCGCGTAAACGGCCTTGTAGCGTTATGAGGAAACGCCAGCGGGGTATTGCCCGCATTGACGATACCTGACGGAATTACGCTACTTTAATTTCGGGTGTGTCCCCTCCCCCGTGCCACTATCAGTACGCGGAGTGGCCGTCGCAGGGCTGGGGAGAAGGCAAATGAGGCTCCGTGATGAGGTCGCGGGTTCCCTTCACGCTGGACCTCCGGCAAATGCTGCCACCCCCGACCCTGCCACCACCTCCACGCAAACGGTCTTGTGGAGAGAGCCACGCAAACGGAGCCTAAGTGAGGGAAACCAGCAGCCTATTGGTCAGCACTAGCAACATCATTCAATTACTACTGAATCAGTAACATTTGAGAGAGATTTGTTATCTGAGTCATAAAATGAGAGCAAATGAGTGAAAACTCGCAAAAAAACTTAATAAATAAATAATTTATTCGACTTATTTAAATCTCAAACGACCAGCAATACACCTTATTGGCACGAATGCAACTAATTCTATGGTGAGATTGCGTTCTGAATTATGAAGAATTTTAATATTGGAAGTTCTTCACGTGAAGCCTCTTGGACATTTTCAAAATTTTGAACAAAAAACCTGCTCTAAATATTTCATTACATTTGGTTGTTGGGTTCCTGATTTTTCAAAAACTGCAAAGACTCAAAAATTTCAATGCTTCTTCCTATGACTACAGTTATGAAGATAAATTTCTACTTTCTCACTAAGGAATAGAGCCATTAAACCTTTCAGGCGATTTTTTTTCAAAATTAATATTTCTCAATCGATCTCACAGCCCCTGAAATCACAGCCCCTAAAATTTGAAACAGATATTTTAATTTTGAGGATATGAAGTCCCTAGGACATTTTCCAAATTTTCAAACAAATTGCTCTATTGTTTTTGATTAAATTTTGTTGTTGGATAGTCTGAAGGACGTTTAAGAGAATGAGGTAGGTCTCGTGTTTGATGAAAACTCTATTTTTCGACATTGTAAAAGGTTCAAAATAATTTCGAAGTCTTCCTACAGCTAGAATTTTAAAGATAGATATTTTTCCCTTATTGGAATCTGATCAGTAAAGCTAATTTGAAATAAGATAAAGTTCTATATTTCGAAAAGAGTATTTTCCCGTAATTTAGCGTGAATGTACGGGCGACAAAGTACGTGGTGTTTTGGCATCTCTATTTTTATATTGAAATGTATTAATCAAAACTAATCTTCACTTTCATATTCAGTTTTTCGCAAATGAATTCACTGACGGAAAGCTGTTTTCGTTTAAACATTTGAGTTTTAAAAAATATGTATTTTCCGATCTTCGTTTCTATAAAATGTTTTCAAACGCTGGTTGAATTGTAAAACAGAATTTGTCATATAATAATATTACATAACCATTAACAATATCGCGAGAAAATACATGCTGCTGAAACACCGCTAGTTTTATTTCAGGTGAGTTTTCTACTCGAGTTAAATTTTTCCTGTGTGTCCTCTTCTCAAAGGTATTTTTGTATTGATATATACCACTGTTTTCTTGTACATATTTGCTGTTTATTTCTGAATTTGCCGCATTTGCTCATCGATCACACTGCGTCGGTTTAAAAAAACCTGTCATTATAGAATATTCATAATTTCGATGCAATTGGCGGATTCTGCATGTGTAGATTGCCAACGAAAAAGTTCACAACTTTTCACGTAACGACTCGTAACAACGAGTCCGAGCTCCCTCTACATTTCCACGCGTAAGTTTCAGCGAATTTCGTGGGTCCCGGAATTTGCTCGGCCAATGATTCCAATGTTCGCCCGATAGATCGCGCCGATGTATTCTACGCATTTCCTGCGCCCGAACAATCGGCGCCGGCATGGGGTGGCGCGCCTCGTCTCGTCCTGCCCCTCCTGGTACCCCCGACCGCGCAATCCACCCAGCGCCACCCAGCCCTACCCTGTCCCACCCAGCGCCACCCAGCGCCACCCAGCGCCACCCCGGCTCCCACCCGGCTCCCACCGGCTCCCACCACGCTTCCCACCCGGCTCCCACCGGCTCCACCCGGCTCCCACCGGCTCCCACCGGCTCCCACCCGGCTCCCACCCGCTGCCCACCCGGCTCCCACCCGGCTCCCACCCGGCTCCCACCGGCTCCACCGGCTCCCACCCGGCTCCCACCCGGCTCCACGGCTCCCACCGGCTCCACCCGGCTCCCCCCGGCTCCCCACCGGCTCCCACCCGGCTCCACCGGCTCCCACCCGGCTCCCACCCGCTCCCCCGGCTCCCACCCGGCTCCCACCGCTCCCACCCGCTCCCACTCCCGGCTCCACCGCCCCACCGGCTCCCACGGCTCCACACGGCTCCCACACGGCTCCCACACGGCTCCCACACGGCTCCCACACGGCTCCCACTCCCGGCCCCCACCCGGCCCCACCCGGCCCCCACCCGGCCCCCACCCGGCCCCACGTCCTAACACGCTACTCTCCATTCACCCTGACCCACCCTCTCGAAACCGTTCCTCTCTAACCCTCTTCCTTTCCCATTCCCACTTCCACCTCTTTTCTGCTACACTCACTCCCACCACTGGCCACCATGAACTTTGCCCTTCCATCAATTGCGTCTCGTTCAAACGCTTCTAGCTCCGCTCCTACCCCTTCCTCGCTTCACGCGACCTCCGCCCCTCCCGCCCCGCCCGCCCATTCCCCGGCGCCACGCAACGCGCGTTCGAATTTTAATCCCAGGAGAGGAAGGCCAGCGGCGCGGTGGCGCAGATGGTTACAGATGAGCAGCTGCGAGTTTGCATTCCGACCGGCAAAAAAATTCACCCCGAATATAAATGGCGTAGCGCTAGTTGCATGACGTACTTGCTGAATTTCGAACGTATGTGTGGGTGTATGCTCGGGTTCGGAACGCATCAAGCAGTTCGTAGAAACGTGCTGCGGACTAAGTCAATGCACCAACCGGCGATACCCACAGTGGGATGTAGCTAGTCCCTGGACTCTCGTATCCTTTCCATTCTAAACGTATTGCGTAGTGATGACACGGGATATTGTTCGCATGGGATTTGATGTGACATTTCCCTTCAATAACAGTGCTCTGAAGTGTTGAAAATGTAACCAATATGATCTTATTTTGTTTAAGTTTAGAGCTTTTGGGTTGTGTGATTATTACGTTTAAAAAGTGATGGATTTTTAAAAACAATAAAATCACACTCGCACTGTTAGAACTGCACAGACAATAAAGGAGCACGTCTGTTGGAAAATAGTTAAGGTAGTTCCTTACTGACACCGGAGAACAACACGTAAAGAACAACAAGTACCAAAATAATAAAATTTAAATGGTATGTTGTAACTATCCCCTTCTAGCAATCTGAATAACTGAATTCTCATTGATTACTTACTTTCTCGTCTATGAAAATATCACTCACTGATAATTTAAAATTATTACGGAGTTTTAATAACATCCTCCGCATACTTTAAATACAAGTTATATCGTGCACAAATATTCATATTCAACATCGATCTATCACCTCAAATCTTTTTGAATCATATGATCATCACGCCCTCGCTGCACTTGCTGTAGATATTAATACTAATATTAATCCTGAATAAGATTAATTCTAGATAAATTAAAATCTCAATTACTCGAATTCATTGATATTTGCTTTGGTACATCATGCATTTCTACTTTTCATACATACGCGAACGATATGTCGAAATAATCGTTAGTTGCTTTTTTCTTTAGATTTGAAATAATCAAGTTTTACGAATGATGTTGATGAAAATTATAAAAGTTGGTGGCCGATGTTCTTACTTTTACTGCGTAAATTAACGCAGCGTTACGATTGGTTCAGTAAAAGACAAAATGATGTTAGATAAATTATAATAATATTCAGAAGAGATACATGTTATTGTGAGAGGCCAAAAACGCCAGAATCACAAGGAATACCGTTCTAGGGATTGGAACTCATAGCCTTCGCGAACTTCAATAATTTTCCCTTACGCTGTGGTTAACTAAATTAATAAATAAATATAAGTATAGAATAAACAAATAACTAATAAAAAATTATAAAAATAACTAAAAAGTATAAAATGAATAAACAAAGTTACTAGAAATAAATTACATTCAATTTGCATATTTCAAACATTCGTAATGCTCATGATGTTTGGATTGGCTTATAAATACCCGTTTCTTCAGCGACTGATGTCTCACATACTCTTTACTGGATGAGTTCGCTTAGAACCTCATTACCGATGACTTTGATTAGATGGGCCGAGGGATGGGGTCTCGAGTTCTGTTTGAAGCAGACGCTGCAACTCTGATAGATATATTATTTCTATGGTTTCTCCGATCAGCGCCAGGCCAATGCCGGAGCAGTACCCTAATAAAGGGGCCATCGACCGCTCGGGATGTTTCCTTCCTCTTCCTTGTCTCTTATTTACTCCCTTATTTACAAACTTTTAAATACTATACTTCCACATATATCGGGAGGTGAGGGCTTGTCTCGACTGGGGGCGGTGCTTCATTGAGTAGGGGATATCTGATTGGGGAAAACTTTGCAAGCCGTTGGCGTGCCCGTAAACACCAATCAATTGATCAATCAATCGATCGATCAATCAGTCAATCATTCAATTAATTGATCAAACAATTGATCGATCAATCGATCAAACAATCGATCAATCAATCAATAGATCAATCAATCGCAATCCTTCCTAGAGAGCGCGAGCCGTCCGCACCCAGCGTGGCCTCTGCCCGGTCGCACCGCTCGCTCACCCCATGCCCGCCGCCCACTCTGACGCGTTGCCGCGAGGGCAGCGAGTGTTTATTTTCGTTCAGCGCCGCTCCTCCTTCCCAATCTCACGCGCACAGAAGTAGCGCTGGCTGTTATCTCCAGGGACGAGCCCAACGTTCTCCAGCCTCACTCTTAGGCTAGCGGGCGTCTCCTGAGTACACGGTCAATATTGGCTCGTGCGAAACGTTGCGACCTCCGCTAAGGGGGCTCCACACGTTCGGTATTCGGCGAGTAGCGAGCAATCGCTCGCCGAATCCCAAGTAGTGTGGGTGTGTTGCTTGTTTGCTGAGGGTAGCAGGGGGAGCGCGCGTGACCTTGTGTGGCGGACTGTTACATTCAAAATATCCGTTAAATACTAGTTGCAAATAAATCAAAATTTACTAACAAAATGCTTATCGACCATATGACAATATGTATGTCATTGGATTTGCCTTTTTACGCTCGTCATGATAGACAAAAAAATTCGTATAGTTCATTTTGAAAAAATCAAATTTACCTCAAATATATCTTATAGTACAATTGATAAAATAGAAATTAATACACATATCAATTACCCCATTCTCTCATGCACTTCCGTGAAAATTGCATGCCTGCATTCTTACATGTCCATGCCTGAAAGGGGAGGAATTTAGAAATGAAATGGTACACAACAATAACGAGGGTTCCATTACAACATCCTCGAATGTTGTACTTATCAAATGTAATGTTTGTATATGATGTGCATGTTTACAGCAGAATATTGGCAATGTTGTTAACCTGTAGTAAGCATTATCCCTGGGTAGTAGTAAAGAGTGTTTCCCACCCCAGATAAGAAAGAAACAAAATTAACGTACGTAAATTTATCATAACCGAATATCTACATAGACGATCTATCTAAATCACAAATAAATTTATTGTGACGGGGCAGTTTCGGTACATACTTCGAGCTATTGTCGCGTGAAATATTTATTAGAAAATTAGACAGATAAGCCAATAAGAAGATACGAGGAAATTACCCTCTTCAGACAAGTTATAACACAAAACATACATCTATTTTTAATGCGGTACAATTGCCATAAATGATTATATATCAACATGAAATGACGTACACTTAGGATTAGATTACTTTGTCATTGGTAATACCACGAGTGCTTTGGAAATTGTCGATAAATTTCTGACTGCGGATTTATCTGAAAATTTCCAAAGCACGAGTGGTATTTAATAGGACTATTCCACGAGTGAAATTATGTCCATCAGTGTTCCAAAATGCGCTAAATATTGAAAATAACTGAAAGCCATGTTTTAACAAACACTGCAGAGGATGAATTTAACCAAAAGCACGACATCAAAATTTGTACCTAAGGTTCAATAATAATAATAATGGGAGCAATATAACCCAGGCAAGTGGCATGGTTGACGGGCGTTGCCGGATGAATGGCGGCGAGTGCGCTAGCGAGCACGCTGTTCGGAGCGAGAGAGCTGAGCATTTCTATTTAAC
This sequence comes from Gryllus bimaculatus, assembly GCA_017312745.1. Classification (NCBI taxonomy): domain Eukaryota; kingdom Metazoa; phylum Arthropoda; class Insecta; order Orthoptera; family Gryllidae; genus Gryllus; species Gryllus bimaculatus. The sequence continues at coordinate 18,769,771 of BOPP01000003.1, forward strand.
AGATAATTGTCATAATTAAGTTCCTATATGGCAAAAGTCGTGTATCCAGAGAGTCAGTAAATAATACATTGAAGCCAGTTTTGATGGTTATTGAAAATATTATGAATAAAGTAAAATATTGGTTTAATTGGAGCAAATGAGAAAATCATTTTAAGGGCACAAAAATCAAATCAAACCACTTGTTCCCAATTCTTGTCACTCTGTACAGCTCTTGATTTGCATGAAACCAGTAAAGAACTTTTCTTTTTTACTTAAAACTGCGTTACACTACATCTTTATTTTCATTACTTCTATTGTATTTAATCATCAGTATCATTAAAAAAATTACCTTCTTCCATTATTCATAATGAAAATAAGGCATGTGTAGACGAAGTCAGCTACCCTGTAAGTATCAGACTATCACAATATCACATTTCTAAGAAATTCGTGATGATAACGTTTATATTTTACGCGATAATAAATTTTTTCTTTCTGGAAATTATCTTCATTACAAACGTTTGTTTAAAAATCTTTTGGCTGCAAAATCTACCACAACATTTTTCATTCAATATTCATCAAACCATCCTAATTTTTTAATGATATCGATAAATCTGAAACTTACAGCACTATTTACTCGTGAAAATATAATTTTAATGACATTTATTTTATCTTAGGTATACAGTTTTGTGGGTGAGGGCACTAACCTAGGTTTTAACCGTAATCTTATTCTATCCTTACTAACTACTATTTTCATTTTAGGCTATTTGTTTACATTATTTACTCACTACTTCACGTATAATGATAACTTACATAAAAACAGTTACACACTTACAAACTAAACTTACATTATACGCTTTTTCTTTACAATATTTACAGGCACTTGCACTTACAATCTAAACGTACATACTAATCCTCAGTTCTTTATAGTTTGGCAATCAATCTTGAAGTGGAGAGTCTCAATTGCAGTTACCCTTTTCCCGTACACACGCACACACTCACCCGATGACTGCACGTCGGGGACAAGCGCACGGTTGTTCCATCACAGGCACTCTGTGGCGCGGTGCACTTCCGACAAACTGTCTCTTCACGGCTGCGGCGCGGGGGCGACCAGCCGTCGCATGCCAGGCCTGGCGGCTGGTGCGGTGCTCATGAGAGACCAAGGTCTGTCTGTCGATGCGATTGCTGTAGCGCGCGGCGCTACCCGATTTGCCTCCGCGACAATGCGTTCATACAGTTTGCCGCCGGAGGAGAATTTCTTTAGGGCAGTGTCGATACACTCGTACCACTCCCAGACGGCACATATCACAACAGGGTGTTCTACCATCCGATAGTGCTGATCAAGGAGTTTTGCCTGTATTTGAGAATATCTTTGTACCTTCTTCTCACATACAGAGTCGAGTCTTCCTGCGCGAGCCACCGCGACCGCCACATCAACGACGACCGCGGGGTGACCTTGAGCAACCACCAGGCCAGGCGTGTCCCCCTGCAGTACGACCTGGTTATCGCACAGCACAGTCCCTCCAGCATCCACGGCGGTCCCACGAACGTGCTGTAGTACACAATTATGACGCCGTATCCATGTAGATGAATGTGAGCGGCATGTCGAGACGACCTGCGCTATAGTCTACATAGCAGGGACGTCCGAGTTAGAATGTTTGGATTTACGGCGGCAAAACATGTACTGACTATAAGGCTTAATGTGTACTAGCAGCACGTAGTTAAACTGTGCAGCGTGTACAAGCTTGTTTACTGGCGGGTGCTTGTTAACCCCGGGCCGCAGGAAGTAGAAAGTATTTTTCCCTTGTCCCTAGAGAGCCGTGGATATACGAGTGTACCTAACCTTGTTAGCCCAAGCTCACGCCAGATTCGCCTGTTCGCCGCCTGTAGGCGACGCACGAACTCCCCCGGGATTTGACCGTAATTCGGTCTTCTTCCAGGGGGTCACCGTCCGCGGCCATCCGCACCTCCGGCGTCCATCTGTTCGATTCGGCCGCCGCCGTGCTCTGGACGCCCTGACCGGCCTACCCCTGGGACGGTACCTCTTCCGTGCCCCGCTGCATCCGTAGCTGTAAAGGGATGTCACTGGGGGGGGGAGGGGGGTCAGAGGCAGCGGGCGACGTCCTCGGTGGGCCCTCGCGACCCGGAGGCGGCCGACCCGCTTCAGCAGACTGCCGACGGTGGGGCGCGCCTGCGCACGCTCGGGGCGCCTCGGGGTAACATGCCGCAGCGGAGGCGCCGGCCGCCGCGTCGGGTCAAGGTCCTTCGCCCGCGCCACCGTTTGCCTCTCAGCCTCGCGTAACCGTTAGTTACGGATCGGAGACAGGTTTCCTCAGAAATAACCTTACTTCGATTCGTATACAAAATATTTAATAAAATACTGAAAAACAGTTACAAGTTACAAGCGAGAATGACCTCGGTCACCGCGTGACGAGCAATCGCACGGCAGCGAGACAGTGAGTGATCTGACTTGTTTAGACATGGGCGCAGAGCTTAAATACTAGTGCCTACGTGACTTACTCTGCGTGTGCTGGCTTGAGGCGTCGTTACAGTCTAAGGCTAGAGCTCGTAGGTCGGAGGGTAGCTTAGTCATGGTCCCTCTCGGAGTGGCTCCGTCACTGGCCTACGTGACCTCTGTCTATAGTAGTACTTTCGTCAGGGTGCCTCATTCGTCAGGGTGCTTCATCATGGAGTCAGCGATTATGGAAGAGGTGGATCCATCACTGTGGCCTACGTGACCTCTGTCTATAGTAGTACTTTCGTCAGGGTGCCTCATTCGTCAGGGTGCCTCATTCGTCAGGGTGCCTCATTCGTCAGGGTGCTTCATCATGGAGTTAGCGGTTATGGAAGAGGTGGATCCATCACTGTGGCCTACGTGACCTCTGTCTATAGAAGTGCTTTCGTCAGGGTGCTTCAAGGGGTTAGCGGTCATGGAAAGGGGTGGCTTCGTCAGTGTGGTCTACGTGACCTCTGTCGCGTGTAACACCGTCCTCCAAATAGTCGCCTTGGTCGTCGCCGTTATCTTCAATCACTGCTTCAGGGGTTGCCGTGTTTAACGCATCCTGCTCCCCACTCCGCCACTGTTTGAGGTGGGGGGCGGTCCCGACATATAGCAATATCCTCTGGCTGCCACAGACGAGGGAGTCCATCGGATGAGTCCGGAGGGAGCCATTCGACATTGAGGCGGCGTGAGGCATGTCGGCCACGATACCAGGAGGCAGACCCCTTTCGACTGGTGCGCCCGAAAGGTACTCCCACACGCGCGCCTTGCAGCGTATTCGAGGTCCGTATTCGCTGTATCGCGCAGCTGGACCTCCTTGCTAGTTGGAACCTTACGAGCGGAATCCATGATCGACCATCCATATATCGAACTCGAATCTTATTAGCTCGTGGATCCCTTTCCCTTGTCATCTTTTGATACGTAGGTGAACGCATTCGTCGCATCGGTGGGCAGGGAAAGGAACTCGCGCTCCTTAGTCCACACCACCTTGTCACTCTCTTCCAGCATCTGCTTATCACATCTACCCATGAGGCAGGATAAAGCAGAAGAATAAACCGCCCGTATGCATCCAACTCATGCCAGTCCAGTAGAACTAACGAGATTCTAACATTAGCTAGGGCCTCTTGAACGTTTAGACCTTCCCAGGACTGAAACAGATTGAAGCCTACAGGTCCGCCCTAAGATCTTAGCTGTGGTGGGTTCCCCCGCCAACGCGGTAAGCAGTCGGCACGGGTCACCTCGCCTCTGTCGCCAAGGTTTGGCATTTCCTGGGATTTATCTGAAGTTCAAGCTTCCGCAGGACTTGGTCCGCTTATTCTAGGCAGATCTGGAAATGGTCCGGCGTCGACGCGAGTAGAGCCAGGTCATCCGCGTAGGCGAGCACTGGCGGGGTTCCCATTGCCTCGTTAGCCTCTAGGCATGGAAGGGCCGCGTCTATCACGACGTTAAATAAAAACCCCGAGAGAAGGCAGCCCGGCTGTATCGCACAGGCGATAGCTATGGGCCCCGTCGGGCCGACCGACGTGAGCACCTCAGGGCTCGTGTTTTGAATTGAATTAAGTTGATGCATTATTTTATGTGCGAGACTCTGGCCATGAGGCCTGCTCTTCCGTCTGATTACGCAAACTTCGCACGCTCCTCTCACCGTCTAGCAGAGAAAGGAGGTATTTCTTGGCCGAGAAACAGGCGATTTGAATTTAGCTCAGAGGCGTCATTTAGGCGTGAGGATCTTTTACCTGTAAGTAAATCTACTAACATGGGCCAGCCGGCTTTACTTCCCCTCCGTAGGAAGGCGTACGAAGAACTTTTTTTGCCCTTAAAAATACACGGATTCGATTGGGTTTGAACCCGCCAACTTGGATATAACGGCCCGATATGCTAACCGTTACACCATCGCCACGCCGCGTGTTTTGACATATGTTCGCGGCAAGCGCACAGAAAGGCTCCCCGACTCAGAGCCACGGCCATGGCAGCGTGTGGCGTGGGCCCGAACGCGTTGGCCAGGTCGATTAGGGCCAGACTGAGGTTCCCCCGGCCGCGACGAGCGTGGTAGAAGACGTTGACGAGGTGGAGTTCCCTACCTAGAAGGTAACGCCGACGAACGGTCGGAAGCCTTTCGGCGCCTCAGATATTGCTCTGTCTAAGCGCTAAGGCGGTCCTAAAATAGAACCGCGTACAATTGTAGATGGTAGGCGTATTATCGAACGACAGTTGCTCAGGTGTCCGCCCTCTCGTCTCTTGTGGTAGAGGACTGTATTGGATTGTGTCCATGCATCAAGGACACAACGGGTCCGAATGAAAACAGAATAATATCATAGTCAAAGTTTTTTAGTAATGAGTAATCTATGACAAGTAGGCATTGGGCAAGAGTGGGTCTAAATAATCAAATATTTCAGAAAACAATGAAATTCATCCATTTTGCGCAACATTTGAACACAACTAATATGAGAGTGTAGTATTAGTTGTAACGAACCGAAGAATTTATTGTTTAAATAATCCTACAGATGTAGTGTAAAATTCGATCACGTAATTTACAAGTGAAAGCAAAAATATAAGAAATGTGCCTTTTAACCTAGTTGCATTAATTAAACGTGTGTCAATAAACATCGATCGGAAGCGAAAAGCAAGTGATTTTTTTGCGTCATCGCCCAGCGGTTTCCGCAAGCGGAGGCGCAGGCACTCGATATCGGGCGCTGGGAGGCTGCCGGGGAGCCGTTGACCCCGGTCGCGGCGCCGGCGCCTCTGCCTCGACGGGCCCTCGACTGCGCTGATGGATGGGCCCCGCGCAAACACGCACACTGCGCCCCCTTTGCCTACGCCCTCGCTGCCTCCGCCTCCCCAGCGTCAGGCAGGTCTCGGCGCTTCCCTCCATCTCGCCGTCCTTGCTATCCTCGTCTTCGCCGCCCTCTCCGCCCTCGCCGACCGCCCCGTCCTCGCCTCCGTTTCCGTCTTCTCCTTGCTGGTTCGCTGTTCCAGTCGCGTCTGTAATAACGTCGTTCCTGATGCGCCCGCCGTTCTCATCGTTTCTATGACTTCGCCATCGCTTTCTTCTCTATTCCCATCTTCTTCACGGTCCTAACCATTGCCGTTGTCTTGCAGTCCCAATCCATCTCGTCGTCTCCATAATTCAAATCATCCCTCCCACAGACGCCTTGTCACTGACAAATCCACACCGACCTGGTCTTCTCCGTTTACCTCCGTTCTTCCCTCAGCGCTCCCAATGCTCACATCACTATCTCCATCGCACAGACACCACGTCGGCCCTACTGACGCAGTTAACCCAAACCCCGTTCACCCCGTCGGGTCCGCCGTCCCAATGCTTCGCTGTCACTCTGCTTCCACCCCCCCCCCCCCAACGCATCACACCCGTCTCATCTTGGTCGAGTAGCTCACGAAGCCATGTTGACTTGGCCGCTTCCACCGTGGCCGTCTCCCTGGCCTTGCACCCCCTTGCCGCTGCCTCCGTCGCCTCAGTGTTCTACACCACTACGAAACTGGCAGCTCTTGGACAGGGCTCACTCCGATACTCGCACCATAGTTTCCCCGCAGGCCGCCCGTTCTGATTGTCCGTGGCGCTGTCGTCCGTTTTGCCTCCGGTCTGCACGCGGCCTTTGTTGAATCCGGTGTCCGATGTCACTCGCAAATCCGGAGTCCTTCTGCAGCGTCGCGTCTCTAAGGGCGATTGAGGTTTACCGTCGTGAGCTTTCCCACCCAACAAACATGGCGGCCAACGTCATGTACTGCGTATAATTTGAACTTATTAAAACGAACACAAGCGACTAGGCAATTCATTGGCTCTATGTTACGTCTCTCTTTGCCGAAGTAGCGCTTCATCATTGGCAAAAAACAAAATGTACGGCTTATTTTCTGGGTGTAAATGATTATTCACTTACAGTCTCATATTTTAGTGTCTTTCCTTGCTTTGTTCTGTAGTGTTCCACTAAATAACTATAATGAAATAATAGCAATGTAGTTTTACAATAATTAGCACATACGTGAAAGAAAATATACTATTTCTTACAATTTTGTAAGAAATTGTATAATGAAATAATAGCAATGTAGTTTTACAATAATTAGCAAATACATGAAAGAAAATACACTATTTCTTACAATTTTGTACTAAATTAAGGAATCAACCTCTCATTTTTATTGTATTTACGTATATTAAAATACCACTCATTATCTTAATAGGCGTGACCATTAAGAATGTGCGCCATTTTTAACTGTCATGTTGCATTAATCATCTTCAAGTTCATTTATTGTTTGCAAAACGGTAGCTCAAGATTTGGAAACATCTATCTAGTAGATTCGCGTTACGTCAAAATAGTCCGTATTATTTTTATGGAGATTAAGACTTTTTTTAATTTTATTTTTTCATGCTCGACATTTCTGCCTTTCAAGGGAGTTGATATACGATTTCTATAATATTATGGAATGAAACTCATTCAGGTCTAAGCGTCAATACACTTCCGGTATAGTTATGTTATTATTATGATAGATTAGATTGAGGTTATGTGTCATGCTACGACTTAATTAGCTTCTACAACCATTTTTTCCCCTTCGTAATTATTGAAGACAATATACAGTGTTGGATTGTTTTTTCATATAATGGTTCTATGTCAAGTAGTTTTCAATTATTTTCGAGTAATGATTTTCTTTATTCTGTATAGTTTTCTAATTCGTTTTTAGGAAGACTGTGAGTTTTACGTTTTAATGACCAAAATTTTAGAAATTATTTTCGTATGTTTTGCTTTGTTCATATTTTGATCTTATTCTATTTTATTATCGCCTGATATTAGTGACCGTGTCACTATTTCAACCTTTTTTTTGTTCGCACTTTCTGTACATGTCGGTTGGCGTTGCCTTTGGCAACCCTAGCAGTGACCCATCTTCTAACACGTTATCTGAGAGAATATCTTCCTTCAAACTTGTCTGTTTTTTCACCGCCTCTCTATTCATCAGTTTTCTTTGCCAGGACATTGCTTGTCCCACGCCGTTCCGGCGAACGTCGATGCTTTTTGTGGCATCGCGGTGTGCACGTCCTCTTTTAGCCCTTGGTTCTAGCCACTAGAGTTCAGCCTCCTACCCTAAACCCTCGCTTCGAAGGGTAGGTTGGCTGCAGATGTCTTTTCCAATACTTATGTGTGATCGTGTTCACCTCAGACTTACTTTTTTATCTTAGTGTTTTATTACTACTCATATATGTTCGCTGTTTTACTCCTATTTTCACAGCTTCGGACGGTTCCTCCCTGAGTACGATCAGGCAATAGGTATTCAATTCGTATTCCGTTTACAAATCCCATCTTTCCATGTTTTCAAACTATGTAGAATATCTGTGCTACGTTCCGTATATGAACATTACACTCTCTCGGTAAGGCAAGTTTACTTCGTTGGGCAGAATGTCATTTCCAATGCTAAGGAATTTGTCAACAGTTATTTCATGAAACACTTTTGTGTAACGTGGTGTTTAGATCTCAATTTTCATTTGTTTTTATATATTAATGAAAAATTAATTAATGGCTTTATTATTATTATTAACAATAATAATAATAATAATAATAATAATAATAATAATAATATTTTCGATCAAGAATACACAGTACCTTAACAATTTAATACATTTTAGATGACAATTTCCCGCGTGAAATACGAATCAATCAGATTTAGACATTTGTTTTGTGACTGAAAATTATGCAAATTTGTCGTTGATTTTAACACAAAGGGTTTACTTTACCGCCTTTTCTTATCGCTTTGTACTAGCATATTCTTTACATTGATATTATTTCAAGTTGAAATCGAGTTACTAATAGTAAGGGGTGCGATGTTCACTTGCTTTATTTTGTTCAGATTCCGAAACAATCAATACCTCGCGAACTTTCGAAAGTCAGAGAAGTTGATCACTTCCAATGCACTAATATTATTACCTTTGATAAACTCTATTTTCCGAATAAATAGAGATTAAGGGCGACTAAAATATTTCTTTAATGCTTAGCCATTTCCTAACGAAATAACACAAAGCTCCCAACCAGCGGTCGTGCACACCGAAAAATATCTCTAATAATCGTGGAAAAATGTTGTGGTAATAAATAATCGTAGTAAATAAGCTGTGTTTATACCCAAGCTATTTTGTCTGTGATTTGTTCAATTAACAACGCCTCAAAATCTTCACCCGTGTTCGTCGCAATGATGTCTGTAGTAATTATGATCGTAGAGGCGCATGCTGGAGATGGTTGGCCGAGTACGGCGGCGTGGGGGCGGCTCAAGCAAGTCGGGGAGGGAGATGTGGGGTTCACTAGGCAGTGCGGTTTATATCTGAAAGGACTGGACAGGGCAGTGTAAAAAAAGCCGGGGATTCAGTATTCCTAAAATTCATGTATTTTCTCTCCCCAAGAGGATGATTATTGTAAAAAATAATAAATAAATAAACCGAGAAATGCGAGCATATCAGCTTCAATATAACCACCCGTTCCCCCATCTGGGTTCGGCTGCTGCGGCGCCAGTGCTCCGTGGACCGCTCTTGCGGCTGTACGGTGGCCACCAGTGCCGGAGTTTCGGACTCCAGGCAACGCTGACACATAGCCCCTCACCTTCTCCCGGAAAAAAATTAAAATGCGAATGATGTTTCAATTTACTATACGACTTATTTTATTTTAATTCAGGATATTTAGTCTAAACTTCAATGAAAATACATGGCCAATATCCGTATAGTAATCCTGTATATGCAATCTGCAACAATCCTATATATGTAATTTTGCAACAATTTGTGTTAAAATATCTTGGATATTAAGATGAGAAAAGTGGAAGACTTAACAAGGTTTAAATGTCAGCATTGTTTTATAACAGTTGTAAGATTGTGTGACGTTTTTTCATTTCATAGACTGCTTTCTTTAATGTAATGTGTTTATTTAATGTAAAAAATTACTGGAATTTTTTGTGAAATATCAGACTACTGTACTGCGACTTCCAAAATTAAGAAAACGGATTTTTGGAGATCTTTCACTTTTTTTCCTACTTTTTTCTCGTCGTCGGGTCTGTTGCCTTGCGGAACCCCGGGCGATCGCCCACCCTCTGCTTGCCTGGCTTCGGGCGCAGAGGTTCTCCCAGGCCTGGCTCTGACGTTGAGCGATGGCACCGC
>BOPP01000003.1:18787645-18799284 GCA_017312745.1 Gryllus bimaculatus
TTACAGTTATGTGATGATCGATGGCCAGCATAAGGGGTGGATTTTCGACCCTGCATAGACGAAGGAGATCTGAATTCAATTTCACCGTGGTGTAGGGGGAGATTTCAAGCGCCGGCTTCTCTGAACTGACCAGTTTTCCAAGCTGGGCTACTCTGAATCAGTAACCAAGCGAATGCCGAGCAGTGCCCAATCAAACCATGACCACGAACTGCCCCTAAACTTTTTCTACCTTATACTTGTCTCGCACGTCGTTTTCACAACACACACACACACACACACACACACACACACACACACAACACTTTACCCTGACGTTGGCACTCGTGTAGCAGACCGGAAATTTGCTCCCTTCGCCTTCACAGAGATGTCGGGTTTAGGAATTTCCGGGACAAACAGTTATTTACACAACCAAAGCTGTATTCCAGGTCTTGTCAACGCCTTTCGAAGCCTCTCTATACCGGCAGTCGCTGTCTAATTGCTTTGCACATACTTGTTTCGCTGGGTGAGAGTCGCAGGAGCGCGGTGAAGCACATAGAGGCACGTACGCGGAGACCACGTACCTGGCAGCGGCCTCGTTTGCCAACTGACTGGTGACAGAGCCCCTTGTTGGCAGGGACTGCATTACGAGTGATTAGCAGTTCATACACACCGGAAACAAAATAATCAAAATTTCAATCACGTACCTGGCTTTAGTGCAGATTTTACTATTTGTCATCGCCACAATCCCACAAATTCCTCAATTGGCAGGTATGGTGTATACGCGTTAGGCGTATCGGACTGTAGTTACCACAAGTTTACTGTGATTCAAACGCGATTCAAAGCTGTGGATTTTTTGGAATGTCCTTACATCAACGACCTTCGCTTATGGAGCGGGAAAGTGAAGCGGGACCGACTGTCACTATGTCGGAGAGAAATTTATACTGCATGTAAAAGCCATCTAGCCTAAAATGAATCTTGAGGCTATAATTCAAAAATCGCCTGTTTCTTCTTCGCCAAAGAAATACTCCTTTCTTCCAGTCTAGATTGGTAGCAGAATTCTGCGTGGTCCAAGACGGAAGAGCAGGACATCACGTCTAGACTTGCGCTATCGCGGAAAGAATAGCAGAGAGGCATGGAATTCAATTCAATAGACAATTTCAAGGTCAATATTGGAAATTGACAAATCGCGTTTTTTCTGTATACACGAACGATAAGTAACAGTAGACATCTCCGTTTATGTCCGGAGTTTTTTTGGGGGTTTGGAATCGGAAAATGTTGGAGGTCCGAAAGAAATAGTTAATCCGTAGAGTATAAACAATGTTATTTTAATAGAAATTTATACTAGATCACCCGTGTAACGTAGCGTGCGATGTGACATGAAACGCAAGTTGGTGTAGACTGCAATGGACCATCGATCTACCAGAGCTTCTTTGTTCAGTTTCCTTAAGCGCACAAGAACGATAGGATTTTGCGAAGATCCTCTCACGTGACTAAATTACTTCTACACTAGAACGATGTAATTATATACCATAGTTTGTCATGTTTAATAAAGCGTTTGATTGTCGGGACAGTGTGTTTTGGAATAGATTAGTTGTTTAGTCCATATGTACAGTAATTATAAATCTTTATTTCACCCCGAAATATGCGTGATATTTTTTGTGTTTTGGTCTTCTCCTGCCGTGCCGCCGGCAATTTTTGTTCGTACTACCTTCCCACCGGCGAAATTTTGGGATTTAGCTGTGGTTCGGAATAAGCGGGGGTCTGACTGTCATTGGAATGAGAGGTCGGAACAAACAGCGGAGTGGGTCACGAAAAGAGGTCGAATGGGCGCCCCCGCCTGGCTGCCACGCCAATCCCGCAGGCGGCGTGGTCAAGCGACTCGCGGGAATGGCGAGGATTGTGCGAAAAGCTGCCATGGATAAGGGTCTGCGATGATTAGAGGCCGCATAAGGTCTGGGTTTCGATCTCGGTCGCGTCGGCCATCGGTGGTCAGGACTACACGCCGCGCGCCACGCCCGCGCGTGGCCGCGATGCACACATTCTTCGCCCCCCCCCGCCCCCCCCAGCACCCCGCTTCGCGTTCTGTCCAACGCCCCTTGCTCCCGTGAACTCCCTTCGTTCCACGCGTTTCGGCTCTTGGAGAACAGCCAGTCTGGTCTCCATATGATCGCAAGGGTAACGCTGAAGTTTTATGTGAGGTACGCAAAAGAAAGTTTTAAATGAGCTCCGCCTAATTTCTCTTTTATGATGAGACATTTGTTTGCATTCCGTTCATTTCTCTCACATTCAGCTCTCTGACATTTCGGTTAGATGGTTAAAACATTTGGTCATCAGTCGAAGCTCGAATGTAATTCTTTCTTCGAATGAAGACAAGTCGAATGTGAAGCTATGATGAAGTAAAATATAGCATTTCACAACTAAGTAAGAATTTCGAAAGATGAAATACAAGCAGTGTTGAACATACGGAGGAAATATAGAAACTATTCAACGGTCAAAGGATTATTACAACGCTTGACATTGCAACCTCGTATAAACGGAATGTTTGTTCACAATTTTCGATATTTTTGCGAAAATAATATTCGGAAAAAACATTTTATTACTTTGCAGCTATTTCTCGATCATATACATATGCATGACAGCCGAATTAGGAATCTACAAATTTTTTTTAAAGTGAGGGCTGACACATCAGAGAATACCTCGACTATTGTCGCTCATGTCTAACAGTATCTGATAAAAGTGCTTGTTTTGGTTTTTGTTGTTTTCTGTGTGTTGCGAATAAGTCAAATCCACAATCGGTAAGCGAGAGTGCGTTCTGGCAGAACATTAATTATAAATAAATCCAGTGAACTATTGGCCACGAGGAAAGCGATAAAGCGGTTATGTAATAATCATTAGAAAACGTATGGAAAGAGTTCGCATATACTTTGTCATACGCACGCCCTACACAAAAAGTTTGAAAAAATATTTTTAATTTCTCCTTTGCACGTATGTGTTCCACCAATAGTATGTTCTTGGCCGTCTCTACTCTGCCGCCCTGCAGTGCGCGGTTTCTGTATCCCGCTCACCACCTTTATATTACTACTAATCGATCAGCTATCTACTGTAGACGTGCGATTCCCTCATTCAGTCGGCCCGGTGACCTCTGTAAACAGACCCTGCAGCGGCTCCGTCTGCAACATGTAAAGTGAAATAGATCCAGACTGTTTACATTACGCCTTACAATCTGCATTCGCAATAGAAAAGACGTAATCGTAATCAAACTTGCGGGTACAGCAAGTCACATTCACGAAACACAAATTCCTTTTCTCTAAGTAATAAATTACACGTTCATCGGAAAGTAATGAAATTGTTGGAAGCCGACTAAACCACCAGATCGCTTTACCAACATACCGGCATTATACGAATCATCTCACGATTTGCCGGTCATATAATACCGAAAAGTGCAAAGTAGAGAAAGACGCTCCCAGTGACATGTTACATACATACATTACAGCCCTTGAAACGAAACCTAGCGTCATTCGTCACGAAGTGGAACGTATGCCGTTGCAGCAATATACGCTCACTGAAATCGACGATCTCTTTCGACTGTTATTCGTAGCTCCCAGGGCGCTTCATCAAACGTTTACCAGAGTTCTGCAACTCCTCGTGCAATCGCGACACAGATCTCCCACACGTTTTTACAACGCCGCCCTTGAACCCTGCCCCCACCAACCGGCGGACCTCGGTCGCGTTCACCGCCTGTCGCCCCACTCGCAGATCTCGCGCGGCCTGCTCCACCCCCGCACGCAGCGTTCACCCCCTGTCCCACAGCCGCCCCCGCACTTCCACCACCATTGTTTCACAGCCTCCGTCATCATTTCGACCTTTCCACCACACGGCCCCCGTCACCTTACTAACCCGACACTTCATCGCCCCCTCCGTTCCCCGCCCTCTCAGCCACCGCCCGTTGATAATATCTGCCCCAAATCGCAAGCAACGTCCGTCGGTTCTTTACCGCCCTGTCACATAACTGCCCTGTTATATGTATCCGCCCCATTTGCCCATTCCGCACCCGTCACCACTATCGTTCCCATCCACCATACTGTCTTTTCCCATCCCATCATAATTCCGCCCACAGGCAATCCACCACCATTGTGACCACAACACACGTACAATAAAGCTCCACCTCCGCTACCGTCCAGGACACCCCCACCCTCCGCTTCCGCTATGTCGCACTCCTCCTTGTCCACACATTTTCTTCTTTCCGTCAACCACTGTTTCCGATCACCAACATATCGTGTGTATTCCACCGTCCTCTTTATCCGCAGACTCCCGACGACAAATACGCTGCCGCCTATCCATGCCTCTCATCCCCTTCCCCGCCACCCTCCCTCACCCTCACCGCACCCCGAACCCGAGCCGCGCCAGGCGGCAGCCGAACCCGAAATTCGCTTCGTACCTATCCGTTGTTTCGTTTGTTTACGAATCGGCCACTCCCTGCAAACCGATCGAAATGTCTCTCGGTGGCGGTTTGTCGCCAGGCATGGGAAAGGAATATGGCGCTCGAACGATACCACGTGGAACGAGAGCTCTGTGAACAGGCTGTTCGGATAACATCTACGCCGGTGGCACGGGCCGCGGGTGGCCTGATGGCAATGGTTTTACTCAGCGTGCGACTATTTACCGGCGCTCTATGCGTTTCATAGGCGGACGTGGTCTTGTTATGCGCAGCTTCCTGCGGTCGCTATGATAATGAGCCTGAAAATGAGGACCCAGAGGAACTGCCCAGGGAGAAATTGTAGGCCGTATGCACCACGCCATACTGTTATTCACAGATTGAGATTAATTCACATCAACTTGGTTGTGTTTCTTGTGGACAAATGTGTCTAGTCCTATTCTCTCCGTATTATCATCTCAGTTATGAGAAGCAACGTTTCGATGCGTATTTTACCTCATTCTCAAACACGTAAACAGTTTGGAAACAATGAAAATCAGTGTTTTGCAGAGATATTTTTATTTTAATACTTTTTAAGTTATTCATTCCTATTATTGCACTTTGGGCCAAACCGTCACATTTTTCTTTATTTCGAATGAATCCACATTCAATTTATATATTCCGGAGGAAGAAATGTGCCTCTTCGACGAAATAGCCCACGCGCTTAGAATTAACTAACTATTCTGAACAATTGTCTCCTAAAATGAAACCATTCAATTTCATTCTGGATTTTGTGAACAAAAGCGAATACCCAGTGTTCCCCGAGGACCTAAATCATTTCCTCGGTCGTAAACAATGTGTGGAGATATTGCGCACGAACTCCAACTTACAATTAAACCAGGCATGTCGGCATTCCCAATTCCAATAACGTCCCTAATACGGCTTGTGGCTGTTTCGGCGCCCTGGGCCAATGGCGGCGCGTGCACTTAAGTCTGCCGACGCGTTCGAATAGTTCGTACGGAACCGGTTTAATCGGCGGCGGCGCGGCGGCAGTAGCAACAAGTTGAATAGCTTTTCATGAGCGCACGCGCCAGAATTGGTCCGAATAGCTGCGTGCGTGTAGGATCTGGTCAGTGAATGCGGCACGCGGCCGGAAGCAGGGCGGGGTGGGTGGTTGGGGTGGTGGGGGTGTGGGGCGGGGCGTGCGCGTGTTGGCGTGGCGTGGCTTGCGTGGGCGTGCGTGGCGGGGCGTGGCGGGGCGGGGCGTGGCGTGGCGGGGCGGTGCGTGGCGTGGCGTTGCGTGGCGTGGCGTGGCGGGGCGTGCGTGGCGGGGGCGTGGCGTGGCGGGGCGGCGTGGCGGGCGAGGCGGGGGAGGCGGGGCGAGGCGGGGCGAGGCGGGGCGAGGCGGGGCGAGGGCGGGGCGAGGCCGGGGCGAGGCGGGCGAGGCGGGGCGAGGCGGGGCGCGGCGGGCGAGGCGGGGCGAGGCGGGGCGGGCGGGCGAGGCGGGGGCGAGGCGGGCGAGGGGGGGGCGAGGCGGGGCGAGGCGTGGCGAGGCGGGGCGAGGCGGGGCGAGGCCGGGGGAGGCGGGGGCGAGGCGGGGCGAGCGGGCGAGGCGGGGCGGAGGCGGGGCGAGGCGGGGCGAGGCGGGGGCGAGGCGGGGCGAGGGCGGGGCGAGGCGGGGCGAGAGCGGGGCGGCCGGGGCGAGGCGGGGCGAGGCGGGGCGAGGCGGGGCGAGGCGGGGCGAGGCCGGGGCGAGGCGGGGCGAGGGCGGGCGAGGGGCGCGGGCGGAGGCGGGGCCGAGGCGGGGCGAGGCCGGGCGAGGCGGGGCGAGGGCGGGGCGGAGCGGGGGCGAGGCGGGGCGAGCGGGCGCGAGGCGGGCGAGGCGGGCGAGGCGGGGCGAGGGCGGGCGAGGCGGGCGAAGGCGGGGGCGAAGGCGGGGCGAGGCGGGGGCGCAGGCGGGGCGAGGCGTGGGCCGAGGCGGGCCGAGGCGGGGCGAGGCGGGGGCGACGGCCGGGGCGAGGCGGGGCGAGGCGGGGCGCAGGCGGGGCGGAGCGGGGCGAGGCGGGGCGAGGCGGGGCGAGGCGGGGCCGAGGCGGGGCGAGGCGGGGCGAGCGGGGCGAGCGGGCGAGGCGGGGCGAGGCCGGGCTGGAGGCGGGCGAGGCGGGGCGAGACGGGGCAGAGGCGGGGCGAGGCGACGGGCGAGCGCGGGCGAGCGGGGGCGAGCGGGGCGAGGCGGGGCGAGGCCGGGGCGAGGCGAGGCGGGGACGAGCGGGCGGGCGGGGCAGGCGGGGCGAGGCGGGCGCCGAGCGGGCGAGCGCGGGGCGAGACCGGCGCGAGGCGGGGCGAGGCGGCGAGGCGGGGGCGAGGCGGGGGCGAGGGCGGGCGGAGGCGGGGCGAGGCGGGGCGAGGCGGGGCGAGGCGGGCGAGGCGGGCGAGGCGGGGCGAGGCGGGCGAGGCGGGGCGAAGGCGGGCGAGCGGGGCGAGCCGGGGGCGAGGCGGGGCGAAGGGCCGGGGGGCGGGAGGGGCGCGGGCGGGGAGGGGTCGCCGCGGGGCGAGGCGAGGGGGCGAGCGGGGCGAGGGGGCGAGGCGGGGCGAGGCGGGGCGGAGGCGGGGCGAGAGCGGGGCGAGGCGGGCGAGGCGGGGAGGGGCGGAGCGGGTTATGGACGGGGCGGGGCGGGCGTGATTAATGGAGGCGATGGACGCGCCACATGGCGCCTGCAGAGTTACGGGTCCGGGCGCCGCGTAAGCGTCCGCGCCGGGCAGCGCGGCTGATGTGCTCATTCGATCATAATCGGTCACGCGCGCTGAATTGGGGCCAATGCGATGTCTGGGACCGACGGGGCCAGTGGAGAATGGCGTTGCGACGGACGCGCGCAATCGATCGGAACCAGCAAGGAAGGCCAGAAGGGCAGTACGCAAGAGAGAGGAGGGCTACGGCACAGAGAGGTCCACAATTAGGCAGCGGACGAAAAACAGGAGTGTAGGGGCAAGAAAACAAGAAGAGGACGTAGACTTAAAAGTGAGGAAGTCACAAAAAGCTCAAATATTGAAGGGCGTTTTGAAAGGAAGAAGAGTTGACGGAGGAAGAGAGCCGATCGCAGGAGAGAATGAAGAACAAAGGGTAGAGAGTGAGGGGAAGAGGGAGGGGAGAAGGGAATTTACGACATGATGTTAGGACCGCTGAGAATGAAGAGGTGAGTGGTAAGCAGAGAACAGAGCGAGGAGGGCGAATGGATGACGACCGCCAGGTGGAGATTGTCAGGTGAATATGGCAGGCGAGGGGCGAGGGACGTGTTTTGTACGTCAAACGACACACAGTAGAAGTCTGTCGAAGATTGTTGTGGAAGTGTGATGGAGTATCGTGGCTTTCAGAATGAGCGAAGTGCGAAGGGCAGAAGGTAGAGGGCAGAGGGCACAATGCAAAGAGTGGAGAACAAAGGACAGAGAACAAAGGTGAGAGGGTGATGTGCAAAAGGGGATGAGGAAACGGTTTGCGAGTAGTTGACGATGGACAGTAAGCAGGGTTGGAGGTGGAGTTTGAGAGGTATCTTATACACGAAAAAGAGCAGAATTCAGGTCACGAGGAAGCGGGGTTGATAACTGGAAATTATCAATTAAATTTCCAGTATTTTAACCGTTAATCGTGGGTTAAAAACAATATATACAAATGAGTTGCAGCTGAAGATGGCATAAGAGTACATTGAATCCAAGTAACAGTATTTCTTGTTTAATTTTTTTTTCTTTTAGGTAGATTGTCCAGTACAAAAACTACTGAACAACACACGGCCGACAACACCAACATGAGACTCGGTTGGCTATAAATCTCACCTATAACCTTTGTTTACAAATTTCAGTCGCGTCGGTTATTTGCTATTTACTGACATAATGACGTTAATGACTATAATAGATGCCATCCGCGAATGGCTTAAGAGCCGCATTTTATTCGTCAGTTTGGTAGCGGTTCGTCGAAATAACGCTTAAATATTACGAAATAGTTATTAATGCTCTTAGGCTTATAAACAGCAAATAATCAATTAAGTCTGTTTTTTGTGTTATCGGCTGTCGTTAATATTTATCATACCGTAAACTGACGTAGCTTTTTTGACACTTTGGAAAGATTTTAGTAAATACCATGTTTATTTTTCACATAATTTACAACTTTAAAGCAGTATATAAATTTTAAAAACATGCGTTGTCTATTTTATGTGGTGCTAATTGTTGAATTAAATGTCTTTAACAAAGTATGTTACGCAAACTCGGCATAAAGGCACCTCATGAGATGAAGTGACTATGCCATTACGTTTATTGTGCGTCGTGATGCATGACCCCTTCTCCATGATTGTTTTATAGCAATGGATAAATCAAACAGTATTACAAATTTAAAAACTTTATTTAATGATTTTTTTAAGTTGTGAAATAAATATTTTGACATTGTTAATGATAAAAAGCGTATCATTTTCCCAAATGATTTTAGCTCTGTAATAGAGATAGTTCTCTCTTTAATTTTAACTCAAAATTTTGAATTTTTTGAATTATATCTCCAAATTTGTAACAAAATCATTCCTATTCTACGGCTATTTTGAAAAATCCACGGATTTACGAAAGACCCATGCAGAATCACTTTTAATGGCAGTTACTTATCCAGGAAATAGCTCTTCTTCATATTGCACCATTACTAATTCTCCTCTGTTATGAATTGATAACATGGGGAATTGCGAGTGCTATTCTGGGGAGTCTTCACAGCATAAATTATTAATCATATAATTTCCCCTTTTCACAAAAAACTAAATGTATACTAATTAAACTAATTTAAAGAGCAGTATCAAAACATCTGCCCCGTAACAACATCTTTATATTAAAATAATAATATAATACAATGAAAACTATTTCTTGGAGTAAGTGTTGCGACATCTTTTGTTAAAACTCATTTGTTTCGCTTGTTCATAACGACGGCCGGTTCATAACGGCGGACTGTAAAAATCGTTAACGCACATTTTCTGTTCACGTTTTTTCCTTTCACTGTTTACTTGTGTTAAGTCGTTAATAATAGTGCAAATGAACGGTGATCTGTTGTGCGTTTTACCTACTCCACTGGACGATTCGCTCGCTGCGATTCGGCCGTCAGCGGTATTTGCCGTCACCATACCCACGATTCGCTCGCGGCGCCTGGCTGAACAACTGATGACGCAATTATTCGTACCAAGTACGGCCAAAACGTCATCATTTGTGCCATAAAATGTTATTTTATGAACAATATTTAATGCGACGAAAAGGGTCATCTACAATGCTCGTAACAAGAACGCACTCGGATTAGCGCCGCGTCCCGAGTTGGCCCGCCCCATTGTGCCTCGCCGCGCCGAGCCGCGTCCTAAGCTCGGCCAGAACCAGTTCGCCGCCGGAGACAGACGTGAGCCATTGTCAGACGCAAAGTGCCGCAATCGAACTGCACTTACACGTTTGTAGGCCGATGCGGACGTGTCGCTTGACAGCCTCGGTTCGTGTCGGTGCTCGATTGAAAGAACCGTTGTCATTTTATTCGGATCGCCTATTGTACTCGCATTTCGGTGTGATTCTTTTTTTCTGTGTAGCTCATTGTAAGTGGCGCGTTTTGAAAATACAATTTCTGGAATGCAATGTGTGTATTCAAACATCTTTTAATTGTGTTTATCCACAAGAATCATTTTCCTGTCTTGCGACATCAGCATACAACATTAGGGAAAAGATTTTTACTTCCCGGAAGGTAGAGGGCACAACATACACAATTTTGTACGTATATTAAAAATATTACAAAAAACGTCAGTTCTTAAGTATACTGCATTTTTATACCTATTTTGCTTTCAATGCAAATGTATGACCTATATGACATGTGAAATCAATACGCATAAAATCTATTTAAAGAAATGAAATATTTGTTCAGTTCGTCTATGCCATTTTTATTAGATATCAACAAACTTAGGCTTTCATGTTTTTATACCCTCCGTATTCGAAGATTGCCGTCTTTATTCTCACGCCTGATAGTCGCGCTCAATTACGAATTGGTCTTAGTGGATGTTTACAAACAAGTTACGTGCACCCTCATATTTCCTACTGCACATCAGTCGCCGGAAGGAATTATTTTAGCCCCTTACCTTATAGCAAGTATACTAATATTCAACTGTTGAGGTGGCACGTTCTGTGTCAGTCGGTGTCATGCGGAACTGTACCTGCAGTGCGCGTGAAGTTCGTGTCTGGTTTGCGTGTGCCTCAAATATATCAATACACTACAGTTCTGTGATTTTTATAAACTGAAATTCGCTGAACTGATCTATCATACTTGAGCAGTACCAGCATCGAAACTGCCTTAGGATCGTTGGGGAACCCGAACGTGATGGTGAGGACACGGACTGCATTGCAATCAATGTTGCCAAAAAGATAGGTGTCCAATTACATCTAAGCGACTTTGATCGCAGCCATCGAGTTGACCGGAAAACGAAGGCGACCTATTATTGTAAAATTCATGAGTTATAGGAAGCGCCGGGAAATGTTTGGGTATCAAAAGATATCTGAAGAAAACGGGTGTCGCCATTTGAGAGGATCTGATAACGATGCGGCTGGAAGTGCTAAAAAAGACTGTGGAACTTTTCGGCCAGCAGAAGTTTTGGAGAACAGATGGAGTCGTCATCGTGAAAGTGAGAAATACCAAAGTTCGCTACAGAACTGAAGCAGATCTTGATAGTACATAGTCTTTTCCTCCTAATTATACTATCTTTCGTTCTTAAAACAAAAATATTTTTAATTAAAAGTTTTTAATTTTTTCATCTTTTGCTAATTTTATAGTGATATTAAATTACTATCACAATTATTAATATTATCTTAATATTTATTATTAATACTTCTACTTCTAAATATTATTACTAACATTAGAATTATATTATTTTATAATTTTTATATTTTAATTATATTATGTTGTCGTAATACTATCCTATCTTCTAAAATATTAATTAGTTATAAGAAACGTACTTTATTTAGACTAATTCTAAATAGTTAGTGCCCTACGTGTGATCGTAAGCAACTTATTTAATTCAGATTCCTTTCTGCTCATTGCTATTTGATTAATTAGCATTAATATACTTTTGTGGAAAATTTTACTTTCCTATGAATTGGTCGAGACTGCATTTTCAACTGTAGGAGTAGAGGCTGATTTAAACAAGAAAATGACCCTTTGGAGCATGCACAGCAGCTGAGAAAACCATCGCAAAGACCGTAC
>BOPP01000003.1:18799407-18815891 GCA_017312745.1 Gryllus bimaculatus
TAATACATTAAAAGTGAGTTCTATTGGAATCACGAATATGTGAAATCAAATCATGAAATTAATTTTGTAATTGTCTCTTACATTTTAGAACTTTGGAAAGGGTCTGAAAAAGAATTTAATACAATTTTTATAAAGTATATTACACTTTTAGATACACTTTTACTACTACAGCACGTGTCTGCAAAAGCACCTTCGTCCAGCCCTTTGGCGAAAGCGACATTGCATGGAAGAGAACCCCATCATTCTTCATGACAGCGCAAGATGCCACACCGCAGCTACTGCCCAGGACCGCTGCCGCCGCTGACAATGGAAAACTGAAACATCCACCTTACTCACCCGATATGAGGCCCTGTGATTATGATCTCTTCAGCAAAATGAAAGGACTACTGCGAAGAATCCGGTACACGGTACAATACCAGAGAAGAAATTATTCATGCTATAAGGCGGTTAATATGGGACAATACGAAATAGAGGCGCAGCTGGTGTAAAACCCATTCCGAACATTTGGGAAAAGAACATACAATGTAGACTTTCACGGCCGGTTTCCACATCAAAATCAGTTGTTTCCTTGAAGGCCGTGGTCCAATGGAGACTTGTCCATACGTTTCGCCTGCAACTGTGGCAGGCATCATCAGTGGCGTTGTTGGCGGGGGCGAAGTGTCCTTGTTGGCAGAGCCGCGTTGACTGACTGACGTTGATTGTCGGTGTACACAATAGGAAAAATGCTAACAATATTGGCAAAGTTTTGAAACCTCTCTAACCCAGAGCCGTTTAGTGGGCATTGCTTCTAATGATCTTCCGCCAGTTTATTACTTGATGAGGGAAGCAGTGTAAGAAAACTGCAAAGAAAAGGTTAGAAGAGCTCATCTATCGCTGAAAAATATTTAGAAGATTCTCTAACAAATAAAAATAAAATATCTCTTATGATTCTTCATAATGAAGTAACACTAGTGGCATCGCAAGTTGATGTAGAGGAAGGTGAAGTCAAAACAATCGCAGTGGCAGTAGGGGTAACCAAGTCAGTATCAGTCCCAGGTGTTTTTTTTAATAATGTCACATATTGTGATTTCAATATTAATGATAAAAATTAAATTCTGCAGTTATTGGTTATTTAATTGATTTGGAGTAGTTTTGTTTTATAAAACGGTTCAATAAAGTACTAGGATTCATTAAATGTTTTTGTATTACGTTGATATTACGTGTTTTTTTTCATGGACTAGGCTCTAAAATACAAACATTTAGGATCTAGACTGAAAAAGTGAAGATTTAGGTACTATAAATGATCCATGTAATTCAACTTTAAGGATGAGGGTGAAGAAAACAGGTTATTTGAAAAAATGGTCAGAAGAAATCATTTTGTGTTCTTTGTTTCATTCACTATATAATTTTATTGTATTTAACATTCGTGTGCCGTCTCACTTTTATTACTAGAGCTAAAATTTCAATTTTTACCACCCTCTACATGCTCTGCATCACATAACTAGTAATTGCTATTACTAGTTATGTGATACTTTACTTTACGTGGCGATACTCGGGCCATCTGGCCCGCTCTTTCGTCTGATCACGGGAATTTCCTTAGGCTTCTTTCTTCATCTAGCAGAGAAAAAAGGTCGATTTGAATTTTGCTCAGAGACTTCTCTTAGGCTTGAGGGTTTTCTGCTGTAAATCCTCATGGGACATCCGAAGTAAGGCGTACGAAGGATTTATCGCTTTTAAAAATCCACAGCTTCGATCGGGTTTGAACCCGCTGACTTAAATGCAACAGCCCGACTCGCTAACCGAAATACCGCCGTCTAAGAAAAGTAGTGGCTGTCTAAAAGCATATGCATGAATGTGCTTAGTTGGTAAAGTTCGAGTTGTTAATGTTCATCAAACATAACACTAGACTCTGTATTGTTTGCTTCCCCTCGTATAATCATCTTTATCATAACAGTAAAAGGCAATTGAGAGGACATTTTGTTTCTTATAACACAATTTTCATCTTTCGTCTTTCATCGCCGTTTATTTAACAACAAATCACGCGAAGGTGACTTCGAGGTCCCATCCGGTCCATTCGCTATGAGACTTCTTCCTGCCAATCACATGGAATGTGGAGTCGCCGGGCGCGGTCGCCAGACGAGCTTTTTATAAAGCGGCCCCCCATTCATCTTCCTCTATCGGATAACCTCCCTGTCGCAGAGCCCACCCCGCGACGGAAATGAAATCTCTCTGCAAGTGTTGACGGCCCTCGAGGTTAGGCCCAAAGATGATTGATGCGCTCTGCTTACCAATCTCCGGCACTAACATGGTACCGTTCGGACCACTGGCTAGGGAACTGTGACCCAAGGAACGGTAGCATTCGTAAGTTGAATATAGAACATTTGTTTCGTGTGCGCTGATGCGATGAGAAAGAAAAATAGATTTTTGTAAATAGCTGAAGATGCCCATTTGATTGCTTACGTGTACACGCACAGTCAGTAGTTTTCTTACTTCAACTTAAGCTTAGAAGACGGAACATGGGAGTGATTGGTTAAGTGAGAATATCTAGATGGTGCAAGATTCTGCATATGTTCTTCTAAAGTTATGACGATTCAGATGCGTTATATAACTAACTTGAATCTCGAAGGACATACGAATATTTGGGAATGACATATTCGTAAAATTAAAGACGAAGATTAAAATAAAAGACCAAAAGACACACGTTTAATACGTACTACGAAGCTCAATAAATGTAAGTACAATTCATGTTATACGGACCGTGTATTCAACATCATATTCACATTTTGCACCAATAATATACTTTCTCTCGTAAATTATTCTACTCTAAAAACCAGAGATACAGGGTTCTTCCCAGTAGCACTAGAAATTTGATTTTTATTCTAAAAAACAAGCAAAGTTCTAAAAGTCCTAAAAAATAATGTTTCAAACTGATAAAACGGTATTCTAGAAACGACTGACGAAGTTAATCCGTGTAATACAGTCTATTTATGTGTATCTTACAAGTTTCAAATATAAACAAAATAAAAAATACGAGTAATATTCGTTCCAGGATATGTGAATAATGCACAAAATCCTTGTGAAGTGAGTCATCAAAACGCAATAACGGGAAAATCCATGCGAAGGTGTCCTCTATTGATGTTATGAGGCTGCAAATGAAGAGCACGTTTGGTCGAGAGCATCCACAATTGACTGTGTGTACGCATTCAGTACAGAATTATTTTAATGCCGATTGATTGGCACGAGCGAATTGCGATGGAGAGCGCTCATTCTCGCGTTGTCACGACTTTAATAGCGCGCTCCACACGCGCTCACGCGTTTGTCGGATTTGTTCGGCACGCAAAGACGGAAGACGTCCACTTCGGAGATTAGTTCGATTGCAAGATCTCTATCGCCTGGCGTACAGGAGCGCGTGAGTCGTACCGAGTACAGGGGGTTAAGGAAGTGTCCGGTCGACACGAGAGGCGTTGAAGTGGAACGAAGAGGTGAGATCGGACAGTTGTTGTACGCTGGCGAAACGAGTGCAGGTTATCGAGTTAGATTGGAGTAACTGGGTCTTTCTCCTTTTGTTCACAGCTCACACGGCTGTAGTAACAATTAATAAGCGTTGTCGTTATTACTTTCCCGTGTTCTTAATTATATTTTTATTTTATTTAATAGGTAATTATTACAAACAAAGTCATTAAGTCATTACAATACCTACATCCTTTCGCGTTCTAATCTTTCGAATTCTGGTATTCACCCCAAATCGCTCCTCCATCGCATTCAAAGCCGCGGAAAAGAGACCATAAGGTACGGCTCAGGAAAAAACCCTGAAGGGGAAAAACCTGCGTCAGAAGCCGAGTACATTCTATCTATCCGACGTTTATTTTTGCTATTTTTATTTTCTGGCGCGGGCGTCCCCGTCTCCTTCCAGTGTCTTGGCCTCCTCAGCACCTGAAATCAAACAGCCACAGAAGATCGTCCGCACCAACGCCTCTGCCTTATATTTTCGATCCCCCTTACTTCACCCTAATTGCTTATTACTATGCCAGTTTTATTTTATTTCTTATATTGACCTGTTTACCATATTAACTACGGACTTATGACTTATTTCTTAACTGTTTACTAACATAAAATACTGATTAACTTACTTATTTGTTAGTTATTGACATATTTCTTCTCCTGTATTAGGTTCCGCTCAAGCTAACCGTGCTGTTTTCCCACTCCCTAATTTCAGTTTCCCTAATGGTCCGACCTTCCTAAAAATGTTTCCTATTTCTTTCAAAAATTTAGACCTTTTATCACCTAAAATGTTTTGGGCGAGCCTTACGTTCCTGTTTAGGAAGTAGTAATTTCCCATACTCATCCATTTTCTTCTCCATGATTCGGTTGCACACCTAATTATATCAGTAATATAGAGAAACTAACGTAATGCTGCGAAAAAATCGATTTTGAAATTTCAACGGAATTACGTTTTCGGGTCACCTGATACCGAAAAAGTTTTGTTTTGTTTTCGAAACGTCCGTCGATGCGTCTGTCTGTCTGTCCGTCCGTGTCTGTCTACGAACACCACTAACGCCTAAACCATAAGTAGGATTTTTTCCAAAACAGATACTCCCTGGTCGATCGGCATTGACATAAAGCTTTGCAGTTTTGAAAAACATTTTTTTAAATGTCAAAAATGGCACCAATTTTTTTCTTCCAATTATTTGAAACAATACAGTAAAACGCTCATAAAAACGGTCCGTTTTCCACTGTTAACACTAAAGTTTGAATAATTGCAAAAAATTCAATTTTTTTAGGCTTATTCCTACTTTTACAAAATTGAAGATTGAGATTTTACCTTTAGTAATTTTTTCTATTCGTAGTTCTCTAATGAAAACATTTTTAAAAAATGTTTAGTAGTTTTCGCGCAATATTGCGTGAAATATGTACAATGTTAAAATATAACAAAAACATGATTTTCTCGAAAACGGCTCCACAGTTTTTCTTGGTAAAGAATGTGCTAAATATACTGAATAAAATGACACAAACGTCATTAAGCACTGTTCCTTCGTTGTTTAGAAAGTTACAAAAATGTAATTTTTTTACTGCACTCTCACGTCATTAATATTAATTTTATCGGCGATTTGTCCACATTATTGCATTTCCAAATACATGTGCTTCATATGATGTTTTATAATGTTTCTCGAAAACTCAAAAGTTCTCTTTAAAAGTTAGCTCAAAATTTAGCACTTTTTAGAAATGTTTAAACTCCATTTTGTCAAAAACGGCTCAGAAGTTTTTCCTCATACTTTTTGAACGGATAGTGCTTATTGCATTGTTGAATATGAAATAAAAAAATGCTTTTTAAAAAATTACACATTTTTTTAATATCTCTTAAGCCTTTAATACGTTTTGTTTCAGCGATTGTAAACATTACCACCTTTTAGAGTGGAAGTACTTCAAATTACTTTCAAGAAAGTTTTTCGAACTCTTCAAAATTTTCTGTGAAAAAGAGCTTCAAATTTAGCATGAACAATAACGCATAAACGCCATTTTCTCGAAAACGAATCCAAACTTTTCAACGAAAGTTTCCTTATAGAACGAGGTTTAACTTTTCTACAACAATCTTCAAGTAATATTTCGAATTTACCACTAGGAAACCGAAAAAATCAGAAAATGTCAAAAAATGTACTTTTAGACGGCGAAAGATGGGCAACTGGCAAGAGTATGCGGCAAGTCCGAAAATCTAGATCAGTTCAAAGAAATTAGAAAACTAATTTTAGTCCCAATAAAAACAGTCTGTCATTCAGTAGCATCACTAATTGCAGTAGTTACAAATTTCTCGAAAGGAGTAACTTATTCGCTCATGAGATTGTGTAATTGAATGTAAAGTCAAAGCAACACGCGTCCAACTAGAATTATAATGATTATTTTGTTTAATCACTGTGAAAATGTGTAGCCGTATTTTGTTACCCCTTAATTGTAAGGGCTCACCTGGACGACCGAAGTGGCGGCTAAGAGCCGATTCCTACTCAAACCTTGGATTGAAAGCCCAGAGTTCTTCTGTTGGTTTGGACAGTGTATTGGTCTCTTGTCATTTGTGTATATTTGAAGTTTCTATTTCAGATCTAAGAAATTCAAGCACTAAATTGAATGTCTGATAAACATTTAATCTTCACGATTTGTTGAGATTCTTAATGGTAAAATAGGTTATAAGAATCAATGTTGTAAGCAAATTGAAATACAGAATGAAATAAATAGATTTGAGACATGAACTTAATGGCAGATAACATTGGGTTTGTAAAGACTTAATTTGGATTTCCAATACGGTATACAAAAATATTTCTTTATCCAAATTCTCTCCAGGGAGCTAATATATTATTGTACGATATCAACCAATAGTTGTGGCATGACTAAAGCTACAGGAAGCAAATCTTGACATTTTTTTAATGACATACGCACGTCCGTCTTGATTAACTAATAGTTTCTTGGCTGTGTTTCCTTTACGGCGACTGACAAAGGAAAACACCAGATGACTGCAGTTGTTGTCTCTAAGTGGAAACATACTGTGTAGAAAATTAAATTACATTAAATTGTTACTACTTAAATATTCCGTTTTTAACTATCATTTTAGTGCTGCTATATATTTGCAAATAACATTTCATTTCCAAATAAATAACAGCACAATAACATTTTCATATTTAGAATATTGCCATACGCATATCAGGTCTTTATTCTGCACGTTACGTTTTTTGAATGAATAGATGACACCTAATTTAAAGAAAATTAGTAAATGTATGATAGATCAATGTTGTTGCTTTACACTCGCAAACCTTAACATTATAATTGTATTGTATCATGAATTAAACCTTGAAACTTTTCTCACATTTTTTCCAAAAGTTTTGAGATTTTCTACATTGCAATAAAGCTTTCCAGCAGAGAGCTCGTCCAATCACTTCATGACATGTGCGAGAGATCACTGCATATCGAGCTGACTGCCTCGCGAATGCAGAGTAACTGGAGCCCACAGAGCAACGCGAGGCGCGCTCGCATTGGCTGCTTGCGTCGCACACAGGACGTCGGCCAATCAGAGACGGTACGCTTGGCTTTCTACAGAGCCGTCTGTCGCTCCACCATGGCGCGCCGACCACCGCTACAGTCCAGGCCTTCGCTGTCGTGCCACCGCCGCCATATGATATTCATATTAAACTTGTATAATTCACAAAATTTACATAGGACATGAATAAAGATACCGGAGTAGGTTGCCCTGGGCATCACTGCAGAGCCTATCACCTGGACGTCCTAGGGTTCGAGTCCTGACGATGGCAGAATACTCGACACGAGATAGATACGATAGCTGTATCGCGTTCAGCCGCTGCCTGCAGGAGAATTCTAGCGGTCGGCTGCTCTGTTAGATTACTTTTCCGTGGTTTTTGCGATCTTCAGGCAATTCTGGAGCAGTACCGTAACAAACGGGCACACGTACATTAAATGCACAACACACGGCAGGAAACCAGTCGGCATCTTAGAGCCCTGTCCCGGCTGGGGAGATTCCCAGTTGTTGGGAGATACCTGGTTGAGGAAAACCCGCGAGGCGAAGTGTCTCACCATCCAGCGGGGGAATATCACCGCCACATCACGCAATAAAACATGCACTCTGCTTACGGAACCAATGGCCTTGTCCGTTGATACGCTCGGAAATAATATCCAACCGATCAATCAATATATCTTTCATAATATTTATAGACGGGGAATGAATGAGCATTGTACAAGAAAGTTTGAACCGCGCTCGCGGTTTCCGCTTCCCCGCCAGATTGCGTATTCTCTGCCAGTCGCAGCGCGGCGTCGCGCATCGCCGGCGCACATCTCTCGGAAGTTGCAGCGCCGCCGACGTCCGACGGCCGCGCCATCTTTGCCGTTGCCGTCTCCTACATAATTCATGACCGATTATATTGTTCGCTCCTTCGAGCTAACAGAGGTTTATTGACGACGTAATGAGCGCGAAGTGCGCATTGAGCGATAGCAAACGGCATAATAAATCCATAAAGACGGTCCAGCGCTCTTGTATGATTAATGCGTAGTGCCAATATCGGCAACATAAAGAGTGAAGTAACTATCTCCTCCGATGTATTTCTTTACCCATGATTTACCGATAGTGTTCGTAAGTAATGTTATATTTTGAAAATAATTAATGAACTTCAATAAGAATTCCAGGAAATGTGTGTTGAACAATACGTTTCAGAGAAAAATCACATAGTTGTAAAATCTTCGAAAACATTCATGTCTTTACTTTGACAGGCAAATGGGGCCTAACACAACCTACTCTAATCTTAGTATTTCTTAATGTCTATCTAGATAGAATTGTTTAATCCGTTTAACTACTGTTTTAGTATACTTAGGGGTAAGAATCGGCTACAATTAGAAACATATAATTAAGATCGTCCACTTTCATTGAATTATCGACGAATGTTTGAAATAGGAAGACTGAATAATGGTGTTTTCTGAGAAAACTCTACTTATGCACATAATGTTATTGAAATTGAATTCATTTTACGGGTAGATTACATTACATTACATTACAAGACAAGATTTGGTATGGAGGCACGCAAGTCGTGAGAAGCAGAGGATGGAATGCGGAAACTGGAAAATAAATGAAAAAGTACAGAACTGCAAGAGAAACGTGATTAATAAAAAATACGTTCACTAAACGAAGAATGTTAAATACTACGAATATATTACTGAAGACATGTCAAGAATAGATATTGAATATAGAGAGAAACGTTAGAGACGGAAAAATTAAAAAAATCAACCTTTTGAAGATAGACTGTTATCAGATACCAAAAAAGAATGGTTTCCTGTACGACTTTATGAAGTACTCTATATAGTGTACAAAAAACTGGATTGTGACAAGAAACTAAATTATTGTAAAGCCACCCGTCCGAAACAAACTCATCACTACTTTCTTTTAGTTTCTTTTATTTATCAGTTTTGACAGACGCATATATGAATTTTGTGTAATAATAAGTACATTTGGGTGTAGATGCATCAAACGTGTATACTATATTAACATTATGTACAGATGGATATTTATTCCTGTCCATCAATTACTCGTTGCCTAGGCACAAATATCAATTTGTTGGTATTTGAATTTGTAGTACATTGAGTTCCAATTAAAATCTATTCAGTGTGTTCATAGTAAACTTGGAATAGTATATAGTAAAGTTAAGTTACCAGTGTCATTCATAAAAGTTTATAAATAAACATTCCAAATACATTCTTTATAAAGAAGTGAGCATCTCATCAAATAACGTTACAGACATTGTTTTCATGAATTTGGAGTTTTAAATTAAATCACGGAGTTAGCAATATTTATTGTTCATAATTTATTTAAGCAATTGTCGATTAATTTTTAAGCATCGAAAATTGTTCTTTGATTTCTATTTTTTTTCTTTTTCCCCACATATATTTTATTTAGGCACATTCGGTGACTATTTCCTGCGCGCTGTTTGTGCATTGCGTCGTCCGCGTATTGCATTCGCTCCTTCGCGTTTCCTGCACAGCCGTGCCCAGCCGTGCCCAGCCGTGCCCAGCCGTGCCCCGCCGGCCGCTTTGAAGCCTCTTCAAAAGAAACCGCACATCGCATGTGTCGATTTCCAAAGAGTCGAAGAGACTGCGCGAAGGCGACGCATTCTACCGGCTGGCGAGTTTATTGCCCTTTTGATGTGAAGCGATTTCCTCTCACGTAGTGATTGACGCGTGTGTTGTGTGTAAAACGTAAAAGCGTTGCGTTTTGAATGAGCTCGCTATTAAGTTATCCCTGAAGCTGTTTACTGTTTTGATTTAGTTTTGCCGGAATTAGCATCTTATTAATTTTGCTTTTCGAAAGCTGGAGTCAATGTGGTCTTGTTTCCTTGTTTCTGTCAGCTGTAGAACCAAACAAGTAGCTTATTTTATCCCTCACTAGTAAAACCCAACAGATATTGCCCTGCTCTCTCTCTCTCTCTCTCTCTCTCTCTAATTTCGCCTTCCTCTCTTTCCCCTCTCTCTCTTTTTTCCTCCTCTCTCTCTTTTCCCCTCTCCTCTCTCCATCTTGTGCCGCCCGCTCCAACTGTCCTCCTCGGCCTCGCCTCACGTCACATGGCCACCCAGAAACAATGAAGTTTAGGTGGATTGGGAATTACATTTAACTAAAGCGCCATCTTGTGCTGCAACACCATCTATTGGAATTACAATAATTGTATTTTGCCTCTAGTCTTTTCACAAGTGTATGCAATAAGTTGACAAAGTTTTACCGCAATGAGGTGAACGGTACGGCAGCGCATAAAATTCCAACAAACAAACAAACATTGATTTAATACATAGTGATACTTCTACTGTGTCGTTCTGATAGTGGTCACGCAATATAAATCACGTAAATGCGATTGTATAATTAGTGAGGTAAAATGGGAAAAATAATGAATAGATAAATGAGTAGTAAAAAAAGAGTACAGTAATCGAGATAGCTATATAAAACCTAAAATCGTCCACAGCATTTTTAAACTAGTAGTAAAGTATTTGTACAACTCCTTTATATACACACATTATTACAAAATACTGCAAAATTTTAGATTGACTTTATTAAAACTCCGTTTGAAAAATAGAATGGAGAAAAAATGAAACTTTTTAAATGCATGTTCAGAAAAATGTATATTTTTTCGTGTGCCAAATGCCAGTGATCTACGTTATTTTTTCGAGAAAGTTTATTGTAATATATAAGTGAAAATGCAAAAAATACTTCATTCTTTTTTGGATGTGTTCAGAAAGTATGCATTTTTTGTGCAGTTTTGTAAAATATTCATGTTGGACAATAAAATGTCTGCGGTTTTCTTGGTTCCAGTAGAAACACCAATTGATATGTCATAACATATTTTTAATAATTTTAGGAAGAGTGTCGGAATTGTTGGAATATATTTGGCAACTTTAAAAAAATAGTGTTTATACATACGCATTTGTTAGTAAAAATGCAAGACGCAAGAAATTGAATGTGGTCCGACTTGTTCGTCCATCAGTGAAATTTGAGGCGACGTTAATTTAAAGAATGTTAAGTTTTTGGCGTGTTTAGGATAGAATACCGCGAGAAATCCGTAACGGGGATGTTTCACGCAACACAGCTTGTCGCAGCAACGATCGTAAATGTATTTAACTATACGAGAGTTACTGTAGCGTTGACTACGACTTGGCCACATGCCAAAAACAGTTGACAAACGTCGCGAACGAGGCATGACCCATGGTATCTTGGTGACGAACGCCAAGCATTTTCCTTGTGGCTTATCCTTTTTTTACCAGCGCGTGTGCTACTCGATGGGCTTGTCCATCACAACATTGGGATAATAGAGCTTTGTAGATATATCCCAACAGATGTAGATGTGCAATGTATCACATCAGTCCTTGTCTGGTATATTCATTTTACAAAAGAGATTTACATCCACACATTTCATTACATTACTTATAGAACTCAATACGAAACACGTATGATTTTTACCTGTTTTGGAACACCAGTGCCTATGTGTCAGTTACTTAGTGATTCGATGTATGTTGACTACGTCACTCCTAGAATGTATTGATTGATTGGTGATTTCGGAAGCGTCAACTGCTTAGGTCATTAGTTCCGTAACTGTAGTGCATGTTCGGTGCCACCCTCGTGAGATGGAAGTGATCTTTCTTGCTGAATGGTAAGATTCATCGTCGACCTACTTGTCAATTAACGATATTTCCGTATCAGGTATCTCACACCAACTGGGTACCACCCCAGGCGGGCCAAGCCCGAAAATTTCGACCGGTCTCCCGCCATGTGTGGTAGTGTATAGAATGGAAGTGTAAGTGTGGCTAAGGGGAAAAGATAGGGCAAAGATGGGGAAGGAAAGATCGCGCGTGGTTCGTGTCTCATTCGCTAGGGTAGTAAACAAAACCTTTCTATTAGGTTCACGCACCGTTAATCTGCCACGTGGTGTTCCACCACAATTATTCTCGCTCTTGCTAATGTTCACTCATTCAAAACACGCGTTAACATAGTCACAAAATTAATTTTATGTTCAGCATTTATGTTCAGCATTTAACCAAATTAAGTCACCGGGTGAAGGGTGAGACGGAAAGAGAACGGAGAGGAAATGGAAGAGGGAAGGAGAAAGAGAGATGAAGGGCAGAACAACGTCTGCCAGGTTCCGCTAGTTGTCATATATAATAAATTACAATTATTAATATGTTTGGCGAGATTTTAATTTTAACTTTGCAAGAGAACGATCGCTTATACCACGACAAGTTCTTGAAAGTAGTCGTCATTAATACTTTAACCGACGAACACAAGCGGTGCTGTGGGCCGTTCCAACTCTTCTGCTTGTCCTCCGGGGCTTTTGGTGCCTGAAATGGCCTACTCCAGCCGTCAGCTTTTGACGCGCTAAGAGCTCAGCTATTTTTCCGAGAGCGGCGTTGGCGCTGCCCGTGCCGGCCGTCGGAAGCTCGGCCTGTCAAAGCCACCTGGTTTTCTCAGACTCTCCAGAAATACCAGCTCCGCATTTCCTCATATTCGTGTCTTAAAAAGTGTTGCCGCCACTAAATATTCGATAAGTACTGTAGGTAAACAGTAATATTTTCCTGTCTGTTATGACATTTGCAACACATAATATACTATGAAAAGAGAGGCAGAGGTAGACAAAATTCATACATTTTTCCAATTCCATGAAATGTATGTGTTCATTGTGGCATTGTCGTCAATTGGCCATAAATTGAATACCTCTAATTTCATGCAGTTCTCCCAAAATGCTTTTATGTTTATTTGAGCTCTATGGTTTTCCAGTCACCTTCAGACAGTTGGGTTGTGATGACTCGAAATGTAATAATCAAAACTACAATAGTACTGAATAGTTGGGTTGGTACTTCTAAGAAATCATCTGAATTATATTTGATATCAAAATCCACAGAAGACATCTTGAAATAAGAATAAAATGTTTATCGTTCGATAAAGAAAGAAAGTGGCTGCACTAAAGAACACTTCTGCACTGTGGTGATCTGAAGATGAAGTAAAATTCGCATCACTATACCACGTAGTTAACTTTCTCTGTCGACGAAAAAGGTGGGTTGGGTTTTTGCCAATGATCGAGACAATATCTAATCGTGATATTACTGTGCACTTCCTGTATTCTACTCGTTGTTTGAATAGCGAAGAGAAGGGGCTAATTTACCTCGTCGCGGACATCAGCGATACATCGACTACACGCCAAAGTCTTGCTAAATATAAGTATCCCCTAATGCAATTTTTATTGAAAATAATTTAAATAGCGGTATATAATTGACTTCATATGACTTCGACCACTTGGGAGTACCAGTTCTCGCCAACAATTACTACTCTCTTCTCCGTCGACCTGTTCAGGCAGTAGAGAAATAAAGGAACTCGCATACATACGAGCTCTTCTAGAAATATAGTCCAACCTTTTTCTTCGGCCATTGGGTGAAAAGTCCCTTGCACCGCTTTTAATTCGCCATTCTTGATGCGACGTCCTCGAATTAGAGACCGGAATATACGTAATGAAATCAGGGATAATATTTAATAAATGTAGAAAATCGGATATAATATTAAAATACATTAATTATAGAGCATATTTACCTAAAACAAAATGAAATTTGTAAAAAATTCCTTAACAAATTTTAAAAATAATACAAACGTTTTAAAATTATTTTGGTGAACGTAAGTAGATGCACATTTTACAAATTTCCCATCAAGAATAAAAGCTTTGTCTATTGCTATTCAGGCCCGTAGTTTAGCAGCCAGACTTGACGCAATAGAAGCCATCATAGAAACTGGTGATATTACAACCAGCTAACAATCACTGCAGCGGGCAGCATTGTCATCAAAGTGTGTTAAAACGAATAAATTTGTAAAGCGAGTAATATAGTACTAAATATGTAAAAATATGTAACGATAATATTGGATATTGTGTTAGGAGAGGGACGATTCGCCAAGACTTTAGTTTTGAGAATGGTAAGTAGAAAGACAAAAAATATGTAATTACATAGTATTCGGATCTCTACTGATAATTACCATCACAGCCTGTCAAAAGAATTTCCCCCGTCATAGAGGTTTCCCTGTTCTCCCCAAGCTATGACCCAATGTCGTCTGCCAGTATAAACCTCCCTACCTCACGCGGCGTGCGGACCAACTGATCTCACCCACCCATCCGCGATCGCCAGCACGGGACCACGAGGGCCACGCCAACGATAGCGCCGGGTGCCAATTAAATATAACGTAGCTTGTCTAATATTTAATTACTGGACGTAATTTAATCGTCGTTAGCTGCGGGGAACGGTTTGAGAAAGGGCTCGTTTAAAGCTCTTCAGCACGATTTATCGGTTCGTTGCGAACTCCGCTCGTAACAGAGAGCGTTCGGCGCCTGGTTCGGCGTTCGGCCTCGCGTGCGCCTCGCCGAGCGATCGTTTTTTACTCTTCGATCGGTGATAAGTGTGAGGAGCGGCTTGCTACGTCAGGAGAGCTACCCGCGGAGGGTTTTTTTAGTTCGAAGCGTGTTCGGCAAACTGTGATAAGTCTGGTATTATATTCAATTACACTCGCTTATTTTCAGCGTGAGAGAGTGTAGAAGAAGAGAGAGATGCTTTCGTGATCAGAGAGCGTGCAAAAGCTGATGCGTCCACGCCATGAACTGACAGATTCAAACATGCAGATTTTAACTGCATGCTTTTGAATGTATGATGAGAGAAATGTATATTGGGATGACGCTAATTTTCAGGCAACGCAAAAAATACTTGTCTTTGTTACTTATTTGAACAGAATCGATAGTATTTTTGAAAATTTTATTGTGGAATTTTGATGATATCGTCTATCTTATAAATATTTTATAAATTATTAATATTCCTTTCTGAAGTGATTTGTTTATTATTTATATCTGAGTTACAACCCATTATTATTTTTGTATCGTAATTTTCCATGACCGTTAACAAAACAGAGTAGATCGAAAGTATTGTTCTCGCAATCTCTTATCGATAGAGAGCTTCGTAATCTTCTTTGACAATTTATTTCTTGCATACACATTTCCCTTTATTCTGTACATA
Source organism: Gryllus bimaculatus (assembly GCA_017312745.1). Taxonomy (NCBI): domain Eukaryota; kingdom Metazoa; phylum Arthropoda; class Insecta; order Orthoptera; family Gryllidae; genus Gryllus; species Gryllus bimaculatus. Next base: position 18,814,450 of record BOPP01000003.1, read on the forward strand.
ATTTAATTCATGTCGAAGCTTACAATGTCAATTAAAGGACTGCACAGCAAAGAATTGTAATTCCATCACAACTATTTCTTAGTATTAACTTAAAAAAAACAAGTATCCTTCAGGCACTACATTGTACGAAATTCCTGTTTAATTCAACCCAACAGTTACATAAAAATGCATACAGCATATTAAGACATTTGGTAGAATCAGCAAATGTCAAGCATTTAACTTCTCAAGACATTCCAAATGTCACAAAAAGGACGAAATCAAATCTAACATTATACTGAACGTAAGACGACATTTTGTCTCTTAAATCGTACCCCGCCGTATATTTTTTCCAATATCTTTCTTTAGGTAAAGAGTCACTGTTTTTTATGTCTTTTATAATTAGAAATGGCACATTCGCATTATTGCCAATGTCCGTAGTATTGTAGCTATCCGTGTGATCTCGGGTTTGATTCCTGGTCAAGACAAAAATAGAGTTGTAGCTTTCCTTTAAAATTGTCTCAATTTCTGTAACTGTGTGAGGAAGGAAAGCTCAGGCATGCGATACTGGGATATTCCGAATGATTAAGCCGCAAAAAAGCACTCGAAATTTTGTTCGAGAAAATGCTTTCTAGGCAAAAGTTTGAATTGCTGAATCAAAGAAAGCACACTCAAGAAACATGTAAATTGTTTATTTCCAAAATAAATTAATATATTTGTTCAGACGGAAAAGTTAACCCACGAATAAAAAAAGCAGTCAATTTGTGTAAATTGGGTACTTTTTTATTTCTAAGTAAATTTGTCTTTCTGAATAATATATTACTTTCATTTGTAAATAATAAACAATTAACATGTTTCATGAGTGTTTTGTATGCTTGTGCAGTGCAAATTTCTGCCTAGAGAGTATTTTTAAACAAAGTGTTCTGTGCTTATTGCGGTTAAACCATTCGGAATACCCAAATAGTTTATTATACAAAATATGCCTAAAATTGTCTTAAGAGCTTATTTGCGAAGTTTCGACGTTTCCTTGCCGGACACCTGTATATTTTTGTTATATATCAAATGTTGACCAATCCAACAGGAAATTATATTTTCTGTATCACAATGTTTATATTATCTTTGAGATCAACCGGTGAAAGGATGAAGTTGGAAAAGATTTCAATTTAAAATAACAAGATTATATTTCATCATGCTTTTGTTGGTTGGTTAACAAAATGTCATAACCAAACATAAGTTAACAAACAGAGAATTGAAATATTGTGGCAAATAAAATATAAATTTCTGTTCATGGATTTTTCTATTTTTTATACATCATAAATTGATTCATCATAATATTTTGTTCAAATTGCGGTTTTCATAGCGTATGATGCCATTAAACAAGATATTCAGTTTTTGACGGGCGATCGCAGCAGTCCATTTCAGCCGCAAAGAGCGAGAAGCTTATGACGCACCGCGTGAGAACTCCG
>BOPP01000003.1:18820950-18840835 GCA_017312745.1 Gryllus bimaculatus
GGGGGCGGGGGCGGCGGCGGCAGGGAGGAAGGCGACGGCCCTCGTCAGCGGTGGGGCAGCCAGAGACGCGCCTCGGCGGCTGGGTACGAGAGCTTAGCACTTTCTTTCTCGCCCGTTTTTATTTCATGTCAAGACGTTACTGATGACAACAAATGCCTTTGAGGAATCGGCTACGTTTCACAGAATTTGTCAGAAACTCGATTGTTTGGATTTTTAGATCGGGATAGCCAAGATGTATCGAGAAATGGAAGTAGCGATTTTTCGACAAGTGTATTGTGAGACCTTAGTCAAAGGAGAATTCCTGAGGTCGACAACTCTGATCAATCGTGATTTATTGCAGTCAGATAAACGGAATTCTGTGCGAGAGCGTAAGGTGCCCGTCATCTGAATGCTCGCTTTCGTTGCTTTCCTGTTCTGTTACCTCTTCCATGGCGCAAACAGACTGTATCAGTTAACCGTTATATTCTTTACCCCGTATAGAAATTAGTCTTAATTGAGTTATTCGATGCGAGCATTTGCAAAGTTATAAATGATATGATATTCTTGAATAAATTGAACTGTGACTAGCACCAGCAATTGAAAATACTGTTTTAACCTTAACGAATTAAACGAAAACATTACTTCTAATTTCTATAATTGGTGTGTGATTTAAAATTTAGACAGTCACTTAAGAGTTTTTAAATATTCAAATGAATGTGAAGTTTGTTCTTCATTGAATTGGTTCATAACGTATATTACTTGTACTTACTGCCGTTCATTGTTCTAAATTGCATAAATTAGCTTGACATTCATAAATTTTCATTATGTATTTGTGAGTGCACACGAATATAACAAAATTAGTTCTGTCTCGTCGTACAAAGTAATTTCACAGAAATGGCTTATAGTTAATGGACTTATCGGATGATATTTATGACTTGATGCTAGCTAAATATACCTTCCTGCGCTAAGATCTTTTAGAAAGAATTGTAATATTTTTTCGCGGAATAGAACAGTGTTGATGATGCGAGTCTCATGTTAAAGAATTCATTTTTATTATTTATAATATTAATTACGCTTAGTTGGAAGAGCTGTTGTATTTGTAATATTCTTTTTATTATTGTAAATAATGTATGTGTTTTCACCTATTCTACTGAAGTCCGTATATTTTGTAATGACATCATTGACTTTTTAACTATTCTGTTAATAATTAATCTTGTTTTCTAGGCCCTTACATTTGAGTAAATTGTCTAAGAATTTGTTTTGAACCGTTTCTATCTTTGCATTAAATATCAAACATTTCCAGATCTAGGCTAAGCCTGTATACGTGCATCGATAAATTTTCCATTATATGGAAAAACGCGGCAATGATCATCATGCACAACTTCATATCGAGTGCTACATGAATTGTAAAAGAAGACTTATTTTTTGTTGAAAGCATGTTTTCTTTGAAATATACTCTAGCACAAGTACGTGACAGACAGCAGAGGAATATATTTCTTGGTTTGATTTCTATGTAACTTGTCATGGGCTTGAAAAGCAAAGTTTATTTCGGTACGATAGACGGATATTCAAACTCAAATGAACTCGTTCTATGTAGTACTTTAATTTGGTCAACTGAAATTGGCATAATTTCAGCAATTCTTCTTTGAATGTTAGTCTTTCCGAACTCTCTCTCCTCGCTTCAACAAAAATTGAAGAGCGCAGCTCGTGCCTCGGGCTCTCCCGACGAGCCGATTTCGGGCGTGACGTCACTCCATTCACGGCACGGCGTACTAGAAAGACAGGGGCCTCGGCGCGAATCGCCATTTTCTTCGTTAGGTCACACTTACGACTCCTGCAGACACTGGGGTGGCACCCAGTGCGAACCTTGGTTATGAAGTAAACTATTGATGTATAGTAAAATGAATGAAGTCAAATGTTTTCAATCACGTTCCAACATTTTAATATCTAATTTAAAATTCAATTCAATTTAATGAATTCAGTAACACACTTTTCCTGAAATCGCACAACAAAAAAGAATGCAAATTGTATCGAATAAGATTAAAATCTCACGATGGTCACAGTCGGCTAGGATGTTGTCTGACGCATGTCTTTAAACGTCCTTTGGTCGACCGCCGGCCGGCAGGCGGCGTGGGCGACCGATTGTTATGCGTGCAGCGCCTGCTCATCGGCTGTCTCAGCTCCTCGAGATTGTTTTACCTTCGCTTAGTGCCGTTCCTTTTTCTTCCACCCTCTTCAGTTGTCTCTGGTGCGTTCATCTGCAGCATCTTTTTCTTACCGCAGAGCGTGCACACACTCGCTTAATGTCACTGAGAGCAAGATTTTTACTTCCAGGAAGGTAGAGTTCGCCGCGTTCTCAACGAATATCATAATAAACACGTGATATCACGACACAGTTTTAAAATATAGGGTATCTTCATCACGTATTATACCGAATTTTACTATTAATGCAAATATATTTAAACTGCACCTGTAAGATGGGTGGAATTAACATACATAAAATCTGTTTAAAAATAAAATATTGTTTATATTCATCTACGCCGCTTTCATCAGTTGTCAACAAAATTAGGCTTTCGTGTTTTTTCACCCTTTGTGTTCGAAGATTGCCTTCTTTATTCTCGCGTCTCGTTGTCGTGCTCAATTACGAGTAGGTTTTAGTAGTCGAAGTAGGTCTTAGTGGATGTTTTCAAAACAAGTCACGTGCGCCCTCATATATCCCATTGCGCATCAATCATCGAAAGGAATTACTTTAGCCCTTTATCTTATCGGAAGTCTACAACTGTAGGGGCGGCAGATTCTGAGTCGGTATTATGAGGAACTGTATCCTCAGTGCTCGTGAAGTTTGTGTCTGGTTTGCATGTGCCTCAAGTACACGTACATTAATACATTAATTACGGTTCTGTGGGTGTTACAATGTGAAATTCGCCACATGAACTGTTGGATTGAATCAGTTCGATAAAATTCAAATCATCATTTCACATTGAAAGTGTGCAAATCAGTCCGATAACTTCTATTACGTTTGTGGAATACTTACACCCAAACGTCAAAGGAAAAAAGTACGAAATTACAAAACTTGCGTATTCTTTATATTTTGGCAGTCGTGTTTGTTGGAGATTACTCTCTCTGACAATAAACCAGTAATAAAGAGAAATACAAGAGTAAGTGAGAAGGCGCAAAAGCATTTTTAAGCAATACAATATGAATTACTCCTCCCAAGATGGTTCAATATTATTAAACGAATATTCCATTTTTGACTTGTTCTTACCTAACATGACGCGTGCTCATAAACTTTTGTTGTAATATAACCGGAGAGACAATGTGGATATTGGTATGGGATTATTTCAAAATTTAAAATACTTATGTGACAGAAACATTTTATAATTTTCGAAATTCAATCCTTTAAAAACACCTACATTCTTGCTGGAGTTATGAAAAAATTTTTCTTTTTTTTCATAGTATTTTTAGTTATATGTTGTACTACAAGGTGTGTCTAAAGATTCTGCACTACTTTCGTTTTCAAAATTTTTCATTTCTTGTATCAATACTGAATAAAACGACGAAAAAATGTCAAAACTGTAGCCATTAATAAACCTACAATCCTCATTAAAAATTCAGTGCCAGCTAATTATATTTCAGTTGAAATGTTTACCCTCCTTAATATATGCGTGTCTTGTTTGGGGGAACACAGCACCGTTATCAATAGAAAAACTACAGGTAGTACAAAACAGATGTCTCAGAAAAATAATGTTAGGGTCCTGGTACTTACGCAGTATGCAGACTCATAGGGATCTACGTGATGACTTTTTCAAAATACACATCTCCGCAATTTCTTTTTTTTTCTTTTTCCTCAGGGCTACTCATTTAACAAATTTAATCTATGACGTAATGCGGTGCTTGCATATCGAATGAATTCCAAATTTACTCCAAATATAATTTTGATTCCCTTAAGTACCATAGTTGTTGAAGATAAGTCAAACAATAATTCTAATTTTCAAGCATGTACACATTAAATAAATATTAGGGGAAGCCTATTCTAAATTAAACAATACAAATGTATCACAAACGGCGAGGTAGAGCTCAAAAAGCCACGATGACCATTCTCATAAGTGAAAATACTATTCTATTGAAGACCTTAAATGTCTACCACACCGAACAAGAAGAGAATAATTGTAAAAAATGTACATGTCTTGAACTTTTTCTATTTCTTTTAGCGACTGCTTGACGCATCACAATGAGTTCAATCAATCATCGCCTTATACTAATATTTTGTGTGGGTATAATTTACTCGATTCAGAATATTGCTTCTTGAAACATGAGCTTTACTAATTTTTCTCCATATCAGAATGCCAAAATATTCGTCGGGTATTGATAGAAGAAACCACGGCATCGGGCTTCTAGAATTGATCTCCAAACAACAGCTGATTTTAACACAATTTAGTTCTGTATTGATACGTAGATAGTGTCTTACAATCTGTCACCATTCGGACCCTAAGACCTTCCAGACTGTCATTGCGGAGACAGCGTCAATATTGGCTCTGAGCTAAGCTAACCCGGTTTAAAATACTACGGGGTTCCCCAGCCAGGGAGCCGTAAGAACGTGCGTCATGATTACTCTATTTCTGTATTAATCACTTACATAAGGCGACGTACAATGCCTTTGTATAATACCAACCCTGCTTACTTCGAATGTAATTATTAATTGCAATTATGTGTGCCGATTGTTGAGCTTGCTTCACACGCTTTCCTCTTCACAATTTCTTTGCGTTCGCGGCGTCTGATCCTTTGTTACTTCCATCCTTCTTCTATGGCCTGCGACGCGGCCATCAGCGGAATCGGCTCCTTTACGCAGAGAGTGCACGCGATCGCTCGATGTGGCGTTGACCTGCAGTCGATAGCTGGTTGATGTAGGGCGCGGTTTAAAGCCGCGCGTAGCGTGTGCGCTGATGCTGACGGCCAGGCGTGCCGCAAGGGCTGGCGCCAGCACGCGCGGAGATGCGGAGGAGATAGAGTAGCGAACGGAAGCTGGCGATGAATGCTTCCTGGAATTGATTTTAAATGCTGAAATTATAATAAAATAATTAATACTGGTAGTAACAGAAATACCAAATAATTGTTATCATAAAATAGTTATTGTTATAATAAGAACAATAGAAATAGTATTCAGTTATGCTCTACAGAAGCAAAGATGCTGATGAACACAACCATACATGTTGTTCTTGAGCATCCACACTGTCTTCGAACAACAACAACAGTCTTCACCCATTTTGCAATAACGTAGTATAATATATTTATACAGACAGTTCTTTACATGCCAAGAATATCAGAAATCGTGTACCATTACGCAACTCATAATTAACAAAATTTTAATAGTGGGTTGCATCGTCTTTGTGTTTCTGCTCTCACATGACGTCAGCTGTGCACTAAGTTTGAGAATTCTGTCGGTACACGTAGTATGAAAATAGGCTGAAATAATACAAACAAATGTTTGAATTTTTCAGCCAAAATGGAAACTTTCGTGGTATTTTTTCAGAGTTCTTGAGTACCCAGGAAACCAAGAATTTCTGTCGAAGCCAAAGGCTGTTGTATATTATTTGTTCAATTTCTGCGCATATTATACAGTAATAAAGATGTTTTGGTATTTTTATGAAGTTCTTGAGTATCAAACTCTAACCAATAACCATCTCTGATGTTTTCGGAGGCCACGAAAACTTTTAATTTCTGCGTGCATTGGAAATTAGTAATATAGGTGATCGAATTCTGCTGACTGTAAAACCTACTCTTCCTTAAGACGTATTCGAACTTTTAAGTTATTAAAATATTTGGCAACAAATATTAGAATGACAATAATAGCAACAACAAACTAAAGTCTCTTTGATTGCTGTGAATGATACGTGCTGGTTTAGGCTTCAAGCGAGTAAGATAATTCTAGGAAATGTACTGCTATCTACATTATAATCTAAGCTTACAAGTAGTAAATGTGTATTCCACTTCATTTCTGCCAGTTATCTGTCAATTGCCAGACAACTGCTTTAGAAGTGTTTTTTGTAGATTTGTTCGAAATCGATAATTACAAAATATCTGACATCAGAGAAAACCGAACTATTGCTCCAGAGCACATCTTGCCGATTCAACAAATGGAATAGTCAGTTCTTCCTAGTGTCTATGAAATATCTCTCAACAAACTGATATCAATGCACGTTGAAACCTCCTAGGAAGGCAGTGTCTGAAGTCTACTATCTTTGCAATCATGTAATATGGGATTTCATTCAAGATTTTTCAACTCACTTGTTCGTTGACTAATGTACGTAGTTTGTTATGTTATTCCCCCTTTTTCTCAAATGTTCGTTCTACAAGAGTTCACAACGACTGAAGTACCAAATTACACCAAAAATCGATTTTCAAAATAGTTTTCATTTCTTCTATTGTGTATCTCAAACACTGATATGCACTGTTGCTTTGAAAAATATATTGGTGTATTTGCAAATCGAAATACTTGTATTTATGCGTGGAAATGTGAAAATAAAAATTTTCTGACATAGTGATATAGCTTACATCTCACGCGGTTCTTTCCCAATTTTTTTTAATGATATCCAAATGTTCAGTTTCATAACATCAGAGTTCAAACAATAATCTTAAAAATAAGAATACCACAAGATTCAGTTTTGTACGAAACATGTCCCATACGCCCCTTCTCCAGAAAAAATGCTCACGTTCTCCGTTTTATTCAACAGCGCTGCGTATCTTCAGTTTCGCCCCGTGAAACAGGCGGCATAAGGAGCACACTCAACTAGACTGCTTGAATAAATTGCACGCCTTCCCAATAGAGGATCTGACAGCTGTGAAAATACGCGACGCAGCAGTGGGAAATATCGCGAGCATGCGCAGGAGAAAAAAAAAGGGACAAATATGATCAAGCGACGCAGAAAAACTCGAGGGAAAGTGCTTTGAAAAGAGTGTTGCAAAGGGAGCGCCGCCGTATTGAATCGGAGGGTCGCGCTCTGAGTTATCAATAGAACGCTGCGGAGTTTCGGTGAGCAAGATAAAATGGGGTTATTTATGGTTTTATTTCTCTTTTATAACGGAGATGATTCGATAGGTTTGTTCGGCGGTTGATTATGATGTGTACGGTGTGGTAATAAAAGCCATCAGAGCAGTGTGTTATCACAGAAATCTGGGGTTCACATATTGTCGAATAAATACTTTAATAGTCAAAATTTGCTCTTATAAAACCGCGTGCGAGGATTCAAGTGAAATGCTAGGATTTCGATCCACAAAGCAGTGTTCACTGTTGGACTGTGCACATATCAGTGAATATATTGTAGCTCACATAGCTTTCTTGACTTTCATGAGAGGTTTATGGGCGATTCGATAATTTTGAAACTTTGTGTCACTAAATGTAATATATAGTGTACAGATATTAGAAGTACAATGTTGTGAAATGTGCCCAAATTTGAGCGGTTAGCTAGTGACTGCCAATAATATTTACTCCCACGAACACTTCGTTCCTCTGTTTTGATTGCCAATATTTACCAACCTGTTTGCGCGTAGCTCACATTCTCCCCTACTACAATTCTGGCCGGCAGTGACGTCACCGTGCGAGCCGAGAGCAAGTGTGCAAATGCGCGTCATTGGAGGAAACAAAAGCGCAGTGGCGGGGTGTGCTGTGCGGTGCGGCGCGGTCGGCGAAGGAGTCAGCGGGAGGGCCGTGTCTCGAAAAGCTCGTTACCGCGTGCAATTAGCGCCACCGACATGAGCGCGCGCCGGAATTAGAAACCGGCTCCGGCCGCGGTGGCCCACGCGGCTCGCGGCGCCGCCGGACGGCGGGGCGCGCTCGCAGGTGGAGGAGCGGCACCAGGGGCTGCTGTAACATCGTCAAACTTTTGCACACGCATCTCTCACTCGATTTTCTCCAACAACCACAAAGGAAGAGCGTAGGCTTCCGCGGCCGGAGTCAGTATTTACTCGGCTGTCCGGGTGACGCCGCGTGACGCCGCTCTGAGGAAGGTCGCAGAATGGCGACCGAAACGTCGGCACCTTCGCCATGGACGCGGCGTCACCCGGACAGCCTAGTAAATACAAACCACATAGGAAGACGGTGTCTGAAGTCCACTATCTTTGCAATCATGTAATATGGAATTTCATTCGAGATTTTGGAGACTCGTATAAAGCCTTGTATAAAGACTCGTATGAGGCATTCATGCATAAATACGGCGGGGATCAGAGATTTTACTGTTCGTAGGAAATTGCTAATTACAGGGAAAGAGGTGAGTACGCCTTTACGCCCTGAATTAGCGTTACAATTTGATGTCTGTTGACGACTTCATGTAAAGTGAGCGTACTTCTGCTTTGTAAAAGATAATAATCTTAAATTAGACCAGCAGTGTCCGTTAGTATCTTTTACCTACATTTAGGTCATCCCACATGCTTCTAATGACGTTGTGCATTTACAATTTAATCCCTTTGATGACAGCGGCATTGATCTCAGAACCAAGAGTACAGCTGATCTAGAAGACAATGAGGAGTAAAATTATGACGTGCAGTCAATGGGGTTCTGTTGAAGCGTTGTGTTGCTGAAGAACATTCTCGATGCAAACAATGATGAGTAAATGATATGTTTTAAACAATGGAGGAGTGGTGGAATAGTATGCAGAGAAACGGAAGAACTCCATACTAACGTGATTCCGTTGTGTTTATCGTAAATTCAACCGGTATTTGCAAGCGCGGAACTGCGAGACGGAAGGTGCCTACACCATTGATCACTTCAAACCTCTGCAGCTGTCACAGTCGTCTCTCCATCTACCTCCCGTTTCCATCACTACTCTCTCATAATTCTTCATCCACCTTCACACCATTGCCATCGCCTCATTGAGATCACTCCATCCAGAACTGCCACTGCTTCTGCCCTCAATGCCACTGTTGCCACCACCGGTATCATTGTCACCTTCACTGCTCCACCTCGCCCTCATCGCGCTGCCAATTGCCCAGCACCACCATTCTCCGTTCCGCCCTTATCCTTCAAGCAGCCCGTCACTACTGCCACCGTCACCATCGCTCCCACCACCTCCACCGTCAACGTCGTCATCGATGCAACCCAACCACTGCCACCATCCCCACTCCGGTCCTGTTCTCGGCTCCGCACCCGCCAGCGCTACCCATGCCACCTCCACCACTAACCGGCTTAAGCTGTCCACCGCCGAACTGCCTCACCGCCCTCCATTACCGCCACCACCGCCACCTCCGTCCACCCGCCACTAGGGCCTGCGCGCGCGCCCGTCAGATGGCCATGTTAATATAAATCGTGACTATCATTTTCAGCAGCGGCGCGCGCCGCTGCAATGGCATTCGCGCGCCGTCCACGTGCACGTCTCAGGCGGACAGCCTCCCCCCCCCCGCCCCACCTCCCTCCCCACCCTGCCGCTGCCGCCGCGGCGGCCGTCGGCTGTTGGTAAAATAAAGCGAGGTGTTAGCGGCTGACGACGCCAAGACGGCGGAGGACGGGCGAAGAGCGGACGGGAAATGCACGCGAAAGAGAGCGGGGCAAGGCACGACGGGTCGTGGTAAAGGGGTGGGGGAGGGCGCGGGCGGGCGGAGGGCCGTATCCAAAGACCCTGTCCACCGCCGTGTCGCCGCCCTCTCTGCCCGTGCGAGTGATAAATAGCTGTACGGCGTGCATCTGCGGGCGGTGGAAAAATCCTCTGTTGCTCTGTAGGCGCGCCTTGGTAGGTCCTTCTCCCCGTTTTCGTTGCTGCCTTAGAACTGCCTTCTTGCGAAGAGCGCGGCGTAGATTCCGCAAACAATTTATAACTTATGTAATAAAATATAAAGACTATTTCTATATTTATAAATACTTTCCAATCGTGGTAATTATATAATTTATAATGTGCAAAGGATTGTGCATATATTTCTATATTCTTTGCATTCTTTATTCTTTGCATTTCTATATTCTTTGCATTTCTATATTCTGCATTCTTTGCACTTCACTTTTATATCCCCTTCGCCATTTTTGGTACTTTAAATGCAATCACTGGTTTTCTTTATCGGAATTTTTAATATCCTTTTCACTGCCGATGAGTTACTGTTACCTCGAATTTTATTTTTACGTTTTCGCTACCGCTTACTCAGTGGAAAGAAAGTTACGTGATGCTGTGGGGGAAAAACGGGGAATTTTCGGCCGTAAAACTTTTATTGCCAGGCACTAGTAAAGAAAAAGTAGATAAATTCAGTTGCTTAATACAGGAATAAGATACTCTAACACGTGATGTAGTCAGAATTCATGTTTTGGGGGTGCTCGATTCCGAAAAATCGAATGACGACAAAACGTCTGGCCGTCTGTCTGTGAACAACGCTAGCGGCTAAACCACTCAGCCGATTTTCTCCAAAATTAATGTTCCTCAATCGACCTTCATCGCTCTTTGCTCATCACAAGAAGCGAATCCGGTCAGACGATTTGGTTCTCAAATTCATATTCCCCAATTAGCTGAACTACAGACCCCACAGAGAATTTGATTTTAGATAAAATTTTATTCAAAGCCTTAACATTTTTAATATTTTCTCAAACGTGGCTTCAAATGTGTGAATTAACTTTTTACTTCCGATAGGTCAAAGGATGCTAAATCTAAATTTTCTAAATCTAGTTCTAAATTTTCGAAAAATGCAAAAGTTCAAACTTCAGTCGGCGTCTTCTTAGAACTACAATATTGAATGTTTGTTTCGAATAAATGTTTATTTCGTTTATAAACTGTGTTGTTCAAAGTCAGTTCTAGAACATTTTCGAACCTTTAATAGTTTTCGCGTAGTTTTGCGTGAAATATATGGAATTTTCAACAAATTATTAAAAAACATACTTCAAATAGTGCAAAGTACGGTTTTAGAAATGGCGCAGGTCTCATCTTTATTGAAATATCGGATTTTGGAATTTTCAAAATGTACAAATAATGGGATAAAGTATGAGCTGTTGTAAAGCCACTAGTTTTTTAGTATTGTTACTTTCTAAACTTATGCAGACAGTGAACAGATGTACGTATGCAGTCATCTGAAAACTAACTTTTTGTTACATATTCGAGCGTGGGTAAAGTCTGAACTACAACAATTTAACAGTTTTGATCCGTCAAAATTACGTCATGAAATACCAGTTACCTTTCTTTTCGAAAAAAAGCAATTTCAATAACATACATGAATCCTTAAATCCACCCATTTAGGCAGAATTCAAATCTGTAATTATTTAGAGGTCCCTAACCAAGAGGACAAAATAACTATGTAGCTCTACCTCTCAGTTCTCGCCTGTCATTGCTTGTGACTTCTTTTTGTCCCTATTCTTTTCCTACCCTCCATATTTCTCTGCCTCCGCTCGGAGTAAATCCGCAGTGCATTGTATTTCGCGTGCACCCGCCGTTCCTTCTGCCTCCTGATCCGCCTGCGTGAGCGTTGGTCGAATACCGACGCCCGAGTAAGCGGACGACGCAGGCAAAAAAGTCGCCTTAGGTTTCCTTCAGCCTTCAGGGGGCAACGGACGTCGTGCCAACGAGCTCACGGAATGCACTTGCCTTTTGATGATCCCTGATCACGATACGATGATCCCAGTTCCCTGATAACGAAAATGTGGATAAACCTAGTTGAAAAATTTAGAACAAAAATCCTCTAACACGTGATGAAACCATAATTCATGTTTTGGGGGTCCCTGGTATCGAAAAGTCGATTGACAGCAAAACGTCTGTCCGTGTGTCTATGAACAACGATAGCGGATAAATCGTGCAGCCGATTTTCTCCTAAATAAATATTCCACAATCGATCTAGTTGATGTCACGACCCCTTTAATTTCAAACTGATATTTTAATTTTGGAGATACTTTGCATGAAGCTCCTGGGATATTTTAAAATTTTCAAAAAAATGCCCCCAAGTTTTTGATAAAATTTTGTTATTGGATTGTGTAAAAGGCGTTTAAGGGAATGGTGGACCTACAGGTCTACAGGTCACATGTTCTTAAAAACCCTGATTTTGCAAAGGTTTAAATTTTTTCGGCTTTTTTTACATCTAAAATATTAAAGATAGAATTTTTCACTTAATGAAATCTGTTTTAATTTGACATTTTGAAATGAGATCATGAACAACTTTTCGAAACTTAGAGTACTTTTCGCGTAATTTTCCGTGAAATATGCGCAATGTTTAATTTTCTATAAAAATTCTTTTCTCACGAACAGTATTCACAATTTTGATAAAATTTTCACTTCGAATAGCGTAAAAAGTGCTTAAAAGAATGGTGCATGTTCGTTAAAACCCCAAATTTTTTTGAAAATTGAAAAAATATTTTTTTGTGTCTTTCCACAACTACAATTGTAAAGATACTTTTTTGTGATAAAATGTATTCTTTAAGAAAATATTTTGAAATAATTTCAATTTTGAGTTTTTGAAACTATGACGGGGCTTTTATTATTTTTTATATAGTTCTTTTTGATTTTTGGCTCAAACCCGCTTTGATTTTTCTACATTTCATGAACGTAATTTGAGGGTGTATGGAGACAGTTACATAAGTTAGAATTTGTATATTACGTACGTTACTTAATCTTAAATTGCAATCATCTTTCTTATCAATCATTTTACTAATCAAAACTATTGAAAAAAATATTTTTTTAAAAATTGGTATACATATACTTATAATAGGTATACATATAAATTGGTATTCCTCTTTCACTTTGTTTGGTGCATTCCTCTCTAAAAGCAAATGCAGATATTTTAAATCTGATGGAAATATACACTCATTTCCAGTTCTGCTTATTCTGAGTACACCTAATATAATTATACCACATAGACTGAAAAACACATAATGACTTTCCTATTTCGCCTGATACAAAATTGCAATGCCGTGCTAGTCATCCATTCTTGACTTATCTTGAAATAATTCTCATCTGAGTGGGTTTTGCACGCATAAAAGTAATGAAAATAAGTACTTGTCAATTGCCTCCAGTGTGTGTTTTGTGTTCCCCTAGTAAACTTCGTTTAGATAGTTTTTACAAAGCTCATTACCAAGGATAATGCACACTTCGCACGAACATTCCCTGCGTGCTAGTATGACTATCGTTGTACGATGGTGTATGCGCGCGTACACGAACATTCTCGGGCGAAAAAATCGAAGTCATTGTTTCAAAAAGCATTAAAAAAACAAAAAACCTTCGAGTTAGTTTCGACGCAATACTTTGAGACCGCAGATGGCACTGATACTGATAGCTAAGTTTAAAGTGACATCATGCGGTTTTCAATGCGTTTAACATCTTACTACGAGCTATAAAACGTTGAAGTTAATGGGTAGGCTTGTAAGTTCATAGTCATGAAGTACTTTTCTTAAGTGCAAGCCTCATTAACAAGCAAAGGACACCGTAGGCGTCAAATAAAGGACGAGCTGTGTAGGATGCTGGTAATATAAGAAGACAATAAAAATGAACGCTATTAGAAGAAAGAAAAATTCAATGCTCGGTTTTGCTGGTACAAGAAGTGTACGTTCGTTTTTCTCTTAATTGGCTTCAATTGCTTAGTAAGAGCTGCTCATTGCACCATTTTAATATGTAATTACAAGAACGATTCAAAGATTACTTAGAGTGGTTCAATGGTAATTTTTCAGATTAACATTGAGGTAAGATTAAGTATTTATCTTAATAGTTAAACACAGACTTCATAGTTTGCACATATTCCTGCCCATACGTTCATGTTGAATTTCTCTCGTTTCACTTCGAAAACGGCATAATCTATTTTATCATTTTTCGCTCGAAATAAGGTTATATCTTCATCTCTTTTAATTTTACGTAGTTCAGTTTTTATTTGCGAGTAGGCTACTTTGCAATTTGATTTTTCATTGATTATTGCATTTTTTCGGTACCCTAGTCGATCATTAACATAAATTGTTTCTTTTTTTTACTTTTTGAGACATAGTGTGAATCATAATTTTCTCATTTCTCGCATGGTTTTCTCAGTTCTAACCAATTTATTAAATATAATGACTACATGAATAGAATATTAGTCCAGATTTGCTGATGCCCAGACACCATGACAACGTTGTCGATGTAGGACACTCCGGTTTCAACATAAAAACGTAGTCAAAATCCACGTTTTGTGGGATACCATTAAAACTGGTTAACGGCAAAACGTTCTGTGGTCAACGTTAGCGTCTGACCCGATTTTGCAGGAGAGTTTTCCTAAAATTGATATTCTTCCATCGATCTGACCAAACCAGAGGTTCTGCGAGATTGAAGCGGATATTTTGCTTTTGGAGAAAACATACGAAGCTTCAACATTTTCAGACCTTCTAAAAAATAGCTTCAGATATTTCGATTAAAATTTATCTTCGAATGCACACTTAAGAACACTAAGGCACTAAGAACACTTGAAAATTTGCGCAGGTCTATTTTTTTTAATACTCTAAATTTTCAAAAATTGTAACACTCACTAATAATGAGAGAACTTGTGTGCTGCTGTGGTGCTAGTAGTTTAATATGACACCGAAACTTCATTTAGGAATAAGGCGAAATCGTTGCAAACAAGCTCAGAGAGACGGGCCACCAGTAACGAAACAGTTTCTGCTACCAGGAGCTTCCAAATTCACTCGCGAAGATAAGTCGCGCCGCGTTTGTCTCCTGAAGAGAGGCCCAGACGTTGTGGTCGATACACCAAAGGATGGCATCTGCGGATTTGGCAGAAGAAAAATGAATCACTTAGAGTATTTGAAGCAATGGGACAGTCTATCGTATCTCATTTAAAAAAATGAAAAAACACTATACTGAAATAAGAATGTCAAAGAAAATAAAGATAAAGTATAACATCTTTTATGCGAAAATGAATGTTACAATCCTTCTCAAAATAGGCAAGTGTTTTCACTCACGATATCTGATTGGAGCCAAGCCTTGAAGCGCTTTGTGAGGCTGCAAAAAGGAAGTCTTCTTTCTTGCCAAGAGAGCCAGGGGCTGGTGAAGCGGCAGTTGGCGATTTCAAATCCGTCTCAGATTGTATCAATTCAGTTAACATAATTAGTTAATCTAACTTGTATTCAATAACTTGAGAACCAATTACGTACTTATCTTTTCATCTTTTCACATTTTAAACATTTTTTCCCACTCTTTTGAATAAAGCTTGTTGAATTTTGTTTTTCAGTTGCAGACAAATCCGTTGTTACATTTAATCATTTTATATTTTCTATGTACTTGTGATTTTCATTTATTTTTCTAAAACGTGTCTTTCATTCTTATCTTTAAATATGTTTTTGAACCCTTGAGAAAGATCTATCACATTCTTCAAAAGTTCTATCTCTCTTTTCACTTGGTGAATTTTTTACACGTTTTCTCTATTACCTTCACCAAGGGATGAGAGATGCCCAGAGCCCAAATTGGTAGCTGATTTATCCTTGAAATTTTTTTTATTACTTCGGAGCGAATATTTCGTTAACAATCCTTGCAAAAAACGTTTTTTATCTGTATTTTAATTCAACTAATGTATGGTTTAGGGTAGGGATCGCAGAATTCTGAAAATGTTCGCATAATTCACCTCTCCCCGTAGCACGTCACACCCCGTTTTTAACTGTTTGTGACGTAAAATAAATAAATGAAATCAACGCAAAGCGTGTGGCTTGTGCGCTTTGCACAGCCTTGTTCACCCCTGAGCTGACCTATGTAGGGCATGCCACGTGTTGTGCCTGAGAGGGCGGGGCTGGGGCCGGGGCGTGAAGTAGCGGGACACGTGGTGCCGCGGTTTATTGATTGAGGAACTTGTCGGCGTGGGCGGAAAGGCGATGAGGCCCCGTTGGCAATTGCGGCCGGGATGGCGCTCCGCCCGCCCGGAAGACAATACCCGAAAATGGCGGCCAACTTCCGAGAGCGAGTGCTCTCCGCGGAATCCAGCGCGGACAGCCCTCTCCAAAACCCGAGCGAGAAGTGTGTCGTTTCCGGAAGTGGGTTTTGAGACTTCGGTGCTCCCACGTAACTTTGTTCTCTTCTGCTCTTCTAAGCTTCATATTAAAGAAACAGAGTTGTGGCAATTAACTCATTTTCCTTGCAATTTTGGAATTTGTTGTTATTCTGTATTAACCGTCATTCGGAATCTAATTTTGAATCTTCATCAAGGCTAAGCTGCTAATAGAAATTATCATAGGTAATACCACAATTGCTTTGGAAATTGCCCGA
This sequence comes from Gryllus bimaculatus, assembly GCA_017312745.1. Classification (NCBI taxonomy): domain Eukaryota; kingdom Metazoa; phylum Arthropoda; class Insecta; order Orthoptera; family Gryllidae; genus Gryllus; species Gryllus bimaculatus. Next base: position 18,837,090 of record BOPP01000003.1, read on the forward strand.
CTCGCGAAGCGAAGAGGGGATTTATCTGAGAATTTTCAAAGGACTAGAGGAATTTGATATGACTATTCTACAAGTAACAGTATGTCCAGCAGAGTTCCAAAATGCGTCAAATATTGAAAATAACAGAAATCTATGTTAATATTTCTTAAGGTTTTGATATAGAACAGACGCGGTTTATTGGACATCGATATAGCGATCGATGTACAATGCCACCTCCTGAGATAGATGAGTCAGAGTTTATTATTGGCCAGTAGAAAGAAGCGGTGAGAAAAATCGGATAAAAAACGATAAACTTTTTGAGCTACTCCACCCTGATTGCGGCATTATGTATAGTTAACTACTAGTAACTGGTTAAACACAATTGGTTTTAATTTCACGAGTGAAATAGTCAGTAAAAATTCAAGGCATTTGTACAAACACTACAGCACATGTTATATCTTCCGGAATCATAGTATATACAATATCAAATAGGGCATAGGACAAATAAAATCTCTCGAAAATGTATATGCCGCAAAATTTGTTAGGATAGGACTAATTCAGAATTTATATTTTAGAAACCTTTGGAAAACCTAGAAGAGAAAAAAGGACTTTGTGCATTAATCAAATCAATAAGAAGTTTGAAGTGTGGGGAAGTGCGGGCAATATTATGAAAACCCACATACGTCGCCCGGAAGGATCGTGGTCATAAAATTCGACATAGAAAACAGAGAACAGATGTAGGTAAACTCTCATTTGTAAACAGAACAATACAAATTTGGAACACGTTATTTGAGACTGCTGGAGTCTTACCCTCTAACGTTTTAAAAGTACATTAAATTTTTTAAATAATTTTTTTTGAAGGTATATGTGAACATTAAAATTAATGATTTTATATTGTTATTATTGTTATTTTATACTAATAGGTCAGAATTAGATTTACTAGGTCAAACTATTAGCATTATTTAGTGGGTCAGTATAATATTGTAAAATTGTATTCAGGAACATGTAAATGTTATAATGTTTTATTGTTCTATGTATATTTTTAGTAATGTCATTTGGAAAACATTACCATCGGAAATATATATCTTAGTAGCGTAATAAATATTATTTTCTAAACTTTTCATGTGGTATGTTGAGACAACACTTCCAACAAGAGGTATGTTGCAACTTCTTTAAACCACCGCTGTTAACTATAACCCTTAATTCCTTATGTCGCCCCTTCCCGCCTGCCTCACATACCACAAAATGGGCGAAATCACTCAGGCGGAAAACCGAATCAGTATAAAAAGTCTTTTGTATCTTTTGAAGTTGGATAATCTGTCCCAAGTTGATTGCAATTTAGTTAAAAACCAGGAAACTTCAATGGTGTTGAAGCGAGAAATACATAAACGTTATCCACATTGTCACATACGCTATGATCATTATATGAAAGAGCAATATTAAGTAAGAAGTAATTCCTCAAAATAAAAACACAAAGCCAAGATCTACTCGAATCACTTTCACTAAAAATTAGTGTAAGTCTGAGTTGTACTTACAAGAGTATATTTTAAAATTTTCTCATGAGGAATATATTGTTTCAAAGTTTACAGACAACTTAATTCTTTAAGTATGATACATAAAAGATGCCTGGTATCAACAATTTATTTAGCTCATAATCGTTTCGACTCATCCTCAGAGCTAAAATTCGAAATAAATTATTTTAAACATGAATTTAAACTATTGGGGATAAGCTTATACAAAAATTATATACAGGAAGGATACATTGTATGCCAGATACGTAAGCAAATTGGGTCGTACGAGTACATACCTTGCTACCGGGCCGAAATACATAACCGGGCCGTACATAATAGCTTCCGGGCCGTAAACAAAGTTCTGCGGATTTTTGAGCGAAGTTGCTTTATTTATCACACTTAAATATTAGAAGATATCTACCTCACCAGCGATCTAATTATCTTAAACCTTCTTTAACACACTGATTTATTGCATTGCAGTTTATTATACATATTTTGCTGAAAAGTAACTGTCTGTGCTCAATTTGGAGATTAATTTTACTACAACCAACAATCAACTTAAAGATTTAAGAACGCCTACAAGATTTATCAATGTGGTCTGTTTTGTAGTCAGAATACAATATTCTTAGCTTTTCTTTTAACAAAAAGTAGCATAAAAATATAAACAATATAGAAACAATACAAAAATAGTTACAAACGTGTCCCTTCATTTTTCGTAAAATAATTCATTGTAACACATGATTTTATGATATTGATTGATGAATCCTAGGATTTTAAACTAAATGGGAAGAATTGAATATTTGGTTCATATTTCAAAACGCAAATTCGACATTAATAATCTTTATTTTGAGATTTTAGTTAAATCTTTCTATGGTACCTCACACATGTTGTTCTTTTATGTTTAAATATTTTATTCATTGGTAAATTCTTCTAAAAGTTGCAACGGAGCAAATTTTTCTATAAATTTTAATGTATTCAAGTGGTTTGTTAAATGCAATTTTTACTAGGGTAATCATGTATTTATAACTAGTATATATCAGAAGAATTCATAAACATTAATAATGAAATATTTCGTATAGAAAGAGGGCCTGGATTCCTCAGAATATATGTATCACATAAAAGATAAAGAACAATTTTGGAAAAGTAATAACTCTCAAAATGTCATTTTGAGAGGAATATGACTTCAGTATATTTACAAATTCTTACAATCAATTCATAAGTACGTGCTTAAAAGGAATTCCTCACTTTTTACATATTAAAATACGTTTCGAGCAATGTACTTAATTCTCCTTTTAGAATAAAAATATGTTAACTTTGATTCGGTATCGTAAATAAAATTAAATATTCTACGTCACTCATATTTTCTAAAATATCACTTTTTAATTATGAATATAATGCGGACATTCAGATGTGGCATAAATGACTTGAAAGTTGTCTAACAAAGAGTTTCAATTGAATTGCTGAAATATGGACACCTGCTATTATCAAGTGCATTCATTTATTAAGGACATCATTGTTCTTTTTATAAATGATTATATTTTCCTCAATAGAAATACTGGAATAAGTGATAATCATTTAATTCGTCTGAAATATGGCACATCCATTTAGTTCTTGGTACGTCTGACAGCCTGAAACATGAGCAGAGGTCGAATGCAGTTGTTTGCTGGGTGAGATTGTCGCCACACAGCGACGTTTGTCAGTTGGGAAGTCGATCATGGCCTGAGGGAGAGAATTGTCCTTTCCTACTCCCACACCTCTCGCTCTCGAGTCGTCGGACAGCAGCGCCGCCAACCACGACAAAATAAAATCATGCAGACGTCTTTACTGCTCTAGTTCTTGGCTCAGAGCAAGAGTCTGGATTTTTTTTTTACTTTTTCGTGGTGAGCTCCAAGGGTTTTCGTCTTCGGCAAGTTATCCTACTTATGTAAAGTAGCTGCTCCAATTTTGCCTGTGCACAGGAAATGTTCGACAGTTAGATTCGGTTGAAAGTTATTTTTGTCTCTGTTTGCAGAGGTCTGCGAACTCGGGAGTGTTTCCCTCTATATACGAGTAGCTCCAATAGGATGATGTCACAAAGTCACTTTAATTTACAATATCTGCTACAATATCTTCATGAAGTGTGAAGGAGTTCAATGATTAAGAAGATAAGTATAGATAGATTAAGATGATGATTAAGAAGATAAGATAGTAAGATTGAGAAGATCACTCCGGTATTTTACTAATTCATTTTCTCACCGTTGCTAATTCAGCGAAGTA
>BOPP01000003.1:18840860-18858284 GCA_017312745.1 Gryllus bimaculatus
ACTGTTCTGATGGCCAATTAGTTATATGAGACCAGAGACTGTCCCATGGTGCTGAACTTGGAAGAGAAATTACTCATCAACGTAATCCACAATTGTCTCCATACCGCTATGATCATTATATAGATAGATGAGTCAATAATTTCAAGGTATAGAAGGTTCGCCTCGATAAGACTAATACAAAAAACACCAATCCCATATGGCCCGAAGATCTCTACTCCGAGATCACTCTCACGAAAATGTGAAGTTTATTTTAAGGATAAGTAAGACATTATACTGTACTCTATACCGAGATGTACATTTTGTACAAGAGTTTTTCTACAATGCACGAGGGGTAAACCTATACATTTGTTATCAAAAGCATGACCAACAACAATCTGTGAAGTTCGTTTATTAAAATTTATAGACTCAAAAAGATATGGAATGACCTCTGATATTATCTAAAAACACATAAAATTTATTGTCTTAGCGCGTCATAATACGCTGTTATCGCAAGCTACATCCTCAGATTGCTTAAAAATATTCGAAAAGTGAAATTTTTATTTTTAACCATGCATATTGATAAAAATCATACGTTCAAGGGATTAGCTAGTATTACATATGGAAAAATATAATATCAATTACAGAATGGTAATATTAATTTGCTATGGGCCACAGTACGTTAATGCAATTCGGATCGTTTTTCGGTACATACCTTGTCTTACCGGAGCTGATTAAAATACATAACCGGCCGATTGATAACACGATATATCGCTTCCGGTCGCCGCGTAATAATCAACAGGTTTTTCGTGCGAGAAAATTTGTTGACGTTCGATAGTTGGCATTATTTATCCACAACTTATAATAATTTAGAAACCGATATTACCTCACACAGCCCTAATCTATACTATACAACTTCTTGTTCAAGAACACACTCTTTAATGTGCCAATTAGCCAGTTTTAATTATACAATACTGCGAAAATAACTGTCCTGTGCTCATTGGAGATTAATTGTACTACAACCGCAAAAATCAACTTAAAAATGAAGAAACGCCGACAAGATTACAATGTTGTCTGTTTTATGTAGGTCAAGAAATACCCAACAAGTTCTTAGCATTCTTAGCAATCTTTACAACCAAAACAATTGTATGTGAAGTTAGCAATAATTAAATAATTAAATACACTATTAAGTATAAAAACAACAATATCACAAAATAATGTAATACTAAACTAGCGGCCGCATCTAATATTTCCGCAGAAATAAGTTCTGATTGCATATCTACCCATCTATAAGATTTTCATGATATTGGATTGATGAATCCTAGGATTTTAAATAAAGTGGAAGCAAATTGGTAATAAATTTGTTCATATTTCAAAACGATTCAATATTCACTATAATAAATCGTTTATTTTGACAAGATATAGTTAAAGTCTTTTCTATGGTACTCTCACACCATGCGGTTGTTCTCTCTTATGTTTAAATATTTTATTCGATATGGTGTAAATGCTCTTCTAAAAGTTCAAGATCGGAGCCAAAATAGTTTCTATGAATTTTAATGATCTCAAATGGTTTTGTTAAATAACAAATTTACTGGGGTATCAATGTATTTATAACTAGAAAAAATATCAGAAGAATTCAAAACATTAATAATGAAATATTCGTATAGAAAGAGGCCTTGATTCCTCAGGAATATATGTATCACAATAAAGATAAAAGAACAATTTTGGAAAAAAGTAATAACTCGCAAAATGTCATTTTGAGAGGAGTATGATTGATTACATTCTTACATCATCATAAGAGTTAAGGATTACGACTTTAAATATAGAATACTTTGAGAGCCTAATTACGAATTCCCTTATTTACGAATTATATAGGTTAACGGGTGGTTCGTATAATAAAAAGCCGTACTTGTCACTTAATTACTACTATTCTTTTTAGCAATAGAAACTACTTATTCGAGCACAACTATCTCTTAGAATAAAATCATTAATTGATTTCGTATGCGAATAAATACTTGGAGATATCCTCTCTATGTGTCTAAAAATCACTTTTTAATTTGAATATATCGACATATGTGGCAAAATATTGAAATTGTCAACAAGCCTGCTTTTAAAGGATATGGCTGAACATAGATGCATTTCAAGTGATTTCATTTATAAGCGATATAATTGTTTCTTTTTAATAAATGATATGATTATTTCCGCATAGAAATACTGGGAATAAGTGATATTCATTAATTTCGTCTGAAAATTATGGCACATTCCATTTAGTATCCTTGGTAACGTCTGACAGCCTGAAGAACATCGATGCAGAAGAGTCGTCAATGCATGTTGTGTTGCGTGGGTTGAAATTGTCGCCACAACAGCGACTTTGTACAGTTTAGGAAGTCGATCTTCCTAAGGAGAGAATTAGTCCCTGTTCTTCTCCCACTAACCTCTCCGCCTCGAGTCAGTCGGTATCACAGCAGCTCGCCACCCCGCAACAAACAAAAAAATCATGTCTACGTCTTCTATAACTTGCGTCGGATAAAGTCTCTATGAGCCAGCGAAAGCCAAGAGTCAGGATAATTCTGTGTTTTTACTATTTATCTTCTGTGACGTCCAAGGTTTTCGTCTTCGGCAAGTTGTATTCCTTACTTATGTAAAGTAGCTGACTCCAATTTTGCCTGGCACCAGAAATGTTCGACCAGTTAGATTCGGTGGTTGCATACGTTCATTATTTTCTCATCGTGTTGTACTAGTTTAAGGTCTGTCTGAACTACATGGAGAGTTGTTGTTCCCGTTCGTATATACGAGATTGCTCGGCATATGGGATGATTCACAGTGTTCACTTTAATTTACATATCTGCTACATATCTTCGTGAAGTTGAAGGAGTTCAATAAGATTGAGAAGACCACTCCAGTATTTTACTAATTCATTTTCTCACCGGTGCTAATTCAGTGAATGAACTTATTGCTCTAGTGAATACGATTTTGTTAAACGATATTTTGAGATATTCTATTACCATTCGAGGTGGTCAGACAAAAACGCAATTCCTGACAGTATCACAAAATGGATAAAAAAATTAATTAAATATGAATAGAACATTAGTGACGTTTACATGACACAAAAGAGAGTGTAAAGCATTAAGGACATTTCCTTGAAAGTAATTTTAAAATAAAAATACTCTCCACTAGCCTAATAAAAATTCTTCAATAATTTTTCTTTAAAAAATATGTTTTTTTTCAATTTTCAAACGTTTCAGAGCTAAAGCAGATAAGTGCATTGTTAACAATCATAAAGAAGTAAAGTGATGTTATGATAACGTATTTTACAGGATTATGCCTAATCTTGATGCTTGAAGAAACAAAAAAACTATAAGTAAGTTAATTACTTTCAAGCACATTTCTTATAGAAATATACTTGAAGAACGTTGTCTTACGTAATAGTTTTCTCACAAGTCTACGTTTCACACAACTAGTCTCTCGTCGTTTGTTGTTAGGCATTTGTCCTCAAAAAATATTTTCAAAATATTTAGTGAACTAAATAGTGTGAATTATCAATTCTTCACCATTGAGACAAAACATCTGATAACTCTCTTTGCTTGTCCATTAAATCAAAATCTTAAGTCTGAGTCCATATAACGTTAGACTGCGGCTCTAGAAATGTATGATCAAATAGTTTATAAATGCAATTTTTCAAACAAACATCTACACAATACTTAACAATTTTTATTTCAGATTTTGACTCCACGACTAATATGAAAGTAAGAGATATGTTGTGATGTGTTCTACCTAGACTTTCATAATCATGTGACAAATTTTTGAGCTCGCTTGAAAAATCCAAACCTGCAGGCATATCCTTCTTCATTAATGTGGTAATGCTATCAAACAATGTCTGTCTTTTTCATATAGGTGATTTATTTAAATTGCGCAAAAGTTTGTTGTTTTTTAATTGTTTTGTCTTTCTGTTATTCCCTTTGATCTCGTTTTTAATTCTGTGTGGTTCGACAATACAAATTGTGGTTTTTAAACTTTCTCTTCTGTACTATCCACCGAATTTGAAGAAACCTTCCATAAAACAAAAACAAGTAAGTTAGAAAATTCAAAGCGTCTCAAAATACTACGAAATCTCTTATGTATATTTTCATAAATATTACCTAAATAAATCATAATATATAAACTGTGTGAAGTAGACTGTCAGCTTCTAATGATTTTGCCTCATGGCTGGACATAGTTTAATTCTTCACGGTCTGGAGAGTAAGAAAGACAATGTGGCGAACATGACAGCTCTCTTCACCGTAACTAGCAATCTGCCTGATTTTTTTTTCTCCTCCACAAGCTACAGAAACTGAGACGATTTTAAAGGAAAGATACAACGTCGGGGAATCGAATCCCCGGACCAACACACGGGGAAGCAGAGAAAGCTGCGCATGAAACATCAGAAAGGCTTCTATATAAAACATACATATACAGAAGTAGATTATTATTATTAACTTCTGAATTACACATTATCATTACGTGTACGAGCATGACGTCCAAACAATCGCAAACAATTGAAAATGTGACTATCATTCAAAACTATGATTATTACAAATTCGAAAAATATCTCTTCCTTTTTTGGGAACCACTACTGTAGTGTTTCATCTTCCGAACAATAAATTATTCACATTTCATTGTTGGAAATCTCAGGTAGTAATTAAGTAAATGATTTTTCAATTTTTAAAAATATCTTATACCCAAATTTCATTATTTAAGAAAGATTTAATATTATAAATATTTCTTGGTCTCAAATCACACTCCATATCCTTGTGGACCTTAAAAAAATATTTGAATTAGCTAAACTGTATGAAAGATGTGGTGCAATTTTATTGTGTTGTGTGACTGGTGAAGCTGTCCAGTATTGATGATTATTCGCCATGATTCATGCAAATTATGAGACATCAAGAGACTTAATATTATTTACATCGGTAACTTCAAATAACCATTCCACCCGGAGTGCGATTGGGGTCAATGAAGAAATTTACAATGACCATGCGTATGTCCAAAATTCTTCGTGTAGAGAAATAAAGAAAAGTTAAAGTTAAAAAAATCGTACAACACGAAAAGAGGATTGTACAGTTTCGCTGATAATTAAACTTGTACTCGTGTTTCAGTCTCATTTCCTCATTAAAATTACTTCTTGGACATTTGCCTGGCACAATGAAGCTAACATCTACCTTACTGAGTCCCTGATCTGATACTCTGCGTCTGCCACACGACCCTCCCGCTGTTGGCGATGTGTTATTCCCTCGCCGGGCATTGCAAAAGTGTTCTCGACTCTGTTTCATCCGTAGTTAAAAACCGCATTTCGACGAAACGACACCCGCCGCAAATTTAGCAGTTTAACGCTCTCGGAAAGATATGATGTGGTTTCTCATTACCGCGTGTGAACTGTGGTTACATTTACCCGCCTCATTTTGCCTGTACGTAGCGCCCGATTCCAGTCCGCCGGCCTCCATCTGTATCGTAGCGAGCAACCCGCGGCTTATCTGCAATAGCGTGGGACCCTAATTATTGCTTATCACCATACTCGCCAACCTTACGTCTATTTCTAATCATCTCTGTAACTTGTGTTTACTTAGTTGCCTCCTTGTAATCCCAGCTCGTTCGACAGAGGCGAGTGCTCACTCAGTCACTATTGTATCCTCTTTCACCCGGTAAGAGAATATTATCCCTCACTAAGGCAACACCTTGTGTTACACTACTTAATGGCAATTTCAGCCGCTGTCTGGAGGAAATCTTCATATGACCGCCGGCTCTGCCTGATCCGTGTAGAGGTCAATTTTTTTTATTCTGTGGTATTCACTTCTGAATGCGAGATCGAGCCACGCAGTGACCCAGGAAGGTCACCAAGGAAGAAGCACTAAGAAACGGGGCCCATCGGGACGGCGTGCGGTGAGTGCTGTGTCCTTCCGCTTATTCCTGTGGTTGCCTTTCCTCCCCCTTCCTTACATACACTGTACACTTCACCAGACCATCAACAAAAACGACGACGTATTTTATCCTGGAGCGATTTCATGGGCGGCTGGGAGCTTGAGGAGCGGTGGTGCCCCCGGTGGCCGAGACGGCCGAGGGTCTGCGTGTTGTCCTGTCACGTACGAAAAGTGACAAGGTTGTTGGTGAAACCCGCACAGCTCTGTATCTCGCACCTGACGGAAGGAATGATCAACTCTGCTTCTACCCTCTGAAGATGAGCATGCACGGAACAACTTACCGAAGCCAGCTATACATACGCTTAGTAAATTGTCGCGGCCCGAAATAATCAATCAATCAATCAATCAGTCATAAGCGATACATACCTAGCCAGTTTATGTGATGTACCTTTTAAGCTCTTCATTCAAAGTATTTCACGTCCTTATTTTATCCTGTCTATTTTCTATTCCATATTTTATAACAACATTTCAAGCAGACGCTTTCCACAATCTCTCTTCCGTTTCACTTTTCCTATTATTTCCAATTCATTAAAATGAATAGTTTCCTTCGCGTCGTATCTCATGTCAATGCAGGTGTTCTTTGCGTCATTAGACCACTTTTTTAGTTTCATTGCGGTTTTTGGAACCAAATCTAAGAAATGAAACCGTTGTAAGTTAATAAAAAATACTGTAGAGGAACGTAGGAGAAAATCAATATATTATTAAAATATTCACGATCCCAAAGTCCTCCAGGCATATCTTTGGACTTACAAAGTCTGGAAAATCGATAACTCATAAGCGTGCGCCAGTTAAGCGGAGACTTAGAATTACTCCTGAAGTTTAAAATTAGTGCTGCGGAGTTCATGCAAGGTAAGTTTCAATCTTTTCAAAAACAAGAGTTATTAATCAACTTAAAATGTATTCCAAATGTCAAGACAAATTTTTGAGCGCAAACATATGTCTACGTAATCAATCTTCTTCCTCTTCTATGTTTATTTGTAATGCCCCTCGGCGTCGCTCGATTCGGACCAAGCTTGCGAACGTTTCGTGTTGCTCAACGATGAACCTACTTTCCAGCGAATGTCTAACCCCGTAAAGTTAATCGAAAGATAAAATGTCTCTACCAGTAAGAAATTAAAAGTGATTGCACTAATGTTGATCTTATTGCCACTGGAAACCTCATCTCAGAAATAATATAAATCTAGTTGTTAGGCCGATACTGAGGAACTTGCTATTTTAAAAATGTCCTGAATAGTAGCCCAATAGATAGTATTTTCACTCCCAACCCCATAATATATTTCTACACAATTAAACAAAAATATAATCGATTTCGTGTTGTTTTCTTCAGATCATATTTGACATTAATTTTTCTCGAACTCTATAATATCTTTCGATCTGCATATCATTTCACTAAGTAAAAATACCTTTCGCCGTAGATATCAATATTTCTAATAGCTAAAAAAACGTAAGTGGTTTTCAATATTATTACCCAAAATTTAAGTCTCCGAATCAATAAATGCTTTTAAATGTCCGTTCATTCACACTAGTTTCATTATTTAATACCGAACTTCACTCGTCAGTGCAGATGTTAGCAATCAAGCTTACTTCTTCATGTCAATGCGACGAAAAGTCAGTCGCAGAAAGGGTTATGTTCAAATAAATCAAATATTAGGAGCCTCATGGAACGTATCTTGGCGTCCCGCTGCGTTCCGACATTCGCTTATTAAAATAAACGAATAAACGTAAACGGCTGGCGGAGAGATCCACATTGAGGGCGCTTACAAGTATGATGAGTTCCAGAGGCTGAGCGAATGGGAATAAATTTCCACACAATGCGAGGTTCCGCCCCTGCAATCGGGCGCAGTGAGCCCTGGGCCATGAATTCGACCGCTTGAAATCTCATTATGGGAATAGCGTTTCACGCTAGATCGCGCCGGTTAAGCAGCTTGGGTCTACGGACGTAAGTGGGGTATGTTGATGGTGGTTCTCAACGGGATTACTGGCTCCATCAGGTCAAGGAAATTGAATACATTATGGATCGTTGTATTGGTTAGGAGTCAGTCCATGGCTAAGTGGGCTTCAAAATTTGTATGGTAGCATGTAATTTTACTTTAGGCCCATCGAGATGATCGTCTTCAACAAACAGTTGAAGTTGTACGAGCCATCCGCTAGAATTCTCTTACAACAGCGACAAAACTCAAACTATCTGGCTAGTGTCGGAAATCCTGCCACCGTCGGGGCACGAACCCCAGGATCTCACCGGTCAGAAGCATTACAGATCAGCCGTAATCCATTTTGAACCCTTAAAAATCACCACCCCTAATTCCCACCCGTAACATACGCACACTACGCGTATCCCTTAGAATTTGTCACTCCCGGAAAACGAAATAATCAATCAATCAATGCAACGATTCTGACGTGCGTTCGAGTAATTTTCCAGAAAATAAATGAGTTTCATACTGCGACGCCATATCCTTCATAATTTAAATTGAAAGTTGGGAATTTGATTTCTCAAGAAAAGAGAAGTTGTGAAATAAATATTTAGTACACCAATATTTGTAGATGTTTCCACAGAGATCAGAAAAATAAATTATATAATCAGGGTAAATTTCTTTACCTTGTTACGTAAAAAAGGAATTGTGGGAATTCTGATGCTGTATTTTTGACGTAATTACATGAAGAAATATTAATGGAAATCATCTCCGCCAACATAATATATTTATTAATACATAGTCACCCGACTTTTGCCACACACAGCGAGACTGACTATATCTAAAATCGACAGAGATGGCTTCCAATATTCCAACGAAGGTAAGCAAAATATCGTTTACGTAATAATGAATAGATTTGCTACAGGTGCATTTTTTCGTGATAGTTACATTAAACATTGTAGTAATACAGTTTCTAATAATCCTCGAAAAGTCTTAAGATTTTGATACCACCAAGCTCTGTGGCGTATTTTCTGAAAGTTACATTGCAGTGGCATTAAGAAACCTGCGAGAAGTTGAAGTAATTTTGATGGCGAACCGTAACTGTACGTAAGATAAGTACAAAAGTTAGAATTGTTGACGGATGTAATAAATAATTTTGAGTAAATGTTTAAAGTACATTTGTACAAAGTACATAGTAAATATTCCTGAACCTCAAAAAAATCTTTCATTGTATAAATCGTGTAATCAATTTACATGTATGCTCTCACAAACATCATATTCAATTTTATTCATATTTACTGCAAAGGTCGTTAACCCCATAAGTGGAGTGGATGCCCCCCCCTAGAAGTTAGAGGTGATCTTCTCCTACTTGATGGTGAGTCGGCGCCGACATGCCCGTCGACTAGCGGGGTTCTCTCTAACCGGGTGCCTCCCACCAGCGCACGGGACACGGCCCTATCCACGACAAGCTCTAAGCTCCGGCAGGTCGTCCATCGTGTGTGGTAGTGTAGGGTATGTAAGTGTAGTTGTGTACAAGTAAGGGGTGAGGATAGGACAAGGAAGAGGAAGGAAAGATCACGCGCGGTCCGTAGCCCGTTTGTTAGGGTACTGCTCCGGTATTCGCCTGGTATTTATCGGAGAAACCACGGAAAACTATCGATCGGAGCAGCCGACCGCTTGAATTCTCCTTCAGACGACGACTGAAATTAACCTAGCTCTCGGGCTAGTGTCCAAAACCCTGCCATCGTCGGCTGTGGAACCTAGGTCCTCCATGTCCGAGGCACTGCATTAACTGACTACATTATAACCCAATTTCCAGTACGATTTCAAACTGGCGTTTAAAGTATGCACGGCAAATTGTGTCCAAACAGAAGTCGTCTGAATCCGAGCTGTATTTCCCAGAAAAATGTCCGAGGCACTGCAGTGGATACCCTAAGTCACCTGTTTTGGTTACAATTTTCATATCGCTAATGTTTTTACCCGATGATTTAATTTATAGTTTACCACTCTTTTTCTTTCCCATTCAAAAACAAAAAGGCACCCCAATTTGAGATTTGTCTTCTGAACTTTCTCCGCCGGTAAAGTTGTAAACTAGGGAAAGTTTTTCGCAGATACCTGAGCGTGCCCTTCGAAAAGAATGGGTGAGGTCAGTGAACTGCTCAACAAAAGAAATCACGATCTCTGGTGTCATTGTTACGTCACTCGTTTTTCACTAGCAAATTACCACTAACAGCGACATTTTTCGTGATGTTGTCTCGTGATCACTAATGAATTTCTTTGTTAATACGAAATAAATAAATTGCAAATGTTTTTATTGAAATATGTCCGTACTATAAACAATTATGAGATATAACATTTTTTCACGAAACCATGTCATCAATGGATTTAAAATAATGTACTCTTCAGACACACTCATTTTAGTCCTAAAATTATAACCCAATTTCCAGTACAATTTCAAATTGGCGTTTAAAGTATGCACTGCAAATTGTGTCCAGTCAGAAGTCGTCTGAACCCGAGCTGTATTTCCCAGAAAAATTAAGAATCTTGGAAGGACTTTTTATTAATTAAAAGTACATTTTATCTCTTCAATAGCAGAGCGATTGAGCTATTTTCGGTGAGTCACTTTTTAAACCTCACGATTTATCACATCATATCTTAAAATTACATAAATTCATTAACGTTAACACATTAAAAATACATTCATAATAAAATATATTCAATATATCAATCATAGATTAATTGGTTTTAACGCAATTTTAACGAGCATTCTATAGAGTAAATGCTGTATACGGGATATTTTTTATATTTTTTAACTCTGCGTGACGCCATGAATGGGGACTAATGTTGTTAAGTTTACACATTCTTTTTCTACCTTCTTCTATCCCTGCCTTCTCTTTTCATGCCAACTTATTTTCTTATTCTGTTTGTTTGTTCGATTGGACGTTGACCGTCATTGGAATCGAACCCTTCCAAACAGTTCCTTTCAAGCCCCGAGTTAAAAATAACTTTAAAAGGAATACTGTATTACAGAACGACTGGCTCTAACTCTGGCTTAGAGTCAGCACATCATCCTACATCTATCCGTCGATTCTTCGATTTGTTTGCGCTCAGGGCGATTTACGTTCGAAGAATAAAGAAAAGAATCCTTACCTTCATCGAAAATTCCGAATGGACCGGCGCGGCGTCACAACGAGGGCAGCTGCGATTCGTATAGAGATGTTTGTCTCGGTGAAAGCTTATTTGTGTCGGAAAGAAAACCCTTCGTTCGCAGACTTCTTTCTCCGCGTAGACCGGAGGATTACTTTCCGTTCTTCGTCTGGTAATAGTCTCTTTATGTCCAGGATGTGGCGTGTGTGCGTTAAGGGAACACTGTAGCAACTCGAGTCGTGTTGAAGTTTTATGTGTCGGTTTCGGCGCCGGGTCGTTGGCTGGAAGTCCGAAAGAGCCTTGCGGACAGGGAGGAGCTGATGGTGGGCGATGGAGCAACGTTCCTGGATGCGTCTGTGCCGATGGATGAGCCCATGATTTCCACAGTTGTGAACGTGTGGACGGATGTGTCAATTGAAGTGGTTAATTTAGCAGGTTTTCAAAATTCAATGCGAATACAACTTATTTTGTTTCTTCGCCCCGAAGAACAGTATATATATATATATATATATATATATATATATATATATATATAAATTCCCAAAGAGTCGCATATTTAAGACCTCTGGAGACATTTTATCTCAATAAATTAACAACTTGATCTATTAAATCATTGAAAACGACAAGTTTTTAATTAATATCCTTGATTGAAGAACACGTTAAATAAGCCACTATTAAACAACGCGAACAGAAAGTTGTAGTTCGAAGTAAGATGTCAATGACACATTGAAAAGTTATTTTTTTAATGAATATAAGATAAATTTATCTGGATGTGATTAAAAATGGTCTTATTCTTCATATTTAGTATAAAGAAGTTACGTAAATTCACTATAGTAAAAGAGAAAACATGAATATTGTGTACTGCAGATGAAATCAATATTCGAGGTTCATAGCCAACAAATTACGTTATTTGTGACATCGACTGTACGTCGTTCATAGTTTTTGTAAAATCTTTTTCTTATGAACAAACATGTAAATAATAAATGCCTATTTTTCGAGGAAAAATGCCGGTTCGCAATTTCCTGCTGTAACGAATTAGATTCGCTTTTTTAAGGGACTTAAGTCATAACGGCCATTGAGAGTAATATTAGTCTCTTAATTCGATGTATAGCAGTATAGTTTTACTATCGCAACGCTCTGTGAGTGGAGCGAGGACAATGGATGATTGGAGGATGGTGCAAGTAGAAGTGGAGCTCTGATTGCAGGTGAAGTGGCTACAAAGAAGTTTCACAAATTACTCAAAAACAACTACAACAATAACAACTACAACAATAACAACTACAACAATAACAACTACAACAATAACAACTACAACAACCTGTAGTATAAACACACGTATTGGTATTCCCGGAAGAGTTGCAGTAATCTGTTGTCTGCTGTGTGTGAGGCGAGAGGCAGTTGACGATTGGCGGAAGGCGGGGCGCAGGCGATCGGGTGGAGGCGGCGGGCACGTCGTTTGCGGAGAAGAGGGCGCGCTCTGCCCGGGACGAGGCGTCGACGCCTCTGCCCACGCTGCTTTCTGGAAACAATGTCTCATTTCACGCCCTCCTTTGCTCCTTGACGGCGCCCGCCGCCTTCCCCCTGTGTATTCTTCGGGATGAATTGGGGCCTCCGACCGGGTCTTTTAAGGCGTTCGATGGCGTGACTCAGGCCGACTCTACTCCTCGGCGCCAGGGGTGGACAAACGTTTGACCAACTCCCTCGCGACGACAGCACTACTTTGGATTCACACGTGAAATGCGAGTGCTTGAAAATATACGCAAAACTGCTTTCTAATAGTGTCGACCTTACTTGCTGACAGTGCCCAAGCAAGTGATTCAACGTTTGTGGCCGTTAGTCTCGTAATTGTAGTGCAAGTTACATCACGTGGGATGGCGATTGGCCTCCCAGTACGGAACTTGAGATCCGGCGTCAATCTACATGTTCGCTTGTGGCTTCCCTCCTCCTTGTGTATCCACTTGTAGTACACAGCCACAACCGAGACGAGCTGTAAGCTCCTGACACGCGTGATAATGTAGTGCATCTAATTGTGTATGAATATGGGGGAAGGAGGGATGGACGGTGAGGAAGGAAAGATCGCGCGCGGTCCGTGCTTTCTTTGTTAGGGTAGTGCTTCGGCATTCCCTTAGTTTTTATTGAGCAACTACAAAAATCTACTGATCAGAGCAGTCGTATGAGGATTATTCGCCAAAAACTGGTTGAATGGAACCCACCTATGTAGCTAGTGTCGAAAAACCGTCACTTGCTCGTTCACGATGAAATCTTCCCGTTCACGAAGCTTCTGAGGTTCAGGTGTTTCCACCAATTAATCGTAGTTGGTGCGCATCAAAGTACGTGGAGTGAAGACAGCAGATTTGAGTCCCGCATGAGACATGGCTGTGTTCACCGTAAGATTGGCTTCTCGTACCACTGATCCGTCTGAATCTTCCTGTCCATAATCATTCGCCTATTGTTATTATTCACTTTGAAGAATCCTGCTTACACTTGAAAGGCAACGTCAAACCACCAGTGATATCACCGTCCTAAAAAAACACCTGGTATTATCGCAGACATTTATATGGATAGGTAAGAAAAGTAAGCTTCCCCAATAAGTAAGCTTGCTCATAAGTAAGATTGCTCAAGTCAGCTTGCTTATTTTCAGTGCTCCCCGAGTAACACGGATATTATACACGGCTTTTAAGCATTCGCACTTGCCGTGGCCATTTCTTGTTCTGGGATAACGACCAGGTAGTAGACTTAATGATACTAGACACGTTTCACGTTACCATTTTTATGAGTCGTATGCAATTTTGTCACAAAATCATCTAGGTCGTAATTAAACGTTTTGAAATTATTGGCATTTTCCCAAATGTTTTTGAAAAATATATTCTAGTCACATGTTTTTCTTCATACATTTATTTCGTTTGTTCTATGGGACAAGAAAATATCACTTTATTACAACCATGAGAATAATGTATCTAAATGATACACAATGTAAACGAGTTAAAATGTTAAACTTTACCCTTAGTCTACAATGTGAAACGCCGGGACGAAATCTACATCGTCGAGTCTTTTTGACCCAACTCCCATTTTTGGGAAAGTAGTCAATACTAACATTCAAGGAAACAACATTCTTTTTCAAAATGCATCCTTTTTATCATTTCAATGAACGGTTAATTCTCTTTACTCCAAATAAATGCCCAACACAGCCCTGTTACGCATGCATGTTTTTCGTGGCTTCGGTTCTTGGTTAGGAGAGCCCTGGGAAAACGTGGGAGTCACCTTTTATACCCTCAATGAGTTCTCGGAAGCTTCTCAGCCAAGAATTTTTCCATCTTAAAAAAAAAAGAAAAGAAAAAGAGAAGGAAGTTTCAGCGATTGTTCCAAGCCCATTTGCTTGTTATTTCGTTATCTCTCAGTTTCTCCTCTACATACTTGGAGTAATTCTTCAACGTAAATAAACAGATTAAGAGTTTGCACCACATTGTAATGTACTGTGATCTACATGACGCTCAGTGAAATAATTTGAATAAAACCAGTTAATTTGTGTTAACTTATTTGATTTAAATTAATACTTGTGACTTAAAATGAAAAACACATTCCAATGTTCACGCACCCATGAAATTATTCTTTCGAAAATACATTCGTGGAAGTTCAAGAATTTCCAAGACAAGAAATGTCAAGGGCGAATTAAAAATTCCCTATTGAAATGTTGTTCATGTGTTCTTTACAAAATACTGCATTCGAAAAATTAGCATGTTATTTGAAAAACATTTTAATAATGAGTACACACACAATCACGCATATAATGATTTCTTATCATAAAAATGTTACAAAATGGCATTTCATGAAAATCATTCTACTATAAAAACGCCTTTTTTTTGTTACTATGTAGTCAAATGCGAAGCCTGGAGATACGGCATTCGCCAACTGGGATCTCAATTTCTCCAAGTAAGGTTGACACTTATTGTTAGGATTGCCAATCATCCTTCTCTGTTATGAATTGTCACCCGACTCCCATTAATAAATAATTTAAATATAAATAAATAATAATAAAAACTAGTTTATATGTAGTAATTTTCTATTGTAATTTTTCTACAGATCATTTAACAGCAATTTAAATGTAATCGCAGAATTTAAATTTCCAGAAAAATCCCCTCGTCGCCTCGCGACTTGGATGGTATCGAAAAATTTCAGTGAAATTGGAGTCTATCTATGGTAAATAAACATCAAGCTGGTAATCGATTAGTAATGATTCATAAAAATCGCAAATTTGTCAGAAGTTCCCTTGGGTCCTGGCCGTCCACCCGGCAACAATGCGCTCCCTTCCTTCTCTTGCGAACGAGACGCCCTCTGGGTCAAGAGTTTTTGCCTGTTCTTTGTGGAGCTAATTAAACCCCACAGCGCTGGGTCTGGCGCGATCGCCAGTGCCGGGCTTAATTTTCTGGAATAAGCGGTTTTCTGCCACAAGCACTCTCAAGTGACTCAACGTTGAGTGCGTATGTCAAAACATGTTCTCATGTTAATTAAGCGTCTTAAGTTCTACGCAGTATTTTTGTTGAAAGTAGTTCAGTTTTCGTGAAGAAGGGAAGAAAAATATTGATTATTCAGTCCTTTTTGTGGTTTAATTATGGTTAAAAATTAATTTAAGACTTGTCTTACTAATGATTTAAATTGGAATAATGAGGTATTTGAAGACGTTTATGAAGGACCAGTCCAAAAGTTAAGTTTAAAACGAAAAAAAAATAGATGAAACCCAGGGGCACATTTTTGAAATAAAGTAAGAAAAGCGTACTTAAGTGGGTGAATATTGTCTCATGGAACTCAGTGGAGAAATTCTTGAGACTCAGAATTCCAGCGTAGTTGGTCTTCTAGAATTCCGTCAGTTTCACAAAAATAAACACTATAAATTCTTGCAATGAATATACTCGTCATTCTCTCATTCGTCAAATTCTTGCATTAATATCTGTCGTCAACGTTCGTCTAAAATGCTTTCAGATAACAGTTCCGTGAAATTCTATCGAGGAAAAAGCTCTTGAAAATATTGTCTGACTCATAGATACATATTTACCGCCAATCGAGTCAATTATTTGGTAGCGTTATGACTGATCGGTTGGTTAATAATGCACATACATATGTCAAAAGTACGCTCTGTATTAATAGATATGCGAATGAGACATGCAAAATTTCATTACATATTGGAGACAGCTAGCAGATAATATAATTGTAAGGATCAAAAAGATTTTTCGTCGCTAGACATATACGTACGCTTTACTGTAAGCCGGATCTGTATCACTAGAGAGAAAACGATTTCATTTCAGTTGATAAAGAAGTGAATGCGACACCAAGTTATAATAATTTACATAAATCGACCAAAATGAATATTTTACCACTTTATTAAAAAGTTAACATTATCTCTTTTTAGTGAGTTGTGAGAGTAAGTCACACTTTTGGCTTCCTCTATTATTATTTGTCAAAGAAAAGTGTCATAGAACATTTTGGTTTTCTTTTTTATCAATGCACAATGACGTTTTGAGATGTTTTTGAATGAAATTATACACATAACGTATTTTGAATTTTTACTTATTCATTAAAAATATTCTTATAATGACAGTAGTTTGAATATTTCTATCACATTTTCTATGGATATACACACGCAGAAATGTCTATGGGTCCGTATTGAAATAGCTTTTAATCTCAGGATCATGGCCAGCTTGTTATCTGGTCGAGCACCTATTTCACTTGCTTAATGGCCTATCTATACAACAGCGGAATCGTGGGCTGATACACTAGAAGTGCACGTTGAAGTGCAATCGACACGAGCACTTGAACTACCAACCTCCCGAATCCCGGAGCCATACTCATAAACTGCCGGTCGCGCCTCGACGCCAAACGGGGCGACTAACGAGTTCCATTCACTGCCTCCGGTAGCCGGCCGCTCCCGCACTATCCTCGATAAATCCGCCTTTATGGTTCGTGTCGTAAGTTCTCACACGACTTCTCGTGTAAACAGGGCAATTATAGATAATTCACCCTTAAAACCAACACCGGTTGTTCCCAAATGCCGCTGTAAGGATTCGCGCTAAATTTCGCTCCAGATCCATATTAATGTCAATCCGAGACAGTGTAATTGAGGTGTGATGGATGGCGAGGCATTCACCTGACGATGGCCTGCTGCCTCGCCGGTGTTTTCGTCGTAAATCGATCGCACCGTTGACTTACTGGCAATAATTCCGCTGTGGTTTGGTGACAGAGAAATTAGGCTTGTCATACATAACGCCCGTATATGTCCCAGAGTTTTTTTTTGTTGTTGTTTTGTTTCTGTAACGGCTTCGTGAACTGGACATGTAGGGGTCTGGCTGGCGGCCAGTGGAGAGGTGCGGGCGGTGCGAGGTGGTGGGGGTGTGATCGAGGGGCAAGGTGTAAGGTGCGAGATTGATTAGCAAATGCCTTTACGA
>BOPP01000003.1:18865046-18876124 GCA_017312745.1 Gryllus bimaculatus
ATAGGAAAAGATAGGAAAAGATAGGAAAAGATAGGAAAAGATAGGAAAAGATAGGAAAAGATAGGAATAGAAAGGAAAAGATAGGAATAGAAAGGAAAAGATAGGAAAAGATAGGAATAGAAAGGAAAAGATAGGAATAGAAAAGAAAAAGAAGCAACAAATTGACAGCCGCGTCGAGTTCCTTGACAGTAGCGTAGCGAAATGAGTGCGGACCCGCCCGCACAACTTCTCTCCTGAGCCCCTTTAGAAAATGGATAGCAAACAAAAGTAGTATCAGTGCCTTTAATAATAAAAATTCGTTGTTTTACGCGGGCGCGCCCGCACTGTGGGCTTTGCGGTCCGGCAACGTTCCCGGCCATCTGCATAGGCGATCACACTGGCAACGCCGAAGGCGGCCAGGCGGCGCGCCGCGGCAGGGCACCTTTCTGGAGCTCAAGAATCAGCTGCTTCCGAGAATATCTCTCCTCGACAGTCCACTTCCGCGGCGCGGGGGCGGTTCGCGCAACGGGCGGCGGGCGGGGGCGTGGGGCGATCCTAGGTCCTCGCAGTCGAAGAAGCCCGCGCCCGACCCGCGCTTCAACGAGCATACAATAGCGCCTCACATGAAATTCAATACAATACGATATCAGATCCTTCACGGTCGAGCGGCTGCAGTAAATACCGTATTATGACGTGGAGCGCCTGGCAGGAACTTCTGAGAAACTTCTTAACTGATTTAGCGGGGCCCGCGCCGCAGCACTTCGGCCGCGCGTCCTGGTCGCTCTACTCTATATCCAGAGTTACTGGGAATGGCGTAGCGAAATATCTCTTCGTGGGAAGTCGAAATGGGTTCGGGTAGTTTCTGTAGCTCGCGACTTGGAATTTTCGTTACACGCATTCAATGCTCATCCACTTGTGAAATTGAATCTTGAAGAGTCTGTTCGGCAATATTTCATTCATGGAAATTTATTTCTAGCGTCTGTCGATATTATAGTGTGCAAGTTTTTTGGAGGATCCTGAACTTTTGGAATGATATTATATTCATAGTGTTAAACTTAAATTAGATTCTGTCACAGAAAATTTGTCTTAAAAAGAAATATTGCAATAATTTCGGAAAGACAGGATATTTCTTTTCGCGTTGCCGTGCGTGTAAGAATGTTCTGGGTATGTCGATCGTTGTAAAATCACCAATGCCATCAAAGAAACTTCAGAGAACTTGCTGAGAAATGTGAAATGAGATAAGTTCTTTGAGACAAAACAATATTTCCTTTAAAAAGGTTAAAAATGCAACGGACAGTACACAAATATTTTCAAAATGTTTTTTCTTAGCTGGATACAAAAAATTATATTATATTCTTAATAGGAATACTATTTTGGATATGACGAGATCTCTATTTAACTAATGGACCTGGCAATGCTTCGCAATTGCAATCTATTACACTTCTTACACTACTGGGCACGTGATCGTTAATCACGTTTTAGGTACGCTGTGTTCAAATAATAATGGTGAAAAATTGCCCCGTGAGTATAGATTGGTTCTATGCCCCGGTTTGGACATGGTTGTCAAGTATCCTAACAGTTTTGGAGAAATTTGATTTACTTGTCCGAGAAAAAATTTAAGTAATAATTCTGGCGATATTTCACAATCGCTCGGGCAGAATATGCAGCGAAAATTCTCTTAATACACGGCGAGTTGCGTAGAGCTTCTGTTCAGATGCTTCAGTCAGCATGAACACATAAAACCATCATTAACAACGACCCTATTTGGCGTCTATGTGCTACAGACATTGCACATTCCCATTGTGCTGTCCCTATATTCGTGCCCCAAATACAAGCAATAAGTTGACTAAGTTGTATCGCAGGAGGATGAATGGTACGGCAGCACATAAAATATGAACAAACATTAATTTTTATATATTAATTATTTTGAAAAAAGTATCAGTAAAACATATACAAATATTTACTTACATTAAAACAGTTTAGTAAAGTGGTACAAATGAATAAACCGAGTAGATTATTATAAAACTTTGTTTGGGGTAGGGGTCCGTCTATTGGATGTGACGGTGCTCGTGAAGAGGCGAGCCAAGTGAGGACGGACGAAGAGTAGCGACGGTGGAGGCGGTGACGCCTATCACGAGCGCAGCGCGCTCTGCCGCCCGTGGGTGCCGCCACGGTGATGATTTAATGGCCCGCGGAGGCCGATGCTCTCGCAGAGACAGCGGTGACATCTCGGGCGGCAGCTCGGATCGGAACATCGATAGCACCGCCGGCCGCTCCGAAAGGGACAACGTGTTTGTTTGTTTTGGGACTCCCAGTGTTTCACTAATGCACCACGACACCTACTAGCACTCACACGAGTAAAACGTTTCATTTCGAATCTTCCCCACTCTCCGTTTCAAGAGTTAAATAAAATTTACTTCATTGAATTATAATTTTTTAAATTATGTTGTAAGAATAGAGGGGTGGCATACGTCAAATTTTCACTGTTTAACACAGAATTTTCTAAAATTGTAGATTGAAATTTTTTGGGCGTCTTCCTACAACAAGATTGAAATAGAGAATTTTCCTTCAAGTGAAGTTCTTTCTACATAATTAGTTCTTTTATTGAAGTCACGTACATGTTTTGAAAATTTTATTAGTTAAAATTAATAATAATTAAAATAATTATTAATAATATAATATTAATAATAATAATTAAAAATAAAAAACTAGAATTTGTTTTTTTCTTTAAACGGCTCCAAATTTTTTCTTTAAACTATTTAGAGAGAGTGCTAAATATATACTAAAAGATAACATAAGCGCTATTGTGCTCCATTATTTTGTTATTGTTTTTTAAATTATACAATTGTAATTTGTTCGACTTGTCTCACACGTCGTTAATATTTCTATTAGGGGTAATTTTTTATCACATTATTCCATTTATGAGTACATGTGCTTCAAATGATGCCTTACAAAGTTTCTCGTAAACTCAAACTTTTTCTATGAAAATGAGCTCAAATTTCCGCATTTTCCTTAACGCCAGTTTCTACTTTAACTCCACTTCTCCGTCTGAACTGAAACTGCTTCCTTTCCTTTCCCTCTGTCAGTCCTCTTTTTGTTTTTCTGAAACGTGTTATAATTGAAAACAAATCATAGCTATCTTGCGTTTTCAAAGTTCATGATGTCGTTTTCAAAATACTTTTGTTTAATAATTGGGCTTCTCCTGTTGAACAATGCATCTCTTTATTTATTAAACGGTCGATGCAATGTAATATTTGGAAACGCTTGTACTCGAGAGATGAATGAAGCTGAGTTCATTTTTTAAATGTCACTTTCATATTTTAATTTATTCTGATTGTGCATAAACATTTGCGTTATTTGTTCCGGAAGACCAGCATTTCTCGTTTTCAAGCTCAGAAATTCCCTCATTTCAAGAAACATTTGCACAGAACCTTGCAAATTTCATAGAATTATTTGAAAGGAACAAACAGACCAAGACTACTAAAATAAGAAATAGAAAAATACCATCGGAGGTCCCTTGGATTTATGAGACTTTCAAATCGTCTACTCGCCCTCACATCGTTGGCGGATGTCGAGTTTCTCCGTAGAGTTCTTGCATGCAATGCCCGTGCTGCAGCCGCTCACACTGCGTCACTTCCCTGAAGGATGCAGAGATATGTAAAGAAAGGAAGTTACTGTTAATTTTTCTCCCATCGCCAACTTCCTCCAGATAAGTCTAATAGTTCTGTTTACCGAGACCGCTCCTACCTCCTCGCCCCCTCCCCCCCCACACACACATCACCGCCGTCCCAGCGCGGAATAAAGTAACGCTATTGAACCAATTGTTATGTGGCGTTGGAGTTGAGAATTGTAGACGTGTTTACTACCGCAGTTTGAGAGAAGGAAAATATGAAAAGTTTATCGGTATTGCAGGTTCAATGTTCCCCTAACGTCCTCAGTCGCCCGCGTGTTCTGGCGCTCTAGCTATATTTAGTCGCGGATGACTCCAGCCCCCGCCCGCGTCGCGTCGCGTCGCGTCTCGTCGCCCAACTTTTGTCCAAGTTCCGGTGCCGCGTCCTCGGGGCGCCGGCCATTTACTACAATAAAAGTTGGGGTTTCCGCCGCCGCGGCGCGCCACTTTCGCCGGCTTTCGTTGCGTCGCCGCTCGCGCCTATGGTGTCCCCGGGCGCGTGGGGGAGATTATGGAAATGTGGTGCCTTAGCGACGACGCCGTGGCAAGTGCGTGCGCGATTGCGAAAAGGAAGACGGTGGCGCGTGGGAGTATTGTGATGATATTGCGCTTGCACGGAATGTGTTGTGCGGGGCATGGCTAGGGGTAGGGAAGGGGAGTAAGAAAATAGATTGTGTTTTGAAAATTTTTGTAGTGGGTTTGAGGGCACAGCTTAATGCTGTTTTTTTTCTGTGTGCCTCTTATTTTTTTTTTACTGGAGATGGATTTTTGTTGCAGTTATTTTCTTGACCTAGAAAGAGACAGTGACATAAATAGACCAATGTATCAATCACTATAATATGAAACGTGAATATATAATGAATGTGCTACGACCTACATGAAATACAGAAAATGGGGATTGTCTTTGAAATTTTTGCTCACTCATTGTTTACAATGCGCTTCCTTTTGTACGAGCGGAGAGGGATAAATAGCAAGCGAGGATGTAAAGTGAATTTCGAAAGTTTTTTTTTTTTAACGGGGAGGGATGCGGATGTTTTGTAAGTGTAGTAAACTATTCGCCCCTCTTCTCGTGCTCTACAAATAGAGAAAGTTCGAAGTGATACAACAGTGCTTCCGTAGTTCTGCAAAGTAAAAATATATTGAGTCAAGGTCGGGATATAAGGCGCGAATTATAAGTTATGAAAAGAGAAATGTGTAGCAGAAATAATTAATCAATCGAAGTAAGCAACAGGCAATAAGTTAATAAAAGAGGCCAAAAATTACCTTCCACTTCAGATATCTTGAAAAAGAGATTTGAAGTAAGGATGCTTCCTTACTAATCGGTATCCTTAAATTTAATATTCTATTGATGACAATTTTTGTTACAAGACTAAACACATAAATATTAGTGTTCTAAAGTAGGAGTTATGCAAAACATAGTGCATGCAACTCGTTTATAATGCAGACTGCCACCACAACGAGTGACGTGTGTTGAATGGTGTACAGAATTGTATGACCAACGAATTGAAACTGATCGCACGAAAGCGGAAAACAAACCGGATGTTGTTATTCGGGATTTTGAGAAAAAACATTCTATTTATATATATTGTTGTACCGTGTGATCAGAACGTCGTAACCAAGGAGCCAGAGAAACTCTTAAATTGAAGGTTGTAAATCGAGATCAATAGAATGTAAGGCGAAAATGTAGAGGTCGTCCCGATAGTAATTGGAACTCTGGGATTTGTTGCACAAAACTTTTGTAAGCATTTGGCACAACTCTCAGGTCATTCAAAAAATTGTAAAATACAATACATTGCTTTATTTGTAAGAGTTTTGCGCAAAGTTTAGTACAGGTACCGACAGATCTTCTCATGAAGTTGGATGCAATCCGCAATAGATTTTAAATTCCACCAAATTATAACACTTTTAGTCGTAAAGTGGTGATAATAAAAATAATTTATTCTATTAATCTGAGAAAAACATTCTATTTATATATATTGCGGATTGCATTCAACTTCTTTAGAAGATTTTTTCGTCGATCCGATGGCCGAAATCGATAAGGTCGACGTGCGGGCGGTCTTGTAACAAAGGATCGCGGGTTCGAGTCCCGCCTCGGGCACAGCAAGGCGCGTTATTAAACATGGATATTTTTAAAACGGGATTAGTAATCTTTGAAGTTCACGCTGGGAGGAATGAATTTAAAATGATCTCGTTTATTAATTTTTAATTGAGATTTATGCGACACAACAAAGTTAAAAAGAAGAATCAGGTTAGTTAATAAAAATTAAATTATCTGATTCGATAATTCAAAAATAATGTTGTCTTCTTTATTGATGAAAATCTTGTTTTCCTTATTTTTCACCTTTGGTTTGAAGAATATTCAATTAATGGATGGAACAAACAATATCAATGTTCAAAAAAAATATCGGCTTTAAAATATGGATGTTAAGTACATCAATGATTTCATAAAAACATCGATGTTTGGCACACATCGCCGTTGACGTCGCATTCCTAGCCCAATCTGGGCCGGTCTCTTCCTCGCAGTCGGGCGTCGTAAATCACAGACTGCTCCCCTCCCCTGCTCTTCAAGAAAAGAGGACGATTGCCGTGTAAACAAAGCGGGTGGGCCTTGGTTTCCCTCGATTTTGGGAGGCTGCGCTTCGATCGCTCGGCCAATTCGCCAAAAATACGTCATGTTGACATCAGGTTGACGGATGAGGCGAAAGCCAACGCGGTATTTCTTGTGTGATACATTTTTCCAATTTGGAATGCTCGCGGATTTTTTTTTATTATTACCCTGATTTGCTCATGCAGGCAAGAATAATGTAATATTTATTTATCAATTTGTTACTAGTATGCCGGGTAGTATTGAACTATATTTAAATATTATGAATGCCGTTATTCCCAGGCATCAACATACGACTTTTTACCATGTTGTCATGTGCCGACGGGCCGTTCATACAAAGCGGCAATTTCTGTAAACTTCAAATAAATATGCTTTGATTGATTGCAATATCTAATATATAAAAAAACACTGTTTGTTGGTTCGTACATAATGATCTCTTGTGGGAAGAATATAGGCTTGGTACGATGGAATGTGCCTGCGCACATGGACGCGCATTGATGATGATTTTATGCCGACTGAAGAGGACGCTCCACGCAACGGCGCTCTACGCAACCCCCCGCATCCTGAAGAACGAGTATTTTCATTCTACCTTTGCGATTGTGAAATTTCCCCCGTGCGAGACAGAGGGATACAGAGGCAGACAGAGACGTAGAGAGATAAACAGAGAGACAGAGAAAGAAAGTCACAGGGTCAGGCAGAGAGAGAGGGAAGGAGAGAGAGAGGATAAGAGAGAGAGAGGAAGAGAGCAGGGAGAGGAAGGGGAGAGAGAGGAAGAGAGAGAGAGGAAGAGAGAGAGACGGAGGGACGAGTCGATTGTCAAGAGAGAGACGAGGAAAGAGAGAGGAGAGGAAGAGGAGAGCAGGAGGGAAGACGAGCAGAGATGGAAGGAGAGGAGAGAGGCTGGAAGAGAGATCGAGAGGAAGAGAGAGGAGAAGAAGAGAGGAGAGGGAAGAGGAGACAGAGGGCAGAGAGAGAGAGAGAGAGAGAGGCAGAGGCCGAGAAACAGGCAGAGAGAGACAAAGAGGTAGAGAGACTGGGAGAAGAAAGAAGATAGAGAGAGAGGGTGGGTAGGACGTCTGCCGGGTTTCACTGGTCTCTACTAAATAATCGCCGTTTTTGTGAAAAACAATATACTGCTTATTTCGTCTAGATTAACTAACAAAATTTCATTAAAGTTTAAGCTCATTCATTACTGATTCTTTATCGTATTTATCAATAACATGTTTTTTTACAATTTCAAATAAATGCTATTTTCTACCTTTAAAGTTCATGTCCTTTAAATCGAAAGAAAAACGTGGTCGGCTTCAGACAATGTCTTCACGAGCTCTTTGGGTTTCTCGGAAGATCCTTCTCCATCGTGGCAAATGATGTACACGTCTTCTATCCTCATATACCCCTCGCCTGATTTTCCCAATATATTATCTAATATATTTCCTATATCAACTTATTTATATGAATTATTATATTCTTATATTATAATATAATATTTTATATTAATATAATTAAATAAAGTATCCCGGACAAGTTGCACTTCCATATATAATCACCACGGGTGGGTGCCTGAACCTTGCTTCTCCTAATATAAATCAAATAATTCACTTATATCTGTGTTAACTAAACATTATAATTCCTAAACTAAAATTATTTTCCTGCTAAAATACATTTCGGAGATTATTGGAATACTTGATTATATATAAGATTGTCGGCACAACATCAAATATTTTGAAGTAACTCTCAGATTAAAAATAGTGATATTATTACGAGTATAATGAAACTCTATGAACATAATAGTACCCCTAACAGCACAATATCTGATATCATGATCTCCTCAACACGAACACTGACATGTATCAATCCCCGAACCTTTATTGAGTCTTCATCAAAACTGGAAATTTAGAATTAAATTATTACAGAATATAAAGACGCTAACAACAATTAATACACATTGTTATCTATTTTTTCATTTTATTTTCTGGCGCTTAAGGAGGAACTTCTTAAAAAGCTAAAGCGTAATGCTGCGAAAAAAAAAAATAATATAAGAAAAACTCTTATAACAGGTTCGTGGTAACGAAAAAGTGGATAAGTCTAGTTGCTAAATTTAAAAATTATAATCCTCTAACACGTGGTGTAGCCAAAATCCCTGTTTTATGGATCGTTCATACCGAAAAACTCAATTGATGCCAAACGTCTGTCGGTGAACAACACTTGCGGCTAAACCATTCAGTCGATTTTCTTCGAAATTGATATTCTTCAATCGATCTTACTACTGTTGCAGTCTCTTGAATTTGGAATTGATACTTTAATTTTTTGGTATTCTATACATGAAGCTCCTTGGACAATGTCAAAATTTTCAAAAAATTTGAACCATCGATTCTGATTAAATTTTGCCGTTGGTTAGTCTGAAGGACGTTTTAGAAAGTAGCGTAGGTAACATATTGGTTAAAAACTAACTTTTCGAAAACTGCAAAAATTCAAATTTTTTTGGCGTCTTCGTACAACTAAAATGTCAAGATAGAGATTTTTTTCCTTTAGTAAAATTTTTCCTAAAAGATAGATTTTGATATAAGGTCAAGTACAATTTTTCGAAAATTTTAGTATCTTGCGCGAATTTTGCGTGAAATATAGCCAATTTTAAATTTTTGTTTAAACAATTACTTCTGAAATAATTGTTTGACATCGTCTTTACTCCATCGTTTTTGATGAAATTTTATTGGAGAATAGTCTGAAGGACGATAAAGAAAATTGTGTAGGTTTCGTGTTGGTTGAGAAGTGATTTTTCGAAAATTTAAAACATAAAAATACGTTAAGCGTCTTCCAACAACAACAAATTACATTTTTTCCTTGATGAAATGTGTTAATCAAAACATACTTTTAAATAAGATCGTGTTGAATTTTTGGAAAATATGAGTATTTTCCGAGTAATTGGGCGTCAGATAGTAGCCTGCCCTGAAAATCCTGCGTTTCTTGATCGTAGTTTTGGATGTGTTTCTAAGCAGTTCGAAACTACGTAAGTGAAAATTTATAAATTATTTCATATTTCATTTTTACATTATTTTTTATATTATATTTATGTTACTTCATTTTAAATTGTGTCCTTTAATTGTGTTAATTGTGCAAATAAATAGATTAGCGGCCATTGGTGGTTGTTGTTATCCATTGTTGTAACTCCGCACAGATAAAAATAGGCGATAATGACTTCTACTTTTCGTTCGCGGTACTAAAAACAATCCTTTTATATATTTGTAGAATCGTACAATATCACAGTGTTTAATAATTACTATTACATATTTTTCGATCTATTTGTTTCCAAACGCTATCAGTACCGTATTATTTATACATTTTTATTTTTTTACTCTCTCGCATTCTGATTATTTTTCGCAATCAAATGTTCTACGATTTCAAATGTGTTTTACAAAAAAAGGTCAAACCCAAAGACCTGACACATATATCTCTACGTATATCGACGCGTTGAATATAAATCTGAACCCAGAATTGACCCACCAAGCACCAGTGTATTTTGAAATCGCGAAATACCACCCTGACATTGTATTTTCTTGTTTTTGGGGTTGTTGTCAGTGCAAACGTCTTGACTTTCTCTATGTACGCCGACGCACTGAATTCGAATCCGAACCCAGAGTTGCGCCACCACCTTACAATATTATTAAATCGCGAAAAAGCTCTTATGACTTCAGATTCGGACTCAGCGCGCCGACTTACATACCTGTGTCAAGTCTCTGGATGTCATAACTTCTGACTTCTGCAGATTATAAGCTACAAAACATCAAAATCTAGTGTGCACATGTGCTTTTCGCGATAAAAAAACAACAACAAAAAACTGGAGAGTGATGACGCAAGTCTGGCTCAGATTTCGATTTATCGTGTGACACACACACAGAAACATATGTCAAGACTTCGAGTTTGACAACTTTTTTTACGTATAACTTTGCAAATTTTTGTATTGAACAGTACGTATCCACGCTTCACGGGCTAAAAGTAAAAGCTAGATAAATAATGCTATAGATAACTTTTTATATCTAAAAACATTTTCGTATTCAGAACATGGATAATCTGATATACACTACACACAGTAGCCGACCTCATACTGATCTCATCTCCAGAACCTTATTGGGACACTGAACCCGTTGATGTAACTCCTGTGATTCCATTGCACAAAAAGATCACGTCACAGAAAACCCTAGTATTATCCTTCTCTTAGAGTCTATTCACGGCATCAATATGCAGTCCCAGTATTAAATTACCTCGGCGATCTTTCCACGATAGAGTGCAGATCAAATAGAACCACATCGTTAGAGCGAGATTTTCAAACAAGTCGCCGAGCTGCACAGTATCCACGAAGAGATCGCTGCGGGAGACGATGTAGGAGACCTACCCGCGTGATATACACGGTTCTCGTGGTCCCTACTGTGCAACCCACTCAACTCAACTAGTTCTTTGCTGACATGAGTTACACGAGACTGTGTTTTTAAATATTTTACTTACGACGATCCATTTAAGATCATTCATCATGCAATTTTTGTGAACTTGTAAATTATTCCTCATAATCATTTAAATGATATAAAGTAAAATGGGAAATTATTCTAAATTAGACATAGTTTTAAGTTTCCATCATTTACTCTTTGTATAACCAAATAAAAATCATGTCTTTTTTCATCATAGCTAGTACGTGTTACTAGTACAGCTAGTACGCTAGTAACACATGTGTGTTACTAGCATTTGATCCGTGTAGCAAAATACGCATGGGATAGTTATTCTATTCTACAAATCATATTGAGGATATCCCCGAGAAAATTGATGTATACAATT
>BOPP01000003.1:18877699-18914865 GCA_017312745.1 Gryllus bimaculatus
GGCGGGCGACGCTATCTCCGAGGCGCGGCGTGCCGGCGCGTCGGCCTGCGTGCCCTGCGTGCAGAGCGGTGCGTGGCGGAGAGCGAGCTGGTCCCAGGCGCCGCCACCGCCGCCGCCGCCGCCGCTTCAGCGCCTACATTGGCTTACGACGCTTCGTCTTCGGTCGAGGTGGAATGATCTTTCCTCGATGACACCAGTGCACCGGCCGGTTTGGGAGTTGCGGACTTTCCGTCGCTTGGTTCAAGGCGTATGTCGGACCCGTGTAATAAGAAACAATTCGATTCATCCTTCTTCTTTCTGTCACTATTTCTGACCATGTATTATTCGCAAATATACCGATTTTCCACCCCAAAATGTCTCTCTGGAAAGAGTCCAGCAGTACTGAACGTAGAAGCAAAGCTTGCGCTTTCACTCCTTAGGAAGAAAAAAACAGATAAGAAGAAGCAGGAAAAGCAGCTGAAGATGAAAAAAAGTCGGAGAAGAAGAAGCAAAAGAAGAAGTAAAAGAACATGAAGGTGCCAAAAAACATGAAGAAGCAAAAGAAGAAGCGAAAGAAGAAGAAGAAGCGAAAGGAGAAGAAGCAAAGGGGTAAATTGTAGTAATAGCAAATTCTAAAACTCGACCAGTGAAAAAAATGGAGACCACTGCTCAAAACTATGAATTTATAAAGAAAACACTTTCAATAAAAATTCTTATCACACTGTAGAAGGTACTTGCTCAACAAAGGATTTAGAGATACTATAATTATATACTTCCTTGTTGACGCAGAGTATATTCTCTGCTCTGTATAATCAAAGGTATGGGAATAAATGACTTCTTCGGCAAAACAATGATTGTATGAGTAATTTACAAGGTTTGCTAACACACACAAATGTTTACAAAATACTAACATTCCTGACTATATTAGAAATTTTTTAAATACAGCTCCCTAATTTAAGATGACTTTGCTTTCCAAATGGACAAATGTGGTATTTGTTAATTACAAAAGTTAATGATTGTTTTTTCAATTGTTGTTGCTTTTTGATTAAGTTTTGGATGGTGTGATTTATATCAGATGCCAAAGCGCTGGAGTCAGATTTTCAGGATTGCAGTTTTTTTTATTTTAATTTATTTTATTTTTTTAAATTATTGCGTCTTCAGCTGACCCAACGCGTCTCCAAGCACCGGGGGGTGTTGAGCCCTTTGCACTTTTGTAGTATCCTCCATTGATATCAGGTCGGAAGTTATTCTTCATTAATATTTCAATGTTACATCGGTCACGTCTTGTCGCAGTCAGCTGTCAAGAGGACCGCCAAGTAACATCGCGTACGCGCCTGTTCCTACGCGCCCCGCGTCACTACTCAGCGGCCAGAATTGGCAAGGAATTAGGATTGGGGTCGGGTTTAGGAGACTACGCAGGGACTATCCCCTGTGAAGCATACAAACTCGTTTTGTCACAACAATTTCACACGAGGTTTTACGGGCATTCTACGGGAATCGAACTCGGAACTTCAGTGATAAAACTGACGTGCTTAATAATTTTTGTTGATGGAGATGTAATTTTCTGATTCAATGGACGGTTTAGCGTAAACAGATATGAATTACCACTGGCCTATGAAAAATTACGTGTTGTAGGATAGTGAGAATATTCAAGATATTTTAAGACAGAAATCACTTATTTATTTAAAACAAATCTTTTAATATAATGAAATAATTTAAAACCGTCTTTTGCTATACACTATGGCCGTTTAATGAGTCTGAAATCACGCAGAGATAACAATTAAAACTTTCCTCTTCTATAAAATTTGTAACATGAAATAAAACTCAAAAGCAAAGCAAGATTTAAAATTAGAATAAAAAAAGAGTTTAATACGTTTTTCAAAAAAAAGTAAATAAGGGAATAGAATAAAAATACAAATTTTATGAAAATATATAATTACGAAGCATAGGTCATTCTTTGCTTTTCGGATTTTATTTCATATTTCGAATTTTATGAGTAAAGAAATTAATTTTTAATTGATATAACAGCTTGATTTCTGACTCCGTGATGATGCGGAGTTTTTGTATCGCCATGCGTTGTGGTTTTAGCGCATTGTATTACAATAAAATATTTGTTTTTAATAAAGAAATATTTTGTTTGTCTTTAAATATCCTGTGATACCACTGTCCTACAACATACCATATAGACAATCATTGAGTGCTTTTAATAACTCGTGTACGTGAATTCAATCATTCTAAGAAGATAATCTAGGATAACTACAAACTTATAATTTATTTGAATAGAAATTACTACCTTTAAATAACCCAACTTTTTCCTATTTTCTAAAGTTCATTTTTTGTATGTGTATTTGCAAAAATTTTGTTAGTGTTGATTTATGTAGCGTATTCATTTCATTTCGAAGTAGTACTACAACAATGTATACTTTTTCAGCCCTAATAAAATTCAAAATTTAGTGACTTTTCATACAAAAATAATCTGTTCACGTCATCCGACCTACACAGTTGGCAATTGCAGCAATAATGGATAAATCTACCAAGTTGAAGCATTGCAGTTTTATTTGTTACGGAATGCATTTGGGCCTCAAACGTCTCTGTCAGGTTTCAACGTAAGCTTTTAAGGTATTTGCAGCTTCTTTTACTACGAAAAACAACAAATGCCTCGCACAACGTCTCATCATTCTCAGCCTCTGAGCGGCGCCTAGCAATTACGTAAAAGCTCCCACAAGGACGTTCGGTGGCGATGGCGGCGCGTCCATGATTGAACTCGTTCTACTTGGAGGGAATCATTTTATAAACAGAAGCAACTCTTTCCCGCGAGGAAAGAGGAGCTTTTACGCCGTGTAATTACTACCCGACTAAGTGTATTTCGTCGGTCGCGCGTGCCTCTGGGGGTGTTTGCTGTTGTTTAGTCCTCGTAAAACGCCGCCGCCCGTTAACGTCAGTCACTTGTTTATAGTTTTAAATCCGAGCACTAGAGAGAGCGTGCTTCGCATTACAATAGACGGGCAGTTTATGGCGATGTATAGCGTTTTGTAACACTCCTATCAGTTTATGTGTTTGTTTTCTAGAGTGCCCTATTGGTGATCATTCGCGGTTTACCACTGTTTGACATTTTGATTGATGTTTAACGAATGGATTTAACTGTCCGATTTTGTAAGTCACAAGCTTCTGGAATAGCGATGAAATACAAAATTTGTAAATATTTCTGTAAGACGTGTTATGCTGGTAGCACGTGTGCTGCGAATGATTTTTTAGATTTTTGAAATATTTGTAGAAACTAATGCATGTTAAACGAAAATTAACGTGTGCATGTTGACTAAATGGGATTAACGTGTCAGATCAAATTATTATTATGTTCTCCAATGTAATATTTATTCGTGTATCTAGTCTTTAATAATTGTTAATTTGTTGATTTTTTATTTATTCTAGCTTGGCTATTGGTCCTGTGCAGCCGCATAAGATAGATACATTAATATTATTTATATACAAGAATCATTTGAGAACAGAATAAACAGAAATTTTGGTTTAGATACAATACAATACACTGGTTATATACAGTAGTTTATAATGGGAAAAGGCTCATCGGTTTATGCCAATGGAGGATCAAAAAATTCTCTTGGTAACTTTCTTTTTAATTGTTTGTGATGAGGATTTTGCTTACCTATGTGAAACTGAGTATCTGAAGGGATTTAATATTTTAGAAAAGAGTTTTACGAATAAGAGGGAGAAATGCACGGGGATTGGTGTTATGCCAAGTTCAATATGTGACTGCGCATTCGGAATGTACCAAGGATGTGATGGTGCGTAGGAATTCCTATTTTGAAAAATTTGGATTTTGTTGATGTTTGTTTTGGCTGCGGAAGAAAAGCATGGATCGTTTCATTGCAAGTTAATTTGTTTTCAATAGCGTTTTTTGCATGTTTTAATGAATAGAATTACTCTGAGCGATAAAAGAAACTAGTCGTAGGAATCAATAATGTTTTAATACAGTGTAATACGAAAATTTCAAGAGTTTGATTTTTTTCGCTGTCTTCCTACAACTACAAAATTGATGATAGAGATGTTTCCTTGAAAATAAAATTTGTTCTCAATAGTAAGTTCCTTCAATAGGTCATGCACACTTTTTTGAAAGTTTTACTCGTTTTCGCGCAACATTGCATGCAAGATGTGCAATTTTAAAAACATACAAAAAATGATTTTCTCAAAGATTGCTACAATTCTTTCTGTAAACATTTCGTAAGGACAGTGCTATATTAACTCTATAAGATTATATAAACGCCATATTCTTTTGGTTTTTCAAAACTTTTAGACTTGTCTCTGATGACGTTAATATTTATTCTAACGGCAATTTGTTCACATTATTATATTGATAAGCACATGTACTTTAATAATGTCACATAAATTTTCTCGAAAACAACCATTTTCTGACAAAACTAGCTCAAAATTCCGCATTTTCAGAAACGTTTCCCAAATACAACTACGAATTTTATCTTCAAACATTTCGAACGGATAGTACTAATTGCACTCTTTAATATGACGTACAGTTCATTTTGGTGTACTTTTTTGTTTTTTCAAAAATTACACAAATGTAAATTTTTTGAAAGATCTCTCATGAAATTGATATGCACATTTCCAGAAATTTGTAAACACTATTGTACATATGAGTTAAAGAACTAAAAATGACTTTGAATAAAGATTTTCGGAAACTCAAAAATTTTCATTGAGAAAGAACTTAAAATTTCGAATTTACAGTAGCTCTTAAACGCTATTTTCTTAAAAATGTCTCCACATTTTTCAAAGAAATTTGTCATTTAGGATCTTATTTTACTGGTCTTTAATTTTATTAAAATAATATTTCCGTTCTACTATCAGAAAGCCAAAAAAGATTTGTTTTAAATGTACTTTGGGCGGCGATAGATGGCAGCAGGTGAGAGTATGTGAGCAATCCGAGTAGCTAGCCGAGACCAAAAGAAATAGAAAACTAATACGGGAAAGTCTGTAGCAACACTAGTTTCGTTCTAAGTTCATAAATGTTACGTTGTACATCATCTGGTCGGATTTCATACTATTTGGAAAATATATAATTAAGAACGATACTTAATAGAGCATACATGACATATAATTAGTATTAGTAATTGGAAATAAATTAATAATAGTTTTCACAAAGGTGCATTATATGAATTGGTAAAACATCACATTTCCATTTTGATCGAGAAATTCATTTAATCACATTCGTTCAATTATCGTAATGGTTGAAAGGGGCACTATTTTCGGGACGACTATCCTGCCAATTTTCTCTGTTTTCTTCAAAACGCAGAGATTTTCCAGCCGTTCTTTGCGTCTTAATCTTCACTTTTTTCTAGACAATAAACAGACTTAGTGGCCTTGCTTCTGCGTGAGTGGCCGAGAAATCTTACGCCAAGTGATGGATCGTTGGGTGCTTTACTGAAAGGCCATCGTTTATCGAGGACCCTTCATGGCTGAGCGGGCTTCAAGGCAGTACGGTGTCCTGCAGCAATTGCACCTTTTTGAATCAATAAAGCAAATGGATCGTGTAAACAACAAAAACTTTAACTTTCCTCTTCCCCTTCTAGAACCTTTAGTGCTAATGACGTTTCAAAATAATTTATTATTTAAGATAGTCTTTTGTGGACAAAGTTTTCTTAAAAATATTATGTTCACATTCATCTTCTTCATATTGGATAATTACTGGTCTTTAAAGATAAAATCTTCTTTATGACCACTCGAACAATTTGCTAATTAGCTTTTTGCAAAGTTGTCAAGAATATTTCCAATTTAATTTGGAATAGCTAGACGATAAAAAGATAAAGCAACCTAGGAAGAGATGAAGTGTGCATAATCTGAGAGAGATCACTCCTTAAGTATTTTGCAATCATCAGTGTTTCACCTGTTTATCGAATAATAATATCAGTTACCTTATTTTTATTGTAACATTATCATCAAACTGTATCAAATAAATGTGAATACATATAATAATACCATTTTATTCAGATTTTAATTTTGTAAGGAAATTATTGTGAATCCTGTTTAATTCGTTATATCTTTTACCCTTGAGTGAAGAAATAACACGAAGTCAAGCTACTTAGATTAGTAATTGCAGCAATTGCTATATTGCTTCGCTGCACTGTGCTGTTCTCCAGAATGACATAGTTTTACGTCATAACATTAAGAACTAAATGAGTGGAAATTCTTTTCTGAAATTTATTATAGCGTAACAAGTTTTGACTACAACCACAGAATTTTTAGTTGCCTGTAAATTTGAAACTCATGTCTCTCTATCATTTTCATGACACATGCCACTATGACCCCAACGCGGCATTTTTTATGCATTTCACACAATAGCAAACTACTTTTGAATAACTGTGAGTGACAGGAAGTTTTACAATTTCCGTCTCGTGAGATACGGGGCGAAAATGATGAGATAATCCGTTTCCAGTTGCGCTGGCAAAACGTTAATTATTCAGATTAGTGCAGTTAAGAGGAAAGCGCGCCAGCGCCTGCTTCCGCCCCATATCCACTTCACACTCGGGTCGTAACTTGAATCCTGTAAATGACGTGGCGAGGCTCAGGGCGCCGTGAGTGGTGAGCGGGCCCGAGGGAACGAGGTGGGGTGCGTGGGGCGGGGCAAGGCAGGTTCTGTCGGGGCTGACGCTGGTGCAACACGTCCTGGGGGGTTGCAAGGTGTGGAGAGTGGTTCTGGGTGTTGCCGAGTGTTGGGCGTGGAGGGGTGTTCTGCGGTTTAGAGGGATGTGTGGACAGGTGTTCTGAAGTGTGTTTTTAGGGGTGTTGAGAGATGTGTGGGGAGGTAGTTTTTGGTGTGGGCAGGTGTTCTTAGGTGTGGAAGTGTGTTCTTCGCTGTGGAAGGATTTTCTTACACGTGGAGGGATGTTCCTGGGTGTGGACGGGTGTTCTTAGGTGTGGAGGGGTGGTGTTAAGTGAGGAGGAGTTTCCTGTGGAGTGGCAGGCTTTTCTGTGGTGTGATTGGGTGGTGTTGTGTTGTGTGAATGGGTGGTGTTCTGTGGTGTGGAGGGGTGTTCAGAAGAGAGGTGGTCGTTCCGATTTGTTTGTTTGATAACGGGTATTGCGAGGGAGGGATGGGATGTGACTGTTTCGACAGCATTTAGCAGGTGTGTCGGCTTATTGGCAGGGTGTGGCGGGGTTTAGCGAGGTGGAATGGGGCGGAGGGCGGCGGGCCAGACACACGAGGTGGAGCGCAGGAGGGACCGCCCGCTGGTCGGAGCGATGGGTGGTGGGAAGACGAAGGCAGCCAGCCACTGTGTTTGGCCGTGCGAGGCACTTCTCGCGACGCGGGCGCTCTTAAGCAGCGATGCCTCTCGTCCGCGACGGATCCACGCCCAGAGGGGGTCTTGCCCCTCCACTATAATATTTAATCTTGGCCAAACTTCAAATGCCTTTGCCAGAATTAACACTAGTCATAGTAAAGGTCTGCCTCATCCTCCATAATTTGCAATCATATCACACTAATTATTACTACCCGCTGCTTCTTCCCACATTTAAATGAGAATATGAGCCCTTTAGTTGTATATATTTACTGTTGCATACTTTCATAGTGTTATATTGTTAGGTTGTTAATGAGAGGTCCCTCCTCGAAAGACCCTCGAAAAGATATGAAATTGTCTCGTATGTAAAATTATTGTTAAAATACCTTGTAAGGCAATAACTGCCGATCAAGACATTAATAAATTAAAAAAAAGAAATAGAAAAGAAGACGACCCTGCCGGCTGCCGTTTGCACTCCGCGGTGCCATCTTCTCCAGAACGTTGCGTTGCCTTGGGAGAACGAAAGTGATGGATCAGCGTGGAAAATTGAAACTTTTTAGGAAGTTGCTTTGGAACGTTTACTTCTTGTGGAATATAAACAGACAGTCGTTCTGTCATTCTAGATCTTAAATGAAAGATCTTCGTACTTGAAAATTAAGAATTGAAGAACTTAATTATTTAATTAATAATCGAAATAACCGTTATATTGCTTATTACAAAATGTCTACTAATTTACTTCTCTCATGTATTTTCTTTTGATGAATATACGTATGTACGACGGTATGTTCACAATTGACTATCTTTTGTAAGATTTCTATATTTATGCAGTATCGTTGAAATTTTATCATAGATTCTTCACACTAAAGATTTTTTTGTTTTTTTTGTCCCATTTCTACCATTGATTACAATAATTAATTACTCACTATCATCCAACAAATCGAATTTCCATCAATTCATTTCAATCATACATTTTTTGTTTACAAATGTTACGTACTTTCGAATTTTAGGTTCCTTAACTGTCTAAAATTGCCTAATGTATACGGACACATTAAAATATTGTTCGTTTTTCTTTAATTCAAATAAAATATGATATACATTTCGTATTATTTTTTTGGTTAGTCTTACATCACGTACCTGTTATAAAATGTTGTCAAGTATGTGTAATTACAAATTTCTTATTGTCTATTTATAAAATTATGATACAGATGCACAAATGCTTTGTGCTGAAATCCGTTTCTATTGCACCCTAACGAGAGAATTATTTGTTTATGTAATTACAACTCATTTAGTGAACCCGATTAACATAATATATTGATAACTAACTCTTCTTTCTTTTTGTTTTAGGTAAGTCCCAATAACAGAAGAATAAAATTAAGTTTCAAGCTGAAAAAGGTATTTCTTTAGTAGATAAGTATATAACAAATGTATTATCGAAACATTTTTAAACTTTAAAATTTTAATGTCACAAAATATTGTAACTAATTTCTGAGAATTAATTTTTCACTTTCCTCTCAATAAACATCGTATATACAAAAGACATTTACAGGTTCATGTATTATGTTCTATTTCCTGTATCGATTCACTGTTACTAAATATCAGAAACATTATTCTTGAAGGGTTCACCAAATATATTTAATTAACATTTTTAATGATTTCTGAGTTAATAACAAATCACATAAAAACAGACAATGCATACCTTTTAAAAGAAAATTGAAATAGAATTATACCAATAAGATAAATCATACTTGTTTTTTAATTACCACGGATTTTTAAATTGGGTTTGAAAAGAGTTTTAAACTTCTGTTGCTGCTATTACTTTCGGATTTGTTGTTCTTGTGTGATGAAGTGGTACATTCATTGGCGTAAAGGATTCCGAATTTCACGCGTTGCGAGGCAGTATTTGCTTCTGCGAGTCTGGGTCAACAAATGAACCTAATATACTTACACACACACACACACACACAATAGTGTGTACACCCATGTCTGAGAGCACTTGTCCACTTGTTCTTGTTTTGGCAATTTGTCAACTGCGTGTTTTTGCCACCTTTCTAAGACAGCGGTGCCTCGCACGTCGAGTCAGCGGAGGAGGCGACCGTCATACGCTGCAGCAACTTTCCCGTTTCTGTGTTTTCCCATTCAAGAGCTTAGGCGGGCAGGTACGCTGCTCACACGCCGGAAGCCTTTCGCGCTGCACTGAGTGGGTGGGGGTGAGGAGGGATAAACAGAGAGATGAGCAAGAAACAAAACGACTCTTTGAGCAATTTTGTCCAGTATGCTTAATTTTCGACACTATCTGGTCAACTAGGTCAAATTCATTCACTATTTGGAGGAAAATTCTGCCGGTAGCTCTGAGCGGTAGTTTTCTGTGGCTTCTCTAATCAACACCAGCCGAATGTGGAGGAGTACCCTATCAAAAAGGACCACAAATCACACGCAATCTTTCCTTCCTCTTCCTTGTCCTATCCGCACTTCTTACTAACACACCTTCACTAACAAGCACTACACTACCACACATGCCGAGAGACCAGTCGAAAACTTGAAGCTTGCCAGGGTGGGGCGGTGTTCGCTAGTGGGAGATACCTGGTTGGGGGAAAACCCTGCTAACCGACGGTAGGTCGACGCCTCATCTCGCCATCCAGAGGGTGAAGACCATCGCCATCTCCAGAGAAAAAACATGCCCTATACATACACGATCAGTGACCTTAGCAGTGGGCGCGCCTGGAATAACTATCAATTAGTCAATCATTATTGTAAATGCAAAATGTTATGGTAGAGATAATAGAAGAATGTGAATTTAATTAAAGATGATGAAACATAAATAAACCCATTAAGTTAACACAAGTGAAAAATTACAATGATAATTTCATTGTTTCGAAAATATTAAAATTTCGTGTTTTGTAAAAAATGATTTTTCTTAAAAAATAACAGTAACTATTTCTGAACTTCTGTGTAATATCGCACATTTAATTGTTATTTCCAAATACTCTTTCGCCATTTCGGAGTTTCAAAATTAGTAATGGTACATGCTTTTATCTTACATAAATCGATGTTTTATGTTAAATGTCTAAAATAGATAGAAATAGCAAAACGACTGAAATTATCGGCAAGATAATGGTGTTGTTTGCGATATTCGGTAAAAAATTAACAGTGGATCTCATATTTTTAACAAATGTTACACTAATAACAACATTTTTTACCATAAAAATAATTTTGATGAGTGAAAAAAACGATTATAGATTCATTGTCCCTGATAACACAAATTCATACATATACCGTATATGCGCAGTGCCCTCGATTATCTATTTACCCATCTGATTAAGTAGAAAAATTCAATATTATTAGACATGGCTATTTACTGTAATTATACTTCAGTGCCTATCCTATTTCACGGATTACCATAACTGTACTCTCGATCCTGAACAATGAATGCATTTAGTGCAACATTCTGCGTCCATTGTGCTGAGAGCTTTAGAGCGAGCGCGAGAAAATTATATTCTAAAAATGGGTCGTACATTTTCGCTCTGGAAACAGTGTGTGTCACAATAAATTCATTATTCTCCGCACGAGGGCACCCGTCACGTCGACTCTTCGTGCCGACTTCGTGTCGCTTCAGCCGACTCTTCGTGC
The DNA here is from genome assembly GCA_017312745.1 of Gryllus bimaculatus. NCBI lineage: Eukaryota > Metazoa > Arthropoda > Insecta > Orthoptera > Gryllidae > Gryllus > Gryllus bimaculatus. The sequence goes on from BOPP01000003.1 coordinate 18,888,607, forward strand.
CGCCACTGGGCGCTGTCGTCGCCGCTTTGGTGCATCTCGTGCAGTGGCCCTGGCAGATGCATACGCCCTTCACTAGATGGCTGCCTACGACAGATGCTTTTTTTTCTTTTCATTGTTTTGCTATGTGGATAATTCGAAGTTTTCTTACTTTTCCGTCGTACCATATAAGAAAAAAAGTATAGTAATCCACCAGAAATCGACCATTTTTAGGTACAACCAAAATGCCGGATCCTGGTTGGTCGTTCTTGGGCAACGCTAGCACCTACACCGTTTAGAAGATTGTCTGAAAAATTGATATTCCTTCATCAATGTGACGAAAAGAATTGAGAATAGAGTTTATTCCTTAATTAAATATCTTGTTCAAAGATTAATTTTGAAATAAAGTCATGTACGATTTCTCAAAAATATGAATATTTTTCGCGTAATTTTCCGTGTAAATTTAATATACATTTTTCTATAAAAATTCCCCTCATATAAAGGACGATATAAATTGGTTCAGATCTCACTCTCGGACAACATCGAGTATTTTCCAAATTTGCAAAGTTAACATTGCAAAAAACTATATATCTTCATCTTGAGAGAAATATTTCTGAAATAAATGAAATCTGTTTTAAAAGCTTTGATCTTTGTTTTTTATTGTTCAGTGGCTGCACCTCCCCATATTAGTTGTACATACGTGATTGAAGGTGGACTAAGAATTTATATATGTGTAGGACCGTTCATAGGTTGAGGGATGCTTTTTATAAGAGGAGAAAGTTGGCGAAAAGAGAAATAGGCTAGATAAAGGCGTATGGGCTTTCCAGGTCAGGCGGGAGTTAAGAAGGACTCCACGGTAAGGGATAGGTGTGCTAAGCTTTGCCCATTTGATGGGAGTAGAAGATATGTAGAGGGGGAAGTAGGCGGGACACGTTTTAGGGTTTTGGCAATGTATTTAGTGGGATTTAGGTTAAGTTGCCAGTTTATCAAGTGGAGAATTTGTTTAGGGCTTCTTGAAGGGAAAAACAAGTGAGAATGACTGGATGTGAATAACCGGTGTCATCTAGGGCCGTTTCAATGCAGGGGTGGCTGAAGCTATAGTGGGTGAATAAAAAAACGGATAGTGGAGAGCCTTGAGGGGCTCCTGCAATGATCTTAAATGGTTGGGATAGTGAGTTGTTTACTGTGACGACAAAACATCGGTTGTGGAGGAAGTCTTTGAAGATGTTGAATAGGTAGCCGGTTGTTTTAAGGAGACGTAGTTTATATAGAAGGCCTTCGTACCACACTCTCTGGAAAGCTTGGGGGTAGTCGAGGAAAATGGCCGCGGTGAATTGAAAATTTTCGAAACCTAGGGCTATGGACGCTACTAGTCGAAGGAGTGGATAGGATTTTGAGCAGAGTGGATGGAATCCAAATTGAACTGGAGGGATTGTACGCAGTTCTGTTGGGTTTGAGGATAGGAATTACGATGGAGTTGGCCAAGTGTTTTTAAGGCCGACTATTTTCCAATAAAATACATTACACGGAGACAGACATTTAAAAGTAGTTAGATATAAAGTGGATCTACGTGGCATATGTTTTAGGATGTGGTTAGAAATGAGGTCGTGACCGGAAAGTTTTTGTTTTTGAGAAATTTGAGGATGGAGGCGATGTTTGATGGACTTATATATTTAATGAGCTCTGGAGCTAGGGAGAGGGGGAGTCTGATGAAGGCGTTGATATTGGAGTTAAAACCTGGGTTGTTGGGTGGGTGTGTGGTGAAGGAGTTGGCGAAATGGTTGCTAGAAGGTTCACTTTTTCTAGGTCACAGACAGCAGTGTTTGAGTTCGAGGATAGGGCAGGCATTATGCGTAAGAGTGAGTTAGGATTCTTGAAGTTCTCCATAGGCGCATAGGGTACTGGTATGAAGATGGTAGATTGGAAGTGGGCGGGTTGGTTTTGGCCATAGCTACGTCAACTTTGTGGGTAAGGTTGTTAAGAATGGTATTCAATTCGGAAATATTATGAGCTGCCAGTTCCTTCTGGCACGGCGTTGAGCTTGTATGAGGTGAAGGATATGAGCGGCGAGAACGAGGAAGTAGCTAGGTTTGGGGGTCGAATGAGAGGGGTTTGAAGCATTGGACGCCTCTGATATAATGGTGGACGTGTTGATATCTGTAACTATTTCGATTCGGTGATTGAAAAAGCATGACGCGGGGAGGTAGGTGTTTAAGTAGTCCTGGAAAAGGGGCCAGGAGATGGGCCATGGAATAATCTGGTTGGTTTAGGAGCGGCGAAACTTTGAAGGAAATGAAGACTGGCGAGTGATCGGAGTTAGATTCGGTAATGGATTGTTGAAAAATTCGATTGTGAATATTTGGGTAAGTAATATGTTATGTCGCGTGGAATTCGGGAATTTTATGGGAAATGAGTGGGGTCAGCTGGGGCAGCAATATTGATATTCTTTGCATTGCAAAAATTAAGACGTTGGGCTCTCCTTGGAATCAATTTTATTTCAAATCAATTTTAAATGGTAGCACACTGCCTGTGCTATGAATCGGTGGTTTCTTATAAATGACATCACCTAAGCTTAGCGTCTTGTACAAGAGGTTACAATGATTATTAAGTTCGTTTTGTACTTACGCTGTATTTAACTTCTGCCGTAGTCACCTTCAGATGTTGCTCTCGTCACAGCGTCTTCTGCGGAGCCCTGGAACCTGTTCGGGCGTTCCGCAAGGCTCGGGGCCTGTCCCAGGGGTCCATCCTTCCCGGGCGCTCGACCGCCGGCTTGCGTATGCAAACGATCCCTTGGCACGCGCCCTTAACGGTTATATACGATCATTACGGGTCCTTCGTCGCCGCCCCGGATAAACAGCCCCGCCGCACGCCCCGAAAACCCTAATTACTTGCGGACAACGCGCCCTTTCTCTGCTGGGCTCTAGCCTGCGCCCGCGCGCGCGCGCGCTCGCGCGTCCCTGTATTAAATAATGATATAACGCGGGCTTATTATGCCGTGAAACTGCTTAAACTCCGGACATTACCCAGATTGCGGTGCGCTGACAGCGGCGCTCGACGTATTTGCGCGGTCCGCCGCCACGCGCGCCCCGTGCGCTGGTTGCCTCGCCCGCGGCCGCTGTCGCTGGATGACACTAACCTGCTCTCTCCCTCGACTGGCTTCAACCTAGAAATTCTCTCAATGGATTTTCCCGAGTGTGTACGTAGTTCTTTAGTTAGTATATTCGTTGATACAATAATCAGACTACTTCCTGATTTCTTCAATTAATTTGAACGTTATCACCTCTTTTTCCGTTTTTACTTTTTTCTTTGATCTCCTGACTCTCCTAGATTTATTTCGAATGAACTCTTCGTTGTTTCAAATAATAATAATAATAATAATAATAATAATAATAATTAATGTTACAGTGACAAGAAAACACAATACACGTCGCTGAAAATTATTTCTATTACATGTTTAAACTCATGGAAAAATTAATATCAAGATAAAATAATACTATTTTAAAGTTTTTCTTTTAATTAATTTAGATAGTCAATTCTAGTAGCTAGTTATAAATAATTAAAACTTTAATTTTTATGTATTTGTAATTTTTTTTAAAAATCTGAACATTATTGTCAAATACGAGTTCAACTTTGTATAATGCATTGAAAATGAATATTATTATTTAACCACGCAATCTCATAGATTTTTTAAAACTTTTATGTCACTTTACTATTCGTAGCTTCGTATTCTCTACGCCCTCTCAGAGCGTTCTTTAGAAGTGCTGGTTCAGTCCTTCTAGAATAGAAGAGCATGCTTTAAAAGCTCGCGTTCGTGCAGTATCATGTCGGGTTCTCGTCTGAAGTGCAGCTTTTGAATCTGCACTCAAGCGCGGATGCAGACGTCAGACGCGGACGCTTCGCGGTGAGTGGAGGGGGGAACGAGGGAAGGGGAAGGGGAAGGAGAGGGAGGGGGCTCGGCGACTACTTGCTTGTACAGGCGTGGCCTCCATTCTACGAAGCAATAGCGCCGGACAGCGGCAGGAGTAAGAGAAGCAATAAGCGGTGATGAAAATTTTTCACTTTTTTATAGAATGGGTGTCGTTGCAATCGTTCTTGGAGGTTGATCAGTATTGTTGAGATGAAGACATCATAATGGACTATGACTTGTAGAATAAAGATTATGAATGAATAAATATAATGGATATACTCATGGTTCGAGTAAAGAGACCTTTGTTCAAAAGGTTATTTCTGAATGGTTACATGAACGTTATGAATCATAGAATTGTAAAGAAATCTTTTCGAAATGATTTAATTAGTAGATAAAATATGTATGCAATGTTTACTTGTGGGTGGTATTTGCAAGTAAGTTAAAAATACTTTCATGATAAAAAGGTAAAGATAAATATTTCTGAGAAAAAATCTTAACCTCAAAATTATCACCAAGTTAAGACAAAAAATCGAGTAAATTATGATACTTCCCTCCCACGATACACTGCGTCATCGGGAGCACCGAACTGGTTGTGTAGTGCATGTAAGTGTAAGAGTGTGTAAGTAAGGTGTGAAGATAGGACAAGGAACAAGGAAAAGAAAGGAAATATCGCGCGCGGTCCGTGATCCTTGTTCCGGCATTTGTCTGGTCATTCCGATTCACGGAAAACTACCGACCAGGGCTGCCAGCCTCCGGATTTCTCCGCCAGTCAGTGGGTGAATCTGTCCTAGCTATTTAGTTCGTGTACAGAATCCGCCACTGCTGGGACTAGAACCCTGGAACCATCCGTGAGAGGCAGTAGAGGGGCAGTTGATGACCTGAGCTACCTGATACTGTATAATCACAAAATGAAAATATGCAGACGGACATCATGCGGAATCACGTGGAGTTTGCTGCAAAACGGCCAATAAACGTTTATTGTTTGTACATAATTTTCGTGTATTACCGCGAGTGGTAGGCGATTAAGCTACGCCTTAGACTCGAGCTGGAGAAGACACGAGTTCGATCCCAGGTGTTCCACAGATTTGCATGCTTTTTCTAACCCTGATGAGTTAGTGAAGCCGACCGAGAACGAAGTTATATGACAGTTATTTAAATCAAGAATTTTCCGTCTTTTCTGGTAGTTTCCGACCAAAAACCGGAGCAAAAGGCTGCAATGCGGTCCACCGTTTCCTTACGATCCCAATCTCATCCACAGAGTCGCACGCACGGCCCATCACACTCGTGTATGAAACCTCCGACAATTGCCTGAGGCAGTCATGGCCCCATGCAGGCTGTAGAAGCACAAAAGCAGGCATTCAGTTACCGTTTTCGCTAGTGACTGTTGCATTCACAGTCATTCTAACCATTCATTTTGAATCTTAAAATTCACTTAGATGTTCATAAACTACACACAAAACTACACTTCAAAGAAGCCCTTGCTATTTTTCCAGTCATCATAAAAAATGCTTGCTGCGTGATATGTATAGCTTTCTTGTGGTTGTTACATTAAGAGCTAGTTGTACTATCCGAGTTTAAACGTGATCTACCGTTTAAACTCGGTTTCATGTCCAGTGGCCCGTTATATAACTGATCACCACTGAACGCCGTTTAAACTGAAGCCGAATCAGAACTGCGGATCGTGAGAGAATAAACCTGGTTTAAACTAAGTTTTGTCGATTCTGCCGGAAACGTGTAGTTCACAGTAGTAGCTTTGTGATGACTGATGTCGACGTAGCTAATACGGAAACTTCACGAATTTTGAAGAATTCATTTTCAAATGCGCGTTTACGAGACAACAAAATATTTCGCCGTTGTTCAAATAATTTCGAACTGTGGAGGGAAAACAATTTTTTTCCCTCCACAGTTCAAAATTATTTGAACAACGGCGAAATATGATGATGTCTCGGAAACTCGCAACGTGCGTAAAAAATGTACTAGAGAAGATTCGTCATTCAATATGTTCACCTACTGAGAAGTCAAATAGATATTGAGTTATCGTATTTTTAAGGCAGTGCGCGTAGACGCTGGGACAGGAGAGCCCCAGGCGGAGCCAGAGGTGCCGGCTGCAGGGCCCGGACAGGGCGCGGGCGGAGGCAATTAAGCGCAGTCAGCAGAAGGGCGCGCGCGGTCGGGGCGAGGCGGATGGAGGCGGGGTGAGCGTGGTAGAATGGGGAAGGACGGGGAGGAGCAAAGAGAAGAGCGGAACGCATTGTGGCGGCCAGGAAGTAGGTTGAATGGGGTAAGAGCGGCGGGGGTGGGGGGAGCTCGCGACGGTGCTGCCTGTCTCCGAGGTCGTGGGTTCGCGCCTCGATCTTAGTTACTCCTCACTGCTTGCCTTCATCACCACTTGGCCGAAGGGTAGCCTGCAATTTTCCTCCACAAGTCTGTTTGCCTATTCCTGCAGTGAAAGTGAGATCTATAAAAATGGAAGGCAGGAACTGTAGAGACAATATTTTTGGAGAAGTAATGTATTTTTCTTTCGTAATTATGAAAGACAAGTTTGAGGATTATGTCGATCGATCTTCCAGAAATATTTAAAATCGATAACGTTACTGATCATGAAGATTTCACATTTCATTTTTTCTTACCTGTGATGCATTATCAAATTTTGATAGTGGTTTATAGCTTGAAATATAATAGCTTTGTGGCATGTACTTCATTTACAAAAGTACTTGTAGAATTATCTTACTCGTATCTTGTAATAATTTGATGACTAGAAGGAAATATTGAGAAAGAATAGAATTTGAATATATGAATAATGATAAATTCCTTAGTAATGACGCTTGTCAGTAGAAATGAAGTCCTTGCTATACAATCAGATTGTTACACTTACAAATACTTACAAGAAAATTTTTTGCGTTACCATGATATTTAATATCAACGGCATATAGTCGTCCCGTTGAAGAGAGAATACGCTAAAACTATTATCAGTAAACTTCGTGAGGTTATGAGTGTCTTTTTAATGTTAGCGACAGTGCAAAACAAGTAAACTTCGTAATGGAAAAAAGCTAGTTTTGGTACCAAAGGCCAAAAATTAGGATTTTCGCATTTTCTTGAAATTTCCGGATATTCCGAAAATATCACACATTCCCAAGTCCAGTATAACCGCGGCGTTGTCTTATGTCGCAGGTTGTGGGTTCACACATGGTCTCGAGTTCCTGTGCAGTGCCCCGCTGCCATCACCGTCGCCATCAGCCCCGCCCGCTCCCCGCGCCACTCCGGATTCTAATTCTCATGCTAATGAGATATTCCCAGGATCGTGTCGATGTGCTTTGTTCCTCTTGTTTTGGATCGAGGGGCGGGCACTCCCGCCCGCCCCGTTGGAGCCGGGGGTAGAGCGGCGGCGATGTCGCCAGACAGAGGAATTGTCGCTTTCCATTAACTCTCCCGATGCTCACATGCGCACATAAATCAGAGGCGGGCGATGTTCATGTCACTTGCTAAGGAGTGGTATTGCGATCGGATGCACAAGAGACGGTTCTTGTTAAGGAAGTGTACGAGCTCTTCAGAGGTCAACGTGGCGTAGTTGAGGTCGTGATCCCCTCTTACCCGATTGATTGCTTGTAAAATTTCAGTGGAGATACTTAATTTCTTTTTCTTCTTTTCTCATTCGCATTTACCAGATAATATTTAACGGTCATTTTTCATTTATTGAAAACTATCTATGCGAAAGTATGTTTTTGTTACAACACGCTCCATTAAAGTAAGTAATAGCCAAGTGACAAAGGCAATACAAATATATTTCTGATTACTTTCTTAGTTTTCACTTTAAGTATCACAAAAATGTGCACGTGGAATAAGGGTAATTGAAAACTTTGCGTTTCTCACTCTTTAATACAATTTACCTGAAAATACCTTCTATAGAAGAACTATGGAAAAAACTCTTTATGTAAAAATCTCCATCTTCAATATTGTAAGGGTAGGAATAGGCCAAAAAAGGAAACTCTTGAAATTTTTGAAAGAACACAGTTCATAGTGGAAAACAAACATGTTATCTTTGTAAGTGTATTTTACTATATTCTTAAAAAACATAGAAAACATTTGGAGCCAGTTTTGAGAAAGTTTTGGAAAAGTCTCTGGGGCTTCATGTAAAGTACCCTATAATTTTAAAGAATGTTTTTCAAAATCACAAGGCTCCGTGTTGGTACGTGAGCCGCCAAATTCATTCAAATTTGGCGCCACGCTTCGAACGCTGTTGGCGCTGCTTTTTGAAGGCATTTAAAAGCAAAGATCATGTATTACAAACTTCACGCCACGGAGATCTTCTAATCTTGCTCACTAAACCGCGTAAATTCTTTCCGAACAGACAAAATACCCATTTTTGTACAAAGCTCTTTGAAATCGATTTTCAACTACTTCAGAAAATCAGTTTACCACCTCCTGGGCAGCAAAGTAATGACCTTTGATAATTATGTGTCGCAGAACACAGAAAGTGGTGCACAAAACGTCTCGTTGCAATTTCTGCTAATGTCCTCCCAATAATCTAAACAATATTTTACAGTCTCAACATTTGCAGTTGAGCCAGATAGACACGAGAATATTCATTTTGGAGAAAATTCTACAGACGATTTAGGTGCTAGTGGTGCTCACAGACAGACAGAGAGACGGACGGACGTTTTGAAAAAACTAGGGGTACTATGGAACAGACTTTCTCGTACTAGTTAGTTTTCTAATTTATCTGGTATTGGCTAGTTTTCGGTCTTCCCCAACATCTTTGCCAGCTGCAGTCCATTGCCAACATCATGTTGCCACCCAAATTATACTTTTTACAAGGTTCTCAATTTTTCGGTTTTTGTAATAATAGAATGGACATTTCTTTTTAAAATATTAAAGAAATGTAAAACCTTTTCCTATATGGAATTTTCGTTCAAAAATTTGAATCAGATTTTAAATGTTACTGTAATTGTGAAATTTGAAGCTTTTTCATCGAAAACTTTCGAGTTTTCGAGCACCTTGAGAGGAGTCTGCTGTCTGAAATTGAACATCAGAAAATTTTGAGTTAATTTGCACATTTATTGAATGGGATGTAATAGAACTTTTAATTATGGTTTATAAATAATATGAGACTTCCATTTGCCGTTGTTTATATAACATATCATTTCAAACTTTATCAAAAGCCTTTTCAACATCTAGAGATATTTCTGATGTATATTTAAAATTTTTTAAGTTAGTAGCGATATAATCAACTAATCTGAAACGTTGTTGGATTGTAAAATGATTATTTCTGAATCCAAATTGTTTGCTAATATGTCAATTTGATAAATATTTTGAAATCTGGAAAGTAATGTTTTCTCAAACATTTTTGATAGAGAGAATAACAGACTAATTGAACGAAAGGTAATTGGAAGTGAGTGGTGGGCTTGGAAATAGGATGAATAGTGGATAATTTCCAAGATTTAGGGAAATAATTTAGTCTGTGACATGCATTATAAATTGCTGTTTGTGAACTAATGATTAGAAAAGGTAACTGTTTAAGAATGTAATTAGTAATTTGATCATGAGAGTTGAAATGTTTAAGTTCTTTAATTAATTACTGAAATTCATAGGGTGAAATAAATTTAATTTTTTCTGATACTATGAAAAATGTATTTGCTATGCCTTATGATACTCTCGTAGAAACACTTATATTAAAAAGGATATTATTAGTAAATATAAGTTAAAAATGTGTTTCTGATATATTTGCTTTTTCAAGATCTGTTGTAGCTATTGTATTTTTGATTTGATAGGAATTAATTGTTTTTTAACTTTAGTTATAGTTTTAATTGCTTTTGATAGATGGAATTTGGTTCAAGATTAGAAGTAAATTTTCGAAATTGAGAATATCTAATATCATTGGTTATAGTCACTTCTCTCAGATTTATCTTGATTTAACTACAAAAGTGTTATTTTCGACTCTCACTCAACTGTTTTTTGGACATGTCACTTTAGGAATTTCATATTTACATATTAAAATCATATTGTTGACGTATCCGAATGTATCGTCAAAATTATATTTGGAATGGAGACTTCGGAAATTTTTCTTTTTCACATTGCGATTTATCCTTGTCATCTCTTGAGCACAATGCAAGTTGCCATTAAAAATCCGCCACCCAACCATGAAATTCTAGAAAATCCTTGAAAAATATGCCACGAATATTATGCATTATCATTCTATCCTGTCCCCCAAGTGACAATGATCTGGCACAGAATGAAACATTCTCTTGAATATTTCACAAAATCCTGAACATAAAAATTCTCCTCGCGTCGTTCTAAACGACTGCCAACAAGTGTCGTTGTTGACGTTTTGACTAATAGTAGATTACAATCTCTTCAACGTTGAAATTCCTGATTGGATTACCAAACATATCAAAAGAATTGCTAGTCAAGAGAAACGAATTGTTTGCTAAGAATGAGTCGTGTTTTTCCAGACTTGAATTAAGCAAGGCAATACTTTCCACGTGTTGCACATTATGTTTTCGCGCTATTAAGTAATGCAATATTTTCATCTTGTAGTATATGTGTTACATACTACAAGATACTACTATGCTACTTATATATCGTGCATAGTATGTGCGTGTTTTCTTTAAAGAGGAAGAGTCTTCTTCATTACCTGATGTTCTGACCACTTTGTTCAGAAATATCAGTTTCTTGTAAACATTGAACATTCCTGTTGAATTAGAACACTGGTACGAAATGTTTAGTCAGTAAAGGAACCATGCAGGCATATCAAATAGTCACGACATAAATACTTGAAAATTAGCCATAAACCATTCATCATCTTAAACTCTTAAAAACAGATAACCATGAAGTTATGTCTATTCTCTGTGTGCATCACTTTTGTCATCAGATACTTGTACAGCAGCGCGTGATAATATTTTGTAATGAGAGAATTTTCAAGAAATTTCCAGTGTTGCATTATTTCTTGTCTCGCCGAAGGTATATTATACAAATATATATTTAGTACAATCATCAGATTCCATCACCACATCAGGTTGATTCAAAACGATCTCTTTAAGTATTGAGATAAATAACTCCAGGTTACAATAGAGCCATTCTGCAAATGTATATGAAGATCGGCATCATGGCTCAAGGCAGAATACCTTAAGTTCCGAATTAAGTTGTTTTCGTTGCTTCTGTTGACTAAAACGCGAGTTTCGTACACTAGTTAATGGGTTTTTTCTGCACCAAGGACTGCATTATTGGGAATTTTAGACTAGCACATTTTCCTGTAGGGACCGACACAATAACGGTATTAGTTTCATTAACCAGGTAATTCTCTCTCTCTCTCTCTGTCTCTCTCTCTGTCTCTCTCTCTCTCCCTCTCTCTCTCTCTCTCTCTCTCTCTCTCCCTGCCTCTCTAAATATATGATATAAATGGTCACACGGTCGGCCACAAAAGGCTCGGCTCACACCAGGTCTTCTGCTGCAGCACTGCTGGGCGGTGCACCGCCAGTCATCCCATGCCCCGGATCTCTCCCCGCCCGATTTCCATCTTTTCTTGCTTCTCATGAAATGTCTGATCGCTCAGCATTACGCGGATTACACGGACGCAAAGTTGCAGGTGGCGGTCAAACACGTGTTCCTCTCCCGGGCGGCAGACTTTTACGAACACAAAGATACAAATGTTCAAATTCCACGATACGACAAATCGCCCAATTCTGGTGATGATTACGTGAGGAAATAGCGCCGTATGTGCTGTATTTAATACTTTTTTTTTGTTTCATGAACTCGTGTCATGAAACTGTCATTTTCAACCTAGAAAAACTTACTCATTGGATGCGCCTACAGTATTTTAACACAATCTTGCATAGAATTATTGTAACGTGTTGCTGAATACATGTAGCATTAGTTCTTAAATATACGTTTTTCCTTTATATTGCAATGTATTCTGGAATCCGTCATTGTGTCCCCCCACTCCCACCCATTAGTGTGCTCTAGGTTTAGTAGTGGTATGGAATGGCTCAAGTTATACTAATACACTCTAGGTATGTACCAGAATGGCATTGGAATGACACTGTTAAATAGTGTATTCTCAACGCCAGATCGCCGATTTTGAAACCGCTTCTTACTGGGCGCGCATTCACCAGCTCGCACGCTTCACCGGGCGCGGAGGTGCGTGTCACCAGGGCGGCGGGCGGCGGGCGGTGTGTCGCGCCCCGCGGCGCCGTGCCACAAGTAGGCCACTGCGCCGCGCACGGAGAAAGCGGCTCGCTGACGTGCCCCGCGTTCCCGCCGCCGCCAGCACTGCCACGTGCTTCCATCTAGCGCCGAACGCCACGTCTCTGCGTGCTTTATGAGCAGTCAAGAGGCGTAGCTTCCACGGTCCGGGTTGGGAGCCGTTCAATGCGACGCGACATGCGGCGTTGTCAAGGTTCAATGAAATAAATTATATGTATTTTCCTTTAGGTGAATAGAGCTTCTATGATTACGGTTAGATGCATAATTTACATCCGTTTTCAAGATCTGTGAGGTATAGGGGGGGGGAGCTGTCAGGCCGGCACAACCACAATAGCACAATCACATCAAATGAAAAGGAATATTTAGAACCCGTTAATTATGAATTTATCACCCAAAAATAAATGTATTACTCTTGCCGTTTTTTAAAAAATAAATGTGGTTCTGCAAACGTTACTGCCACAACCAACTTTTAATAAATTGGCGAATCGATTCAAACTAATATGAATATTTATTACCGACGCATTTATTACTAATTTATTACTTCATAATTCCTCGAGGATATCTTTGATAACATTGCTTATTTCCCTACTTCCATTTAGCGTCTAATGGTACTTCTATACTAGCAAAAGGGCTGAAGATGATTCCTGATCTTTCGTAGTCATGTTTGACATTGATCTTTCGTTGTCATGGTTGATTCGAACATTTTATGAAAAACTCCTTCAGTAGGGCGATGAACCATTGTGTTGAGCAGTTGGCCGTATTAGAAAATCATATTAATTGTACAGAACAGGATAGCTAGCACAAGAAATGTGGGCAAAGAGACACGACATAATTGTCAATGAAAAACTTGCCCATTTACATTTTAATTTTTATGAAATCACACGTAACTTATTCGTTTATGAATTCTTTTGTTATTATAGAAAGGTAATTTGAATAACATTTTAGACAGAGTAAATATATTTAAATTTTTCGTTGTCACTAGTGTATGTGTGTGAGCATCACTCCAATTGAAACAACGTCAAGTGAAATTATAGTAGAATGCGGCCTCGCCCTTTTCTGTTTCCCTGGATGATTGCCAGGGCAGCCAACACCTCAGACCTTTAGTTCGAAGGTGATGGGAAAGGCTGATTAACCTCTGGAACGTTACGGAGCTCTCGCGTGAACGAAAATTTAAACAGACATGGCGCGCCACGCCTCGATAAATCTATGAAACGCGTCTTGACCCGAACCAATAAATCGGTCAGCGAGCGACTCCATCCATAATGGACCCACGCGTTTCACTACACCGTAAAGCCGCGCCCCCTACCACCTCTTACCTTCTGCCGTCTACGTTGCTCTTTTCCACTTCGGCTGGATTTGAAAACAGCATTGCTGTGCTCTGTGCGTTAATAATTGAGGCGTACTTCACGTCTTGCAAGAACTTGCGTAATGAGTTAAGGATTAATCGTAAGCTACACATTTTCACGAAACACATTTTCTGTCCTTCTTTTATACTATTTGAGGCTAATACTTCTTTCTCACAGTACTCTTTTCCACACACGTTCCCTTCTACTACTTCTAGAAATCAGACAAAACTGGTAAACGTTCTGTTAGTACGTAATATGTGTTATATTCTAATATGTAATGTTACGGTATCTTGTTTATCTTCTAATACTGAATATTTACTTTTGTAAAACTTATTAAACTCCTCCCCTTCTCATATAATCACCATTTGTATTTTTTTCACTATACCCTTACAACTAAACGCTTACATTTTATTATTTGGTTTTAAATATATTGTGAAATAATAAGTTTTAAGGAAGGTATACTTAAGTTCTAAGTTATATTTTAAATTAAATATAATTTCAAGAAGTTTGCTTTTACAGCCACGTTTTTGAACTTGCATAAAAATAACTATTTGTTTTTATTACGTACAAATGCACGTGACATTTTAATCACATTAAGCCCAATCTAGGATATAGTTAAATTATTCGTCGTCCATATTTGACAGTATTTCTTCTTTCTTTTCTATTCACTTCACTCCTGTTCTTTTCGCTTTCAAGAATGCGTTTCATTCATGCATTTTATTCTCTCTCTGTCTCTCACTGTCTCTCTCTCTGTCTCTCTGTCTGTCTCTTTCTGTCTCTCACTCTCTCTGTCTCTCACTCTCTCTGTCTCTCACTCTCTCTGTCTCTCACTCTCTCTGTCTCTCACTCTCTCTTTCGTTCCCTCAACCAAGCAGTCCTGTCTGTGCGTCATGCTGTCTTACCTCTCACCCTGAATGCACCCTGGTCAGCGTCCTCTGTTGCCGCTCTGACCTTATTGGCTCTCACCTCCTCCATTTGCATGGAAGGCGTCCTGCTGAGCAGAAAAACAAGGTGCAATATTGTGAAGAGGTTGGCTGAAAAATAATGTGGAGACAGACTATCAGACTTGTAAGGTGTCTCCACTAATCAAACACTCCTCACTTGATAGTATCGTTTTCATATACACGCTCTTTGACCCTGCCAGAGAAAATAACATGCTGAGTTTTTAGAGGGAGATGTCTTCTTGCCTGGTTCTCATGTATTTTTGACCCCTGCAAAATTGCAAATGTTGGTTTAGTCATTGGTCGTTCATATCTTTTCTTGATTGAGATCTCTCGAAGCCAAAGTTCGTGCCATTTGGCAGAAACGCATTCTTTCTCACACAACTGTGCGATGGTATTTTAGGAGATCATTCTTCTTTTAAAGAAAACACTATATCTCTCTGAAATTTTGCACCAACTCTACCAAGGAAGGTTGAAATTAATAAATGGACGTTTTGAAACGCCTAGTCTAAAAGAACACGTATATTTAATTTTATTAATTGTGATTAAGATCAACCACAATTAGGTTTAAATTCAGTTAATTTAAAATATTATCCAGACTTTTTCGGATTTTTTTCCGCACCAGTGGCAATCGAAATAAATATGTAGACAAATCGTATATAATTATTATAAATAATTAAACAAGAAAATTAAAATAAGTAAATAAATTGAAATAGTTGATATATGGTGAAATTAGATACCCAAGAATAATCGATTAAACACACGAAGCGAAAGGTGCAAGCACTTCGTCGCAATTTTGTATAATGCTGAGAGTGACTGACTAACGGGAGTTGCAGAGAGCAAGTAAAAGCCTGGAGAAGATAGATAATTAAGATTTTTAATATGGGGATGCATGTCGCTACAGTACTCGGTTGCTGAGAGTATCATCGCAAGTTACCGACCTATTCTATCGCGCTTTCTGCACGTCTTCGCTCGCCCCCTCTCTTTCACTCGCCTGCCCGTCTTCCCTACCTCCTTCACTGCGACATCTTGGCTTGCTTAAAAGCACGCACTCAGACTTATCCGCCCGCCCGGGCGAACCTGCGGACGGGAGCACGTTTTGAGAAAAACGCTTTGCATATTTTCGATCATAGCATTCTACACACTGGTCTACGTAACTGCAAATTACGTATTATATTAAAATTATTTGTAAACTTAATTTCATTTAGAACGTAATTTAATTCTCCTTTTTTCAAACAAGTAGGGTAAAGAAAAAACCTATTATAAGCCCTTCTTCTGAAGAACCCATTATATTTATTATTGAAATGGTGTGAATTATAAATATTATTAGATTTTAATTTTCTTTTAATATAAACTGCTAATATAAATCGAACCGTGGTTTGGTACCTACCTTTCTTACCTCACAGTTCATCTTGTGAGTTATCAGATTCGGACTCACTTTTGACATTTCCAGTGGACCCTTCTTGACGTGTACACTCTTCAAAAATGATATGGTAAAATGTTTCCTCTAAGTACTTCTCTCTTCCTCGAAATACCGAATATATAAGTCGCGAATATGAGTAACTTTTGCCCGATTATGTGGAATTCAAATGACAGGACAAAAAGCAATATTTGGGGCAACTCTCTTCATGTAACGGAATATTGCTCTGCCAACCTAACGACAAGAGATAAAATCATGAAAATTAGCTTGTATATGGATGAAAGTACGCATAATGCATTTTTGCATTCTCCGGAAGAGATGTTCGGCCCTTCTAGCTACCGCCTCAGTTAGCACTGAATGCCGTCTTAGGATGAATTGTACATTTAAGAACCTTATCTACCGTTACACTTAATACCTTCATTGTGGAATATATTCCACAATCTTCAAAAGCTTGGGAAAATGTATGTATTTGGCATTGTAGGGTGGGACTGATCCGACTTTGGCCAGCGCCCAGATCTGGGCCCTGATTGTATGTATTATTCACGTCTAGGGTTAGGGAGACATGTGGTGAGAATAACGTATTTTCGTCACCGTAACTAGCTTACTTGGCTTGCCTGAACTTTTCTTTCGTCACACTGCTGTAGAAACTGAGACGATTGTATTATTAAGCTACAGTTCAATTTTTGCCCCGTTGGAAATCGAACCTTAAACATCTCATACTTATGGTAAAATATCTATATCATTTTTCCAACGATAGGTTAAGTTTAGAAATAATCGGAAATGACAAGCACTGTTGGTAAGTCTTGGCCTGAATGAGTTAATTTTCGCTCCAGAAATATTCTAAGACTTGTCTCTCAGCCTGTGTACAAGGATAGTGCATGCACGTGTAAGTGTGTGTAAGCAAGGGCTGACGATAGGACAAGGAAGGGGAAGGAAAGGTTGCGCGCGGTCCGTGGCCCACTTGTAAGGGTACTGCTCCGGCATTCGCCTGGAATTGATCGGCGGAACCCATGTAAAAGCACCGATAAGAGCAGCCGACTGCTAGAAAATATCCTCCAGACGGCGGCTAAATTCGATCTATCTAGCTAGTGTGGAAAAACCTGCTACCATCGGGACTCGAACCTAGGATCTGCCAGTCAGAGGCAAGTGACATCAGTTGCTCTGAGTCACCTCTGCCGATACCGGGTGCGTCGCGGGCGATAAAGCGATAGTGGGCGTGATGGGTGGGGCGCGGGCGATGGCAGGGGCGGGCAGAGCCGGTCGTGGAATTCGGGCTGTCGCGCCAACCGATGCGCGAATAGCGATGTTCGTCGCGCAGATAAGGCCCTAACGTGTCAGGGAGGCGGGGTAGAAACGTGTACATTGCAGGACAGGCGGTGAAAAACGTCTATCTAGTGTATGCGATCGCTGTCGACGTGTCCTGAAGATAAGATGCGAAAGCCAACAACGTGCTTAGTTTTCGAGACATCGCTAAGATACGCGCACGTCTTTGGATCAAAAAGTGAGAAAAATAACTTCATGACATTCACGATAAATTTCGAAATAATAACTATGAAATTCGACAATCAAAAGACGACAATAAGATTTCTCCTCTGACAAATTATTATCTTACAACAATATTCTTTGTAAATCATAAATCACTGTAAATCATCTGAAGTGACAAGTCGGAACATGATATTTGAAACCTCAATATTCTTTGTAGAAGGTGAGCAAATTGCATAAATATCCAACAGTTGCTCAAGCCACTGCATAAATTGTTGTGAAAGTCACAGGTGGGACGACACAACAGCTTCCAGGGGCTCCGAAGAACTAGCTTCTTGTGTATCTGTACCCAACATAAAAGAAGTATCTGGAAAAAAATAACATTTAATCGATTTTAGTGATACCTGTACAAGGTCAAAATCGCAACTTAAAATTGCTCTCACTTGAATGAAAATTGCGACAAACCCATTAATTAAAACATTATTGACCACAAATGTCCTATTTTAGGGAACTCTTTAATGAAAAAATGACATATTTTAGAAACAGAGCAAGCTGGCAATAATGAAGTTTATTATTGTCCATCTGAGAGGTAATAATACCATTCGTTCAGTTCGAAAGAACTGTATGTAAAATGTCTCAAGCAGATTTAGATGATGAAATAGATATATAAATAAAGATGAATAATGAGAAAGATTAATAGTGCAGAAGCTAAAGTCAATTGTTTGCAAATACAGTGATTGCGTTTTTTTAGAGAAGAACCTAACTGTAGCCTTAAATTAGGCAAAAAGAGGCATGATTGACCTCCTACAACACATACCTCCATACCACAATTACATCAAATCACTAAAATGATTCCTAGTTTATTAAGATATGGGACCATTAAAACACGTTCAAGATCTTGCTGCCGCAACTAACGTGTCAACAAAGTGAGCTCCAAAATGATTATTCTTAATGGTTTAATGTTAAACTTGTAAGAACAGTATACAAACGTGTATTTTCGGTTTTGCGATATTATCTAATTATAATTTACTTAGTATAAAATATCAAAACATAGTGTACAATGTTCTTTTATGTTTGTGATGTGTTCCATGAATGAAAGAGGTACGTGAACTCAAACTCTCTTTATGCACCCAACATAAACTTTACAATTAGAAATCGTCGGAGTCGACAATGTCCAACTCCCAGTACGGAGAGTGTTTGTACCGCGAATGCGCCCTCCGTGCGCGTGCAATGCCAGCACGGACCGCGGCCCCCAGGGTTGGGCTTTCCGTGGAACGATTGACCTGCCCGTTCGCCTCCGTGGAGTCGTCTCTCTCGGCGGCCTCCCGTGTGCCCTCCGGCGCGGTTGCGGTCCACGCCGCGCGCTGACCCTCCGACTGCCGCGTAGGCGACTCCCGTGTTGTCTCTGCGGGCCGACTGCCGGACTCCCTCGTGGCGGGTGTTGACTCCTGCAGACTGCCGGACTCCCTCGTGGAGGGTGTTGGCTCCTGCAGACTGACGGACTCCCTCGTGGTGGGTGTTGACTATTGACTGCCTTTTTACACCGGGCGCCGCCGTCGGTCCAGACTCGCTCTCCGCCTGCGCGTGTCAGGCTGGCGCCGCTGCCGTTAAAGTGCGCTGCCTTAGGGTGCGCTGTCTGCCGTGTATACGTCAATTCAAACGGGCGCACATTTACACTTCATTTTGCATGAACCTGACTGTATTTCCCTATTTTTCCATCACATTACTATTGCAGACGAAAATTATGCATGCTGTAATTTGAGTGTAAATCATAATTTTCAGAAATTGTATGTGCAAATGTGCTGTATAACAACAAAATAGTTAATAACTTCATTAAAAAGCAATATTTCAGTCTGATATATCTGTAGTATGGCAAAGAAATATCTCCTTGACACGCTCATAACGCTTTAGGTCATTTATTTCTAAGCATTTTAGTTTTAGAGCGGTTCTCGTTTACACATTTTATGGAAAGTATGTTTTTTGGCCAGTTTTGCTCTTAATGGCGCAATTATTTTCCTTATTGGAGAAGAATTCACGCCAGAAATAAAGATCCTAGTCTCTGAAACAAGTTGTGTTTCTTTGCGTTTCCAAGCTGCTTGTAACAATTTTCCTTTTGAATGCATCTGATAGTTTCAGTAGATTTTTAAACGAGTTACTTCATACAGGAAATACAAGAAAAACACATAAAATTCGAAAATGGTCGGAAGAAAAAAATATTATGCCTGGAGCAAGTAAAGTGAAAAGGAGCAAAAAGCCTTAGCTAGTCACGCCAGCATTGTTTCAGAGCACTATGCACGAGATTACCGGTTCAACGACCGCTACTCGCCACAGTGCACTTGAGGGAAGATCTAATGATGCCTCCGTTTTCTTCCCTGGCAGGTATAAACTATAATGTGCTCGGAATATATCGTTTATCTTCTGTGAAAAAATATGGGAAAAGTCTAAAGATACAGATACAGATTGGCAGAAACAAAAACTGCCTGTTTTGCTTCAGTTATGATGGATTTCTTGAAGTTATTTCAATGTATTCTACAACTTTTTATCAAGTTGCGAGACAATAATGTGCTCGGAATATATCGTTTATCTTCTGAAGAAAAAAAAAGTATGTGGAAAGTCTAAAGCGAATATACAGATCGACACACATAAAAACTGCCAGTTTTGCTTCAATGTATTCTACAACTTTATAAAAAAAGTTGTGAGACAATTTTGGATTCACCCTTACTTATTAACACCATAGCCCTCGCAGATGTTAGAATGCTGTCATGCAAAAAGAGAGGTGAGATAGGTTAAATATTAAATTTTGTGTATTTTTGTATTGCATTCAGTGCAGTTCAGATGACCCTAGCTAATAACATTTTCTTGAAGACCTAAGACTTTGTCAAGACTTTTGTCCTTTGTATGAAGGAGGTAATTTAATTTCGTTTAAGGACCTATAATTTACTTAGATCTTCATGGAACAGAATTATTTTGATACCACTTTTCAAACAAAGAATACTGAGAACCAAAATCATTGATATTTTGATAATCATCAAAAAGGTATTCGATGTCGATGAAACTATCGACCAAAAACATAATATTAAATACATGTGTGTTTAAAATATCGATGCATTAAATATGATAAAACAGGTGGTATTGTCTCATTCTTATTTCCATTTTAATTACTGTACGTAAATCAGTTACATTTTGTTGTTTGGTCACGTATAAATAAAATGTTAAAAATAACTTTTATCGAATGTAAAGAAGGAAATAAAAAATAAAGGACATTCTGTTTTGCTATTCCTTCGTTTTTTCTCTTTCATTCATAAATTATCGAAGTAAAATATCCCAGATCGAATGTAATATATAATATGTATATATTTCTTTTATGTTCATTCAAAGTTAAATCACTGTGCCAACTTCATTTTTAATGAATATTCTGTATTGACTAGGTTCAAAATGCAGTTTTGAATTATTTATTTTGTTTTCTTAAGATATATTTACATATTTTCTATTTTCATATTTTATGTAGCTAAGATATTAATCCAAATAGTGAACATTTCACTCACATGGGGAACATCTTGCATAATGTTATACGTGTAGAAAATATTGTTTTCCCATCACCGCCTGCCTCACGTTCGCTTGTTCTGCCACTTCCATCATTTGTATTCAATGTTACCACCTTCAACACCATTGTCCGATGTCACCGCAACTGTCACCACTTCAGCCAACATCATAGCCTCTACCTTAGCTGCCACCACTATCACCATCCCCACCGCCACAATCACCATTACCGCCATTGTCAACACAGCCACCGCGTCATCATTGCTGCCTGCGTCACCATTACAGCCACTGTCATCATTGCTGTGTCTATGGTCGACACCGACCCGGCTCTCGCCAGACACTGTACCCATGACCCTCTCAGCCCCCACCGCCGCCCAGAATGTTCTCAGCGAAAAATAGGCCTCTGCATGGGCGCTCTGCTTCTACTCATGCTTCTGCAAACGCTGTGTCTGCCCGCGGGGGTCGCGGCGCTTATCCGTCACCTGAGGCCGCCTGGTTTCAGGGAGGAGAGGCAAAGAGCTCACAAGAGGGGATGGCGTTAAGCGAGATTCCATGTCAGCACTGGCTACCGAAACGAGCGTGTTTGTTCTTTGGTTTTCGTAATATTCTAAATATTGAGAATCACGAGTGAAAGTGCCTCCTTACTTTACTTTGTTTTCAGGAAAGAGAATCAATGGCTAATATGTTCATTGCAATTAGAAAGTCTTTCAGTTAAATACTGGGTATTACTTTCTTTAATTTCTTGAAAACATTTCAAAATTGTGTTTTTATTACAAGAATATCCGTATAGATGTTCTACCAGATTATGTACGTAATATACGAAAAATATCATGACATGTATCATTGAAATGCCGACCATGCAGTTGAGTCACGGTATGTATCTCATCAGAACTGGCGAATAATATTACGATATGTTTAAATACGGTAAATTAAAGGTGGTGTGTGGTATCAAAAAATTATTTTGCTAAAGATCGTTTTGATTGCGTATAGATTATGCTCGGAGCTAAAATTAGAATTACAGAAATAAAATTACATTAATACACGAATTATAAAAAAATAACTATAAGTTATTACAAAATATTATACACAAAATGTAGACATTGCGTGCCTGATGCGTAAGCAAACTGGGTCGTACATACCTTGCACCTTTCGGGCCGAATACTGAGGTGGAGGATGATCGCAACGCGATCGAAACGATCTTTAACAACATAAATTTTTGATACCAGACAAAACCTTTAATTTACCATATTTCATTATTAGAAGATATCTATCTCCCCAACATTATAATTTTTGAAGTTTTTATAATTAGTTTATAACCCACGTTTAAGCTTCTGTGTATCCTTCAACTACTTCATATTTTTAGTTTGTCGTATACGTACATATATACGGAGTAATATACGTAGTATAGGGAAAGTTATGTAAAGCTTCAGAAAATAGATTTCGATATTTCAACGGAAATACACGTTTTGGGGACCCCTCATATCGAAAATGTGTTTGTTTTTTTTAAAAAAACGTTCCTAGTTCTTTTCCCTCCGTCTGTCCGTCCGTCTGGCGTCTGCCCGTCTGTCCGTCGGTCTGTGAACACCACTAGTGCTTAAACCGTAGGGACGATTCTTTCCAAAACGGATATTCCCCGCTCGATCTGGCTCCACGCGAGGCGCCGCGGCTTTGAAAAACTCTCTTCAAAATTTCGGGGTACTTTACATGAATTAAGGGACATTTTCAAAATTTTCTCAAAACCGCTACAATTTTTTTCTTTAAATGTCTAAGGAGCAAAATACACTTAAAAAACATGGCATAGATCCAACTTTCACGGAGATCTCTGAATTTTCGAAAATTTAAATGTGTGAATTTTCCCCCGCGTCTTCCTAAAACTACAAAATTAATGGTAGAGGTTTTTTCCTTCATACAAAACTTGTTTTCCATTGTGAGTTCTTTCATTAAGGTCATGAACAGTTTTTTTAAGTTTTAGTAATTTTCGTGCATTATTGCGTTCAATGTTTTAATTTAAAAAAAATTAAAAAACTAGATTTTGTCAAAAAAGGCTTCAAGTTTTTCCTTGAAACTTTTGGTAGGGATAGTGCTAAATGCCCTCTATAAGACGACATAAACACTATATTGCTCTATCCTTTTGTATTTCCAAAAATTACAAAAATGTAAAATTTTGTGTGACTTATCCTACGTCATTAATATTTACATTAGCAGCAATTTGTTCTCATTAGTATATTTATGATTGTATGTGCTTAAATTAACGTCATATATAATTATATTCTTTATTGCTACCAATATCGTCATGGAACAATTTAATAATCCGATCCTTCTGCTTCTAACGGTTTCTGTTCGACTTCGTATGCATTCTTAATTAAGAAACACTGACCTACGTCGTAATGAATGAAAGTGCAAATTAAACAAATGTGTATTTTTTAAAATATCTAATGATTCTTTATAAATGATTCTTTACTTGTCGTGAATTGAAAGATAATCATTTATTTATTTAATCTTAATTTCCAAACCTAAATATTTGTGATAAAATACTCCTCTTTGCCTCCCTTTGTGCCAAAAACTGAAATTTTTAGTTTTATGATTTCAAAATATAGTCAACTTGGCATAATTGATAACGAATAGCTTGAATTCTATGAATTCATTGAAGAAATGGAGGAAGAAAAAGAGCTGAGACGACAAACGTCTCGCCATTGCATGCGGAATCCACAAAGCCCTATAGAGAGATTTCATGACTTTAAATTTCAATTTCACTACTGATTTTTGAAATTCGCGTCTTTGTTGTGTCATGATATCTGGTACTTTATTCCCCACTATTTCTTTATGTTTTCGAATCCACTAGAATCACAGATACCAAACACACACATAACCACAACCACACCTGAAACACGAAAACAAACCGCAAACGCTGGGAGGCAACAAACACAACGCGTTTCTATCTGTTCGAGTATGACTTCTCAGTAATGTTGCCAAACCTTTTTCATTTCCTAAAGGTGTTTTTCTAAAATTCAACGTCATTTATAGGAATTCTTTGGACAAATTTGAATTGTTCCTGAACAATTATATCTACAGAATTATTAAATGAAGAAATAGTAAATTAACCAACATGCAGCGTTTTTAAGCATTTCCGTAATAAGAGAGTAGGATGTTAGAGAAGAAACTGAACCCGATAGGCAAAATATGATTTCATATTCGACTTGAGTATCCAACTAAGACGAAGAACCCCATTCCCTCGTACTTGTTACGAAGTCGCTGTTGAGCAGTGTAAGCGCACGGTCGCTTGGCAGGACGCCCCACGCTCTCCGCCCCGCCCCCGCTTATTACGTGCCGTGGCCCTCTCTGCTTCGCCCCTTACATTGACCCTCTTGTTAAATGATTGCTCTTTCTTTATACCGAGAGAAGTGGCGAATAGGTTCGGGTTCGATCCTCGGGCCGGCCATCCTGACCGGGGGTTTTCCTTGGTCATAATGCGAATATTCAGATGGTTCAAACATGCCCCGATGACCTCCCACCAGCCCACCCGCCACCTCCTACCATCATCCTAGTCCTTTCACCCTTTATCATCACTCTATCACTTAGTACAGCATTCCCTGTAAAAGGGCAGGAGCCACAATTCCCATTTCAAACTTCATTTTGTAGAGTTTTCCAGCAATTCTACTTGTTCATGCAATGCAGTCACCGGGAGGTTCTAAGGTTCGAGCCCCGACGGTGGCAGAACTTTCGACATTAGCGGTGTTGCTAGGTCGAATTCAACCACTACCAGGAGGAGAATTCCACCGGCCGGCTGCTCTGGTCGGTAGTTTTCTGTGCGTTCTCCGATCAACACCAGACGAGTGCCGGAGCCGTATGTTAATAAACAGGCGACGGCCAGGTCCGGACCGCGCGCGACTTCTCCTTCCTCTTCCTTGCCCTCTTCTCATTTGTTCGACTGCCACGCATGTCGACGGTCCAGCCGGGTGGGATTGGGCCCCGCTGGTGAAAGACGGTCCGGATCCATCATTCGAAAGTCACCGCCACCTCCCGCCGTAAAAATATGCACTACACCTACGGGAATAATGACCTAAGCCGTTGAAGCGCCGAGAATAACTAATCAATAAATTATAATAAGAAAAATAAATCTATGGAAGGTGTAACACATGCACTGCTACATCTCAAGAAGTAACAGGAACACGTACAGGACTATTGACCTCAATAGTTCACACGCTCGAAATCAATACTCACTCACTCTTCCCATCATGCACTCGTCGATTTATTGTGCCGAACGTTTCCGCCATCACTGCCCTCCCTCTGACCAGAGTGAGCAAAACCTATGACAATGTGACATTTAACAAAAAACTCCTCTTCGGACTCCCGGTCAGGTTAATCAAAAGGCCACCAGCGAATAAACGTCTTGCGACTACAATTTATACTTGATATCTACAAACGTTTGCCATTTCGAATAACGAATATAAGACTATGAAAATATGCTGGCAGCTGAGCATTGTGACTGTACAATTTGAATTTTTGGAGTATGAAACATTTTGTTGCGATTTAAAGCTTGATACGCTTCTTTAGAAATAAACACAAAATTTATCGATTGTTTTTGTTCCTGCATATTTTTTTAGCTTCAAGGGATGATGATTTTGCCCATCCGTGCCGAGTAACCACTGTCCCACATATTACACTGGGACACATATTAACTTTTTACACTAGACACTGACACACTTGCGAGCTCCTTGGTCTGTTGTCAGCAGCCTCATAAGGCTTTTCCGTGACAAACACAAATACATAAGACAGGAGACAAACAACCTTGCCTACAGCGGGACTCGAACCAGCAACCCTTTAAACAGACGCACTGGGTCGGCACACGCACTAGCCACCACGACTATCCAAGTTGAAAATTATCATACAAATACATCATAACTAAATATTAGATAATCTTATTTACTTAAAATTGATTTATTTTGTTACTTATAATCAGTGTCCCTGCATTACTGTCTATTGCAAAGTTACATATTCACACAATGATCGTCCCCTTTTCACACTGCATAACAGTCATTTTCTCTAGTAGCAACATCTATTTGACGTCGAATTGGAACTGGCATTTTGTAGCGAACATAACGCAGGTAGCATCCCGGGCCACAAGGCGTAACGAATCTGCTTCTCCGACTTACACCTTTGCACTTTTAACTGACCAGCTTTTCCTTTCCACGGCTCACACCGACCTACCCTCCCTCCATCAGTCCCAACTCCTTTCTTTTTTCAATCGTTCTTCGAACTTCAGGATAGAGACACTGGCGTCATCTAATTTACCCCAAGCTTCCGCAGCTCCCACCTTCTCCCACTATGTCGCCTCCTCCTCCTCCTCCTCCCTATCGCCCACGCCGCCCGATTTATGGCTGGCTTAATCGATTCTGACAGGTGTTCTCCGCGTTTCTCTCACCCGTCGTTGACCCTTCGTTGGAACTC